>JAYESD010000005.1:131697267-132315219 GCA_036927565.1 Tuctoria greenei | reverse complement strand
GCTACCTAATTAATTAATTATGATTAGGATACATATAGTGATTAAGGGCATAATTAGAGGAAGGTTTAGGGGCGTGGAGGACCAGTGGATGCGTTCAAAGAAGATGGAAACCGACCCCAACTCAAAATCATGTCCAACTCGGAGTCCAGGAGCAGTACGCACTAAAATGGACGCCCAGGACACATGCGAACTCGGTTTTGGACGTTGTACATATTCACGGAAAGGGGAGAGGATAAACTTTCCAATGGCGCTGGTCCGATGTCAAAATTCCTTTGGAGTCGACGGGAATCGTCGAAAAATATTGAGTTCAGAATCTATCAGAGTGTTGCGCCACCGTATTGGGCCATTGGGCCTTGTATCAAGTCTAAGTCCATTATTTTCGTGTGTTAGGGTTAGGTCACGACCCCAACACCCTCTTTGACGTCCTCCCACATATATATACTCCATGGTAGCTGCCATAAACAATTGGGTTTTGCTTAGATTAATAATATCGCCGTTTATCGGTTTGTGAAACCCCAATTCAGCATTTTCAGATTGCTTCTTCTACGTTCTTGCTTGTGTTCTCGGTTGCACTTGCAGGGATTAGCCTTCTCGGCAAGGTCAATCGTGTGTAGAATGGTTGATAACCAACAGAGCAGTGGTGTAGTGATTGCAGAGGTTGTTTGTGTTCTACTCGAGAGTCTCGGATCATCAACGTCGAGACCTCCATCAATCGACTTATCCATTACCTTTCGGAAGATCGGGACTCACTTTCTCATCACTAGTTTCTCTATTACCTCCTTTATCCCCTTAGGATAGAATGCTCTTGTGTGTGTCACATGACCTCCACTTATCATACAACACATACTTGCTAGAACCCTACCTAGGCCAACCTGGCCTTTCCACCTAATGATTGTTTTACTTCCATCTAGCCTTCCTTTAAGAAAATATAAATGACACCCATTGGGAATACTCTTTAAAGGGGAAATGCTACATTGGTAGTTTCCATGTACCTGCGGACGTTCATCTGAGAATTAAAACCATACCAACAAGCATTTATGGCACCCCTACTAGGGATGAATTGTTAGTAGTGTCTAGGAAATATCAACAGCCGCATGGCTGATGAGTTCGAGGCCTGCCCCACCATCAATCATGACGTGGTAGAACTTGATGTTGGCGATGGTGGGGGCGACGAGGAGCGGCAAAATCCTGGCTCCCACCTTGTTCTCGGGGCAGTTGGAGGCGTCGAAGCTAATCGACATCTCCATCCATCTGTCATGCGACGCCGGGGCGTGAGTAAGATCTAGTGATGCCACCGCCTGACGTAGGGTCTTGACCGCATTCCAGGACGCGGGTTCCCATGACCCCCCAAAGATGACGTGGAGTGCTTTGCGATACTCGTGGTCACTGTTGACGTCGAAGTCCTCAGTCTGGTGGACTGTTTCAACAGCCCATTCGGGCTTTTGGAACCCCATCTCCACATCTTCACTGACACACAGGTCGACCTTTTGCGGCCCGATCTTGTCGCTGCTCGCAAGCTTGATGCTTACAATTGCGATGAAAGCACAACCACTTTTTAGAGGAAAAAGTCCCTACCTGGTGCACCAAATGTCGAAGTGGACTTGCAAAACTTTCCTCGGACCTGCTAAGGGAGCAATCCGCGGAGGTTCTTGATCGGCAGGTCCTAATCCTCTATGGAGAGATTGGGCGTATAAGAGTGGTGAGATAGTGGTTTGACATCGTTCAGGCCACCGGAGCGTAATACCCTACTCCACGGTGAGGTTATATTGTTGGTGTGTACGAGTGTGTAGTGTCTGAATGCGTCATTCGGGGATCCTTTGTAACGGTGGCTGTCGAGTCCTTTTATAGACAAAGCCAGACACCTTACAAGTGGGATTTGGGGCCCGACAGGTGGCCCCAGGGCGATCTTATCCTAACAATCTGAGGCTTCACGCATAAGCTTTCTCTGACTGTGGCTTGAAGACTCACCGTCTTGCCGCCTCAAACGCCAGAGGCCCATGCGCAATCGCTGACGGTGGCAGGGGATGTCTTGTCCGTCTGTCTTGTCAATAGGGCTACAACGTCTTCACTGTGAAGTGATTGGGCATAGCTGGTCCTGACCTTTGGCGTGCTCTGTGTTATCCACCAGAGGTGGGTGCATGTCTTCAATACTTGATTTAGATAGAGCTCACCATCTATTAACTCCCGCATCCCACCGTCCAGGGTGAGTTGCAGGACACGTGGCAGCTTCGGGGCTGGCCACTGCCGGGGAGGCCATGCCCGGTACTGCGACGTACGTGGTAGCTCCGGTGGCCTTCGGGGCACGTAGCAGCTCTGGAGCCCTTAACTGTGGGAGGTGTTCTGTCTGGTTCTTCGGACCACGTGGTTGCACCAAAGCCCACTCCTATAGTGGGATGAGGTCCTGTCCAGCCAAACACATGGCAGCTTGGGAGCCTGTCTCACCGGAGGAGCTGGGTCCCATCTCTGAGGTCCACGTGGCAGTGCTGGAGTCGTACTTGAGGAAGGTTGGGGTACGGCGCCTTCTGGACATGTGGTGTGTGTGCGTAGGTACCCCATATGCAGAGTACCGACAAGAGCCATCTTGAAAAAGCATACTGAGAAATTGTTACAACTCAAAAATGTTTACTGGGAAATAGATACTCCATAAGATAGACCAAACTCGGAAACCAATCAATTAAATTTCCCCATGTGGCAGCCACAAAAAGGCATCAAATAAATTCCATTACATCACTAGAGTTAGAAAATGGAAGTCTGGTTTCGAAACATGAAGAAAAGACAGAAGCTTTGTGGAGATTCTACAAGGACAAAATGGAAAGAACTGACGAAGTTCAAATGCTTTTTGATGACCTAATTGCTCTGGTCACAAAACATAACCACTTAGATCATATGGCTGACAATTTTTCTCAGCAGGATATTGATCAAATTACAAAAAGTCTCACAGTCGATAAATCCCTAGGTCCAGACGGATTCAATAATCACTTCATATAAAGCTGCTAGGATATAATAAGAGAGGACTTTTACCTACTCTGCTCAGAATTCTTTAATCACAATCTAGATTTGAGGCCGATCAATAACTCCTTCCTAACTCTGGTGCCTGAAGTACTGAAGCCAACTCTAATCAATGATTTCAGCCCTATTTCACTTTTAAACTTGTCCGTCAAGCTCATAACAAAAATAATGGCTAACTGACTTCGGAAGGTTATCACATCAGTCATTCATAAAAATCAATATGGCTTCATAAAAGTAGGACCATACATGATTGTCAAGCTTGGGTTTATGAATATATTCATCAGTGCAAAGCTTCAGAAAGGAAGATTGTCATCTTAAAACTACACTTTGCCAAGGCTTTTGGTACAATTAAACGTAATGAAATTCTAGCAATGCTTGAACACTTAGGCTTCCCAAGTAAATGGATTGAATGGGTCAGCAGAATTTTGAGTTAGGAGTTGCTTCTGTCCTTCTAAATGGTGTGCCAGGATGACAGTTTTCTTGTAAAAGGGGGTTAAGGCAGAGAGACCCCTTATCGCCGCTGCTCTTTGTGTTAGCTTCGGATCTACTTCAATGCATCATCAACAAGGCAGTGACAATGAGTCTGATTTCTTGGCATATGGAGGAAAACATTCAACAAGGTTTCTCGATTATACAATATGCTGATGACACACTCCTAATCATGAAGGCATCCCAAATAGATATTTTGTGTCCAAAATGTCTCCTTGAATCTTTTGGTCAATCAACGGGCCTAAGAGTAAATTATCAGAAGTCCTCTCTCATCCCTCTGAATTTTGATGCAGTGGAGACTCAGCAACTAGCAGGTGTATTTCGCTGTCAAGTGGGAGGTTTCCCTTTCTCGTATTTTGGTTTGCCATTAAGCATAAATAAACCGAGAATCAAATATAATGCTAAACTAAGTCTAAAACATAGAAAAAACTCTCAGCAACCACTCGATTATTAAATCACGCAGGAAGGCTCCAACTGGTAAACTCTATTTTATCAGCTCTCCCCAGTTGCACCATGTGTACTCTCAAGACTCCATCTGCAGTACTACAATATATCAACAGAGCTAGAAAGCAGTGCCTTTTGAATGGGCCAGATTATAATGAAAAAATAAAAGTTTTGATCAGTTGGAGTAAGTGTTCCATATCTAAGAAGCATGGTGGCCTGAGGATCATTTGTTTGCAGAAACAGAATGAAGCTTTGCTACTAAAACAGCTGGACAAGTTCTTCAACAAAAGAGATGTGCCATGGGTACAATTTGTTTGGAGTACATACTATCATTCTGGTCACCTGAATGCTCAGATTTGTAATGGTTCCTTTTGGTGGAAATATATAATTAAGCTGAACAAAAAATTTAGGGAAGTCATCAGATGCAAATCGGGAGATGGCTCAACAATTATAATCTGGATAGATGCATGGAGAAGCCAACGTGTCAGCTTCTCCAAGAACAAGAACATAACAATTCATAAATTTTCTCAAGAGACCCAAATTGAAAATGTCTTCTTCTCGCCATTGTCGTCTCAGGCTTTCCAAGAACTGTCTGGGCTTGAAAACATTTTTTGACATGAACATAGCAGAGAAAGATATTTGGTCTTATATTTGGGGGGCAGTATTTTCTGCTAAGAGATTTTATAACCTGAATTTTCAAAGTTTAGTGCCACCCAAGCCACTGAAACAAATCTGGAAAGCAAAGAGTAACAAAAAGCTCAAAGTTTTTGGCTGGCTTCTTATGATGGACTGGCTCAACACTAAGCCGATTCTCAAAGGGAAAAAATTTTAAACTTTAAAGGAATGAATATACTCGCGTAATG
This sequence comes from Tuctoria greenei, assembly GCA_036927565.1. Taxonomy (NCBI): domain Eukaryota; kingdom Viridiplantae; phylum Streptophyta; class Magnoliopsida; order Poales; family Poaceae; genus Tuctoria; species Tuctoria greenei. The sequence goes on along the minus strand of JAYESD010000005.1, from coordinate 132,310,414 downwards.
TGCACTAGATGCTCACATGAAACAGCCATCCATTTGTTTTTCAAGTGCCCGTCAGTAAGGAACTATGGGACCACTACATAAAAAAGTCTCATACGAGACAGGACCGAACAAAGAAAGGAGACAAACAAACTGTGCGTCTCTGTCATCGCGTCTCGCATTACGGTGGCATCAGAGACGAGCATCAAGGCGCGTCGCCGATCGAACTAGGTGCGAGACACGCTCGAAAGAAACACGTCTCCTTTTTTTCATAACAGACGATCTTTACGGTGTCATTAGAGACGCTGCTGGTGCGCGTCGCCCACCAGCTTACAAGCGTGACAGGCCTTACAAAGCACGTCGCATATATATTGACTATCTGAGATGCTCTATTATGTAGCGCGTCGCAGATTCGTTAACATATGTGAGACTGGCTTTATTGAAGTTTTTCTCCTTTATGTAGGTTATCCGAGACACTCTTTGCTACAGCTCGTCGCGGATTATTTACAGACACTATTATTAGCAGCGAGCCAGGATTTGGCAGCCGTATTACCAGTGTCAGCAACATACTGTTTATGAACATATGTATAGCCCAAATTATCACATGTTAAATTATAATGATCAATAAAATATTACCAAGGTGTCAATCGTGGTTATCAAGAATACTAATTACACAACAGAGACTATTCATCTTAATTACAATGTAACTAATTATACACATCATAACTTTCATCATCTAATCTTGTATACCGTAATGAAAATTCTCTTGATCAATGAGTTCATTGCCAATGAGCCTTCATAGCCTCTAATGCTCGACTGAGACATCCTAAAAATCAAATGTAATAAACACAAGAACAAATTGGTATACAATTGTAATAAACACATGAACTGTTAGTGAATGGAGAACAGAGCTTACTTGTAGCACATGCAGTTGTTGAGCATCTAAAAGGCATCAGCAAGGAAATTGTTCTCATGGTAAAGGGCATGGTACTTAGCTGGTGTGCTTGTCCCCTAAAAAACAAACAATTTACATTCCACTGATGCTTTTATAGCCTGATATCAAAAACTCGTGAGAGAAACACCACATATCGCATAGGTACCTTGATTCCAGAATGGCTGCAGAGGTACAAATCAAACTCAGTTGGATGGCAAATACTAGTGTCAACCACAGTTCCTGCAGTTTCTAGGGTTTGCGAATCAGAATTTATTATACATTGATAATCTAAAAAATACATTACTTCTTCATTGGACATAAACAGGGAAGGTGAATGTATACCGTAATAAAAATTTTCCCTTTGGATGAATAACTTCATTAATGATGAGCCTTCATTGGACATCCTCAAATTCAATAAAATCACTGGAATGCACACTCTGAGGGCAGGGTCGAGGCGGCAGCGTGCTCCGAGGACAGGGGATGCGGCGGCGTGCTCCGAGAGGAGCTGGTGGAGGCGCCAGAGTGGCGGTTCCTCAACTCTCTGATGACAGCAGTCCGGTGTGCTTTGGGGATAGAGAGAACATTTCCACTTATGTGAAGGTGGCAACGTGCTCATATCGATTACCGAGGTCGGGGTTGAGGCGGCGACGTGCTCCGAGGACAAGGGACGAGGAGGCATGCTTCAGCATGCTCAACTCTCTGATGATGAAGATCGGGGATGACATCGGGGTAGGGGTCGATGCCGGCAGCGTGCTCCGAGGACAGGGGACGAGGCAGCGTGCTCTTGCATGTTCAACACTCTGATGATGCGAAGGTCGGGGTCGACGTCGGCGTCGTGCTCAGGATCTGCGGTTTATAGGTTGGGAGAGCGCGGGACAGCTAAAAATTTTCACCAAATGTTGAGAGAGAGCGCACGATGGACAAAAATTTTCAGCGTAAATGGGAAACGCGCAAATGTAAGGTGCGTCTCTCATTATTTTGATACCCCGGACACCCTGGAGTGTCCTAAATGCGCCACAGTTTGCTGAAGCCAGGAACAACATCCAGGACATTCCGGCGTGTCCAATTGGCAATTGTGCGCAATGTCTTATATGATCGTTGCATTGTGCTCAGCATTTGAGGTGGGACAAAAATCTTCGGCATGAATCAGAGACGAGCTCAACATAAGGCGTGTCTTGGATTTTGTTTTAGCCGTATGTTCGGCTTAAATCGGAGACACACTAGTGTAAGCCCCGGACACGCCCCAGTGTCCTAGATGAACCACAACATGCTAAAGACGATCAGGAACAATATCCAGGACATTGCGACGTGTCCAACTGGCATATGCGCGCAATGCCTTATATGATCATTGCATTGCGGTTAGCTTTCCGAGGTGGGACAAAAGATCTTCAGCGTAAATTGGAGACGAGCCACTGAAAGGCGCTTCCCGCATTATCTTGTGGCCCTTGAAACGCTGGAGTGCCCTAGATGCATCACGGTGTGCTGAAGCCAGAACAACATCCAGGACATTCCAATGTTTCCAACTGGTAACTGTGAGCAATGCCTTATACAATCGTTGCAACGTGCTCAACTTTACGAGGTGGGACAAAATATCTTCGGAACAAATCGGAGACAAGCAATGACATTGCAATTCAGAGATAATTTGCAACTCAATGAATTTCATAGTTCATACACATTGCATGCCCTTTAAACTAATTTTGAATCTAAACTTATTCCTAAAGCACCCACTGATCAATCTAGACTGTACCGTCCAGCTTGCTACCGAACACGTCTCTTATATTGCCTTGGATACTGAAAATATTGACATTCTTTAAATTGACAAATGTTGAAGGAGGAATGAATAACCAATGATGGTCACTAACACAAAGTGTTTAACCTTGATAAGTAGATTATAACAATCATTTTCAACATTGGGCGCATTTGGCTGACGCAGCAAACGCTGAACTTCAAGTAGTATAGTTTTGATTGTAAAAGCAGTGCACCACCCCTAAGAAATATCAATTTAAGCAACATAAGAAACCAGTTCAAATAAGTTCGGCAACAATTACTAATTACATGAGCAAAATAGGTCTATCTTACATTCTCTTGATCAAGAATCCCAATGCAGAGTGCTCCTAAATGATGGACATTTGGGTGGAAGAAACCACTTGGAAAGGTGCATCTTGGAGGCAACAATGGATAGTCCTCTGAGAAGGAGATTGTTAGGTGTTAGTAACCACCTTCCTAGTCAGTCTACAAAGGAAATTCATTAATAGGAGGATGATGGTTAAACTCATATTGTGCTTGTTCTTCATGACTTACCCCATCTTTACCAGGACAATGCACTACCACTTTAATAAATCTCCCATTTCAGGCTTCGCAAAGAAGCCCTACGCAGACGGAGAAACAAAACTAAAGTTAAGTTCACTAGTCCATTGCAAATCTACATATATACAACTATGCAACCAGTGTGCCATATGTACATACATGGGGATAATTCTTGCGCCACACCAAGCGCTCCTCCTTCAGTCGGCTACGCGCCAAGCCGATACCAGCCATGAATAATGACGACGACAAGGAGGACGGCGACGACGACGAGGACAGCGACAATGACGACGACGAGGACGGCGACGACGATGAAAACGGCGATGGCGAACAGAGGAGGCGGTCGCACTAGAGTTGGTCGATTAGTAAAGGACCGTTTGTCGATTAGTAATAAAGGAGCACCGGAGGCGAAGAAGAGACGAGAGAGATAAATGCGAGACGCGCATTAAGTTAACGATTGTCTTCCACTGTCGAAGAGGCGAGGGAGATAAATGTGAGATGCACTATAACAAAGAGAGACACGCGTTAATCTAAAGCGCGTCTTCCATAGTCGAAAGAGAGAGGCGCAACACTGGGTCTGCGAAGAACTTAATTTCGGCGGCGTGGTGCAAAGACGTGTGCGATGTCCGTGCACGACCTTTCGTTTCCCCGAGGCGGTATCGATGCGTCCTATTGTTCCATCAATGCGCGGGAAACCAACCGCTCTCTCGACGACTCCGCGCGGACGTTATTTAAGACATGCCATCACCAGTGAGTTCTCCACAAGAGCATCGCTCACTTTGAATCCTCTTCTTTTCATCAATCGTCTTCTCCGCCCGATGACCCACCACCACCATGGCCGACCTTCTGCCGCCAAGCCCGCCGAGAGAGCCACCCTGCAAGAAACTGTGCTACAGCTTCCCCGAGAGGTTCAACAGCGAGCAGCGCCTCCTTATGGCACAAGAGGCGTACAACTATACATCTCGCGCCATGAGTTCCTTGGGTCTGGGTACCCTTCCCCAGTTTACTGGAATGGGACCATCAGCCACTACCTCTTCGCCCTCATGAGTGTGGCCGGTCGTCTTGACATTCTATTCGAGACTATGGCCCAGGTGCTTGGCCCCGAGGGCCGCAGTAACCTGGTGTAGGAGACGGAGAGCAACCTCGTTCACGGGGTTGCACCGCCGGTGCAGCCGGTGCAGCAGGAACAGCCGGCCCAGGCTCCTGTTGCACCGGCACCGGAGTCACCGCCGTCGGAGGAGGAGGAGGAGGAGGAGGAGGAGGAGGAGGAGGAGGAGGAGGAGTAGGATTTAGTTTTTCTTTGTTGTTTTTAGTAGCTTATGTTTTGTAAATAATGTTAATGAATGAATTCTCTTGAATATTATCTTATGTTTTCTTCAATTGTGTGAATATTATATTGTGTATTCATCAACTGTGTGAATGAATGAATTTGTGGTGTGTTCATTGTGTTCCTCGGGTATCATAAGGAAGGATTTGATTATATTCAGGTATCAAGTGAGGATGTGCTCTGAGTTCAGTGATTTGTGATATCAACAGTGAACCGAAGCAAAATGCAGAAATCACGAAGATAAAGGTGACATGAGGAATCGGAGACACACTTCCATTTTGAGTGCGTCTCTCTTTTAGTAGAGGAGAGGGAGACGTCGGTCATAGGAGACGAGCTGTGTTTTATGCTCGTCTCCCGCTTTTCAAAGGGGATACCGTGTCCCGGATACCGATTTAACTGAGACGAGCTTTGTTTTAACGCGTCTCCTTGTACTTTCAGCCGAGCCATGTCAGATCCTTGCTGAAGCGGGCTCATCTCGCTTAACATTATCAGAGACGCTACCTTTGAGCGCGTCGCCCATCTTTGTCTCCTATTTGATTTTCTTACATAGTGGACTGGATAAGAATCCCATGGAACAGGGACATTACTTTTTTTAACATGATTTTAGATGGAAAACAATACATTCAGACCAATAAGTTCTTCATGGATATACTACTGATATCATGTTGGTCAATTTGGAGGCACAAGAACAAAAATATTTTTGAACAAAAAAGTCCAAACATCATATGCTGCAAAGAGGACTTTAAAATAGAGTGTAGGCTCCAGGCGTTGCGATGTAATTCAGTTCTTACACTAATGTAACTTAGGGTTTTGTTTGCAATAAGGACCTTAGGGTAAAATAGTAAGCTCACCCAGTGTATTATCCATCTCGAATTAATACAATAACACAGTAGGGTCTCCTTCGGGTCCAAAAGTAAGCTCACCCAGTGTATTATCCATCTCGGATTAATACAATAACACAGTAGGGTCTTCCTGCTGTTCTTTTTTTTTTTAAAAAAAAAAGAACATTTATCCTTTATGGGCAACTCAGATGTACCCACATTGCCTTTCGATAATGAGAAATTCAAGAAGCTTTCCTAAAAAATAGAGAGAGAAAATTGAGATGGAGGGGCTTGGAAGGATGGACCCCCTTCGACCGTCCTCCGGTCGAGAGGCGACCAAGGCGACCAGCTCCCTGACCTTCGAGATCGCGTTCCCCCACCTCAGTTCCACAAATCCACCACCCAATCCAACTCAATACGCCCAGTTCGTTGGTGTTTGCTTCGTTTGCGGAGAAGCTGAAGATTCTAGTCTCTTAGTTTGCCCCGGCGAAATCGCGCGGACCCCTACCTTGGGGTAATTATGGTGGCAGATTGGAGGCTTCATCATCATCCCTTTGACGGCGAAGCCCAAATCCTTTTTCCCCGGCGTTTAAGCAAGCACATCGTTCAAATTTGCATGTGGAGCCATCACCGCAAGACCAACTTGCAACAGTCATCCGCCCAACGCACGCTAGTATGTTCAATCGGTCTTACGCTGATGTTGTCTGTGCGATGGCCTCGGCCTCGCCTACCCTTCCGGGTACGGCACCCATCCGGGTCTCCTGGATCTTGATGTGATCCATTCCTCTAGAGCTTCCATTGTTTGCTTTGCTGCTCAGCCGAAGGTTGCTTCCTTTCAGACAGACGACGAACCTTGCCGGATCAATGGGCCTCTCTAGCCCAGGAGGAATCTTAGCCCATCTTCGACCTTGCCTCCTAGCTTCCTCTGCTCCAACAGTTGTAAGGTAGACTTTACTGATCCTCCCACCTCCAAACTGTACCAACGTCAAGGAAATCTTCCCTTGGAGATTTCACGCCTGCAGATGACCTCCTCAACCCAACAGTAAACGGTTCACCCTCTATTCTGGTGGTGACAGGGGCGACGATCCTATTCCCTAGTGCCCAAAGAATCGCATGGTCTAAAGATTTTCAAGGAAAGAACTAGTGGTAGATGCTTCAATTGCCTGTCAAAGGATCACTTTCGAATTCATTGTAGAGACCCGAGGCGTTGCTGGAATTGCCTTCACTCTAGTCTTGTGGCCTCTCGTTGTTGCAAGGTCCGCTCTTCCTCAGTCACCCATGGTACCTCCCAGCTCTATAAAGGGGCAAGTGGTACACATAGTTCCTCACCAGTGTTAAGCACTCGCCCAACAGCTATTTCACATTCCTCCAGCCATATCCATCAAGTCCGCTCCATCAAGGATCGTCGTAGATTCTTTGGTTCAAGATCAGCCTTTGAGGGTGATCATTCTAATGGGGGTTCCCTGGGGGGTCGCGGCAATGCCATTGCTTACCCAAGGAACCCTCGATTTCGTCCTCGCCTCTCTGAAAAGGTGGCAGCCATGACAGAAGAGATGAAACAGAAGGAGATGACGCTATCCAATCGTGCGCTTTTAGTCACTGAGGCTGGAGACCTGGGAGTAAGCTCAAAGGAGGGACTTTGAGATCCCATAATCTAGTATTTTGGCTTTCGTGAGTATGAATTTCACATCTTTAGATGCTCTCTGGAACCCTACCTGGTGCTCTTTATAGGCTCTGCGCCGAGGGATACCGTTTTTGCTAGGGGAAAGATTGAAGAAGGCCCCTTCGTGTCCCACTTTCATTCTTGGGATATAGGTGTCCATGGTGATCATCGCACTATCCCTTTTCATGTCAAACTTAGTCTACAAGGCCTTCCTTACCATGCTTGGTCAAAAGAGGTTGTGGCTCAGATTCTTAGTGACACCTGTGTAGTGCACCATGTAGCCTCCTATACCAATCAAAGAGAAGATCTCAGAACCTATGTATGTTGGACATTCTGTCAAGACCCTAATAGGATCCCCCAAGAGGTGTTCCTCATGCTTACTAGGCACTATGGTCACCCTGGTACAGAGCCACATATGCACTTCACTAGACCTAGGCACTTTAGACAAGGTCATGTTTATAGGATTCTAGTACACATAGATTATGTCGAAGACCACCTATTTTATCATTAGCCTTCTGAGGAGCTCGTCGCCAAAGAAAAGGTGGATCTGAAAGAATTCAAATGGCAGCCCGGTGTCTGGATTGTGACATCAATGATGTCAAAATGCAGCCACCTCTATAGTGCCCCACCCTGCAACCCTTGTCTACACGTGAAGATGACGATGAGGATCCAGATCGAGCTCGAGGATCAAGGCACAAATCGCTCATGTCACGTCTGGCAAGATGGTTTGATGGAAGAAATCAAAGCCGGAGCTGTTCTCCAGTTAAGCGCACTCCGGGGCGTAGGGGGGAGCACTATAGAAGGCACCGTGTGGAGGAGCACTCCATTTCCCCCCTTTCGATCAAACTTGAGGCATCCTTTGTTGGAAATAGAGCATTGAGACAGCTCTGGAGGGTGAAGAACCAGCCTGAGGAAGAGTTGGATGCAATAAGAAAGACCACGATGGAATCTGCTCTTTTGGCAGTTAAGGATTTGGACATTCCCAATCAAAGCTTCCACTCTGATGTCATCCTAATCAAACCAACTAAAGAGACTTGGACTGGTTCAGCAGTAGACAGCTTCTTTGGAGGCTCAGCTGATGAAGGAGCCAGATCTTCTGAGGCCATTGTAATTCCACTGGTTTCCCCCTACCTACTTTGGATATGGGGAACCGAACGGAAACTAATCATAGACCACCCAATGATTCTCAGGTCCCGCAGGAAGACCAAACAAGCATAGTGGACTCTCCAACCGCAGCAGGTTGTAACTCAAGTGCACTTGGACACAAACCAGTCTAATGCTGGGACTCCTAAGCAGACTGTTGCTCTGACTACTAATCAAACCTCTGCCCCACCGGAAGTGTCTGCGCAGCCCCATTTGGAGCAATTCTCTAGCTTGGTTACTAAACAGGTGGACCCTCCTCTGATCCCGAAACCTCCAAACACCCGGGGGGGACCCAGACCCAAACTAATAATAATAAACAAGGATCGATGTCTACCCCGGTGAGACCGAGTCCATGGCTTAAGTCCATGCTTAAAAAGCAGAAATCAGTGGTTATTATGGAACAAGAGGCAATTGCTCGGAAATGTTGAATCATTGGACCAGGGCCTAGATGACATGACACTCCAGCAATACATAAATATGTACAAGAAGCCACTCCCTGCATCAACTATGGTGGCTATCAATGCCTTAACTGTTGTGGCAGAAAAGAAGAAGATCAATCGCAAGACTAAGCGAGGAACAAAGGCCTCCAAGAGTCTGCAAAACTCAAAGGCAGTGACGAATAAGGGCCAATGAAGATCAACGACTACCAGATTTACCGCTTAGTAGTAGTTATGAGGGTCCCCATGTGTTATTTCTGTACTGTCTATGTGTGATGGTCCTCTAGTGCCTTTTGGCTGTTTGTCCTGTGGACGAAGGACAGGCTTTTGGTTAGTCCTGGGAGGGTGCTGGTAGATTTCCTTCTGTGTATTAGTGTTGGGTGGCCGGTTACACTGGCGTGTTCGCCTAAGTTGTCTTCAAATGTTCTCAATGGATGAAGTTATCTCAGATTATGCTTGTCTTTCTTGGAATGCCAGAGGATTGCACTCTGTGGTCAAACAGGAGGAAGTGAGACAGCTGGTTCAACTGTATAAACCTATGCTGATATGCCTCCAAGAGACTAAATTGGGATAGATCACTACGGCAATTGTTTGTAATACCTTGGGTTCTCATTTTGAAAACAGTTACTGCTACCTTCCAGCGAATGGCACCTGCGGAGGAATACTCTTGATGGTGAACAACTCCCGGTTACAAATTTCAGATATGACCTCTAACAACTATTCGGTCTCGGCTACAATCTCAGATTGTAGAACTCCGATTCACTGGTCAGTAACTGGAGTATATGGCCCCCAGGAAGAGATTGAGAAAAGATTGTTCTTAAGGGAACTTCGGCAGCAGCAACAAGTGGTCAAATCAGCCTGACATATATTAGGAGACTTCAACCTCATTGCCATGAGGAGGACAAGAATACCAGCAAGGTCAATTGCTGGATGATGAATGGATTTCGTAGGACTTTGAACTTTCTAGAACTAAAAGAGGTCCCCTTGAAAGGTTGGTGCTTCACATGGTCAAATGAAAAGGAGAATACAACCCTCACCACGATCGATAGAGCCTCCATCTCCATTGACTGGGAGGATATATATGGGAACTCCTTTTTGCAGCCCCTCTCTTCATCCATGTCGGACCACTGTCCGCTGATCCTTCAGCCACTAATGTTTGTGCCATCTGACAGGACCTTTAGATTTGAGTCTCACTGGGTCCAAATGTTGGGGTTTCAACAGTGTTTTCAGGAAGGTTGGAACACACCTATTGCACCTATTTTCAATGCGTTCAGGGCCCTGCATACCAGGCTGTGCCATACAGCAAAAACCCTGTGCCAGTGGGCAAAGACCTTGATTTTGCAAGGGAGACTAACCTGGCAATATGCAGAGAAGTGATTTTGCATCTAGATACTGGTCAAGAAGAGAGGTTCCTTACTTTGGACGAGAGAATGCTTAGGCGCACACTGAAACAAAGGATCCTCAGCCTGACAGCCACTGACAAGTCTCGTGCCCGCCAAAAGTCCAGGATTACATGGTTGCGTAAGGGAGATGTGAATACTAAGTATTTCTATCTAATGGCTGCCTCTAGGAAAAGCAGAAACTTTATACATAGTTTAGAAACCGATGAAGGCCTCAGTACCAATCAAGCGGAAAAGCATCAAATCATCTTTGATCATTTCCATAAACATCTGGGCACATGCGCTCCTAGAGAGAAAATTCTTAATCTTGCTAGCCTTGATTGGAACCTCAGAGACCTCTCACACCTGGAACAGCCGTTCACTGAGGAGGAGATCAGTGGGGTGGTGCTCAAAATGCCTAAGGAAAAAGCCCCTGGCCCTTAGGGTTTTACAGGGATCTTCCTTGCTAGCTGCTGGGATACTATTAAAACCGACATTATCCAAGCCATTGACCTCTTCTGGAGTGTGAACCAACAAGGTCTGCATGTTCTTAATGAAGCCTGGGTGGTCCTCATTTTCAAGAATTCTCACCCAGGCGTCTTAGTGATTACAGGCCCATCAGTTTAATTAATATTTTCATCAAAATTATCTCCAAACTGCTTGCAAACCGTCTCGCTCCTGAACTTCACTCCCTCATATCTACGAACCAAAGTGCCTTTGTCAAAAAGAGGTCCATTCATGACAACTTAATTGTGGTGCAACAAACTGTCATTGAAATGCAGAGGAGGAAACAACCTACTCTTTTTCTTAAACTAGATATATCTAAAGCATTTGATACAGTAAATTGGGCCTATCTTCTAGACATTTTGTCTTTTCTCGGCTTCGGATCAAGATGGCGGAACTGGATCTTGGCACTTTGGGGTTCAGCCTCTTCTCCATTCCTACTTAGTGGACAAGCAGGCCAGAGAATTGTTAACGCCCGTGGGGTGAGGCAGGGGGATTCCCTCTCCCCCATTCCCTTCATCTTAGCTATGGAGCCACTTAGTAAATTGTTCCAACTGGCCCAAACTGAAGGTTTGCTCAGCTCCATACCAAGTATTGATAATACCTTCCGAATGTCGGTTTATGCCGATGATGCTGCAGTTTTCATAAATCCAACCTCCAGTGATGTGCTTGCTACAAAACCCATTCTCCACTTGTTTGGTCAAGTCTTGGGTCTGATTACTAACCTTGCAAGGACTGAAATTTTCCCCATATAGTGTCAGGATGTAGACTTGACAAGTGTGCTGGCACTGCAACAGAATGTCTCCCAATTCCTGTGTGTCTACCTCGGGCTCCCCCTCCATTTCAGGAAACTTCCCAAAGCAGCAGGGCAGCCCATTGTAAGAAACTGGCCAATCGGTTGCCGAGCGGGAAACGAAAGTTTCTTTCATATTCTGGTCGGGAAATTCTCGTCAAGTCTGTGCTTTCAGCTATCCCCACATATTTTATGTCGGTGTTCAAGCTGTCTCAATGGGCCGCCAAACAGATTGATGCACTTCGAAGGAGCTTCCTCTGGAAAGGCGACGACCTGGACAAAGTTAAAGGGGGCCACTGCCTAGTTCGCTGGAAGTTCTGTACTAGGCCTAAGAAATGGGACGGTCATGGCACCAAAGACTTAAATTTGGACCCGCCCTACGACTAAAATGGTTGTGGTTCAACTGGGATCATCGAGATAGGCCCTGGAAGTCTCTAATGAAACACCAGAATAAGGCGGACAGGCAACTCTTCTTTGCTTCAACCGCTGTTCAGACTGGTTATGGACAATATACTCCCTTTTGGGACGCTTGTTGGCTCCACGACAAAGTGCCGAAGACACTAGCGCTTAATCTGTACAAACACGCTCACTTCAAAAATCGGTGTGTGGCGAAGGAACTTACAAACCTGAACTGGGTTAGGAACATCAAGGTACTGAATACGGAGGGCTTGTTAGATGAATTCATCCTTCTTTTCTCGCCACTACAGGAGATTACACTTTTGAATGAGAGAGACAAAATCTTCTCGAGATGGACCCGATCGGGTGAGTTCTCTGTTTCATCCTCCTATGAAGTCCAGTTCATGGGGGCTGTAAATCTGCACTGGACCACTAGCCTTTGGACTGCCAAACCACAACCCAAATGCATGTTTTTTGCATGGCTGGCCATCCTTGGCAAAATTCTAACTGCAGACAACCTATCCAAAAAGCAATGGCCCTGCAAACCCCAATGTGCCCTGCGCTTGTGTATTAATGAAACTGCGGATCATCTACTAGCTGAATGCAATTTTAGTGAGGCAGCTTGACATAAGACCTGCCAAGGCTTGGGGCTACCTGCGTCGGCCTATCAAGCCAACTTTGCTAGTGTCACACAACGGCTTGATCATATCTCCTGTGTCAGCCTCCATTCCACGCAAAGGTCACTGGTTGATGCATTGTTCTTCTTTCGGTGGCAGGTATGGAAGGAAAGGAATCACCGGATATTTGAGCAGCATGAAATGTCCTTCATCCAGGTTGCTGACCTTGCGGTGGCAGACATAAAACTACATCATTTATCATATGTACTCATAACGTTTTAGCTCTCGTGTAATCTTTGGATGTAATTGTTCCTTCTTAATGAAATAGGCAGCCCTCCCGCCTTTGTTTTAAAAAAATTGTGATGTAGAGGAACCCGAGGAAGGACATATCTATTTTTCACATTATTTTTTCGTCTTTGGCGAGCTCTCTGACTATCTTATAAACACTGTAACAGGGGAGAGGACCACTTATGTTTCAACATTCCGCTCAAAATTCAGCAGACACTCAAACCTTCGCAATAGCTGTCCATGCAAACAAATGCAGCACCATTCCCTGACATTCCAGTGTACTGATCTGCCTCCATCTGGGTTCTGAAAACAAGGCCTGGTGTGCATATAATCTAGCCAAGTTTTCAGCCATCTTGCAGGTGGACACTCAGGCCTAAATGCTATTGTAGACATGCATGTGCATCCACCTCAGAAAGTGACCAGCAGACATCATGCGGCAGGGGAGCCATGCATGGTGGTAGCGCAATGGCATGCATGAAGACTGCGGGCGCCCTGGACCATGCCCTGCGCGAGCTTAATACGATGCGCCATCATTCCCTCAGAGCCCGTGCCAATCGCGATGGCTGCCTATGAGCTACTCCCTCCGTCCCACAAAGATAGATATTTTAGCATTTCTAAGACATAATAGTGAAGCATGTAAATGACGCATGTACCCTCAACTTTAACTCTCACCATTGGCTGACATCGAGTTCCTAGGTACGGGGAACAACGCTGGTTGGAGCTTATTGGAAGAACTTAATGTTGGCTTTAAATTACTATCCACTTTACATGTTAAGAAGTCAATCTTTGTGGGACAAACTTGCAAGCTCAAAACCTCCATCTTTGGGACGGAGGGAGTACGGCCGAGCCGTAGCTGATGACGTCTTCGTGTCTGCCGTCGTCTGCAGACGCCAGCTTCGGCATCCTCGTCCACGTGTTGGGCGTGTCAAATAATCCATCTAGATCATCATCATCTAATCCATCTGGATCATTATCATCACGGCAGGCCCACAAGGGTCCCTGTGGTCACAACTGGGATCAATTTTCCTGGCTTGGGCTCGATCTACTGGTGATCGTACGACGTATTTGATCTCTCCATAGCTGTGAACGAAACGGTCGCCGGGTTGTTTGACTGACTCCCTTGGCCATCAGTATCTGTGCTCTAGACCCTGATGTTCTTGTAAAGCTGTAGGTTTGTAAGTCGTGCACCCGTGGCTGGTGCACTAGGAACAGGAATGTTGTTGGAAAGTAATTAATTGATGGAGATTAGTCGTGGTTACTTAAGAGTTAAGACTGTGAGCACTTGGTGTGGATACTGTAAAAGGCCTGCGACCGGAAATCCAGCGGCCGGAGTGATACCGGGACTCCGCACCCGCTTTTTTACCGCGTCATAGGGGTGGTACAGTAAGAGACTGAGTGCACTTGGTGCGGACGCGGTAAAAGGCCTGCGACTGGAAATCCAGCAACCAGAGTGATACCGGGCTTCCACACCCACCCGTTTATGACGTCCGCTATGACCGAGGGTGGTACAGTAACCTGACATTCCACAGGTTCCCTGTAGCGCATGTGAATTTTGTGATGGTATGTAAATTGTGAACATAATATTAGCGAAATATAAGTATTTATATGATATAATAAAAAAGACGTAGTTATTTTGATATGATATAAAATACATAATAGTTAATACACAATTGATTTAGAGGTGAACGAGTGTGGAGAATGAAACTGTAAACCTGAAATCATTTGAAGAACATTGTAAAAGGCTGAAAATATTTCTTTAAAGCATCAATATAGACGGCCACGAGTGCGATGAATCTAAGACTATCCACACTTGCTTACTCCAAATACATATTATATCTTCTATTCTATTATTATATCCTCTACCTTTAAGTATGTTTACTCTGTATATCTACTCTATACTTTGAATATATTTATAGTGTAGTACCTTTTCAATACACCACTATGAGTGGATTGGATTCTAGCACTGTGGAAAAGATGCATGTGTGCGTCCTTTCCAGCAGAGGTCCAAGCCCCTGTCCCACACCCAGTCCTTGAAGATCGCACCAAGGTGGTGTAAATTTGAAAAAGTAAGTAATAGTACAAATAAGGTGAAAAATAATATATCATAAATCCAAATAGGTCTTTTCCATATTTTCTGACACCAACGTCCCCCTCCCCTCTACGAAGTTATGACGTGAGCAATACAAATGCTTAATTTAAGACCAAGCTTCCTTAAGAGCGAGATGTGGTGGTCGTTGTTAGAAAATAGGCACGTGAAAGTGATGACGGATATCTCGAGGCATCGATGCAAGATCACGGATGACACGCTTGGCACAATATTTGTTAAGAAGGTTCAACCGAAGCCTACATCCCAATGGCATGACTACGGACTCTTCTCCCCAATATGTTGTCTTCGTCGTCATGGTTACAACAGCGGCCCTCCTCTCATATCTATAAGGAGGCCAGTACAGAGTCCAACACAAACTTTACACCCCACCACTAATACAACTCAAAGTCCTAAGTGTGACCAACTCGTACACAATATTCAACACATATTCAATAGTCGTAGTTGTGAACATGGCCACATGTTTCATCACCAATTGTTAGTGTTTATGTACAAGAAAAAAGAAAAATAAGCTACTAGGATAGCCGACAGAGTGTCATGTCCTGCTTAAGGTACATCTTTAATTTTCTTGTAACATGTGTAGGATCGAAGAGCACGTGAAAATCTACTAGAGGGGAGTGAATGATAGATTAAAACTTTTTCAGCGGAATATAAAAAACAACTCGGTAGAAATTTATCTGTTGGATAAATCAGTGTGTGCGACTAATCCAAATGTGATCTACTATGAAAAACTATTATAGATTGTATAAAATCAAGTCATGAAGACACGACAACAAGAATCACGTAAATTCATCGAGTAAAACTCAAGTTATGATCAAAAGATTTAGTTAAAATCAGATCTGCAATGCTGCAAAGAAACTCATGCAACTCAAAACCACAAATCTAATAATCGTGAAATTTTCACTGATGATCGAGCATCAAGTTGTGAAGACAACACATAAATAATCACGTCAATTGGATAAGAAAAACGCGAGTTATGGTAAAAACACCGAAGAAAGGTCAGGCAGCGCAGAAACTCGACGATAAAGACTTGACAAAAACAAGTTGGATGAACAAGATGTTGACGGTTCTTAACACCACAGGTTATCTCTCGAAAGAGATGAGATATACAAGCGCACAAAAGATACCGTTGTAGCATTTTACTCAAGAGTATTCCCAAGAGTTTTGTATTTATCCCAAAGGAAGGCAATGGAGTAAAGTAATCATTATTCTTATTATCAAGCTAGGAGATACTAATCAATTATCATGACAGGATTAAGTTTATAATATGGGTAGTGTGACACATACCTAAGAAATCTATACTAAAAGTTAATTGGGTCCTAATGGAAATTAGACTAAGAGTTGGTGACTTGCTCCTACAATGCTTCTAATATACATATACATAGCCTAGGTCAACACATCTGGCACAAACTTATCCCTAGCAATACCAGGGTGACTCCCGCCAAGTTCCTATGGAATAGGCGAATGTGGAGCATTACAAAGGACGGATACGGTTATCACCACCTACTATCTACCTCTTCAATCTATGGGTCTAGGAGACATCCAACGCTACTTAACTATCATAGCACCATGCTGTTGAAGGCTGTTATATATATAAATTTCACCCATCATAGCACCATGCTGTTGAAGGGAATATCATTTCTTACACACATCACCTTTCTATTTAACCTATTTCCACTTGTACTTGGAGAAATTGGTGCATGCAGGTATTTTATGCATAATTGAAGTGAAACAAGGGGGATAGATCCTATAAGATATCATCCCAGCCAATCAAGCATTGACATGTGGCACCACATGGATCAAATGACCCACAAATAGAAGTATTTGATGCCATCGAACAGTGTACACCCTATATCAGTAAAGGGGACCCACCTGGAAGTCATCCCTAGAAAGCACAGTCCGTTTGGAGGACTTACCAGGTCAGCCGAACCCCCTAGTCAGCCGACCTGGTCTTTTCTCCAAACTCGGTCAGCTTCCACGTGTTGGCTCCTCCCGGTGTGAAGAAGTTGTTGATTAGTGATTCGCACACTTTTGGTGGTGGGAACTGATCCTTTTCCATGCTATAAATAGGATCTCTCACCCCTCACTTCAACACATACCGCTTGAGCATTATTCTATTGTATACACTAGTTCTCTTAGTCCTTAGTGGAGTTAGGCTATAGAGAGGAGAGCTTCTAGTTGCAAGTCCAAGTCGGGAAAGGTATGGCTCATGTATATTTTCTTATATTTGTGACTTTATGCATAATAAAGATATTATTTTTAGTCTTCTTTTATTCATATACTTGGATGAAGCGTTTCTTGTTTGATAGTGGATTCCATGTATGTGGTAGGAGTAGTCTTTATGAACATGTCATATCACTCCTAATCTAGCATCATAAACACTACAAACCCCCACTATAGTGTAATTAGTTATGATATTATCAAGTTGATATGAATGACTTATGCTATTTCTCAACATTGGTTCAATGATGTTGAGGTTAGTCATTGCCTTAGAGAGGTACTTGTACTCGAGCCTCAAAGGTATTTACTTAGTATGCTAGCATGGTGCTAGGATAGTAAGTAGCATTGCATGTCTAGTAGACCTATGGATTGAAGAGGTAGGCATTAGGTGGTAACAACCCTATGTGTCCTTTGTAATCCTCCACGTTCGGCTATGGCACTGGCTCTATGTGAGAGTCGCCCTAGTATTGCTAGGGGTAAACCCGTGTTCGATGTGTTGAACAACTTACCATAAGGATTCACCATTGACATGCTCATTTGTATCTAACCAATGTTATGTATATGTATATTAGAAGCATTTTAGGAGCAACTCCCCAACACTTAATCTAACCTCCATTAGGACCCATCTACACTTTAGAATAGATTGCTTAGGTATGTGTCACATTACCCATATATTATCAACTTACCCCTGTCTTGATAATTGATCAGTATCCCATAGCTCAATCATAAGAGTAGTGTTTAATTTACTCTATTACCTTCCTTTGAGATAAATATGATACCCATGGAATACTCTCGGGTGAAATGCTACACGACAGTTTCTGTGCGCTTGAGGATCTCATCGCTTTCGAGAGATGATCTGTGACATAAGAAGCGTCAATAAGAACTTTTAGCGACATTGTCGGTGATGATTTGTTAGTGTTTGTCTGGAGCCGTCAAAAAGCGTTTCTGGCACCATTGTCGGGGAATGTAAAGGAAGCGAAGGATAGCTATCACTTGTGTTTAAGCTATACGTACTAATAGTTATTGCACATGATTACCCTTGTTTTTTTCTTCTTTTGTGTGACAACAAGGTAGTGCTGGCTAACCCATTTTATGGGATGGCCAACAAGTACGCAAGTGCTCAACGGAAAGATGATTCATGGCGTACCTTATCAAATGTCTGCTAGGCAACACCTTTGCCTTTCGCGAAAGAATTTCAGCTTCCGGTAGAAGCCAAAGTCATCCATCCCCAAGCTCGGGGAGGCTATAGGAGTTCTTCTTGGTGTTCCTCAATCATGGGGTGGATAGTTGACCCTTAATCCCACACTCATGTCATGGGTTGACTTCACCAATCCATGACCACACTCGTGCTGGAGCTGAAGGGGTCCTATTCTCATTCATCACAGATGAGAAGATGGTCTCTACTCAAGGGGTGGATTGAAGAATGCTCTAGTTACCTTAGCTTGTCATGCACACTATTTAGAGAGGTGGACATGCTGGCTATGGAACTACACCTCCCATTGAGTAACATGAAGATCAAGCCAATGGAGAAGTTTTTGGATGATTCAAGCCATGGATATTCACATGATTTGTGAAAATCCATGTCAACATGGGCTACTTGTGGAATCATTTCCCATAGACCCATGAGGATTCATCCTTTCAAACACAACTCCAATGTCTATCACCTACAAGGAGGTCAAGTGTAGAGTCCATCACTCTTGTAATCAACGAGGCTATAGGGATTTCAAGGGATTTAAGTTCAACTAGCCTACCGTGAAGTATCTTGTCCATAGCAAGCAAAGACCACATTTACATGAAGCTCTTGGCCGAGGAAAAGAAACTTAAAGAGCATTCAAAATCCAAAATATCCTACAATCACTTGTTGGGATTCCTACACTTCGACCAAGTCCATGCAACCTAGGGCAAGTGACATTGTGGATGAATCGTTTCTTGTTTGATTGTGTAGCCCACATGTCATCATGCCCAAGGAAGTCTCTGATCCATCATCAATGTATGGGTAAACCGCAAAAAGAAGGTCGAAGTGACACCCCAAAAAGAAGGACAAGCCACACCATACTCATGAAAGAATATCTTCGAGAGGGAGAAGCCGTCATTACAACAACAAGTATTCATCAAGATGACGGAGAGGCTAGGGCCACCATGTGGCCCAAATTTCCAAATGATAGCCAAAGAAATTTTGGCATGTCAAGCAGGAAAAATTGTCCGCATCTTCAACTCCGAGAGTGAACAACAAATCAGTGCACTAAAGAGGACAGAGGTAAGTCCCATTCATCGAACTTCAAAAACTCGGTGAGTCCTTGCCAATAGGTAAATTGATAGTTATCTTATATTTGTTTTACGCAATAGCATATTTGAATTTCTCATTTTCATTTAGCATATTTGAATTTTCACACATGCATGTTGGGAAGTAAAATTTCCAACCATCATAAAACTAAAATTTTGAATTAGGAAATAAATTTATTTGGTTATGAACCTTGGGCGTAACACTTGAATTCATCTTCCTAATTCAAACCAAAAAATATTTCCCTTAATATTAAATGCAATTGCAAGTCGTTTCAAGTTGGGCAAAAAAAATTGACAAAGGGTATAACTTGCTTTTAAGCTAACGTAACCGTCTTCGAGTTGTTTTGTTTGTTCTTGATTTCATTGCGGCCAGGACAAAATTTGTAAATAGGTTGGAAGGCCTCATGAAGCGCATATCCCTCCATCCATCCCATTTTTAGCCCATGGTAGAGGAATGCTCAAGATGGTGGCCCAATGGTGGAACAAGATAAAGCTTATTCAACTCCAACCTCAACTTTGCAGAAGACATTGAACATCAAGGCTATACCAAAATTCATGGTCATGTGTTTCTCACACAACGACCTTCAACCGGGCCTGCTCTTCAATTGAGTTACAAGTTTAAAAATTTTCATTATTTTAATTGCCTTAGGATTTAATGATTTTTGCTTATATTGGTAATGAAGGTTTACACCTTCTCATCATTCAATTCTTATGCATCCTTACGAGTGTAAGTGCAGGCATTGCTCTTTTTGATTCTTCAAAAAGAAATGTCACCTTACATGGGAATGAATTTAAACAAGTACCTATAATTTCTTAAGCATTGCTAAAATTTAGTTATACATTTTCTGCTAGGTAATTCTTATGGAATTACTTAATGGTTGAATTGGTATGTAGCAACCTAGGGAATAGTGATGTCCATAATTTTGATTTGAGACTCAATCATGCATGGATCACTAAATGTCAAATTCCTAGTCAAGAAATTAAAAATGTTCAGAGGATAAAATTGAGAATCTTGTTTGCCATGGTCTACATAATAAATATTCGCTCTTGTAAAAAGTTATGATGGTTAGACATTTTACAAGATGAAGGGATCCATATAGTGTATTTATACGACTTGCATTGCTATGAGTAGGAGCTTTAGAAAATGTGCAAATTTATTTATCCATAAAGCCCCGCTCCTATCAATGAATAATACATTGTTCATGAATACACTTGAAATTAGACCCGATGCATCTTTGGTCTTGTCCTTCCCCGTATGTACAAATGATGATTCGGTTACCTAACCCAAAAATTCATTTGTACAAGTATCGGGAGCTAACCATCCCTCTCTATCATAGAGGGGAACCTTGTAGGAGTAAAATAACTATGCAAGCATTCAAAGATCAGATTGTTGGAATCCCTAGAGGATCACACTTCAACATCTCTTGGCCAAGGAGTAAATCAGGATGGTTGCTACCAAATGGTAATTAAGCCCGAAGGTCAACCATAACTATACGACGCCGGATATTTGACATGGAAACCCTCCATGAGCAACCAATGGGCTGCAACGAATATGTGAGAGAATTATGCTCTTAACTATTCTAAGCACTCATTCAAGCTCGAGTGAATTGCCACCATCATTGGGTGTAAGTTACTCCTTTGTGGCTAAAAGGTATGACGCATCTTAACCAAGGAATGAAAAGATCACATCCAATGTATATTGGGTGCAAGTTGTTCCTATGTGGCTAGAAGTTATACCTTAGCCAAGGAATAACAGATCACACTCTACCCATGTTGAGTGCACGTCATCCCTTTGTGGTTATAGGTCTGTTGTACCTTAGCCAAGGAATGACGGATCGTACTCAACACATGTTGGGTACATGTCACTCCATTGTGGCTAAATGTTATCATTACCTTAGCCAAGGAATGACGGATCACAATCAATACATGAGGGTTACAAGTTATTTCTTTATGGCAAGAAGGTATGATACACCTTAGCCAATGAATGACGGAACACACTCAACGCATGTTTAGTGCAAGTCATTCCTTTGTAGCCAAGGGATATCATTACCTTAGTCAAGGAATAACAAGGTACATCCAACCTATGGAAACCTTGAGGTGTGGATGAGCGACATAGACAACACTCACCTCGACCACACTCATGGAACCAATGGAAGGCAACCCAATATTGACACTCAACCCTCCAATGCCAAAGCCATGTTGCGACAAGGCTAGGCCAACCTCATGGCCTACATCCGTCGTTAGGGTTTCAGCCCCTATCGCGGACCTTGACCAAGAGCAAGCATGGGGGAGGACCCCCACTTGAGGTAACTTGTATCACACTCCTTGCATATTTATTTTCCATTCACCCATCATCCACCTTGCATATATAAAAAAAAACTTAAAAATTATTACAGTAGCTTTGCTTTCAAAAAAAAAGATGTGCGGTAAGAATAGTTTGGAATTCACATAGATGAAATGATAAATAGTTGCTATGTTTTAATTTTCCTAAGTCCCTAGTTTACAACTTACTACTCTTTAAAATATTGCTTTCATCGACTAGAATTACTTTTGATTTTGAAATTGTGGGTAGCTAAAGCTTAACTCAATTCTAAGTTGTTGTGAGATATGATATAGTGATAGGGCTGCTATTCTTAGTTTGAAAGTGAAACTTAGGTTTTTGGAGAAATTCTAAAAATATTTAAGTTACTCTCATATGATGGGAAATACCTACCAAAGCCATATGATACATTACATTCATAGAACTTATGCATACACTATTTGTCTTTGCATTGAGCTTTGTCAAACTAGTATAGACCTATGTGAGATTTCATTCATTACTTTTTGAATTCAAGACTTCACTTGCACAAGCTATACTTCTACACTATAAGTAAGCAAAATCCTACCGTACCATCCTTCCACAATAAAAAGAGAAACTCAATACCCTTCATGTTTAAGTACTCTCTCAAAATTACTTGCATAAAAAGGGAGTAGAAAACATGGTTACAAAAAAAAGAAAATGCATGATTACATCAAAAGCATGAGAAAAAAAAAGAGAAAAGTAGCCATGTTTCATCCCTGCAAAATAAGAGAGTCCAGACAAAAAGGAGTCATCTCAAATATCCACATCCACTTCCACTCCATCACACATGCACAAGTCTTGAATCAAATAGTTTTGAAATGATTTCTCCTAAGGCTTGCTTTTTTTGACTTAGCAATATTATGTATTGCAAATATGCCGACAATATTCCCTACCAAGCTCCACATACAAGCCTTATTTAGTGGTAGGATGAATTTAAGAAAAATGCCTTGGTGAGGACATATTTCCACTACACATAAACGAGAGACTGAGAGAATCAAATTGATGTACTTATAATCTAAATTGAACTCTCTGGAATTTGAGTGGAACTTCATCTCTAGGGTATGTGTGCTCCATTTGTTGTTCTATCTTTCAACCACCCATGAATAGAAGATGGCATAAGCCCCATAATGACTTAAGATAGGTGAAGTACAATGCCAATTTTTGCAATACTAGGTAGACTATTTTGTTGGGCAGATGGAACTTTTGAAAAGTAGAACATTCTAGCAACTCCTAACCATCAACCTTAAGTCTTGACATTCCTCGGGACGAGCAAAGGATAAGCTTCGAAGAGTTTGTTGAAGACTATTATATATTGATTTCACCAAACAATCTAATTCAATTATGTGAAGGGAATATCATTTCTTGCACACACCACCTTTCTATTTTACCTATTTCGACTTGCACTTGGAGAAATTGGTGCATCCATGTATTTTATACAGAATTGAAGTGAAACAAGGGGATGGATCCTATAAAATATCATCCCAGCCAATCAAGCATTGACATGTGGCACCACATGGATCAAATGGCCCACAAACAGAAGAATCTGAGGCCATCCAACGGTGTACACCCTATATCAGTAAAGGGGATCCACTTGGAAGTCACCCTAAGAAAGCACAAACTGTTTGGAGGACTTACCAAGTCGGTCGACCCCCCTGTCGACGGACCTTGTCTTTCCTCTAAACTCAGTCAGCTTCCACGTGTTGGCTCCTCCCGCCTTGAAGAAGTCATTGATGACTGATTCACGCACTTTTGGTGGCAAGAACCGACCCTTCTCCAAGCTATAAATAGGACCCCTCACTTCAACACACACCACTTGAGCATCATTCTATTGTATACACTAGTTCTCTTAGTCCTTAGTGGAGTTAGGCTATAGAGAGAAGAGCCTCTAGTACCAAGTCCAAGTTGGGAAAGGTATGCCCCATGTATCTTTTCTAATGTTTGTGACTTTATGCATATTTAGATATTATCTTTAGTCTTCTTTTATTCATATACTTGGATGAAGCGTTTCTTGTTTGATTGTGGATTCCATGTGAGTCGTAGTAGTCTTTATGATTATGCCATATCAATCCTAATCTATCATCATAAACAATACAAACAACCACTATAGTCCAATTAGTTATGATATGATCATGTTGATAGGAATAACTTATGCTATGTGTGACACCAGATTCTGAAAAATGAACCAACTGCCTTATATATGTGTCCAAGATGTTTAACACACATACACAAGTGATTCACAAATGATAAACAGATAATTACCATAGTCAAATAATTAAATAAGTACTTTTATTACAATATTCAAATAATCCTCATATTACGGCTCTAATGATCATTAATGATAATACTACTGCAGTGGAAATAATCTAGTTAAGCAAACTAAGCAAATAGGGTAGCGCGGCTCCAAGCAACACCACAGGCAAGTCAACGGCAGCACACAACCTATTACTCCACATGATCCTCAGCATACACCGAGACATCAGTTGAAACTGATGGTGGGGGATTTGCAAGGGTGAGTACATGTCGTACTCATCAAGTGGGGGAAAGTATGACATGTAGGTTAAACAAGGCATGATAATAAACAATGGCTAATTGTTGAAAAGTACATTTAAAATGTGTAAAAAGCATACATAAGATATCTACATGAAGTCATCCCATTATATCCCACAGAATTAACATAATACGGAACCATAATCAATTATCCATCCATATACCAGATTATTACCATCATCATCATCCATATCCATTTACCATAACTCAATCCATAACCATAACCATAACAATAACCAACTATCCTAAATCCCATGTTCCCTCTAATCATGTAGGTCATCCAGGTGCTCGTGACCAGGAGCACGACTATCATAATACTTTTTAACACTCTGCAGAGATCGTACCACTTTACCCACAAGTTTGTGATTTCGTCACTCGTCGGCGACTAAAGAAACCTCCCTTATGCCAATTACACTTCCTTAGGTGTGTGGACAAGAGATCACAAAAGAGCCTTTACAAAGGGACTGCCAGCATATTTAGACCAACTAAGCTTTCACCAGTGGTGATGCCTCCAACTAAGCACATCCAACCAAGGGCCCCCTCTTGTGCCATTCGAATCCCAGGGCCGTCCCGCCACTATTTCAAACCCAACCGACCCCCATTCTCCGCTCCTCAAAATGATCCGAATCGATGCTAGTAATACTCCTAATTAATTTGTTATGTCGCACCCATACTTGGCCTGTGGTGGCACTGTTGTCGTGGCTTCTTCTCGCATGAACCAGTCCTTAAATCCAAGGCAAGCAAAACACCATATCATCCAACACAATCCACAAACCATGCTTGCTTAGATCTCCCAAGTCCCATATTACCAATTAACCATATTCATCAATTCTCATCATATACATGTTTATTAATTCATAATTAAGCTATTTGGTTGTTTTCCCATCCCAATTAATTTGAGCAAAGCAAAAAGTAGAAATACCCTTACGGACTCTCTACATCATATTCCAAGCGACAAGGGTGATCATACAAGTCTAGTAAACACCTACCATGGGTTTCCTATCAATTTCACACAAGCATACATTTTTGCAAACAAAACTTTTATAAACAGGATCAATATGATCAATGACACTTGCCTTGCTCCTGAGCTTGGTTTGGGTCAAAAGCTACAAATTTCTGGTAATGGAGATCTTCGACACCATTCTCTAGTGCAGCACCTTCTATTCTGTGCAATAGACATAAAAACAACTGATACAATCAATAAATGCTCATATATTACTCAATATGCCATGACATGAATGATTAATGCCATTATGAGGTAAAAGTTGTTAATAAGCTGCCATTAATGTTTACAAACTAGTTATAATGGTTTCTAACAAGTTTGAACGGGTTTCAAGTTGATTCGAGTCAATTTGGAATTAATTCAGCACAATTCAGATTCAGAGGCCGGACAAGTCCGGTTTCAGTGGTCTGACTAGTCTGCCCTGGACAAAATTGCAAATTAGGGTTTTCTTGATCTGTGAGAATTCGGATTTATTTCATGTGGAAAAGTGAAAGTAGAGGGCGTACCACGTGTTTAGAGATCCAAGGATCAAGAATTGGACGTGAACACTTGTACCTTGATGATTCGGGCTTGATAAAGATGAGTCGAGGGTGAATTGATGATGAAGAACGAATTCGATGAAGATCTTTCTTGATCGCTCCTCCTTCATGTTCTCCCCCTCCTCCTTGTCGTTGGATCTTCTCTCGATGGCGGCTCCCACAAATTAGGGTTTGGGTTTTTTTCAATTGCGGCAAAGAGGTTGAAAGGTGGGGTGTTGGGTTGTTTATATAGAGGTGGAGAGGTAGGGTTTGATGGATTTCGAGTCTAAGGTGGGTGGAGGCCGAGGTGGGGTCCCACATGGGCTCCAAAGACGTTATAATTGACGGTCATGGGCCCAGTTAAAGTAAATACCCAATAACAAGTCATGGAGAAAAAGATTTAGTCCGTGTTGGGCACACCGGGCAAGTTCGCTAGAGGGCCAAACTAGTCCGATGTTGGACAGAGAAGAAAACGGATAAGTCTGGTAGGAGGTTCGAAGAAGTCTGGTCTTGTCCAGAGAACAAAAAAGACAAGTACGACATAGATCGAACAAGTCCGGGGATTTGACAACTTATTCGAATATCGTACCCAAGATCGGACTTGTCCGCACTCAATCACGGACAAGTCCAGGATGGAACAGAGACTTAATCAGACTAGCCCGCAGCAAAAAATGGACATGTCTGGAGGGGCTTCATGGAGGAAAACTGGACTAGTCCGGGGTACAAACGGACAAGTCCGTACTTCTACAAACTTTAAGTGCTGTTTTGCTTCTAATTCATTTTAAACTTGTTCCTTTTTATGTTGCTTAATATTAAACATGTTTAAGAATGTATGCAATGCATGATGGATGAAAATGTGGGTGTTACAAACCTACCCCCCTTAAAATGAATCTCGCCCTCAAGATTCGACGTAGAAGGAAAGAGATAGGGAAATTCTTTCTTGAGTTTGTCTTCTAGCTCCCATGTTCCTTCTGATTCGTCATGATGCTTCAATTGTACTTTACACCATCGAATCACTTTGTTCCTTGTTACCCTCTCCTTGGTTTCTAAGATTTTGACCGGTTGCTCGGCATAAGTCAAATCTACCTCCAATTTCAATTCTTCCACTGGCACTTGTTCTCCTGGCACCCTTAAGCACTTCTTGAGATGCAAAACGTGAAACACATCATGAACATCGGAAAGATGTGCTGGAATTTTCTTCTTATACGCCACTTCTCCACGTTTGGCCAAAATCCTAAATGGTCAAATATGGCGAGGTGCCAACTTGCCTCTAACATTAAACCGCTTATGACCTCGCATAGGTGTTACTTTGAGATATACGAAGTCTCCCACTTCAAAGGCTAAGTTCCTCTACCTATTATCCACATAACCCTTTTGTCTTGTTTGAGCAGCCCTCAAGTTCTCGCGGATTATCTGAACTTGCTTTTGAGCCTCTTGCAACATATCCGGTCCAAACACTTGGCTCTCTACTGTCTCATTCCAAAACAAAGGTGTCCTACACTTCCTTCCATATAGTGCTTCATATGGCGACATTCTCAAACTGGCTTGGTAACTTTTGTTATATGATAATTCCTCATATAGAAAGCATTTGTCCTAGCTGCGTCCATGCTTCAAAGCACAACATATCTTCCAATATTTGATTTGTCCTCTCGGTTTGTCCATCAGTTTGTGGGTGGTATGCTGAGCTGAAATTCAACCTTGTACCCATAGCTTCATGCAGTTTCTGCCAAAACCTAGAGGTGAATTGAGAACCTCGGCCAGAGACTATTTTCTTTGGAATTCTATGTCGGCACACAATATGCTCCATATACAATTCTGCTAGCTTCGCGGTGGTATATGTGGTCTTGACAGGTATGAAATGAGCTGATTTGGTCAACCGATTCACAATAATCCATATTGAGTCATTCCCGCACTGGGTTCGCGGTAATCCAAATATGAAGTCCATACCAATTTCTTCCCACTTCCATTCCGGAATCTTTAATAGCTTCAATAATCCAGCTGGCTTTTGATGTCCATATTTGACTTGTTGGCATACATCACACAAGGCTACATATTCGGCTATGTCTTTTTTCATGCTGGCCCACCAATAACATGTCTTCAGGCTCTGGTACATCTTCGTACAATCGGGATGGATTGAGTAAGGTGAGTCAAGTGCCTCCTTCAACATTGTTTCCCGAATATGCTTTACATTAGGCACAACAATCCATTTCTCAAGCCATAGAGTACCTTGGTCATCATCATTAAATATGAATTCTCTCCCTTCTTGGGTTCTTTCTTTGATTTCTTTGATTTCCTCATCCTTGGTCTTACCTTCTCGAATTTCTTGCTCCAAGGTCATATTTAACTACATTATCCCCATCTCACTCATAAATCCAAGATTTAACCGTTCGAACTCCTTGCATAGCTCGGATGGCAACTTTCGAACTGTAAGCTGGTGATTTACTCCTTTTCGACTCAAAGCATCGACCACTACATTAGCCTTGCCTTGGTGATAGTTGATTCCCATATAATAATCCTTGATGAGCTCTAAACATCTTCATTGTCTCAAATTTAGGTTTGTTTGCATGAATATGTACTTGAGACTCTTGTGGTCTATGTAAATATCACACCTATGACCGAGAATGTAATGTCTCCATATCTTCAAAGCATGCACTACGGCTGCAAGTTCGAGATCATGAGTAGGATAATTCTGCTCATGTTTCTTTAATTGCCTCGATGCATAGGCTACTACTTGACCTTCTTGCATGAGCACACATCCATGTCCCTGCCTTGAGGCATCACAATAAATATCGATACTTTTACTCACATCCAGCAAAACCAAGACAGGTGCTATTGTCAACCTCTTCTTAAGCTCCTCAAAACTGCCTTGACAAGCTTGAGTCTGTTGGAACGCTTTTCCCTTCATCAACAACTTCGTCATGGGTTTGGCTATCTTGGAAAAGTCCTTGATGAATCGACGGTAATATCGAGCAATTATGAGAAAGCTCCTTATTTTCTTGACATTCTGCGGCAGTTCCCACTTTACAACATCCCTCACTTTTCCTAGGTCAAACGATACTCCTCCTCCCGAGATGATATGACCCCAAAATGACACCTCCCTTAACAAAAACTGACACTTGTTGAATTTGTCATATAATTGGTGTTCCTTTAATTTTTGCAATGTGAGCCTCAAATGCTCTTCATGCTCCTCTTCACTCTTCGAGTAGATCATAATATCATCAAGGAAAACCACAATGAACTTATCCAAGTATTCCATGAAGACCTTATTCATGATGTACATAAAGTATGCAGGTGCATTCGTCAATCCAAAAGACATAATGGTGTACTCATAAGATCCATACCGTGTCCGAAAAGCCATTTTGGGTATGTCCGATGTTCTTATCTTCATTTGGAAATAAAATAACCTCAAGTCAATCTTAGAGAAAACATAGGCGCCCTTAATTTGGTCGAACAAGTCCTCTATTTGTGGCACCGTGCACTTGTTCTTAATCGTCACCTCGATGAGAGCTCGGTAATCCACACACATCCTTTGGGATCCATCCTTCTTATCCACAAAAAGAACTGGTGCTCCCCAAGGTGAAGAGCTTGGGCGAATGAAACTCTTCTCTAGCTGCTCTTGAATTTGCTTCATGAGCTCCGCTACCTCCATAGGAGGCATCCTATATGGCCTCTTAGCTATAGGTGCAGATCTAGATATTAACTCAATAACAAACTCTATGTCACGATCAGGCGGCATACTTGGCATCTCATCCGGAAACACATCTGAAAACTCGCACACCACTTGAATATCCTTAATTGCGGCACTATCCATTTGATTTAGCTCCACTTGCTAAGGTGCGTGTTGAGATGCTTCAAATTCTATGCTGACCCTTTCTTCGTTTGTCAACTTCACCATCTTCGTGGCACATTGAATTATTCCATTATGCTTCCTTAACCAGTACATACCAAGTATTATGTCCAATCCTTAAGAATCCAAAACAATGAGGTTGGCGAACAAGTTTAGCCCCTTATTCTAAGGCTTACTTTTGGATATACTATATTCGTCCTCATCTCCCGTCTAGGAGATTTAACCAAAAAGGTGTATTTCATATGAGATATGGACAAACTATATTAGGAAACATACTTTGATGCAATGAATGAATGCGATGCTCCAGAATGAAATATCATAGTCGTCGGGTTGCAGTTTGCGAGAAACATACCAATCACCACGTCATCCGCTTGTTGCGCTTCCTCCATATAGACATGGTGCATCTTGCGACGAATAAAAGTTTGCGCTCCACGGCTGCCTTGTGCCGCTCCTCCATTTGGTCTTGGATTCTATCATGGAGCATTGTTCCCTTGACCAAGGCCTGACTTAGGGCATTGAGATGCAAAGTGTCCTATCTCACCAAATGTATATCATGATCTTGCTGCACCAGTGTTGTTAGGGCGAATTTGATTTTAAGCATTGGTAGGAAAATTTGCACGGGGCGCTTGAGTCATTGGAGGCCGAAGATCTTGCATGGCAGGGCATGTAACACCCTCATTTTCATGCATCATGCCTTGCATACATTCATATACATGTTTAACATTAACCCATAACAAGAGGAACGAGTTTAAAATTGATTTGGAGCAAAACCGCACTTAAAAATGTAGGAAAGTGCGGACTAGTTCGGTTTTGCTGAGGACTAGTCCGATTTCTCTCTGTCTAAAAACGGACTTGTCCGTTTTTGCTGCGGATTAGTCCGATATTTGCCCCTGGACAACTTCGGACTTGTCCGATCTTGTGCGGCCTAGTCCGGTATTCCATGAATCCTTGAAAATTTGTTAAGTCCCTGGACTTTTCTGGACTAGTCCAGTGTTCCAGCGGACTTGTCCGTTTTCCTTTCTGACTAAGATCGGACTTGTCCGATTTTAGGCCAGACTTGTACGATTTTCTCTCTGGACGACTTCGGACTAGTCCGGTCCATTCCAGAGTTGTCCGATAATTCGTGACTCCGAGATTGACCTTTTGTTTTACGACTTGTTTCTTGGGTTTCACGTTAAGTGGGCCTAGGGACTTCGTGCCTAACTCTTTTGGAGCCCGTGTGGGACTCTAAACCGGCCTCTACTCATCCCAAAACTCGAAATCCATCTAACCCTAGCCTCCACCTCTATATAAACAGCCCAACCCCTTGGGTTGACATCTATTTGCCACTTTTCCACCCACCCAAACCCTAGTTCATGGAGAGCCACCATCAAGGAGGGAGGAGAAGATCCCAAGCAAGAGGAAGAAGAGGAGGAAACGAAGGAGGATCAAGATCTCCACCAAGTTTCGTCCTTCACCACCAATTCATCTCCAAGTTCATCACCAACCCTAGATCATCAAGATCCAAGTGATACCTCCAAGTTTCTTGATTCATTGGAGTCCTAAACACCAGGTACACCTTCCATTATCTTGTCCTTACATGAATTCAACCCCTAATCCCAAAATTCACGTCGATCTAGAAAACCCTAATCTGCTGATCTCGTCAAGTGCGGACTTGTCCGGTCCCTAGCGGACTAGTCCGATCTTTCTGGATAAATTGTGTTGAATTGACTCTAAAATTTGATATAATCAACTCCAAACCTGTATAAACTTGTTAAAAGCTATTAGAACTAGTTAGAGATCATTAAAAGCAATCTAGTAACAAGTTCTACCTTGCATTTGCATTAATCATGCATGTCATGTCATATTGAGTAATATTTGTGCACTCTTTGATTGTGTTTCTTGTCTTGTATGTTTATTGTGTGGATTAGACAGATTTGCGCTAGAGAGTGCCACGGAGGATCTACAGCATCAAGAGTTTGAAGGCTTTGACCCTAATCAACAGCAAGAGCAAGGCAAGTGTCCTTGAAGCATATTGATCCTGTTTTTAAAATTAATGTTTTGTTTGCAAAACTGCATGCTTGTGTCAAATTGACGGGAATCCTATGGTAGGAAGTTTACTAGATTTGTTTGACCACCCTTGTCACCTGGAATTTATGGTAGAGAGTCGGGAAGACTTTTTACTTTTTGCTTCGCTTAATCAACTGGGATGGGAATAATTGTACCACTCAATTTAATTATGCATGGATGAGATTATGGTTAACATGAACTGGTTAAATATGATATGGTAATGGGTGATCTAAGCAAGACTGGTATGTGGATGGGTTGGATGTTATGCTGGTTTGCTTGCTTTAGATCTAAGGATCGGTTCATGTGAGAATAAGCCAGGACTACAGTGCCACCACAATGCCAAGTATGGGTGCGGCGTAGCTGATTAATCAGGGCTTTGCTAGTGCTGTTTGGACCATTATGGATGCTCGGGGAAGGGGTAGTCGGATTGGGTTTGTTGATGATTGGTGGGACTACCCTGGGATCCGAATGGCTCAAGAGGGGGCCCTTGGTTGAAGATGTGCTCTGTGGGAGACATCGCCACCGGTGAAACCTCAGTGGGGTCTAAATAGGCTAGTAATCCCTTTGT
Organism: Tuctoria greenei; assembly: GCA_036927565.1. Lineage (NCBI taxonomy): Eukaryota > Viridiplantae > Streptophyta > Magnoliopsida > Poales > Poaceae > Tuctoria > Tuctoria greenei. The sequence continues at coordinate 132,278,352 of JAYESD010000005.1, read as the reverse complement.
AAAGGCTATTTTGTGATCTCTTGGCCATACACCAAAGGAAGTGTAATTGGCATGAGGGAGGTTCTTTAGTCGCTGACGGGTGATGAAATCACAAACACGTGGGTAAAGAGGTACAAACTCTGCAGAGTACTAAAACTATCATGATAGCCGTGCTCCCGGTTATGAGCGCCTGGATGACCTACATGATTAGAGGGAAATTGGTAATTGGGATGGTTATGGTTTGGTAATGGTTATGAATGGTTATGGATAAATTACTGGTATTGAATATGGTTATTGACGATGGTGAAATCTGGAATTATTGATGATGGTAATGAATTCAGTTTGGTATTATGGTATTATTCGTGATTATGATGGGATTACTTCACATAATATGATATATTGCTTTTCAAATGTTTTACTGTACTTTTCAGCACTTTGCCATTATTATTGTCGTCATTTGAATCAGCCACATGTCATACTTTCCACACTTGTTGAGTACGACATGTACTCACTCTTGCAATCCCCCACCCCAACAGTTACAGGTCAAGATTATGAGTTTAATGGCGATAATGCGGAGTTCTAGGCCGTGTCTACCGTCAGCTTTGCCTGTGGTGTTGATCGGAGCTGCGCATATATACCCTATCGCTGATGCTGCTTAGTTGCTTAGTTGCTTAATTAGTTTATTTCTGCTGCATTAGTTGAACTTGTCATAAATATTCATTAGAGCTTGTATTCGAGGATAATCTGGTTTGTGTAATAAATTTGGTTAATTAATCTTGTCTTGTGGTAATTTTCTTTATACTCTTTTGTGATTGCACTCGTGTATGTGTGATGAACATCCTGGGCACACATATACGTTAGCTTGGTTCATTTTTCGGAACCGGGCATCACAGATTGGTATCAGAGCCACAGGTTGACCGTAGGATGCAGCCTAGATAGAATGGACAATTTAGAGCACATAGGAGCACTCAGGAATCGATTTGATTTTGTTGGCTTGTTGTTTGCTATATATATATTGTTTGCTTGTGTGCTTAATAGAGGATTTTGGGATGCCTTAGCATTGCCATATCCACCTAGGCTAGTGTAGTTAGTTGTTTAGTTTCATATCCCTTGATGCATATTGTTGGGGACGTTTTCTAATTCTTACCTATTGCTTTTCTTCAGATGGTGAGGACTCGCAACCAGAGGGATGGAAATGATGAAGAGGAGAACAATGGAGTGCCTCAGAACAACAATGGGCAAGGATCTACTCGGGGAGGTATCAACATCGAGCAGCTATTGGCCATGCAAAACCAGCTCATGCAGACCATGATACAGACTATGGGACAGCTGCAGGCTGGCAATATCAACAATCAGCCCCACATGCCTCCACCGCCACCCCCGCCTCCTCATAACCGGTTGGGAGAGTTTATGAGGACTAGGCCACCAACCTTTGCTCAAGCCGCAAACCCTATGGATGCGGATGATTGTCTCAATTCCGTGGAGAAGAAGCTAGCTATTGTCCAATGCAGTGACCGGGAGAAGGTGATATTTGCTTCTCATCAACTCGTTGGAGCAGCTGCAGATTGGTGGGATTCTTATTGCAATGCTCATGAGAACCAAGAAAGAATCACTTGGGCCGAATTCAAGGAGAGTTTCCGTTCTTATTATGTGCCGAAGGGTGTTATGATATTGAAGAGGCAAGAATTTGAGAGTTTAAGGCAAGGAAGATCAAGCGTGAGTGAATATCTCAATAAGTTCACTCAACTCTCAAGGTATGCGCCTGAGGATGTGAGTCGGGACAGCCGGAAGCAATACTTGTTCATGAGGGGCTTGAACAATGAGATCCAAGTGCAACTACTCAACTGCGATTATGCCAATTTTCAGAAACTTGTGGACAAATCAATTGTGGTTGAGAACAAGATCCGTGAGATGGAGCAAGAAATCAAGAGGAAGGCGCCGTATCAAGGACAGCAACAAGGAAGTAATGTGCGCCCTCGCTTTGCGCCGCCCAACGCGCCTCATTACAGCTCCTCTATTCCTGCTCAGCGCCCTGGTTATGCACCACGCCCAACTCAGTTTGTGCAGCAGCGCCCTGTTATGCAAGCAATGCCTTATGCACCTCGTGCTGATTTTCCTGGAACCAATGCTCAAAACCAAGCTCGTCCCAATAATACTGGTGGAGTTAAGAAGTGTTATACTTGTGGAGAAGCTGGACACTTTGCGCATCAATGTCCTAAGTCAGGCCTTGGTCAAGGAAGCAATGCACCGAGGCAAAACCCAAGACCCAATGGAGGACAGCCACAAGGAAGCCGTGGACAGCAGAATTTTGCTCGTGACAACGTGAACCATGTCTCTACGGAGGATGCTCAACAAGCGGATGATGTGGTCATTGGTATGTTTCTCGCCAACTCCAACCCCGCGACTATGTTATTTGATTCTGGAGCATCACATTCATTCATTGCATCGAAGTATGTTGCCAAGTATAGTTTGCCTATCTCTCATATGAAGTTTACTCTGTTGGTTAAGTCTCCTGGAGGAGAGATGAGGACAAATATAGTATGCCCAAAAGTAAGCCTTAGAATAAGGGGGGTAGACTTCTCCGCCAACCTCATTGTTTTGGATTCTCAAGGGTTGGACATTATACTTGGTATGGACTGGTTGAGGAAGCACAATGGATTTATTGAGTGTGCCACAAAGACGGTGGAGTTGACTAATGAGGAAGGAATCACCGTAGAATTTGAAGTATTTCAAACCGCACCGAAGCAATTGGAATTGAATCATATGGACGGTGCCGCAATTGAGGAGATTCCGGTGGTGTGTGAATTTTTGGATGTTTTTCAAGACGAGTTGCCAGGTATGCCACCCGATCGAGACATTGAGTTTGTTATTGATTTAATACCTGGAACTGCACCTATAGCTAAGAGGCCGTATAGGATGCCTCCTATGGAATTAGCGGAGCTCAAGAAGCAAATTCAAGAGCAATTAGAGAAGGGTTTTATTCGACCTAGTTCTTCACCTTGGGGAGCGCCCGTTCTATTTGTGGACAAGAAGGATGGATCCCAAAGGATGTGCATGGATTACCGAGCTCTCAACGAGGTAACAATCAAGAACAAGTACACCTTGCCTCGTATAGAGGATTTGTTTGATCAGATGAAGGGTGCTTGTGTCTTCTCTAAGATTGATTTGAGGTCGGGATACTTCCAAATGAAGATTAGACCATCGGACATACCCAAGACAACATTTAGAACATGGTATGGATCTTATTAGTACACCGTGATGTCTTTTGGATTGACAAATGCGCCTGCCTACTTTATGTAACTCATGAATAAGGTCTTCATGGAGTACTTGGATAAGTTTGTCGTGGTGTTCATTGATGATATTATGATCTACTCGAAGGATGAGAAGGAACATGAGGAACACTTGAGGCTTACGCTGCAGAAATTGAGGGAGCATCGATTGTATGCCAAGTTCAACAAGTGTCAGTTTTGGTTGAAAGAGGTTCCATTTTTGGGTCATATAATCTCAGGAGGAGGAGTATCGGTTGACCCCGGAAAAGTGAGAGATGTGTTGAAGTGGGAGCCGCCGCAAAATGTCAAGGAAATAAGGAGTTTTCTTGGGATGGTTGGATATTACCGTCGATTCATCAAGGACTTCTCCAAAATAGCCAAGCCTATGACGGAATTGCTAATGAAGGGGAAGGCCAATGTAGTGGCCGATGCTTTGAGTAGAAAGGGAGTAAGTCACCAACTCACAATTCGAGAGTTACCATCCGAGCTATGCAAGGAGTTTGAACGGTTGAACCTTGGGTTTGTAAACGAGATGGAGATGATGGAGTTAAACCCAACCTTGGAACAAGAAATTCGAGAGGCACAAACCACAGATGAGGAGATCAAGGAAATCAAGGAAAGAACTGAAGAAGGGAGAGAATTCAGATTTGACGAGGACGAACATGGTACCTTATGGCTTGGAAAGAGAATCGTTGTGCCTAATGTAAAGCATATTCGGGAGACAATATTAAAGGAGGCACATGACTCGCCTTACTCAATTCACCCAGGTTGTACGAAGATGTACAAAGACTTGAAGACTTGCTATTGGTGGGATAGCATGAAGAAGGACATAGCCGAATATGTTGCATTGTGTGACGTGTGCCAACGAGTCAAGGAGGAACATCAAAGGCCAGCAGGGTTATTGCAGCCATTGAAGATTCCAGAGTGGATGTGGGAAGAGATTGGTATGGACTTTATAGTTGGATTACCGCGAACCCAGTATGGCTATGATTCAATATGGGTCATTGTAGATCGGTTGACAAAATCAGCTCACTTCATTCCTGTCAAGACCACATATACCACCGCGAAGCTAGCAGAATTGTATATGGAGCATATTGTGTGCCGACACGGAGTACCGAAGAAGATAGTCTCGGATAGAGGTTCTCAATTTACTTCCAGGTTTTGGCAAAAGTTGCATGAAGCTTTGGGAACGAGGTTGAATTTTAGTTCAGCATATCATCCTCAAACGGATGGACAAACTGAGACGACCAACCAGATTTTGGAGGACATGTTAAGAGCTTGTGCTTTAAAGCATGGGAAAAGTTGGGACAAAAGCTTGCCATACGCGGAGTTTTCATACAACAATAGTTACCAAGCAAGCTTGAAAATGTCACCATATGAAGCGTATTATGGGAGGAAGTGTAGGACACCTTTATTCTGGAATGAAGCAGGAGAAACTCAAGTATTTGGTCCGGATGTGTTGCAAGAAGCCGAAAAGCAAGTCCAAATAATTCGTGAAAACTTGAGGGCTGCCCAATCAAGACAAAAAGGCTATGCGGATAATAGGAGAAGGAAGTTAACCTTCGAAATAGGAGATTTTGTTTACCTCAAGGTGTCACCAATGAGAGGTCATAAGAGGTTTAACATAAGGGGTAAGCTCGCACCTCGCTATATTGGACCATTCAAGATTTTGGACAAAAGAGGAGAAGTAGCATATAAGTTGGAGATGCCAGCTCATCTTTCGGATGTACATGATGTCTTTCATGTTTCCCAGCTCAAGAAGTGTTTGAGAGTACCGGAAGAACGAGTGCCAATGGAAGGATTGGAATTAGAGGAAGATATGATGAATGCCGAGCAACCGATCAAAATCTTGGAAACTAAGGAGAGAGTCACAAGGAACAAGGTCATTAGATGGTGTAAAGTTCAGTGGAAGCACCACACAGAAAAAGAAGCAACTTGGGAGTTGGAGGATGATCTCAAGAAGGACTTTCCCTATCTCTTCTCTTCCGCGTCGAATCTCAAGGGCGAGATTCATTTTAAGGGGGGTAGGTTTGTAACACCCTCATTTTCATGCATCATGCCTTGCATACATTCATATACATGTTTAACATTAACCCATAACAAGAGGAACGAGTTTAAAATTGATTTGGAGCAAAACCGCACTTAAAAATGTAGGAAAGTGCGGACTAGTCCGGTTTTGCTGAGGACTAGTCCGATTTCTCTCTGTCTAAAAACGGACTTGTCCGTTTTTGCTGCGGATTAGTCCGATATTTGCCCCTGGACAACTTCGGACTTGTCCGATCTTGTGCGGACTATTCCGGTATTCCATGAATCCTTGAAAATTTGTTAAGTCCCTGGACTTTTCTGGACTAGTCCGGTGTTCCAGCGTACTTGTCCGTTTTCCTTTCTGACTAAGATCGGACTTGTCCGATTTTAGGCCAGAATTGTCCAATTTTCTCTCTGGGCGACTTCGGACTAGTCCGGTCCTTTCCGGACTTGTCCCATAATTCGTGACTCCGAGATTGACCTTTTGTTTTATGACTTGTTTCTTGGGTTTCACGTTAAGTGGGCCTAGGGACGTCGTGCCTAACTCTTTTGGAGCCCATGTGGGACTCTAAACCGGCCTCTACTCATCCCAAAACTCGAAATCCATCTAACCCTAGCCTCCACCTCTATATAAACAGCCCAACCCCTTGGGTTGACATCTATTTGCCACTTTTCCACCCACCCAAACCCTAGTTCATGGAGAGCCACCATCAAGGAGGGAGGAGAAGATCCCAAGCAAGAGGAAGAAGAGGAGGAAACGAAGGAGGATCAAGATCTCCACCAAGTTTCGTCCTTCACCACCAATTCATCTCCAAGTTCATCACCAACCCTAGATCATCAAGATCCAAGTGCTACCTCCAAGTTTCTTGATTCATTGGAGTCCTAAACACCTGGTATACCTTCTATTATCTTGTCCTTACATGAATTCAACCCCTAATCCCCAAATTCACGTCGATCTAGAAAACCCTAATCTGCTGATCTCGTCAAGTGCGGACTTGTCCGGTCCCTAGCGGACTAGTCCGATCTTTATGGTTAAATTGTGTTGAATTGACTCTAAAATTTGATCTAATCAACTCCAAACCTGTATAAACTTGTTAAAAGCTATTAGAACTAGTTAGAGATCATTAAAAGCAATCTAGTAACAAGTTCTACCTTGCATTTGCATTAATCATGCATGTCATGTCATATTGAGTAATATTTGTGCACTCTTTGATTGTGTTTCTTGTCTTGTATGTTTATTGTGTGGATTAGACGGATTTGCGCTAGAGAGTGCCGCGGAGGATCTACAGCATCAAGAGTTTGAAGGCTTTGACCCTAATCAACAGCAAGAGGAAGGCAAGTGTCCTTGAAGCATATTGATCTTATTTTTAAAATAAATGTTTTGTTTGCAAAACTGCATGCTTGTGTCAAATTGACGGGAATCCTATGGTAGGAAGTTTACTAGATTTGTTTGACCACCCTTGTCACCTGGAATTTATGGTAGAGAGTCGGGAAGGCTTTTTACTTTTTGCTTCGCTTAATCAACTGGGATGGGAATAACTGTACCACTCAATTTAATTATGCATGGATGAGATTATGGTTAACATGAACTGGTTAAATATGATATGGTAATGGGTGATCTAAGCAAGCCTGGTATGTGGATGTGTTGGATGTTATGGTGGTTTGCTTGCTTTAGATCTAAGGACCGATTCATGCGAGAATAAGCCAGGACTACAGTGCCACCGCGAGGCCAAGTATGGGTGCGGCGTAGCTGATTAATCAGGGCTTTGCTAGTGCTGTTTGGATCATTGTGGATGCTCGGGGAAGGGGTAGTCGGATTGGGTTTGTTGATGATTGGTGGGACTACCTTGGGATCCGAATGGCTCAAGAGGGGGCCCTTGGTTGAAGATGTGCTCTGCGGGAGACATCGCCACCGGTGAAACCTCAGTGGGGTCTAAATAGGCTAGTAATCCCTTTGTAAAGGCTATTTTGTGATCTCTTGGCCATACACCAAAGGAAGTGTAATTGGCATGAGGGAGGTTCTTTAGTCGCCGACGGGTGATCAAATCACAAACACGTGGGTAAAGAGGTACAAACTCTGCAGAGTACTAAAACTATCATGATAGCCGTGCTCCCGGTTATGAGCGCCTGGATGACCTACATGATTAGAGGGAAATTGGTAATTGGGACGGTTATGGTTTGGTAATGGTTATGGATGTTTATGGATAAATTACTGGTATTGAATATGGTTATTGACGATGGTGAAATCTGGAATTATCGATGATGGTAATGAATTCAGTTTGGTATTATGGTATTATTCGTGATTATGATGGGATTACTTCACATAATATGATATATTGCTTTTCAAATGTTTTACTGTACTTTTCAGCACTTTGCCATTATTATTGTCGTCATTTGAATCAGCCACATGTCATACTTTCCACACTTGCTGAGTACGACATGTACTCACTCTTGCAATCCCCCACCCCAACAGTTGCAGGTCAAGATTATGAGTTTAATGGCGATAATGCGGAGTTCTAGGCCGTGTCTACCGTCAGCTTTGCCTGTGGTGTTGATCGGAGCTGCGCATATATACCCTGTCGTTGATGCTGCTTAGTTGCTTAGTTGCTTAATTAGTTTATTTCCCTTGCATTAGTTGAACTTGTCATAAATATTCATTAGAGCTTGTATTCAAGGATAATCTGGTTTGTGTAATAAATTTGGTTAATTAATCTTGTCTTGTGGTAATTTTCTGTATACTCTTTTGTGATTGCACTCGTGTATGTGTGATGAACATCCTGGGCACACATATACGTTAGCTTGGTTCATTTTTCAGAACCGGGCGTCACAGATTGGTATCAGAGCCACAGGTTGACCGTAGGATGCAGCCTAGATAGAATGGACACTTTAGAGCACATAGGAGCACTCAGGAATCGATTTGATTTTGTTGGCTTGTTGTTTGCTATATATATATTGTTTGCTTGTGTCCTTAATAGAGGATTTTGGGATGCCTTAGCATTGCCATGTCCACCTAGGCTAGTGTAGTTAGTTGTTTAGTTTCATATCCCTTGATGCAATTGGACTTGAATTTCATTGTTTAGTCCCCTCATGAATAAATACTGCTTGCGTCTGTCCCAATTAATCTTCCGGAGCATACCGTGAGAGTTGAGTGAATTTATTGAGATACTCACTCACACTTGACTTTCCCTACCTTAAGTTTTCTATTTTCTGCCTCTTTAGGATCATGACACCTTCTGGAACAAAGCGAGAACAGAATTTCTCCTTGAGTTCAACCCAAGTGATCCACTCTTGATTTTCATGGGCGTTGCAAAGCGAGTCTCACCAATCCGCAGCTGCTCCAACTAGTTGATGGGAAGCAAATATAACCTTCTCCCTGTCGTTGCATTGGACAATAGCGAGCTTCTTCTCCATGGATTTCAACCAATCATCGGCTTCCATTGGATCAGTGGCTTGAGCAAAGGTAGGTGGCCTAGTCCTCATAATCTCTCCCAATCTGTTATGAGACAGTGGGGGTGGCGGTGGTGGAGGCATATGGGGCTGATTCTGGTTATTGGCCTGCAGCTGTCCCGAAGTTTGCATCACAGTCTGTATAAGTAGATTTTGCATAGCCAACAACTGCTGAAGGTTGACAGCCTCAGGTACAGGTCCATTGTTGTTATTCTAAGGTGCTCCATTGTTCTCCTCATTCTCATTGGCTTCCCTTTGGTTGCGAGTCCTCGCTCCTTGAAATGATCTGAATCGATACTAGTAATACTTCTAATTAATTGGCTAAGACACACCCATACTTGACCTTGTGGTGGCACTGTTTTTCTAGCTTATTCTCGCATGAACTGGTTGCTTAGATCCAAGGCAAGCAAACCACCATATCATCCAACCTAATCCATAACCCATGCTTGCTTAGATCCCCCAAGTCCCATATTACCGATTAACCATATTCATCAATTCTCATCATCGACATGTTCATTAATTCATAATTGAGATATTTGGTTCTTTTCCCATCCAAATTAATTAGAGCAAAGCATAAAGTAGAAATACCTTTCCCGACTCTCTACATCATATTCCAAGCAACAAGGATGTCATACAAGTCTAGTAAACACCTATCATGGGTTTCCCATCAATTTGACACAAGCATGTATTTTTGCAAACAAAACTTTGAAAAATAGGATCAATATAATCAAGGACACTTGCCTTGCTCCTTAGCTTGGTTTGGGTCAAAAGCTTCAAAATTCTGGTACTGGAGATCCTCGACAACACCCTTTAGTGCAACACCTTCTATTCTGCATAATAGACACACAAAACAACCATTACAATCAATAAATGCTCATATATTACTCAATATGCCGTGACATTCATGATTAATACAATTATGAGGTAAAACTTGTTAATAAGATGCTATTAATGTTTACTAACTAGTTACAATGGTTTCTAACTAGTTTGAACAGGTTTCGAGTTGATTCGACTCAGTTTGGAATTAACTCAGCACAATTCAGATTTAGAGGCCGGACAAGTGTGGTTTCAAGTGCCGAACTAGTCCACCCTCGACAGAATTGCAAATTAGGGTTTTCTTGATCTGCGAGAATTGGGATTGATTTCACCTAGAAAAGTGAAAGTAGAGGGTGTACCACATGTTTAGAGATCCAAGGATCAAGAATTGAACGTGAACACTTGGATCTTCATGGTTCGGGCTTGATGAAGATGAGTTGAGGGTGAATTGGTGATGAAGAACGGAAAGTCGATGAAGATCTTGCTTGATCGCTTCTCCTTCATGTTCTCCTCCTCCTCCTAGCTGTTGGATGTTCTCTTGATGGCAGCTCCCACGAACTAGGGTTTGGGGTTCTTTCAATTGTGGCAGAGAGATGGAAAGGTGTGGTGTTGGGTTGCTTATATTTAGGTGGAGAGGTAGGGTTTGATGGATTTCGAGTCTAAGGTGGATGGAGGCCGGGGTGGGGTCCCGCATTGGCTCCAAAGAGAATAGACACGACGTTCTTGGGCCCAATTAAAGTAAATACCCAATACGAAGTCATGAAGGAAAAGATTGAGTCCGAGTAGGGCACACCAGACAAGTCCGCTAGAGGGTCGGACTAGTCCTATGTTGTACAGAGACAAAAACAGACAAGTCTGGTAGGAAGTCTGGACAAGTCCGGTTTTGTCAAGAGAGCAAAACAGACAAGTCTGGCATAGATCGAACAAGTCTGAGGATTTGACAACTTATTCAGAAACTGCACCCAAGATCCGACTAGTCCGCACTCAATCACAGAAAAGTCCGAAATGGAATAGAGAGTTAACCGTACTAGCCCCCAGAAAAAACGGACAAGTCCAGAGGGGCTTGAGAGAGGAAAACCGGACTAATTCGGGGTACCAACCGGACAAGTCCGTACTTCTACACACTTTTAAGTGCTGTTTTGCTTCTAACTCATTTTAAACTTGTTCCTTTTTATGTTGCTTAATATTAAACATGTTTAAAAATTTATGCAATGCATGATGGATGAAAATGAGGGTGTTACACTATGTCTCAACATTGGCTCAATGATGTTTAGGTTAGTCATTGCCTTAGAGAGAAACTTGTACTCAAGCCTCTAAGGTATTTACTTAGTATGCTAGCATGGTGCTAGGATAGTAAGTAGCGTTGTATATCTTGTAGACCCACGGATTGAAGAGGTAGGCAGCAGGTGATGATAGCTCTATCTTTCCTTTGTAATCCTCCACGTTCAGCTATGCAATAGGCTCTTGGCAGGAGTCGCCCTAGTATTGCTAGGGGTAAACCCGTGCCCGGTGCGTGGAACAACTTAACATAAAGATTCACCATTGACATGTTGATTAGTATCTAACCTAGGTTACATATATGTATATTAGAAGCATTGTAGGAGCAACTCCCCAACACTTAGTCTAACCTCCATTAGGACCTATCTACCCTTTAGAATAGATTTCTTAGGTGCGTGTCACACTACCCATATATTATCAACTTACCCCTATCTTGATAACTGATTAGTATCCCATAGCTTGATCATAAGAGTAGTGTTCACTTTACTATATTGCCTTACTTTGGGATAAATATGTTACCCATGGGAATACTCTTGGGTGAAATGCTACGATCTTTATTCACAATAGGAACAACCCAAAATCCGTGCACCACGAGCTCTGGCCTCCCTTGCTTATATAACAGGCCCTTAGACCAACCCAATCGTAACTAGGACTCAAATCCTACATAGATTCAACCAAAACTTTCCGTAATTGCTCAAGACTCTTCCATATGCAGATAGAAGCAACCTTAAGACTTCCAAACATCTTAGGAGCATATCCCACATTCCTAAAACATCCCAAATTCGTGACCCACATGAAATCCTATCATAACAACCTCAAATCTTTCCATATTTGAGTCAAACCCGACTCAGTCGCAACCTGAGTCCATAACTTAGTCGGTTGGACCTTTCTGACCAATTTTTTACGTCCACATCTCTTCATCACGCCACAGAACCATGTAGCCACTTCCATGAATCCTTTCAAACTTGCAAACACCTTCCAACGATCTCCATGATACCTTCATATGCATTGTTCTTGATTCAACCATGCTGCACGACCTCCCGATCAACTCAACCACAATTCCTCCCAAACTTTGTTATTGAACCTCATCTTCTCGCTAAGACTAGTTCAATGGATCCCGTCACTAGCCATGTCTTGAACTCAAGCAACACCTGCACATGAATAAACAACCAATACTTTCGAGCACAAGTCCTCGACTTGACTGTCGTTAGTTCCGAAACCACAACACCTTACGTGAGCACCTCACATAAGCATGTTGCAAAACATAGCAAAATTATATCAGCCATAACCACCAAAACACTCCAAAAACTTAGTAAAATAATACTAAGCAAAGTTTACATAGATGTAAAGCAAGTTTGAAACATTGCAAGGTAAAAGCAGAACAACTGCAATCAAGCTCTGGACCTTGCCAAAGCTAAACGGACCTTGAGTTGGAGCTTATCGAAGCTAGCAGAACCTAGCACCGAAGCGTACCAAAGCCAACAGGACTTAGCACCGGAGCTTACCAAAGCCAGTGGGACCTAGCAAGCGAGCTTACCAATGCTAGTTGGACCTTGCGCTGGACCTAGCAAAAACATGTCGGACCTAGTCAAAGCAAGTCGGACCTTACGTCAGACCTTACTGGAGCTACCCAAAACAAGTCGGACCTATTGTTGATTGTTGGAGCTCAGACCTAGGGTCGGACCTTGTTGAAAAAGGTGTTTTGGAAGTATTCAAAACTTTTATCGACAAGGCCAATGTATTCAACACACATAGATCTCACATCATTCCTTCACATAATTGAGTTTGATTTATGGTCAAAATTGGTATATAACGACTATCAACAAACTCCCGCAAGCTTACCCTTTGCTCGTCCCGAAGCAAAGATAAAGACTTAGGTTGTTGATTAGGAGTTGCTACAATGTTCTTTTTTTTTTAAAAAAAAGTATCAAGTGCACAAAAATTATTCTACCTTGCATTGAATAAATTGGCTATGGTACCTCACCCTTTTTCTTAGTCATTATGGGGCTTATGCCTTATCATTTTGATGGGTGGTTGAAGGACAGAACGGTAAAATGAGCATGAATCTCCTATTGTTTAAGTTCCACTCAAATTTTTGGAAAATGTCAAATGGTGTTTAGATTTAAGTTTTTCAAATGATGCACTCAATCACTCATATGTGGAAAGTGGTATTTGTATCCTCACCAAGGCAATGCATTTCTTGTCCTACATCTAAATAAGTCTTGTATGTGGAGCTTGGTAGGGATCAAGAGTAGGCATATTTGCAACACATATATTGCTAAGTCAAAAGAGTAAGCCTTGGGAGAAAAAGAAATGATACTTTTGATCAAGATTTGTGCAAGTGTGATGGAATATATATGGAGTGGAAATATGAATATGACTCCTTTGTATGAACTCACTTTTTGTGAGGACGAAACATGGCTACTTATTCTCTCCCTTTTTTTCTCACGCTCTCGTACATGAGCATGCATTTTATTTTTCTTGTAGCCATGTATTTTGCTCCTCTTTTTTTATAGTAATTTCGAGAGAGTATTATGCATGAAAATCATGGAGTATCTTTTTGGTAGTGGAATGGTATGATAAAATTTTGCTAACTTTTAATGTAGAAGTTTAGCATGTGCCCGTGACATCTTGATCTTAAAAGCTTCAAAAGATTCTCACATAGGTCAATACTAGTTTGACCAGGCTCAATGTGAAGGCAAATAGCATATGCATAAGGTTTATCTAATTCAAATCATCATATGGCTTTGGTAGGAATTTCTATCAAATGAGGAACTCACATTTTAAATTTTCTCCATGAAATCAAGTTTCACTTTCAACTAGGATCTTTGCAGCTCTTATCACTATAACATATCCCACATCAACCTAGAATTTGATTTAGCTTTTGCTACCCACTATTTCCAAGTTTTAGGCAAGAATATTCTAGGCCAATAAACCCAATATGTTGAGAATACTAAGTTGTATGCAAGGGACTACAAAAATAAAACAGAGCAACTATTCATCATTTCAACTTATGCAAAGTAAAAATATTCTTGCCGCACATCTTTTATTTTATTAACCTAACCTAGACTACACTAAATTTTTTTAGGTGCAAATATGGTGGAAAGAAATAAATAAAATAAAGGAATACAAATGGAGTATGAAACAAGTTACCTCAAGCGGGGGTCCTCCTCCAAGCTTGTTCTTGGTCAAGGTCCGCAATAGGGGCTAAGACCCTAAAGACGGATGTAGGCCATGAGGTTGTCATAACCTTGCTGCAGCATGTCTTTGGCATTGGAGGGTTGAGTGTCAATGTTGGGGCCTTCCATGGGTTCTATGAGTGCAGTTGAAGAGTGTTGTTGATGTTTCTCGTCCGCACTTCAATATTTCCATAGGTTGGATGCACCTTGTTATTCCTTGACTAAGGTAATGATAACATATAGCTACAAAGGAATGGCATGCACTCAGCATGTGTTGAGTGTGTTCCATCATTCTCTGGCTAAGGTGTAACATTCACTTTTGCCACAAAAGTATAACTTTTACCCATCATTTATTCGGTGTGATCCGTCATTCCTTGGCTAAGGTAATGATAACCTTTAGCCACAAAGGAGTGACAAGTACCCAATATGTGTTGAGTATGATACGTTGTTAGTTGGATAAGGTACAACATACATATAACCACAAAGGGATGACGTGCACTGAACATGGGTTGAGTGTGATCCGCGGTTCCTTGACTATGGTATAGATTACCTTCTAGCCACATAGGAACAACTTGCACCCAATATACATTGGATGTGATCTTGTCATTCCTTGGTTAAGGTACATCATACCTTTTAGCCACAAAGGAATATGTTACACCCAATGATGGTGGCAATCCCCTTGATCTTGAATGATGCTTAAAATAGTTAAGAGCATAATGTTCTCACATATTCACAGTAGCTCATTGGTTGCTCATGGAGGGTTTCCATGTTAAATCTCCCGCCTCATATAGATATGGTTGTACTTCGAACTTAATTTCTTATAGGTGTTCACCATCCTAATTTACTCCTTGGCCAAGAGATGTTGAAATGGAATCCTCTTAGGCTTTCTAACAATCGGATCTTTGAATGCCTACATAGTAATATTACCCCTGCAAACTTCCTCTCTATGATAGGGAGGGATGGTTAGCTCCCGATACTTGTACAAATTTATTTTTTGGGTTAGGTAACCCAATCTTCATTTGTACATACGGGGAAAAACAAAATCAAAGATGCATTGTTTCCAATTTCAAGTGTATCCATGAATAATGTATAATTCAGTAATAAGAGTGGGGCTTTATGAATAAATCAATTTGATCATTTTCTAAAGATCCTACTCATAACAATGAAAGTGACATAAATACACTATATGGATTCGTTCATCTTATAATGTTTCTAAAAATCAAAGCTTTTTACACAAGTGCAAATGTTATCATTTAGATCATGACAAACAAGATTTTGAATCTTATCCTCTTGAAATTTTCTAGGAATTTGAAATTTAGATCCATGCATGAATGAGTTTCAAATAAAAATCATTGTTCCTAGGTTGGTACATACCAATTCAACCATTAAGCCATTCCATAAGCATTATTTAATAAACCTGGGCAGAAAATGTCTAAGTCAATTTTAGCAATGCTCATAAAATTCAAGGTACTTGTTTAGATTTAATCCCATGTAGGATGGCATTCCTTATTGAATAAAAAACGAGCAATGCCAGCACTTACTCTTGTGAGGATGCATAAATATTGAATGATGAGAAGGTGTAAACCTTCCTTACCAACGTGAGCAAAAATCATTCGATCCTAATGCAATTCGAACGACAAAAATTTTTAAACTTGTATCTCAATTGAAGAGCAATCCGGGTTGAATGCTATTGTCTGAGAAACTCACGACCATGAATTTTGGTGTAGCCTACATGTTCAATGTCTTCTGCCAAGTCGAGGTTGGAGTTGAATGAGCTTCATCTTGTTTCTTCATTGGGCTACATCTTGAGCATTCCTCCACCATAAACTCAAAATGAAATCGATGGAGAGATATTGTAGGATCGAAGAGCACGTGTAAAGCTACCAGAAGGGGGTGAATGGTAGATTAAAACTTTTTCAGCGGAAGCACCAAAAAACCCCTCTGCAGAAAACCGATTTGTTAAAGAAACCGTGTGTGCGACTAACCTAAATGTGTTCCACTGTGAAAAAACTAGTATATATTGTAGAGAATAAAGTCACTAAGACATCAAAACAATAATCACAATAAATATGTTGAGATAAAATCAAGTTATGATCAAAAGATCGACAAAGGTTAATCAGTCCTACCCGAGAAAAACAGTTTTGGAACACTGCAAATAAACTCATGTAGATCAGAAACCACAAATCCAATGACCTTGAAATTTTCACAGATGATAGAAAATCATGTTGTGAAGACAACCCAAAAAGAGTCACATCAATTGGATATGTAAAACTCGAGTTATGATAAAACCACCGAAGAAAGGTAGTGCTATAAACAAACTCGACGAGAAAGATTTGAGACCTATGTGTGCTGAATACATTGGCTATGGCAATAAAAGTTTTGAATACTACCAAAAAACCTTTATCATCAATGTCCAACTATAAGTCCGAGCTCCAGCAAGGTCCGACGATAGGTTCGGCTTGTTTTGGGTAGCTCCGACAAGGTCTGACTTGCTTTGGCTAGGTTCAACTTCTTTGTCTAAGTCCGACTAGCTTTGGTTAGCTCCGAATCTTGGTCCTACTAGCTTTGGTAAGCTCCAGCACTAGGTCTAACTAGCTTTGGATAGCTCCAACACTAGGTCCCGCTAGCTTTGGTATGTTCCGGCGCTAGGTCTTGCTAGCTTTGGTAAGTTCTGGTTCAAGTTTCGGAGCTTGATTGCAATGTTCCTACTTTTACTGTGAAATTTTGAACTTGCTTTATATTATTGGAAAGTTTGCTTAGTATTCATTTTCTAAGTTTTTGGTGTGTTTTGGTTGGATGTGGTCGATATTGTTTTACTATGGTTTGCAACACACTTATGTGAAGTGCTCACGTAAGGTGTCGTGTTTTGGAATTGACGTGAGTCAAGTCGCGCACTTTGGCTCATACGGATTGGTTGTTTGTTCATGTGCAGGTGTTGCTTGAGTTCAAGTCATGGCTGATGATGGGATACTTTGGACTAGTCTCAGGGAGGAGATGGGGTTCCAACAATCAAGTTCAGGAGGAATTGTGGTTGAATGGGTCAGGAGGTCGCGCATGTTGATTGAATCAAGGGCAGTGCATATGAAGGTTATTGGACGTCGAAGGAAGGTGTTCGCATGTATGCATGTGGTGCATGATGTGGCAACATGGTTCTGAAGACGGGTTATGGAAAGAAGATCTGAAGGATCGGATCGTATCACATGATGACTTCGACTGCTGGTTGAGTCGGTTATCGCTCAATATGGAAAGTATTAAGTTGGTTATGGTAGTTTTCGTGTGCCGCACGAAAGTCAAGATGTTTAGGAATACGGGATGTGTTTCTGTTTTGTTAGGAAGTCTCGAGATTGTTTCTATCCGTGAATAGGATGATCTTGAGCAGTTATGGAAAGTTTCGATTCGTGATTTGAGTTGGATTAGAGTCCTAGTTTGGTTTGGGTTGGCCTCCGGGCTAGTTATATAAGCAAGGGAGGCCAGAGCTGTTCCTCTTGTGATCTATTGAATAAAATTTGTAGTTGAAGGGAACTTTTGTGCCTTGTTTGTCCGACTTGTTTTCTTCAAGTCTTTCTTATCGAGTTTCTGCACAACACTACCTTGCTTCGGTGGTTTTATCATAACTCGAGTTTTACAGATCCGATTGATATGATTCTTTTTGGGTTATCTTCAAAACTTGTTTTATATCATATATGAAAATGTCACGGTTATTGGATTTATGTTTTATGATCTACACGAGTTTCTATGCAGTGTTCCAGAACTGTTTTTTCTCGGGTAGGACAGATTGACCTTTGTTCGATCTTTTGTTCGTAACTTGAGCTTCTCTCGATGGATTTTCGTGATTCTTGTTGTGACGTCTTCATGACTTGATTCTATAAAAACTGTACTAGTTTTGTCACAGTTGAGCACGTTTAGATCAGTCACACACACTATTTTTTAACAGATTGGTTTTCTGCCGAGGGGTGTTTTTGTTGCTTCCGCTGAAAAGTTTTAATCTACCATTCACCCCCCTATGGTAGCTTTACACATGCTCTTTGAAACAACAATGGACTTGACGTAAACAAGTCGGATGAACAAGGCACACAAGTTCCTTTGAACTACGATCTTTATTCAATAGAACACAAGAGGAACAGCCCAAAAGTTGTGTGCACGAGCTCTGGCCTCCCTTGCTTATATAACTAGCCCTTAGGCGAACCCAAACCTAACTAGGACTCTAATCCTACTCATTTCAGGAATCAAAACTTTCCATAACTGCTCAAGACTCTTCTATACACATATAGAAGCAATCTTAAGACTTCCAAACTCCTTAGGAACGTATCCCACATTCCTAAAACAACTCAAATTCGTGACCCACAAGAAACCCTATCATAACCATCTTGATACTTTCCATATCCAAGCAAAAACTAACTCCGCTGCAGCCGAAGTCATCATCTGATATGATCCGATCCTTCCAACCAGATCTTTCCTTCCATAACCCTACTTCGGAACCACGTTGCCACATCATGCACCGCATGCATATGTGCAAACACCTTCCTTTGACATACAACTTCCTCCATATGCATTGTCCTTGATTCAGTTACCCTGCGTGACCTCCTGATCAGCTCAACCAGAGTTCCTCCCGAACTTGATTGTTTGAACCTCATCTCCTCCCTGAGACTAGTACAATGGATCCCGTCACCAGCTTTGTCTTGAACTCAAGCAACACATGCACATGAATAAACAACCAATACTTCCGAGCACAAGTCCACGACTTGACTCTCGTTAGTTCCGATAACCACAACTTCTTACGTGAGGACCTCACATAAGCATGTTGCAAACCATAGCAAAAACGATATCAGCCATAACCACCAAAAAACACAAAACTTAGTAAAATATTATTAAGCAAACTTTCCATCAATGTAAAGCAAGTACCAATCATTACAAGTTAAAAGCAGAACCACTGCGATCAAGCTCTGAACCTTGCCAAAGCTAACCGGACCTTGAACCGGAGCTTATCAAGGCTAGCAAGACCTAGCGCTGGAGCTTACCATAGCTAGTCGCACCTAGCGCCGGAGCTTACCAAAGCTAGTTGGACCTAGCGCTGGAGCTAACGAAAGCTAGTCATACCTAGCACCAGAGCTAACCAAAGCTAGTCAGACCTAGCACCGGAGCTAACCAAAGCTAGTCGGACCTTAATTCGGACCTTGCTGGAGCTCGAACCTTGATGATGAAGGTGTTTTGTTAGTATTCAAAACTTTGATCGCCATAGCCAATATATTTAGCACACATAGGTCTCACAATTTCCCCCTTGATGAATGCATTGGCGACACCACTTAAAATCCGAACGTTGGCTTATTCACATGAAAAGTTTTGAAAACAATTTCTCTCCCTTTTTGAAAATCGAATGAGATAGAAATAAATTTCTCCCCCTAAACATACTTCTCCCCTTGCATACTTCTCCCCATTTGACAATGTATTCAACAAGGTACAAAAGACAAATTTTAATTTGTTATGAGCACATTATAAAAATACATATAAAACAAATCTCATCCAAGTCATACTATCAAGTAACTTACACTATCATAACAATGAGATACATAAAGTAGTGTAAGCCATGCTAGAGATCAAATGTAATTTTCATTTTTAGCAAGTCATGATCTCACAAACTCAACTATTTCAAAACCTGAAAGCATGACACTTGTTGCTGCATTTTATTATTTTTAAAAGCACAACTTTAGATCATATGATATTTGCAAGAGATTATATGCACATCCACCTTATTCTAACCAACCAAGCCAAGCCTATGTCATTTGACAATAAGAAGCTTAAGGACATTGTTTTAGTCATACACAACTTCTTCCAAGTTCATATCTAGGTGCAATGATAAGCCATCTCAAAAGAAGAAGTGTGATGCATGCATATTCTCTTGATCTTTTCTCAATTTATATTTGTTCATAAAACTCAACATTTGAGTTGATTACTTGATTAATTCATTATGATTTAAAAGCACTCATGATCATGCAACAAGTTTGAAATAGCAAGAAAGTATGATCATGACCAGATTTAGTATAAGTAATGATTCCAATTTCTAGTGATGACAGAAACTACAAAATGTATAACACGAGTAATGTAGTAAGAACTTTCAGCATGTAAAAGGACTCACAAAGTCATATATGTATGAAATACTATGCTCATATTATTTTAAATTCAGATTCACACATAAAGTTCTGAAGTTTCAAAACCCCCCCTCAATTTAAACCATGAGGATGCATAACCCCTATTTCACTATAAATGTAACAAAAACGAGTGAAATCCAAAGGTTTTGTGAAAATGTCAGCCAATTGTTGTTCAATATCTACATGGTGAAGCACAATGTTTCCTTTTTCAACATTATCACGGAGAAAGTGATACCTAATATCAATGTGCTTAGTTCTAGAATGTTGCACGGGATCTTTAGCAATGCAAATGGCACTAGTGTTATCACAAAATAGTGGAACACTATCTAGATCAACCCCATAGTCCGTAAGTGTTTGAACAATCCAAAGAATTTGTGAGCAAGCACTAGTAGCAACTAATTATTCAGATTCGGCTGTGGATTGTGCAACTGAGTTTTGTTTTCTAGAGGACCAAGCAACAAGTGAATTACCAAGAAAATGACAAGAACCGGAAGTACTTTTCCTATCAATCCTACAACCATAAAAATCAGCATCTAAAAAAGCTTTTAAAGTAATGGTTGAGGAAGTAGGAAGAAAAATGCCAAATTCTTGAGGTCCATGTAAGTACCTGAGAATTCTTTTGATGGCTTGACGATGTGAAGCACGTGGGGAACCTTGAAATCTTGCACAAAGACATACGCTAAATTGCATGTCCGATCTTGATGTCATGAGGTACAAAAGTGATCTGATAATGCTTCTATATTCTTTTTGATCCACAGTTTCACCTTCTATAAGTTCAAGTGTCGTTGTTGTTCCCATTGGTGTCCGAAGAGGCTTGCTTTTGTCCATATTGAAGCTCTTAAGAAGGTCTCTTTATACTTTATTTGATGCACAAAAGGTTCCCTCTTTAGTTTGCTTGATTTGCAGCCCGAGAAACTACGTGAGTTTTCCCATCATACTCATATCAAATTCTGAACTCATCATAGCTGAAAACTTAGACACAAGATCATGAGAAGCACAACCAATGATAATATCATCCACATACACTTGAACGAATAATGAGTCATTGCCATGCTTAAGCACAAAAAGAGCTTTATCAACCTTTCCCATGGTAAGCCCCTTTTCAAGTAAGAATGTTTTTAACCTATCATAACATGCTCTAGGAGCATGTTTT
Source organism: Tuctoria greenei (assembly GCA_036927565.1). Lineage (NCBI taxonomy): Eukaryota > Viridiplantae > Streptophyta > Magnoliopsida > Poales > Poaceae > Tuctoria > Tuctoria greenei. The sequence goes on along the minus strand of JAYESD010000005.1, from coordinate 132,257,060 downwards.
AGACCATACAGGGCATTAGTAAGTTTGAAAACATGATTAAGAAAATATGGATTTTCAAAACTAGGTGGTTGCTTAACCCAAACCTCCTTATCTATGTAGCCATTAAGAAAAGTACTTTTAACATCAATTTGATATAACTTGAAACCTTTAGATGCAGCAAAAGCTAACAAAATTCTTATGGCTTCTAATCTAGCAACAGGAGCAAAAGTTCTATCAAAATCTAGACCTTCAATTTGTGTGAAACCTTGAGCAACCAATCTAGCCTTATTCCTAATCACAAGCCCGTCCTCACTTTGTTTATTTTCAAATACCCATTTAATTCCAATTAAAGTGTGACCTTGAGGTGGAGGTACAAGTTTCCGAACATTATTTGTTTCAAATTTTTCTAACTCTTCTTGCATGGCAATAATCCAAGATTCATTAATGAGTGCGCGTGTTATATCTTTGGTTTCAAAAGAAGCAACAAAAGAAGAATGAGCGTGAGTGTTTGGATTGCAAAACCTGGACCGCGTGACTCATTCGTGCAAGCTTCCAATCATTTGTTGTGAAGGATGACTTTTGATATTCCAGAGGGGGAGTATACAATTCACAAGCTTCTTCTTCCTCAAGTTCATCACAAATCGATGAGCTTCTGTCTTGAGTACGATCTGGATCAGCAATGATGGTTGTCGGTGCTGGTTGAGAATCAACATCCGTAGCTGAAACAGAGTCATTAGCTACTGAATTTTTGGGCAGCAGCTCCACTTCTTCCTCATCTTCAATGAAAATGCTCTACCCCTGCGGATATGGATCCGGACCTGCGATGTTTGAGCTAGTACCTGGGCTAGCTTCATCAAAAGACACCTCACAAGTCTCCACAATTTTGTTAGTGTCAAGTAAAAGCACACGGTAGCCTCTAATATGAGATGGATAACCGAGAAACATGCCATCTATAGATCTAGGTTCAAATTTATCAAGATTACCATGTTTCTTAACAAAGCATTTGCAACCAAGGACCCGAAAGTGTGTAACACTAGGCCTATGTTCAAACTGGAGCTCATATGTTGTTTTACCTAGCTTAGCGTGCAAGAACACACGATTTGAGGCATAACAAGCGGTTGCAATTGCATCAGCCCAAAATTTTCTAGGAATGTGATATTCATCAAGCATAGTCCTAGCCATCTCAACTAAGGTTCTGTTCTTTCTTTCTACAACACCGTTTTATTTAGGTACATATGGTGAAGAAAAGTGATGATCTATTCCATTCTCAGCACAAAAGTGATCAAAAGATTGATTTTTAAATTCAGTTCCGTTATCACTTCTAATTACTTTTAAAGATCCTGGGTGATCAATTGATAATATAAGAAATAAAGTTCTAAAGTGACTAAATTCTTCATTTTTAGACACCATAAAGTAAACTCATGAGTATCTAGAATAATTATCAACAATAAAAAGAACATACCATTTACATCCGAAGGATTGAACATGTGAAGGTCCTGTAGTGTCAAGGTGCAAAAGTTGACCCGGTTCAATTGTGATGATCATTGTGAGAGGAGTATGTGAACCTGCAACCATATTAGCATGTCTACAAGAAGAGCACACAATTTCTTTGTCCCCTTTAAGCTTAGGCAGCCCACGTATGCGATCAAGAGCACTAACACGCGTTAGGTGATCAAAGCCTACGTGACCAAGTCTACGATGCCAAAAATATAAGTCCTTTGAATCATTAGCAACTAGACACCTATGCTTAGAGGAAGACATATCAAAATCAGCTTTAAAAACTCTTCCAAACCGAGACATGTTTAAAATAAGCTCCCAATTTGAATTTATAACTTTCCAGCAATTTTTAGTGAAAATAATTTATAGATTTTCATCTAACAGTTGTGAAACAGAAATCAAGTTGTATTTCAAATTTTTAACAAGTGCCACATCCTTCAAAGTGTAGTGATCATTTACTCTAACGGAAGCCTTAGCAATTATGAGTTGAAGAATTATCGGCAAAAGTAACATTCTCTACATTTGACACAAGAGAGGGAGGAGAACCATTCTTTGTTACCGATCATGTGGCGTGAGCAACCTGAATCCATAATCCGAATGTTCTTCTTCCTCATGCGTGTGACCTACATAGAAGAACAATACGTCGATGACTCAATGCTGGGGTTAGTCAAAAGGCATTTAAGAACCCAGTACTGAGTCACACGACGTGCCTCAGGAAAAATGTGCGAAAGATGTGATAAAACATCAGGTTTATGAGTCAAAGATTGATGTTTTCTGTCCTTAACTACTGATTTAAATGCTGTTTCGCGTCTAGCACAAAAACCAATAGCTCTAGAGGTAAAAGTAGCAGTTCCAAAGGAAAAAGCTGAAGCTCCGGATGTAAAAACTGATGTTCTGAAAGGAAAATCAGAAGGTCCAGGATCTCTCGGAGCTATCGGAACTGCAGGAGCTACCTTTGCAAATCTCTTACCAAAAGGTCCGGAATCTACTTTTTCAATTTTTCTGACTCATTAAAGCAGGTTGCATGTTTCTAATTTCAGGTTTAGCATTAAAGTTATAAGATCTAGCAGACATTTTATCCTTTTAATTTGTTTAGCTAGTCTATAACAGAAATCTATGACATGACCATCCTTATCACAGTAAGTACAATGAAATTTAATTTTGTAATCATGTCTAGATGAGCATCCACTATTTTTATTTGAACCCGAACGAGACAATACTCCTGCATGTTTAAAAACCACCTCTTTTGGTTTAGGAACTATTTTAATCAAACCAATTCCTAATGAATTTACAATTTTAGGTGGATGTGCTTTAGCATGAGCATGAGAATCAAAACCTAAACAAGTTTTATCATTGCAAGATTTGGATGAATTGAATAGCAAGTTTAGATTTTTGTTCCCAATACAAAACTGCTCTAGTGTCCTATTCATGTCATCAATTTTCTTAGACAATTCTAGGAAGTTTTCACATGAATATTTTCCTTTTAATTTGCAATTAGAACAATATTTAACTTCATGAGCACGTAAAGCATTGTTCAGTATTGAAATTCCATTCATAGCATCTTTTAGTTTATTTTCAAGATCATTACAGGTAGAACAATGCAAATCAATTGTGGAAAAAGAAACATCTTTTAAGTTTCTGTCATTAAATGCAGCAAGTTTTTTCTTTTAATTCTCTAACTCAAATTTATCAAGATTGGAGGAGTGTGCAATTCTTAAGGAGGACAATTGTTCATATATTAAATCACATGAGGGACATGCATCATCACTAGGAATCAAAGTTTTTAAATGGTTGATTTCAGACTCTAGTGATTCAATTTTAGCAGCATTATTCCTAAGCTTTTTGTCTTTTTTCTTGACAATAATAGTTGCACGAGAAAATTGCATCACACATTTCATTACTGGTAGAACATACCTCATTGTCGTCATTGTTGTGTTCTGCATCCTCCTGACTTGATCTTGATCTTGTTTTACCCGCCATGAAGCATATGTTGGCCAGGTCATCATCATCTTCATCACTTCCAATGTCTACATCACTTGAACTGAGCTCTTGAAGCTGTTTTACATCTTGCGCCCTATGGAGCCCTTCTTTTTTCTTGTTGGAGTTTCCAAAGGTGGTCTTGACCTTGTTCTGCTTCTCTTCACGGGTAGTAGGACTTGAAAGGTTTGGGCATTCTGTACGAGAATGTCCCGACTTACCAAATTTAAAGCATCGTTGAGGTCCGGAGCTTCCTCTCCTTTGAGTTCTCACATTTTGCAATGCTTTTGAGAACCGAATAGAAATGAGTGCTAGCTCCTCTTCTGGAAATTCTTCAATCTGTTCTAGGGTTAGTCAAGACAGCAAAACAAGTGTATTGCTAGATGAAGATTGGCCGGAGCTAGGCATATCACGTTGAGAAACAAATGCAAGAGACTTGTTGGGGTTCTTACGTGAGATTATGTCAATTTCATGAGTTTTCAATTTAGAATATAGCACATTTAATGTAAGTGCACTCATGACAGTAGATTCACGAATAGATGTGACTTTCATCTCCCAAATTTTCATATCTAATGCACTTTGTAATTGCCTAGCATTTCCAGCATCTGAAGAATTAACATTGACGCTACGCAAGTTGCTGAGAATTTTATTAAAGCGAGCAAAGAGGTCATCAATGGACTCACAGGGTTGCATCTCAAAGAGCATGTATTCTTTCTCGAACATATCCTGTCTTACCTCCTTGATCGTGTTGGAACCTTCGTGGTAGTCACAAAATGCTCTCCACACATTGTATGTCGATCGAAGGTGTGCAACACGATCGAAGTCGCTCTGAGATAGTCCTTGGATTATCATGTTGCAAGCTTTGTTGTTGTTGTCGACATCTCTTAAGTTTGTAGCCATGACTTGATTGTTCGACAGCACGTCGTAAGGCTTGTACACCTTTTCCCATATTGTGAAGCCTTGTGCCTGGATGAAAGCTTCCATACGTGCTTTCCAAACCTAAAAATCAATACCACTAAAAACACAAGGTTTTACTGAGTATTTATCCATGATGATTAGTCAACATATGTGCAAATCAAAAAGATTAGAGCACCGTGGCTCTGATACCAATTTTAGGATCCAAGAGCACGTGTAAAGCTACAAGAGGGGGGTGAATGGTAGATTAAAACTTTTCAGCGGAAGCAACGAAAAACCCCTTAGCAGAAAACTGATCTGTTAAAGAAACTGTGTGTGTGACTAATCTAAATGTGTTACATTGTGACAAAACTAGTATATATTGTAGGGAATCAAGTCATGAAGACGTCCCAACAAGAATCACAAAAATATTTCGAGAGAAACTCAAGTTACGATCGAAAGATCGAACAAAGGTCAATCTGTCCTACCCGAGAAAAACAGTTCTGGAACACCACAAAGAAACTCGTGTTGATCCGAAACCACAAATCCGATGACCGTGAAACTTTCACAGATGATAGAAAATCAAGTTGTGAAGACAACCTAAAAATCATGTCAATCGGATCTGTAAAACTCGAGTTATGATAAAACCATCGAAGAAAGGTAGTGTTGTGCAGAAACTCAATGAGAAAGACTTGAAAAAAACAAGTCGGACGAACAAGGCACAAAAGTTCCTTTGAACTATGATCTTTATTCAATACAACACAAGAGGAGCAGCCCAAAAGTCATCTTCATGAGCTATGACCTCCCTTGCTTATATAACCAGCCTTTAGGCGAATCCAAACCTAACTAGGACTCTAATCCTACTCATTTCAGAAATCAAAACTTTCCATAACTGCGTAAGACTCTTCTATACGCAGATAGAACTAATATTAAGACATCCAAACACCTTAGGAACGTATCCCACATTCCTAAAACAACTAAAATTCATGACCCACATGAAATCCTACCATAACCAACTCGACACTTTCCATATCCAAACCAAAACTGACTCCACCACAACTGAAGTCATCATCCGATATGATGCGATCCTTCCAACTAGATCTTTCCTTTCATAACCCCTCTTCGGAACCATGCTGTCACATCATGCACCACATGCATACGTGCAAACATCTTCCTTCTACATGCTTCCTTCATATGCAATTTCCTTGATTCAATCACAATGCGTGACCTCCTGAACAGCTCAACCACAGTTCCTCCCAAGCATGATTGTTGGAACCTCATGTCCTCCCTGAGACTAGTACAATGGATCCCGTCACCAGCTGTGTCTTGAACTCTAGCAACATCTGCACATGAATAAACAACTAATACTTCCGAGCACAAGTCCACGACTTGACTCTCGTTAGTTCCGATAACCACAACATCTTACATGAGCACCTCGCATAAGCATGTTGCAAACCATAGAAAAAACAATATCATTAAAAGATTACTAAGCAAACTATCCATCAATGTAAAGCAAGTACGAATCATTTACAAGTTAAAAGCAGAACCACTGCGATCAAGCACCGAACCTTGCCAAAGCTAACCGGACCTTGAACCGGAGCTTACCAAGGCTAGCAGGACTAGCATCGGAGCTTACCAAAGCTAGTCAGACCTAGCGCCGGAGCTTACCAAAGCTAGTCAGACCTAGCGCTGGAGCTAACCAAAGCTAGTCGGACCTAGCGCCGGAGCTAACCAAAGCTAGTCGGACCTGGCGCCGGAGCAAACCAATGCCAGTTGAATCTTACATCGGACCTTACCGGAGCTACCGAAAACTAGCCAGACATATCATCAGATCTTGCTGGAGCTTGGACTTGATGATAAATGTGTTCTGGTAGTATTAAAAACTTTTATCGCCATAGCCAATGTATTCAGCACACATAGGTCACAAAGATATGCGCATGAAATCTCCGATGGTGAACTGGGCTTGATGAGGCCTTCCAACCTCGTTACAAATTTTTTTGTGGCTACACTAAAATCAAGAACGAACAAGACAACTCGAAAATGGGTTACGTTAGCTCAAAAGCATGTTGTACCCTTTGTGAAATTATTTTGCCTAACTTGAAACAACTTGCAAATGCATTGAATATTAGGGAAAATATTTTTGGTTTTAATTACGAAGATGAATTCAAGTGGTTACGCCCAAGGTTCATATCCAAATAAATTTATTTCCTAATTCAAAATTTTACTTTATGATGGTTGGAAATTTTACTTTCCAGCATGCAAGTGTGGAAATTCAAACATGCTAAATGCAAATGCAAGATTTGATGGTAAATTCAAACACACAATTTAGAAATCAAATATGAGATAACTACTAATTAACCTATTGGCAGGGACTCATCGAATTTTTGAAGTCCGATGAGTGGGACTTACCTCCGTCCTATTTAGTGTGATGATTTGTTGCCTAATCCCAGAGTTTAAGATGTGGACAACTTTTCTTTCTTGACATGCCAAAATGACTTTGGCTGTCATTTGGACATGTGGGCAACATGGTGGCCGTAGCCTCTTCGTCATCTTGATGAATACTTGATGATGTAGTGATGCCTATTCTCTATCGAAGATATTGTTTTAAGAGCATGGTGAGGCTTGTCCTTCTTATGGGGTGCCACCTCGACCCTTTTGATGTTCCTTTGAGTTAACCCATACATTCATCATGGATCAAACACTTCCTTGGGCACGATGACATGTGGCTTCAACAATCAGACAAAAAACACTTCATCCACAATTTCACTGCCCTAGGTTGCACAGCTTGGTCGAAGTGTAGGAATCCCACCAAATAATTGTTGGACATCTTGCATCTTGAATGCTGTTTAAATTTCTTGTCCTCAGCCAAGAGCTTCATGTTGTCTTGATTTCTTGCTTGGCCACGGACAAGACACTTGAAGGTGGCCTAGTTGAACTTAAGTCCATTAAAATCCCCATAGTCTCCTTGATTACAAGGGTGATGTTGATTCCACTCTTGACCTCCTTGTGAATAATAGCCATTGGAGTTGTTGTTTGGAGATGATCCTCACGGGTCTTTGGGAAATTTTTCCCAAGTGTCCCATGTTGTCATGGATTTTCCCAAATCACGTGAATATCCATGACTTGGATAATTCAAAACACTTTTCCATTTGCTTGATCTTCATGATACTTCAATGGGAGGTGTTGTTCCTTAACTAGAATATCCACCTTGTAAAGTGGTGTGCATGCCAAGCTAAGAAAACTAGAGCATTCTTCAGTCTTCCCCTTGAGTGGAGACCATATTCTCATCCATGATGAATGAGAATAAGACTCCCTCAGCTCCAGCGCGAGTGTGGTCATGGATTTGTGGAGCCAACATGCCATGAGTGTTGGATGAAGACCCAACAATCCATCCCATGGTGGAGGCAAACCAAGATGAACTCTTGGAGCCTCCCCCAAGATCGGGAATAGATGACTTTGGCTTCTACTAGAAGATGAAATTCTTCTGCAAAAAAGCAATGGTGTTGCCTAGCGGATATTTGTTGAGGTACGCCATGAGTCATCTTGCAGTTGGGCATTTGCGTCCTCGTTGGCTAGCCCATGAAATGGGTTAGCTAACACTACCCTGTTTTCACACAGAAGGAGAAAACAAACAAGGGTAATCCTGTCTAATAACTATTAGTACCTATAGCTTAATCACAAGTGATAGATATCCTTCACTTCCATTGCCTTCCTCGGCAACAGCGCCAAAAATGCTTGTTGATGGTTCTTAACACCGCAGATTATCTCTCGAAAGAGATGAGATCTACAAGCACACAGAAGATATTGTGGTAGCATTTCACCCATGATTATTACCAAGGGTATCGTATTTATCCCATAGGAAGGCAATGGATTAAAGTAATCACTATTCTTATGATCAAGCTAGGAGATACTAATCAACTATCATGACAGGTGTAAGATGATAATATGGGTAGTGTGACACACACCTAAGCAATCTATTCTAAAGGGTAAATGGTTCCTAATGGAGATTATACTAAGAGTTGGTGAGTTGCTCCTATAATGCTTCTAATATACATATACATAGCCTAGTTAAGATACTAATGAGCATGTTAATGGTGAATCCTTATGCTAAGTTGTTGAATACATCGGGAACGTGCTTATCCCCAGCAATACTAGGGCAACTCCTTCCAGGACCCTATGGTATAGCCGAACGTGGAGGATGACAAAGGACAGATAGGGTTGTCACCACCTACGGCCTACCTCTTCAATCTGTGGGTCTATAAGACATCCAAAGCTACTTGACTATCCTAGCACAATGCTAGCATATTAAGTAAATACCTTAGGAGCCATGGCACAAGCCATCCTAATGCAATGACTAACCTAAACATAGTTGAACAAATGTTGAGACATAGCATAAGTTATTCATATTAAAATGATCATATCATAACTACTTAGACTATAGTGGGGGTTTATAGTGGTTACGATAATAGTATAATGACATTAAGAAATGATCATAAGACTATTCCTACCACATACATGGAATTCACAATCAAGAAAGAAACGCTTCATCCAAGTATATGAATAAAACAATATTAAAGATAATTTTATGCATAAAGTCAAAACTACAAGACAGATACATGAGCCATATCTTTCCCAATTTGGTCTTGGGACTAGAGACTCCGCTCTACAGCCTAACCTCCAGTAATGAACTAGAATAACTAATGTATACAATAGAATGATGCTTAAGTGGTTTGTGAAGTGAGGTGGGGCAGCCCCCTATTTATACACTCACTCAAGCGGTTTCGAGCGCTAGTCTCTCGGGCTTTCACTTACTCTCGCGTTAGGGAAGCCACCAGGGGTTGACACGTGCAGTTGGACCGAGATTGGTGGGTTTACTAGTTCGGCCGCGCAGGTGGTTCAGCCGAACTGGGGTTGGCCCCACTCGGCTCCCACTTTCTCCTAGACACTAATATGTGGACCCTTGTCGACCTCTAGATGAATCATGGTGAAAACCTGCGGGTACCCTCTTGTAAGTGGGCCATTGTATCCATGGGAAGCCACATGGCATCGTCTGATTGGTTGGAAGTGTGTTTCCTTGCCTTGTGACTATGCATTCACCTCAAATCCTTATATAATATCTGCATGCACCAATTTCTCCAAGTACAAGTGGAACTACGTTATTCCTAACTATGATGTGTGTAAGAAGAATTCATTCCTTCACAAAATTGAGATATATCGACGACCAAAATTGGTATATAACGACCGTTAACACAATCGAAAAAAGCTCCTCTAAGCTATGAATTTTATTCACCAACGACACAAGAGTAATAACACAAAGTCATCCACCATGAGCTCTGGCCTCCCTTGCTTATATAACAAGCCCTCGGGCCAACTGAATCCTAACTAGGTCTCCTACTCCTACACAGTTTCAACCACAACTTCTCACAGCTGCTCAAGACTCTTCCATACGCAACCGATGGAGGTTGTTACGTCCAGTATGTCCCCCCCCTCGATTCCTAACATGCAATGATGCCCAGGGTGGATAGCAGCGGGCCGAGTTCGTATCGCCACGGAACAACTGCAGCATTCGGATCAGATCTATCTACTCGGCAATTCATCAGGTGGAAGCAATATTGATACTTCCTAACACCTTAGGGACGTCCCAAAAATTCCTAAAACACCTTAACTTTGTTCCTACCATGAAATCTGTACCCAATCGGACTTATCCGTCCTCACTACGGACTAGTCCGATGTGTAGGGTTTCGACTTAGATTCTATTTTTTCTCCACGGTGAGTCATTGGGTAATTGCCTTTATTGGGCCCAAGAACGTCGTTCCCCGCCCCTGAGAAGCCCTTGTGGGACCCTACCAAGGCATTTGCTTGTCCCCACCGACTTTGACTTGGATTCCACCCTAACACTACCACCTCTCCTCCTATATAAATAACCCAACACCCACCCTTTACCACTTTGCCCACTTTAGATGAACCCCAGCGCCTGCTCTCTTCATAGCCGCCGCTCTTGAAGGGAGAAGAACAAAGGAAGAGAAGGAAGAAGGAGGATCAAACGAGATCATCATCGCTGCTGCGATCTTCCTCTTCAATTCTTCGATGTCAACTTTATGTCCGCCAATTTTTTGTTTTCATCGATCTAGAAGTTTAGTTCTGGCGTTTCATCTATTCTCCGACTAGTGATCCCTTGAATTCATGGTAAATACCTTAGATCCATCGTTCCTATCTCAATTATGGTTCCATACATAACTCAAACTATGCTCTAGATGGAAATTCGCAAAAGCCCTAGTCGTAGCAGACTTTTCGGTCCAGTGCGGACTAGTCCGTTGAACTTTCTATTCCTAAGTGGACATGTCCGGCGCATGGTGCGGACTAGTCTGGTCCTTCAATTCTGGAATTCTAAAATATTTCCAACTTTCTCCGTAATGACACGAAAATTGCTCTAACATGTCAAACTTAATTGTAACTAGATAGTAAGCAACAATAGCAACCTAATAACATATGTTACTACATAATTGCATCATTCATATATGTCATGGCATATTGAGTACTATGTGAGCATTTATTGAATGTAATGTTTGCTTCGCATGTTTTTTGTGCAAAATAGAAGGTCACGCTCTAGAGGGTGCTTACGAGGACATTCAGCACCAGAACATCAAAGCTATTGATCCAAACAAGCCATAAGAGCAAGGCAAGTGTCCTTGATCATTTTGATCCATTTTGAAATGTTTTGTTTTCAAAACTGCATGCTTGTGTCAAAATGACGGGAAACCCGTGATAGGTGTTTATTGAACTTGTGTGACCATCCTTGTCGCTTGCGTTATATTGTTGAGAGTCGGGAAGGGTATTTTACCTTTTTGCTCCGCTTTAACTTTATTGGGATTGGAAACTATCAAATGACTTAATTAGGAATTAACAAACTTATAGATGATGAGAATTGATGAATATGACTATTTGGTAACATGGGACTTGGGTGATCTAAGCAAGCGTGGTTTGTGGACTGGTATGGTGGTTTTTCTTGCTTTAGATCTAAGGACCATTTCATGCGAGAATAAGCCAGGACAACAGTGCCACCACAAGGCCGAGTATGGTTGCGGCTTAGCTGATTAATTAGTGTGTTGCGAGTATCATTCGGATCATATGGAAGGCTCGGGGAGTGGGAGTCGGTTGGGTTTGTATTAGTAGCAGGACTACCCTGGGATCCAAAAGGCACAAGAGGGGGCCCTTGGATGGATGTGCTCAGCTGGAGACATAACCTCTTGTGAAACCTTAGTGGGTTCGCACATGCTGGTAATCACTTTGTAAAGGCTATTTTGTGATCTCTTGGCTATAAACCTATGGTAGTGTATTTGGCATAAAGTAGGTTTTCTTTAGTCATTCAGGGGTGACGAAATCACGAACTTGTGGGTAAAGTGGTACAACCTCAGCAGAGTGTTTAAATCTATTATTATAGTCGTGCTCTCGGTTATTAGCACCTAGACAACTTCCATGATTAGAGTAGGACATGGGTTTTGGGATGGTTTCAAAAATAGTTATGGTTTGGGTTACGATAATTGGACATGGCTGGTTATGAGGAGGTATGACATTGGCATATGGTGATGACATCAATTGTTGGCTGGTTATAAAGAATTATGATGGTAATTGAGGATGATGGATATGTATTATAATATTTACTTGGGATACGATGGGAATTAATCTCACCTAGATATTGTAGGCTGCTTTTACATAATTTTGAATTTGAATGTACTTCTCTGCAATTAGCCACTTATTATGATCCTTGTTAAAGTTCCATGTCATACATTCCCACACTTGCTGAGTACGACATGTACTCACCTGTGGTATTCCCATATTAGTTAAGTAAAAGGCAATAATTTGGAGTATCCGAAGGACTACAAGTTCTAGGCGTGCATGTTACTGTCAAATTGCCTGTGGATTGGAGTCGAGCTCCTTAGTTTATTTTACCGCTACAATAATTAGAGACTTGTAATTTGAGAACCATTGAGCTATTGTAATAAGGTACCTATTTACTATTGTGACATGGTAAATTTTTTTATTATCATTTGTGAAGTTGTCATCTATGTGTTATGAACATCATGGGCACACATATACGTTTAGTTGAATCATTTTCGGAACCGGGTGTCACAATTTGGTATCAGAGCCGCGTCGACCGTAGCACACAGCCTAGTTAGAATAGACACATTAGAGCACATAGGAATACTTAGTAAGGGTCATAGTTGGTTGGTGTGCTTATTTTTATGTGATGATTTTTTGTGTGTTTGTGTGCTTAGTAGAGGATTGTGGGGTGCTTCAGCACTTGTCCACCGCTCCATATAGACTTATATATGTAGTTGTTTACACTACGTAAGAAACCCAAATAGGAGACAAAGATGGGCGACGCGCTCAAAGGTGGCATCTCTGATAATGTTAAGAGAGACGAGCCCGCTTCAGCGAGGATCTGACATGTCTCGGCTGAAAGTACAAGGAGACGCATTAAAACAAAGCCCGTCTCAGTTAAATTGGTATCCGAGACACGCTATCCTGTCTGAAATGTGGGAGACGCACATAAAACACAACACGTCTCATATGACCGACGTCTCCCTCTCCTCTGCTATAAGTGATACGCGCTCTAATTGAAAGCGCATCTCCGATTCTTCACGTCACCTTTAGCTTCGTGATTTCACAATTTTGCTTCGATTCACTGTTAATATCACACATCATTGAACTCTTAGCACATTCTCACTCGATACCTGAATATAATCACATCATTCCTTATGATACCTGAGGAACACAATGAACACACCACAAATTCATTCATTCACACAGTTGTATAACACACAAGATTATATTCACACAGTTGAAGAACAAACAAGATAATATTCAAGAGAATTCATTCATTAACAATATTTACAAAACAGAAGCTACTGAAAACAACAAAGAAAAACTAAATCCTACTCATCCTCCTCCTCCTCCTCCTCCTCCTCCTATCCGGTGGCGACTCCGGCCGGTGCAACAGGAGCCTGGGCTGGTTGCTTCTCCTGCGCCGGCTACACCGGTGGTGCAACTCCAAGAACGAGGCTGCTCTCCGTCACCTCCACTAGGTTTCTGCGACCCTCGAGGCCAAGCACCTGGGCCATCATCTCGAACAAAATGTCAAGACGATCGGCCACCTCCGCGAGGACGAAGAGGTAGTGGTCGATGGTACCCATTCCATTAAACTGGGGAAGGGTACCCAGACCCAAGGAACCCATGGCGCGAGACGTATTGTTGTACGTCTCTTGCACAATAAGGAGGCGCTGCTCGGTGTTGAACCTCTCAGGGGAGCTCCAACAAAGTTTCTTGCAGGGTGGCTCTCTCAGCGGGCTTGGCGGCGGAAGGTTGGCCATGGTGGTGGGTCATCGGGCGAAGAAAACGATCGAAGAAAAGAAGAGGATTCAAAGTGAGCGACGCGCTTGTGGAGAACTCACTGGTGATGGCTCGTCTTAAATAAGGTCTGCGCGGAGTTGTCAAGGGAGCAGATGGTTTCCTGCACATTGATGGAATGATGGGATGCATCTATACTGCCTCGGGGTAACGAAAGGTCGCGCACGGACCGCACGCATCTCTGCACCACATCGTCGAAATTATGTTCTTCGCAGACCTCGTGTCGCGTGTCTCTCTTTCGACAATGGAAGATGCACTTTAGCTTAAAGTGCATCTCCATTTGTTATAGTGCATCTCGCATTTATCTCCCTCGTCTCTTCGATAATGGAAGACCCGTTTTAGCTTAATGCACGTCTCTCTTTGTTATAGTGCGTCTCGCATTTATCTCCCTCGTCTCTTCCCCTCCGGTGCTCCTTTACTAATCAACCAATGGTCCTTTACTAATCGACCAACTCCAGTGCGACCGCCTCCCATGTTGTCATCGCCGTTGTCATCGTCGACGCTGTCCTCATCGTCGTCGTCCTTGTCGTCTTCGTCGCCTTCTTCCTCGTCATCGTCACTGTTCATGCCTGGTATCGGCTTGGGGCATAGCCAATTGAAGGAGGAGCACTTGGCGTGGTGCAAGAACCATCCCCATGTATGTACATATGGCACACTGGTCGCATGGTTATTTATATGTAGATCTGCATTGGACTGATGAACACAACTGTACTTTTGTGTTTCTGTCATGTTTGTTTTTGGTATTTTCAATTTCTTTGCGTAGGGTTTCTTTGTGAAGCCTGAATTGGGAGATTTATTAAAGTGGCAGTGCATCGTCCCCGGTAACGAAAGGGTAAGTGTAAAAGCCCGCTTTTTGGAAGAACAAAAACGCAAAAATGTGAACTTAAAAATTTTGAAAGTGGACTTGGAAATCCAAACTCACATGAACCATATGAGTTAACCTATGTTCACTAAAAATAGGAACTTGTTAAAAATTTCCATATAGAACATGGTTGCTAATTTATTTGGAACTTAAGGGGTAAAATCTTCAATTTCCAAGTATTCACATTTTCAATAAAAAAATATAGGAGAAAAGAAAACAAAATAGAGAGAAAGAAAAAGGAATTATTCCAACCCTAAAATGGGACATTCAAAAAATATTCAAATCTAAGGTTGTAAATTTTTCCATGACCTTCTAATATTCCAAATAGACTCTCGGTAAAGTTTCAAAAAATTTTGAAGCACGTTTTCCATTTATTGGACACGTACCGGGAGTTTAATCAAAGTCGAGTTCAAATTTAAACTTTGTACTTAACCTTGTCCAAATAAACTCCAAATTTTTCCTGAGGTCCCTTATGGTTCAAAAATGGTAACATCAAAGTTTCACTATTTTTGAACCTAATCAACCATTTATTTCATTAAATCAAGTATCACCACTTGATTTCAAATTCAAACTTGAGTTCAAAATTCAACTTGCTCAGTTCTGAAATCTGATTGCACCATAAAATTCTTCATATTTTATTTAGTCATTGGGCCAAAGTTGAATATTTTTGAAGCATGTTTGCTAGCCCTAATTGATATTGGAAAGAGGAATGAGGGAGGTGGGTCCCACAAGTGGTCCCCATAGGTCAGGTCGGCAACTGCCCACAGCGTGACACCGATACCCTGCATGTGCCACCGCGATGAACACATCGGTCCTTATCTACCGCGCCTGACTCCTTCCTATCCCCTCCCTGCCACGCTGGTCACCTCTGCCGCTTGCTTCTGGCCGTGCGCGCCTCCCCGCCGTCCGCCTGTCTCTGCCGCACGCTCGCGCGCCTACCTCGCCAGCCGCCTCCTCGTCTCCCTACCGCTGTGTGCTCGCCGAGCCGCCCAGTGCCCTCGCGCTCAGATCGCATCCCAAACCTCCGCACCGGCCGCCGGCTCGCCTCCCACGCGCCGCTTCGCCTACGGTGCCTCGTGCTTGCTCCTGCTCACCCACAGCACGCGCCGCGCCCAGCTCTACCGCACGCTGGCCGCTGTCGACGCCTTGGCCGCGCCTTACCACGCTCCATGGTTGAGCTCCTTGCTGCCCTGTTCTTCCTCCCTTCCAACTCGCGTCTAGCTCGCCGTCCTCAGCTCACTCCGCCCTGCCATGTCTATTCCAACCTTCCGGCCGTGCACACCTCGCTTGCGCCGCGCCACGCGCACCTTGGCCTTACTTTCCGTCGGCATCGCTCCGGCCGTGCCTCCCCGTGCTCCATGCCGCCCACGACCAAGCGCGTCCAGCCCTACTGTCACCCCCGGCTGCCCTGCTCGTGTCGCGCCCGTGCCGGTGAAGGTCACCAACCCTCGCCGCTGTCCAATACCTCAACCAATGGTTGACACCCGACATCGTCGCCCCGTTCCGCTCCATGGCTGCACCCAACCAGAGAAGCGAGTGACGAGGGAGATGTATGAGATACAAGAACATGCCTTTGACACAATGGTATCGACAACTGATCCAAGGTTAGCTCTGATTTGTGCAAAGATTAGTTTAACAGTGCTGCAACCAAGGTGTTCGATGAAATGTTCACGAGGAAAGATCCAACTTTGTTGATGTGTAGAACTAGTCTGTGATGCAGGGGTAGAGTGATATGGCAATCGACCAAGACATGTGCCAAGATACCCTTTGAATTGTGATGAAGCGACGAAATCAAGTACACACCCAAGATGTTCAGTGAAATGCCTAAAAGGTGAGCCTTGCCCTGAAATGCCTTGCTTGACGTCATCGAAGTCTGTTCGTCATGACCCCTAATGGTACTCATGTGTCGTCAAGTCATACGTCCATGTTCCGCATTGATATCATTCCTATAAAAATCCCCAAGTTGACCTTCTCTGTCTTTTGTGTCGCATTGGCTTGTCCGTGCGTGCTCGTGATGCTCCACCACGAGCCGCGTCGGCGTCGTTGACCATATGACGTCGTCGTGACGTTTTGAGCCATCACCGTGCCCTAGCATCGAGATGAAGTATGCTTGTGATGTTTGTGGTGCTGAAACATAGGCACGACTCGTTAGACAATAGAGGTCAAGCCAAATTAAGTTTAAGTCGCTATGAGAGTGATAGAGTCTTAGGTATAGCTAAAGTGCTTGAGAAACATGCCTTCTACGTCAAACCACAGATGTTGGTGATCATCGATGACATATGGTTAAGTAAAGCGAGAACGTTGCGATCGACAAGGAAAACTAGACCAAGGGAAACCTTGGATAAGGGTTTCTTGTTCGTGTCGAGGATGTTCCCTAACTGATCACAGGATTGGTTAACTTGGTGTACCACTTCATCGACGGCAGGTTCGTCGAGTCGCTTATCAACAATCGAGTCAACATCACTAACCTTGTGAATCATAAGGTGGTGTTCGGGATTCCGCTCATCACCATGGACGAGTTCGGGTCGATGTGGACCTCTCTAATCCGATCTTCTCGAGATGGCAAAGAATGGCGTCACGGCAAGGTCTCACATCATGTTCAAGTTCCAGTAGCTTACCGAGCTCACCTGGACGATCTTGCAGAAGACACTACATTAGTGTCGTCTTGTAAGCACTTGAACGATGCTCGAGAAGCTTGCCATAGAAACTACTTTACCTAAAAGTCATTTGAACGTGTCTTGGTACTCACGTTAGGTTAGCAGTGCTTGTGATGACTCTTTGAGTCCAAGCAATGTCGATCTCACTTCTTTTCCCATGTCGCTAGGGTTTCACATCGATTCATCCTAATTCAAAATCATGTGACCACACTGGTCACTTAATTAGGTTTACTCTTTAATGAGTTTTGTAACTTTATTGGTCGCTTTTTGAGTCATGACCTCTTATTGCACAGTTCACTCATGCCTTAAGCTTTCAATGCTCCACCTTGATTCATTCTATTCTTGAACCCTGCGGCAACACTTCTCAGCTATAACTAGCTTTACTCCTTTACTAGTTGGAACAACTTCATTGGCTGACTGCTAAGTCCCGACCTTCGTCTTGTACACTCCACTCAAACTCAATCTTTCGATGTCCCACCTTGATTTTTGGGTCGTCCTTACACTTCTCCGCCCAACACTTCTTCACCATTCCGAATTTTCAATCTCACGTGGCATAGCTTGAAGTGTGGTATGCTGAGTTGCAATGTAGCTTTATGTTGTATCTTCCAGTTCATACCGATACTAATATTCCACCTTGACTCATCCTCTGGTTACCCACAAAACAGAGACATATCTGTCCTTCCTAGTCAAACTCCTCATTCTTAAAGTTTACACAACCCCATGGAGTCTATTATTGAATTACTTAATTACTTATATGCATATCATGTCGATAGGAACGTGCTGATAGGTGATCGACAAGAAACTTCGCTTGGAGGAGAAGGCCAAGGTGTTTCCACTTGAAGGTCTATGGTAGACTCTATGGAGGAAAGCACAATACTTAACGACTGACGTTGACTTAGCGCAAACTAAGGCAAGCTCCGGTTTGCATTTAAGTGCCTTTAAAAGTTTTGCTTTTATACACACTGTATTGAATAGACTTAATATGTGCATTAGGTATAGGTTGATTGAATACCCCACATGCATGACCAAATAATCCATGAAGTGGATGGGTAGTATAAGACTCCCTCGATTTATATTGCTATGCTTAATGTTTAGTTAGAAGATCGGTAGAAGTCGAGTATGTTGGATACTACTCGCAAGATAGGTCACATTTTATTGATCACAAGTCAAGTAGTTGAATTCTACTTGTGAGAGAAGTCGAGTGTGGGAAACCTACTCGCGAGTTGTTACCATAACGTTAACTCCTTAATATGAGACGTGGACGGGGATTTGTGTAGGGTTGTTTGCCCACATCGTGCCTGGGTCGATAATGGCGAGGCAGGTGTTGGGAGATGGTTTGGTAGCCCCGTCTATGTCGGTTAAGGCCCATCTCGTGCTTGGCCCAGTTGGACAAGTTTGAACTGTACCGGGTGCATACAGGCTATATGGAATCCAGGAAACTGATGTACCTTGAGGATCCTATGTTGGAACCTTTTCAATCGACTTAAGCTGTCGGCTGTGAATACAGTGGGAGGTAACTTACTCAAGAACATCTCACGTCGGAGATGCACCTTGAGTTGAGCTCACAGCTCGAGTCGATTGAACTGTCTCGATGTGGTTGAATTTAGGGAAAGGTGGCTGCGTGCAACATCAGTGGAGTGTGCTGAGGCAACTCCGAGTATGGGCGTACGTGTCGTGCAGTTCGGGTGTTTTTGATTCGAATCACCGTTGCTCGCGATTATGGATTGAGCATACTTGGACACTGAGTCTTGACGTAGTAAATACTAAAGCAGCCAGAAGAATACATTGTATCGAATTATAATTGTTTTGCACCCTTGTATGTCTTAGAGATTGTACAATAAAAAGTTTATCGTCTCCCCATACTTTACCTGTAATAGCATTATGTGCTTTGGGCATGTCATATCATCGGCAAATCGTTTCTTGTTTGATTGTGGAGTCTATGATGTTCCATGCTTGAAGAATGCCATTTTCTACTTAAAACATGATTATAAGGATCCACTTGTAGGCGAGTCTATTTATGCTATTCCTTACCTATGCTTAGTATGCACCCTGCATATGTCTAGTGAGACGGGTTAGTCTTGCTGAGCCTTATGCTCATGTTTGCGCTTTAACGATTTTTGCAGGTATTAGTTTATTTCTGCTGTTCAGGTTGTACATGAGATCTCGAGGTATCGAGATAAATCTCATGTGAACCGCGCCGCTGCTGAATGTTCTTCATGTTGCTAGTGAGAATCGTCCTAGGGCATGGACGTCTTCTCTCCTTCTTAGCTAGGTGAGATTATGAGTATGTATTTTCCGCTGCGTGTGTACTTCTGTTGTATACTCTTTTGTAAACTCTGCTTATTATGAAATGAAAACTTTATATGTTTTGGTATCCTTTTTGTGTGTGCTGTTAGGTGTCGCATCGCACGGCACCACCCAATGAGATCCTCGGGTGTGTGGACTCTAGTCCCCAAGGACATGGTATCAGAGCTTCATTGGTAATAGCACGCTCGAAAAGAGCCTATTTTCGAAAACTCCGAAGTAGTCGAGTGAGGATTAGCTATATGCCCATTAAGGACTATTACTAGTATAAGTTATAAATGTGGTGAGCTAACTTGTTATATTATTCTGTAACGACGGTCCGTCTTCAAGGTAAGAGGTAAGGTACGCCATCGAGAGCGGATTAATCTCGGTAAACTCTGCATACAAGATGTGGTATGTGAAATTTCCGTGGCTTAGAACGGAAAGTCAATATGAGTCTCTGAAACTTTTCTATGTTTCTAAGAACATATGACAGGCGGTACCCCAGCGTGACCCAAAATTAGTGGGAGCCCCCGTCGGGTGGTGTATAACCCGATAGTATGCATCTCTAGAACTATTCATGTTCTATGGGAGCATACGAAACACGTATGCCCGAGCGTGTATAAGCCAGTTCGTGTGGGAGTCTTTGTTGTACAGACGTAGTACAACCATGTACCTCGAGACATGACTTCGTTTGAGGGCGACTCACAGCAGAGTCGTATGTATTTACTTTCATATATATTATTGTGACTGCCTGTCGTGTTTCCCCGTGCCGCCCTTGAGGTGTGAAGGTGTGAAAGGGGATTGTTTGTCTTCTACAGGTACACTAACTACGGTAGCGACCCGTGTAGCAAACGTTTGCGATTGATCGATATTAGAACCACCTATAGACGTATCCGGATATACCGGGTTAGACATTTCTTTTGGTAAGGCACGTAGTACCGTCAGTATCACAATTGATAATTTGACCATCCTCCACGAAAGAAATGGCTTCATTATCATCTTATAAGATCCAACTCCCAGTTGCTAGAAACTTTTGGGTCAAAGTTTCGACTTGGAGGGTGCAATGGGAAGTAGGATGAAGATTAAGGTTGTTGTTCACTCTTGATGGAATCTAGCTCAATTATGTCAAGAGGTGCTTTTAGTGAAACTTCGTAGAACCTAGTAGTGTGCTATATGGTTAAGAAGATCTTCAATTCCTCTACGTCTGTTCTTTGAACAGTTTGGGCATGAAAGCCTTTTGAATCGATTCCCATCACCAAAAATCAACACTAATCCCATTTCTTTGAAACATTTGACCAACTTTAGGGTTTTGCCCTATCCCTTCGTGGAAAGCGCTTCCATGCCTTTGTGCTACATTTTCGGAAAGGTGAGGAGCTAGACTACAACTTTGTAATTCAATATTGCCCAAAATTCAGATAAGAAGTATTTAAACCCTTGAGTTAAAAACTGGAACAAGAGTATATGTACTACCTGAACCAACTTGGAAAATTGTTGAACTTTGAACAGCCATAACTTTTAAATTAGAACAACAACATAGGCATATATATACATGCCTGGAAAGCTTAAGGAATCCTCTAACGAGTTTCTATTGACTCTGAGTCTAAAACTCACATTAACAAGGTCTAAATTGAAGTGTCGTTTAGGAGGTTCTGGCAGCCCGGAAGAGAGGACAGAATCTGAACTCTTCACCAATTGAATCATAACTTTTTGCAGACTTCTCCTCTGCAGGCCTACTTTATGTGGTTCGAAAGTGTAGAATGTCCTCTACAACTTTTCTATAGAACTCCAGAGCAGAATCCATCTCTAACATACTCAAAATTTCAAATTTCTAAACTTGATCAAATCTGGACAGCGAGTGTACAGTCTTGTATACAGTTACTGTTTCTCGCATAACTCACTGTAGAATTATTGATTGGCTTCGGGTTTACCTTTCTGGAATCTTTAGAATGTATGAAACAAGTTTGCTAAGTGTTATTTTTTCAAATGTCGATATTTGTATATCTGAAATTGTGGACAAAATCAGCCTTAAACAAAGGAGGTGCTGTCCAAATTTTCAGAAAAACTGTCAACTTGCAAATGCCATATCTTCTCAACCAGAAGAGCTACGAGGGCAAGTAAGTACTCCTTAGAAATTTTTGGAAGTACTTTACAAGTTCTCTATTCAGCTCAAGACCAAAATCCTTTTCTATGTGGGTGAAATTTGGATAATCGCAGAGACTGTCCAGGCACACCCAGACTGGACAGCAATCTGTACACCTCTGAATTTAATCCATAACTCACAGACCCTTGATCCATGGTGTCGCGCGAGTAGCCGTTGGAAAGTATAGAGAGTCAGCTACAATTTTTGCAATTGGCTCCAGACCTGGATCGGTCATCTACCTATCCCAAATCAAGTTTGAATGCAGAGTGGTCAATCTGAACTGAATTCAAATTCTGAATGCTGAAATTTTACCCAACTTCAAAAATTCATATCTTTTGAACCAGGAATGATGTGGAGACAAGTAAGTACATTATGGAAAGCCTGTTACATTGTATACAACTTTGTATATAAGAATATTTCCAGATTTCCATCAGAACAGCCTGAAAACTTTATATCAAAACTGCTACTTTTTAAGCAGGTTCTGCTGAAAGTGCCAAAAAATCTACTGACTTTAAAATCGCATAACATGCAAACCAGGGATGATATAGATGCAAACCAATACTTTTTGGAAAGGTATTGAAGTGTAATTTATCTTCGTTATTCACCTCAAGATCTGATTTTTCCATTAACTGGATCAAAATTGAGTTTGCGTTCAGATTGGTCGTTTGTCACCATAGCCTGGCCAGTTTGAATCTTTTGATTTTTGTTAGGCATTTGGTTCTCGAGTTCAACTCGAGGAGTTTCATAACATCACAGGTGTTGTGATTCAACAATATTACCATTAGAGTTGAGTATTAAACTCAATCAAATCTTTTTGGCTCGGTTGCTCATGATTAGTGTTCTAATTAGGCAACCTTGCACCTCACACTTTAAGGGTGTATTGAGCATGTGTTGCACTTCCATTAGTCAACGACCCTCCCCGTAAGGATCGTTTGGGGTAAGTTTATCGCTTACCAAGCTTGAACCTTAAGGGGTAAGGAGTGTACCTAGTAATCAAAGTGATACGTTCGCCTAGGTGTCATACCAAGGTACAACGACACCGAACCAATGTGCTGGAAGCAATGCTCAAGTAAGTAGGACCGAGTACAACATTGACTCATTGGGTCAATGAGAAGCTTAATTAACAGAATTTCTCGAACCCCATTTCTTGGGGAACTCGATCATCGAGTTAAAGAAGTCAGTTGATTCTTCATGCTAAACCACTCTCTTGCTTCAGTCTCTGAGACGAGAAGCCATAGGTGAGTAGTATGAGCTGGAAATTATTTAGCAAGAACGTGGATCACTGACCAAGGTCGTGCCTAGCACAGTACCTTGTCAACAACTTAGTGTAACCTACGGAAGTGATGAGAACCTTACTCTTCAAAGGTTACTCTCTTTGCAACTTCTGAAGGCAACCCTACCACACCTTTTAAAGGTTAGACATACTACCTTAGGAATCCTACGTGATGAAAAACCTGACCCTTTGTTAAGGAATCGCAACTACCTGTAAGCTGTGATTAGTAAGCTTCAGGGAACTTCACATCAACAAGAAGTTCAATCGTTTTGTTCCATTATGTACACTCCATTGCCTTGAGATGAACCTCATCATTCCTTGCTAATGTTCTTACCTTGAAATTCTTGAACTTAGTCAAGACGTGAAAGTGACATTCGTCGTTCGACACTTTTAATTACCAAGTCACTTAATCCTTCTGTATCTAGGGTACTTCTATTTGTGTTTTAGTTGTCTTACCTATTTTTGCTCAAAGCATAATACTGAATGCACCATACCTTGCATAGTTATCCGCGGAGTTGCATTGTGTCTGCATAACATCATCCAGTTTGTGATGCATCATGAAACGTAATTACTAATGAGTTTTGATCAAGAATATGTGACCTCATTCAGATACTTAAGTAGTTCCTAACATATTTGAGTTGTGATCAATTTTATCGTTCGCAATGCCTTCTACTGGTTTCATTATCTTGAGTAGCACAAGGGACACCTTGTGACTAAAACACAGTTGAGTCCTTGTCCTTGACTTGTTGAAACTCAAATCGCCTTGAGTACTGGCAACTGACTATTTCTAGCTGCGAGGAGTTTCTTATTGACTTCTCGACCTCGCAAGAACCTTAAAATCTTTCTATTCGCGAATTATTATTGATTACCAAACTTTGGAACTCTTTGACTTGTACTGTTCGATGGCATTGCTTCGGCTACAAGACCAAAGGAGAAAAGTCTTCATAAGAGAAACATCCAGAGTTAAGGACGCTTAACTATCATAGAACTCTAAGTACGTCCTCAATGAAGAAGGTTACTTCATTTTGACGGAAAGAAGAAGACCTCAACACCTCAACATAACATTTTAAGACCCATGTCTTACGATGTGATATTGTCATGTCAAGACTCCTGTCAAGGTTATCAACCTAAAGACTGGAATCACTTGAAGCAAACTTTGGCATTTCTTAAGATGCCTAAAGATAATCACTATTTCGTAGAACCCAAGTCTTTAAGGGCATTGTCATTTTCCTTAGTCAATGACCCTCTTTTACGGACCGTTATTCTACTTGTTAGAATCTCGGAACGAGATTCCTTTAAGGGGGAAGGATTGAAAAAGCCCGCTTTTCGGAAGAACAAAAACGCAAAAATGCGAACATAAAAATTTTGAAAGTGGACATGGAAATCCAAACTCACATGAACCATATGAGTTAATCAATGTTCACTATAAATAGGAACTTGTTAAATTTTTCCATATAGAACATGGTTGCTAATGTATTTGGAACTTAAGGGGTAAAATCTTCAATTTCCAAGTATTCACATTTTCAATAAAAAAAGTTAAAGGAGAAAAGAAAACAAAATAGAGAGAAAGAAACGGGAATTATTCTAACCCTAAAATGGGACATTCAAAAATATTCAAATCTAAGGTTGTAAATTTTTCCATGACCTTCTAATATTCCAAATAGACTCTTGGTAAAGTTTCAAAAAATTTTGAAGCACGTTTTCCATTTATTGGACACGTACCGAGAGTTTAATCAAAGTCGACTTCAAATTTAAACTTTGTACTTAACCTTGTCCAAATCAACTCCAAATTTTTCCTGAGGTCCCTTATGGTTCAAAAAGGGTAACTTCAAAGTTTTAGGATTTTTGAACCTAATCTACCATTTATTTTATTGAATGATGTATCACCGCTTGATTTCAAATTCAAACCTGAGTTCAAAATTCATCTTGCTCAGTTCTGAAATCTGATTGCACCATAAAATTCTTCATATTTTATTTAGTCATTGGGCCAAAGTTGCATATTTTTGAAGCATGTTTGCTAGCCCTAATTGAAATTGGAAAGAGGAATGAGGGAGGTGGGTCCCACAAGTGGTCCCCATAGGTCAGGTTGGCAACTGCCCGCAGCGTGACACCGATACCCTGCATGTGCCACCGCGATGAACACATCAGTCCTTATCTACCGCGCCCGACTCCTTCCTATCCACAGGACCGCTCGCGCCCATCCACGGCGACGGCTGCGCGCCTTCCCCGCGTCCGTCCGCCTCCTCGCCTCCCAGCTCCGGCGCACGGCGCCTGTTCACCGTCGTTCCCGACCTGTGCGCCCCCTCTCTGCCGCTGTCCGCCTGTCTCGGCCGCACGCCTGTGCGCCTACCTCACCGGCCGCCTCCTCGTCTCCCGACCGCTGTGTGCTCTCCGAGCCGCCCAGCACCCTGGCGCTCAGCTCGCGTCCCCAGCCTCCGCACCGGCCGCCAGCTCGCCTCCCACACGCCGCTTCGTCTACGGTGCCCTGCTGTAGGATCGAAGAGCACGTGAAAAGCTACCATAGGGGGGGTGAATGGTAGATTTAAAAAACTTACGCAGCGGAAACAATTAAACCCCAACCCCTTCAGCAGAAAATTGATCTCTTAAAGAAATCGTGTGTGAGACTAATCTAAATGTGTTTTACCATGACAAAAGTGATAGATATCAGAGAGAATCAAGTCACAAAGACAACACAAAAAGAATCACTCAAATCCGTCGAGAAAAACTCAAGTTATGATCGAAAGATCAAACAATGGTCAATCTGCCCTACTCGAGAAAAACAGTTCTGGAACGCTGCAAAGAAACTGGTGTAGATCATAGACCACAAATCCAATGACCGTGAAATTTTGATATATTATAGATAATCAAGTTGTGAAGACAACCCAAAAAGAATCACGTCAATTGGATCTGTAAAACTCGAGTTATGATAAAACCACCGACGAAAGGTAGTGCTGTCCAGAAACTCGACGAGTAAAACTTGTCTAGAACAAGTTGGACGAACAAGGCACAAAAGTTCCTTCAAACTACGAATTTTATTCAATAGAACACAAGAGGAACAGCCCCAAAGTCATATACCACGAGCTTTGGCCTTCCCTTGCTTATATAACCAGCCCTTAGGCCAACCCAATACAACTAGGACTCCAATCCTACTCAGATCACGAATCGTAACTTTCCATAACTGCTCAAGATTCTTCTATACGCAGATAGAAGCAATCTTAAGACTTCCAAACACCTTAGGAACGTATCCCACATTCCTAAACAACTCAAATTCGTGACCCACACGAAATCCTAACATAACCAACTCGATACTTTCCATACCGAGCCATAACCGACTCCGCCGCAGCCAAAGTCATCAACCGGTACGATCCGATCCTTCCAACCAGATCTTTCCTTCCTTATCCCATCTTCGGAACCATGTTGCCATGTCATGCACCGCATGCATACGTGTGAAAACCTTCCTTCGACGTTCAGTAACCTTCATATGCACTGCCCTTGATTCAATCATCCTGCGCGACCTCCTGATCAGCTCAACCACAGTTCCTCCCGAACTTGGTTGTTGGAACCTCATCTCCTCCCTGAGACTAGTCCAATGGATCCCGTCACCAGCCATGACTTGAACTCAAGCAACACCTGCACATGACTAAACAACTAATCCATACGAGCCCAAGTCCTCGACTTGACTCAAGTTAGTTCCGAACACAACACCTTATGTGAGCACCTCACATAAGCATGTTGCAAAACCACAGTAGCACAATATTATCCATATCAACCAAAACGCACCAAAAACCTAGCAAATGAATACTAAGCAATCTTTCCAACAATGTAAAGCAAGTACGAAACATTGCAAATGAAAAGGAGAAGCACTGCGGTCAAGTTCCGGACCTTGCCAGAGCAAGCCGGAGCTTGAGCCGGAGCTTACCAAAACTAGTACAATGAAGCACCTGCCGGAGCTTACCAAAACTAGTAGATCCTAGCACCGGAGCTTACCAAAAACTAGTCAAAACTAGTCAACCCAAAACTGGAGCTAGACAAAGTACGTCGGAGCTTAGCAAAAGCATGCCGGAGCTATCAAATATATGTCGGAGCTAACAAAGTCATGCCAGAGCTATCAAAGACATGCCGGAGCTAAAGATAAAGCTCACCGGAGCTAACCAAAGCTGGTCGGACCTTACCAATAAGTCAGACCTAGCATCGAACGTAACCGGAGCTACCCAAACCAAGCCGGACCTACCGTCGGACCTTGCTGTAGCTCAGAGCTAGAGTCGGACCTTGATAAAAAGGTTTTTGGGTGATATTCAAAGCTTTTATCATCAAAGCCAAGTGTATTCACTACAAGCCAATGTATTCAACACATATAGGTCTCACACCTGCGCCTGCTCCTGCTCGCTCACAGCGCGCGCCCGCCGAGCTCTGCCGCACGCTGCCCGCTGTCGGTGCCTTGGCCGTGCCTTACCATGCGCTGTGGCCGCCATGGTCGAGCTCCTTGCCGCCCTGTTCTTCCTCCCTTCCAACTCGCGTCTAGCTCGCCGGCCTCAGCTCACTTTGCCCTGCCATGTCTAATCCAACCTTCCGGCCATGCGCACCTTGCTTGCGCCGTGTTACGTGCACCTTGGCCTTGCATTCCGTCGGCATCGCTCAAGCCGCACCTCCCCGTGATCCATGCCGCCCACGGCCAAGCGCGTCCAGCCCTACTGTCACCCCTAGCTGCCCTGCTCGTGTCGCTCCTGTGCCGGCGACGGTCGCCCACCCACGCTGTTGTCTAATACCTCAACCGGTGGTTGACACCCAACATCGTTGCCCCGTTCCCCGCCATGGATGCACCCAACCAGAGAAGCGAGTGACCTGGGAGATGTATGAGATACAAGAACACGCCTTTGACACAATGGTATCGACAATTGATCCAAGGTTAGCTCTGATTTGTGCAAAGATTAGTTGAACAGTGCTGCAACCAAGGTGTTCGATGAAATGTTCACGAGGAAAGAACCAACTTTGTTGATGTGTAGAACTAGTCTGTGATGCAGGGGTAGAGTGATGTGGCAATCAACCAGGACATGTGCCAAGATACCCTTTGAATGGTGATGAAGCTACGGAATCAAGTACACACCCAAGATGTTCAGCGAAATGCCTACAAGGTGAGCCTTGCCCTAAAATGCCTTGCTTGACATCATTGAAGTCCGTTCATCGTGAACCCTAATGGTACTCATGTGTCGTCAAGTCATAGGTCCATGTTCCGCATTGATATCATTCCTACAGAAATCCCCAAGTTGACCTTCTATGTCTTTTGTGTCGCATTGGCTTCTCCGTGCGTGCTCGTGATGCTCCACCACGAGCCGCGTCAGCGTTGTTGACCATATGACATCGTCGTGACGTTCCGAGCCGTCACCAAGCCCTGGCATCGAGATGAACTATGCTTGTAATGTGTGTGGTGCTGAAACACAAGCACGACTCGTTAAACAATAGAGGTCAAGCCAAATTAGGTTTTAGTCACTATGAGAGTTATATAGTCTTAGGTATAGCCAAAGTGCTTGAGAAACATGCCTTCTAGGTCAAACCACAGATGTTGGTGATCATCGATGACCTATGGTTAATTAAAGCGAGAACGTTGCGACCGACAAGGAAAACTAGACCAAGGGAAACCTTGGATAAGGGTTTATTGTTCGTGTCGAGGATGTTCCCTAACCGATCACAGGATTGGTTAACTTGGTGTACCACTTCATCGACGGCAGGTTCGTCGAGTCGCTTATCAACAATCGAGTCGACATCACTAACCTTGTGACTCATAAGGTGGTGTTTGGGATTCCGCTCATCACCATGGATGAGTTCGGGTCGATGTGGACCTCGCTAATCCGATCTTCTCGAGATGGCAAAGCATGCCGTCACGGCAAGGTCTCGCATCATGTTCATGTTCCAGTAGCTTACCGAGCTCACCTGGATGATCTTGCAGAAGACACTACATTAGTGTCGTCTTGTAAGCACTTGAATGGTGCTCGAGAAGCTTGTCGTAGAAACTACTTTACCTAAAAGTCATTTGAACGTGTCTTGGTACTCACATTAGGTTAGTAGTGCTTGTGATGACTCTTTGAGTCCAAGAAATGCCGATCTCACTTCTTTTCCAAGTGCGCTAAGGTTTCACATCGATTCATCCTAATTCAGAACCCTGCGACCACACTGGTCACTTAATTAGGTTTACTCTTTAATGAGTTAGTGTAACACCATTGGTCGCTTTCTGAGTCATGACCTCTTGTATCACAGTTCACTGATGCCATAAGCCTTCAATGCTCCACCTTGATTCATCTTATTCTTGAACCCTGCAGCAACACTTCTCAGCTATTACTAGCTTTACTCCTTTACGAGTTGGAACAACTTCATTGGTCGACTGCTAAGTCCCGACCTTCGTCTTGTACACTCCACTCATACTCAAGCTTTCGATGTCCCACCTTGATTTTTGGGTCGTCCTTACACTTCTCCACCCAACACTTCTTCACCATTCAGAATTTTCAATCTCGTGTGGCATAGCTTGAAGTGTGGTATGATAAGATGCAATGTAGCTTTATGTTGTACCCTTCAGTTCATAGCGACACTAATATGTCCACCTTGACTCATCCTCTGGTTACCCACACAACAGAGGCATATCTGTCCTTCCTAGTCAAACTCCTCATTCTTAAAGTTTACACAATTGCATGGAGTCTATTATTAAATTACTTAATTACTTATATGCATATCATGTCGATAGGAACGTGCTGATTGGTGATCGACAATAAACTTTGCTTGGAGGAGAAGGCCAAGGTGTTTCCTCTTGAAGTTCCATGGCAGACTCTTTGGAGGAAAGCACAAGACTTAACGTCTGACATTGACTTAGCGCAAACTAAGGCAGGCTCTGGTTTGCATTTAACTGCCTTTTAAAGTTTTGCCTTTATACACACTATATTGAATAGACTTAATATGTGCATTAGGTCTAGGTTGATTGAATACCCCACATGCATGACCAAATAATCCATGAAGTGGATGGGTAGTATAAGACTCCCTCGATTTATATTGCTGTGCTTAATGTTTAGTTAGAAGATCGGTAGAAGTCGAGTATGTTGGATACTACTCGCAAGATAGGTCACATTTTATTGATCACAAGTCAAGTAGTTGAATTCTACTTGCGAGAGAAGTCGAGTGAGGGAAACCTACTCGTGAGTTGTTACCATAACGTTAACTAATTAATATGATATGTGGACAGGGATTTGTGTAGGTTTGTTTGCCCACATTGTGCCTGGGTCAGTAATGGCGAGGCAGGTGTTGGGAGATGGTTTGGTAGCCCCATCTGTGTCGGTTAAGGCCCGTCTCGTGCTTGGCCCAGTTGGACAAGTTTGAACTGTACCGGGTGCATACATGCTATATGGAATCCAGGAAACTGATGTACCTTGAGGATCCTATGTTGGAACCTTTTCAATCGGCTTAAGCTGTCGGCTGTGAGTACAGTGGGAGGTAACTTACTCAAGTACATCTCATGTCGGAGATGCACCTTGAGTTGAGCTCACTATTCGGGTCGATCGAACTATTTCGATGCAGTTGAATTTAGGGAAAGGTGGCTGCATGCGACATCAGTGGAGTGTGTCGAGGCAACTCTGAGTATGGGCGTACGTGTCGTGCATTCCGGGTGTTTTTGATTCGAATCACCGTCGCTCGCGGTTATGGATTGAGCATACTTGGACACTGAGTCTTGACGTAGTAAATACTAAAGAAGCCAGAAGAATACATTGTATCGAATTATAATTGCTTCGCAACCTTGTATGGCTTAGAGATAGTACAATAAAAAGTTTACCATTTCCCCATACTTTACCTGTAATAGCATTATGTGCTTTGGGCATGTCATATCATCAGCAAAGCGTTTCTTGTCTGATTGTGGAGTCTATGATGTGCAATGCTTGAAGAATGTCATTTTCTACTTAAAACATGATTATAAGGATCCACTTGTAGGCGAGTCTATTTATGCTATTCCTATGCTTAGTATTCACCCTGCATATGTCTAGTGAGACAGGTTAGTCTTGCTGAGCCTTATGCTCACGTTTGCGCTTTTATGATTTTTGTGGGTATTAGTTTATTTCTGCCGTTCAGGTTGTACATGAGATCTCGAGGTACCGAGATAAATCTCATGTGAACCACGCCGCTGCAGAATGTTCTTCATGTTGCTAGTGAGAATCATCCTAGGGCATGGACGTCTTCTCTCCTGCTTAGTTAGGTGAGATTATGAGTATGTATTTTCTGTTGCGTGTGTACTTCTGTTGTACACTCTTTTGTAAACTCTGCTGATTATGAAATGAAAACTTTATATGTTTTGGTATCCTTTTTGTGTGTGCTTTTAGGTGTCGTATCGCACGGCACCACCCAATGAGATCCTCGGATGCGTGGACTCCGGTCCCCACAGTAAGTTATGAAGAAGAAGCACAATATAAGTTTAACCATCATCCTCCTATTAATAAAATTCCTTTGTAGACCGAATGGGGAGGTGGTTACTACCCCCTGACAATATCCTTCTCCGAGGACTATCCCTTGGTGCCTCCAAGATGCGCCTTTCCATGTGGGTTCTTCCACCCAAATGTCAATCGCTCAGGAGCACTCTCACCGAGATTCTTGATCAAGAGATTGTAAGATATACCTATTTTGATCATGTAATTAGTACTTAATTGTTGCCAAACTTATTTATACTGGTTTCTTATGTTGCTTAAATTATATTTCGTAGGGGTGATGGACTTGTTTTACAATCAAAACTATACTACTTGAAGTTCAGCGGTTGCGACATCAGCCAAATGTGCCCGATGTTGAAAATGATTGCTATAATCTAATTATCATGGTTAGAAGACACTTTGAGTTAGTGACATTTGAGTAGGTTATACATTCCTCCTACGACATTTGTTAATTTAAAAGAATATCAATATTTTTGGGATCCCGGGGAATATAAGAGACGTGTTCGGGAGCAAGTTGGACGGTACAGTTTAGACTGATCGATGTGAGCTTTAGGAATAAGTTTAGATTGGAAATTAGTTTAGAGGGCACACAATATATGAACTATAAAATTCATTGAATTGCAAATTATCTCTAAATTGTGATGTCATTGTGTTTTTTATCCCTTAATTCCAATTAATCCGTGAATTGCAATGTTATTGCGTTTGTTTATCCCTGCAACGGTTCACGATTTCTTGTGAGTGGCAACGTGGAGAGAGCATGAGAGATGAACTTTAGAAAGGCGCGTCTCAGATACCTGATATTCGGCAAAATGGAGACGGGCCTTACACGGGCTCGTCTCCGATTTGTTCCGTTTTTGTCCCACCTCGTAAAGGTGAGCACGTTGCAACGATTGTATAAGGCATTGCGCACAGTCGACAGTAGGACATGCCTGGATGCCAAAAATGTTCCATGCTCAAGCACACCGTGGCGCATCTTTGACATATGGCATGTTCGTTAGACCACAAAATAATGCGAGATGCACCTTTAGTTGGCTCGTCTCCGATTTACGCCGAATTTCTTTTGTTCCAGCTCGTAAAAATGAGTGCAATGCAGCGATCATATAAGGCATTGCGCACAATTGCCAGTTAGACACGCCAGAATGTCCTGGGTGTTGTTAGTGGCTTCAGCACACCGTGGCACATCTAGTGCACTCCGGGGTGTCCAGGGCATCAAAATAATATAAGACGCGCCTTCCATTGGCTCGTCTTCAAATTACGCCGATGATCTTTTGTCCCACCACGAAAAGCTAAGCGCGTTGCAATGATCATATAAGACATTGCGCACAGTTGTAGTTGGCCAGCATCCAGTATGCAAATGATGTTCCTTGCTTCAGCACCATTGCGCATCTTTCGCATATTTGATGCCCGTTCTATCGACAAAATAGTGCGAGACCGGTGTTATATACGCCCGTCTCCAATTCCTGACAAAGAGCTAATGCGAGACACGTCTTCTGTTTGCGCGTCTCCAATTTATGCCAAAAAATTTTGTCCATCGCGCGCTTTCTCCCAACATTTGGCAAAAAAAATTTAGCTTTCGCGCGCTCTCTCGACCTATAAACCGCAGATCTAGAGCGAGCTGCCGTCGTTGACCTCGACCATCGCGTCATTAGAGAGTTGAGCATGCTAGAGAACACTGCCACGTCCCCCGTCCCCGGAGCATGCCGCCGCCGTCCTTCTTTCTCAGCTCGCTCTT
Source organism: Tuctoria greenei (assembly GCA_036927565.1). Classification (NCBI taxonomy): domain Eukaryota; kingdom Viridiplantae; phylum Streptophyta; class Magnoliopsida; order Poales; family Poaceae; genus Tuctoria; species Tuctoria greenei. Next base: position 132,223,902 of record JAYESD010000005.1, on the reverse strand, counting down.
TGTCATTGTCGCGCTGCCGGCGTTGACCCCTACCCCGTCGTCAACCCCGACCTTCGTTATCAGAGATTGAGCATGCTGGAGCACGCCGCCTCCTCCCGTGTCCCCGGAGCACGCCGCCGCCTCGACCCCGACCTCGGTAATCGGTATGTTCTCCCTGTCCCCGGAGCACGCCAGCCTGCTGTCATCAGAGAGTTGAGGAACCGCCACTCCGGCGCGTCTGCCAGCTCGTCCCAAAGCAAGCCGCCTTGTCCTCTGTCCCTTGAGCACGCTGCCGCCTCGACCCTGCCCTCAGAGCGTGCATTCCGGTGATTTTATTGAATTTGAGAATGTCCCATGAACGCTCATCATTAATGAAGTCATTGATCCAAAGGGAGAATTTTCATTACGGTATACATTCACCTTCCATGTTTATGTCCAATGTAGAAGTAATGTATTTGTTTGGACTATCAGTGTATAATAAATTCTGATTCGCAAACCCTTGAAACTGCAGGAAATGTGGTTCACACTAGCATTTGCCATCCAACTGAGTTTAATTTCTACCTCTGCAGCCATGCTGGAATCGAGGTACCTATGCAATAATTGGTGTTTCTCTCACGAGTTTTTGATATCAGGCTATAAAAGCATCAGTGGAATGTAAATTGTTTGTTTTTTAGGGGACAAGCAAACCATCTCTGTACCATGTCATTTACCATGAGAACAATTTCCCTGATGATGCCTTGCATATGCTCACCAACTGCATGTGCTACAAGTAATCTATGTTCTCCATTCACTAATAGTTCCTTTGTTTATTACAATTGTATACCAAATTGTTCTTGTGTTTATTACAATTGAATTTTAGGATGTCTGAATCGGAGCACTAGAGGCTATGAAGGCTCACCGTCAATGAAGTCATTGATCGGGAGAATTTTTATTACGGTATACGGGATTAGATGATGATATTTATGATGTGTGTAATTAGTAAAATTGTAATCAAGATGAACAGTCTTTGTTGTGTAATTAGTATACTTGATAACCACGATTGACACTTTGGTAATATTTTATTGGTCATTATAATTTAACGTGTAATAATTTTGTCTATGCATATGTTCATGAACAGTATGTTGCTGGCACTGGTAATACGGCTGCCAAATCATGGCTAGCTCCTAATAATAGTGCCTGTAAACAATTCGCGACGAGCTGTAGCAGAGAGCGTCTCGAATAACCCAAATAAAGGAGACAAGCTTCTATAAAGCCTGTCTCGAATAAGTTAATGAATCTACAATGTGGTACATAATAGAGCATCTCAGATTAGTCAATATATCTGCGACGTGCTTTGTAAGGCCCGTCATGCTTGTAAGCTGGCGGACGACGCGCGCCAGCACTGTCTCCAATGTCACTGTAAAGATTGTCAGTTATGACAAAAAGAAATGAGATGCACTTCTTTTGAGCGTGTCTCGCACCTAGTTTGATCGGCAACGCACCTTGAAGTCTGTCTCTGATGCCAACGTAACGCGAGACGTGACGACGGAGATGCACAGTTTGTTCGTCTCCCTTCTTTGTTCGGGCCCGTCTCGTATGTGCCTTTCTTACATAGTGTTAGTTTAATATCCCTTCATGCATATAGTTGGGGACGTTTTCTAATATCCTTCCATTTCTTGATGTTTTTTCCTTAGAGGCCGAGGGTGACCCGCAACTAAAGGAATGCCAATGGTGATGAGGAGAACAATGGGGTGCGTGAGAATATCCCCCTTGGCCCTGAAGCTAGCAACCTTGAGCGCTTGATGGATATGCAAACCATCATGCAAACTTTGGGACAGTTGCAAGCCAATAACCTGCCCCACATGCCTCCACCACCGCCACTACCACCCCCGCCGCCCCACGACCGGGTGGGAGAGTTTATGAGGACCTGGCCACCCACTTTTGCTCAATCCAATGATCCTATGGAAGCTGATAATTGGCTGAAATCTGTTATGAAGAAGCTTGCTATTGTCCAATGCAACGACTGGGAGAAAGTCATTTTTGCCTCCCATTAGCTAGTTGGAGCAGCTGCAGATTAGTGGGATGCTCTTTGCAATGCCCATGCAAATTAGGAGAGAATCAATGGGGCAGAATTCAAGGAGAGCTTTCGTTCTCACTATGTTCCTGAAGGTTTCATGATCTTGAAGAGGCAAGAATTGAAAACCTAATGCAAAGAAGGTCGAGTGTGAGTGAGTAGCCTAATAAATCCACTCAACTCTCAAGGTACGCTCCAGAAGATGTTAACACGGAAAGCTGGAAGAAATATTTGTTCATGAGGGGCCTAAACAATAAGATTCAAGTCCAGTTGCTCATTAGTCACTATGCAAATTTTCATAAGTTTGTGGACATGGCTATTATGGTTGAGAACAAGGTTCGTGAAATGGAGCAAGACAATAAGAGGAAGATGCCATATCATGGACAGCCGCAAGGAAGCAATGTTCACCCCTGCTATGCACCACCAAATGCACCATACTACAACCCATCTGCTCCTGCATATCGCTTTGCTATTCCACCGCACCTAGCTCAGCCAATGCAACAACTCCCTACCATGCAAGCACCTCGCCCTCCAATTCCACATGCGCCCCGCACCAATTTCCCTACTAATGCTTAGAATCAAGCTCGTCCTAACTATACTAGTGCAGCCAGAATTTGCTATAATTGTGGTGAGGTAGGAAACTTCGCATCTCAGTGCCCGAAGTCAGGCTATGGTCAAGTGAATAATGCTCCAAGGCGGAACCCAAGGTCGAATGGGGCAGCACCACAAGGCAATTATGGACCACAGAATTTTGCTCGTGGCAAGGTGAACCATGTCTCTACGAAGGAAGCCCAACAAGCTGAGGACGTTGTGATTGGTATGTTCCTTGCAAACTCCAACTCGGCAACTATATTATTTTATTCTATAGCATCACATTCATTCACATCATCAAAGTATGTTTCCAAGTATAGTTTTCCTATATCTCACATGATGTATACGTTGTTGGTTAAGTCTCCTGGCGGGGAGATGAGGACAAATATAATATGTCCAAAAGTAAGCTTTAAAATAACGATGGTATACTTCCTCGCCAACCTCATTGTTTTGTGATCACAAGGACTAGACATAATACTTGGAATGGATTGTTACGGAAGCACCATGTGATGAGAGGATGAGTCTCGATCTTCCGGTAGGTAAGGATAAGTCGATTGAGGTGGAAATCTCGACGTTGATGATCCAAGGCTCTCGAGTAGAACACGAAAAACCCCTGCAATCACTGCACCACCGCTCCTTTTGTTATCAGCCGTGCTGCACACGATTGATCTTAACAAGAAGGCTAATCCCTACAAGTGCAACCGAAAACACAAGCAAGAACATAGAAGAAGCAATCTGAAATTGCTGAATTGGGGTTTTACAAACCGGTAAACGGCGATATTATTAATCTAAGCAAAACCCAATTGTCTATGGCGGCTACTTTGGAGTATATATAAGTGGGAGGACGTCCAAGGGTGTGTTGGGGTCGTGACCCCCTAAGACACGAAAATGAGAGTGAGACCTATGTGTGCTAAATACATTGGCTTGTACTGAATACTTTGGCTTTGATGATCTATGTTTTAAAATTCTTCCAAAACACCCTCTTTAGCAAGGTACGACTCTAGCTCCGAGCTTCTGCAAGGTCTGACAATAGGTCCGACCTGTTTTGTCAAGGTCCAACATGTTTTTGGGTAGCTCTGGTGAGCTTTGTCTTTAGCTCCGGCGTGTCTTTGATAGCTCCGACATGTATTTGTTAAGCTCCGATATGTTTTGCTAGGTCCGACTTATGTTGGTTAGCTCTGACATGTTTTTCTAGCTCTGGCGCTAGGTTGTACTAGCTTTGGTAAGCTCTAGCGCTAGGTTGTACTAGCTTTGGAAAGCACCGGCGCTAGGTTCTACTAGCTTTGGTAAGCTCCGGCTCAAGCTTCGGTTTGCTTTGACAAGGTTCAGAGCTTGATTGCAATGTTCCTACTTTTATTATGAAATGTTTCACACTTGCTTTAAATTGTTGGAAAGATTGCTTAGTATTCATTTGCTAAGTTTTTGGTGCTTTTTTATTGATATGGTTGATATCATTTTGCTATGGTTTGCAACATGCTTATGTGAGGTGCTCACGTAAGATGTTGTAGTTTTGGAACTAACGAGAGTCAAGTTGAGGACTTGTGCTCGGAAGTATTGGTTGTTTATTCTTGTGCAGGTGTTGCATGAGTTCAAGACATGGCTGGTGATGGGATCCATTGAACTAGTCTTGGGGAAAAGATGAGGTTCAACAACCAAGTTCGGGAGGAATTGTGGTTGGGTTGATCAGGGGGTCGCACAACAAGTATGAATCAAGGACAATGTATATGAAGGTATCATGTACATCGTTGGAAGATGTTTGCACGTATGCAAGGACTGCATGGACGTGGCTACATGGTTCCGAGGCTTGATGAAGAGACGTGGACGTAAAAAATTGGTCAAAAAGGTCCAATCGACTTGGTTATGGACTCAGGCCGCGGCTGAGTCGTGTTTGACTCAAATATGAAATGTTTTGAGTTGGTTATGATAGGATTTCGTGTAGGTCACGAATTTGAGTTGTTTTAGGAATGTGGGATACATTCCTAAGGTGGGAGTCTTAAGATTGCTTCTATCTGCATATAGAAGAGTCTTGAGCAGTTATGGAAAGTTTTCGATTCGTGAACTGAGTTGGATTAGAGTCCTAGTTAGGTTTGGGTTGGCCTAAGGGCTGGTTATATAAGCAAGGGAGGCCAGAGCTCGTGGTTCACGACTTTGGTGCTGTTCCTCTTGTGTTCAATTGAATAAATAACATAGTTTAAAGGTACTTTTGTGCCTTGTTCGTCAGACTCGTTCTAGATATGTTTATCTCGTTCAGTTTTCTGCACAACACTACCTTTCTTCGGTTGTTTTATCATGACTCGAGTTTTACAGATCCAATTGATGTGATTCTTCACAACTTGATTATCTATCATATGTCAAAATTTCACGGTCATTGGATTAAAGGTTTTTTTGGTCTACATGAGTTTCTTTGCAGTATTACAGATCTGTTTTTTTATTCGTAGAACGGATTGACCTTTGTTCGATCCTTCGATCGTTACTTGAGTTTCTCTCGATGGAATTGAGTGATTCTTGTTGTGTCATCTTCGTGACTTGATTATCTCTGATATATATCACTTTTGTCACGGTGAAACATGTTTAGATTAGTCTCATACACGATTTCTTTAACAGATTGTTTTTCTGCTAAGGGGTTTTCATTGTTTCCGCTGAAAAAGTTTTAAATCTACCACTCACCCCCCTTTGGTAGCTTTTATCATGCTCTTCGATACTATAATTGGTATCAGAGCCACGGTTCTCTAATCTTCGTGATTTGCACGTGTTTTTTACTAATCATCATGGAGAAATACCATAACAAACCTTGTGTGTTTAGTGGTATTGATTTTCAGGTTTGGAAGGCACGTATGGAAGCTTTCATCCGGGCACAAGGATTCACAATATGGGAGAAGGTATACAAGCCTTACGAAGTGCCATCAAACGATCAAGTTACAGCTACAAATCTAAGAGATGTTGACAACAACAACAAGGCTCTGGACTTGATCATACAAGGATTAACTCAAAGCGACTTCGATCGTGTTGCACACCTCCGATCTGCATACAGTGTATGGAAAGCACATTGTCACTACCACGAAGGATCCAACATGATCTAGGAGGTAAGACAAGACACGTTGAAGAAAGAATACATGCGCTTCGAGATGCAACCCGGTGAGTCCATTGATGATCCCTTTGCTCGCTTTAATAAAATTCTCAGCAACTTGCGTAGAGTCAATGTTAGATTTTTAGATGCTCAGAATTGCTAGGCAATTACTAAGTGCATTATACATGTCAATTTGGGAGATGAAGGTTACATCTATCCGTGAATCTACTGTCATGAGTACACTTACTTTAGATGTACTATATTCTAAATTGAAAACTCATGAAATTGACATAATATCACGTAAGAACCCCAACAAGTCTCTTGCTTTTGTTTCTCAATGTGACATGCCTAGCTCCGGCCAATCTTCATTTTGTGGTACTAAATGTCGCCTAGAGTAGGGGGTGAATAGGCCCTTTTGAAATTTGGTTGGAACCTGCAACACTTAACAAACTGATCAAATCCTGAGATATCGGACTAGTCCAATAGAGTGCGAACTAGTCCGGTGCGTGCAGACTAAATTGATCAAGTTCGATCAATGATCTCAATAAAAACACAGTACGCCGCGAAATATAGTATGTAACTTGCAAGTATTGAGTCAACGCAACCAAGTATAATGCAAACTAGTTCTTGTTTCAAATTTTAACGTAGGTTATGCAAGATTGACAAAACCCTAGAATACAATATGAAAATTAAGAACAAGTATGGCACAAGATTTTATCCCGTGGTTCGGTTCCCACAAAGACAACCTACATCCACATTGAGGAGCCCACGAAAGGGCCGGGTCTTCACTGACCCTAACCTTGTTGAATCGCCACAAAGGCCAATTCTTCTTCCACTATCACAAAGGGGCAAATCACCAAGTTCATGGGGCCTTCTCACAAGTTGAGGGCTCCCCAAGATTACAATTCAAACACCACCAAGAACACACTCGTAAGATCAACAATGAAACAACAAGAGTGTGTTAGATATTAAACCCAAGAGCTCAAAAGTGTAGAATCATGTCTCTCCTTTGATCCAAAGTGAATCCTCAAGAGATTGATCTTTCTTGCGTTGGATTGCATGGAGAGATGTGTTTTCTAGGCTCTTGGAGGGTGTGACGGCGCTGGGGGTCGAGAGAGTTGATAGTTGGGCCGTGCAAATCAATTTATATTAGGGTTTTCAAAAGTTACCATTAGGGTTTCGAGGGTCCAGACTAGTCCGTGGTGGAGTCCGAACTAGTCCGACGTGCAGTGTGTAGGAAACCCTAAGTGTCCAAAAATGTCGGACTTGTCCGGCTAGGAGCAGACTTGTTCGATTTTAGTCAGAAAGGTTTTCGGACTTGTCCGTGCTAATATCGGACTTGTCCGGTGTGGTCATGCCCTTAGTGAATATAGAAAAAGTCCGCACTTGGAGGACTTTTCCGATCGGGCTAGTCCGGACTTTTTTGGACTAGTCCGGTGCGGACAAATCCGCATTGGCTAGACTTGTCCGAACCTGCCCAGAGGGGATATCGGACTAGTCCGGTGTATATCGGAATAGTCCGTTTTTCCTGTGAAATGTGAAGTGTGTGAGGATTTTTATGCTTGAACTCTTGGGATGTGATACACCAACACACATCATACACAATTATGTGTTCTATTTAGTTCTTTAGCTCTTTTTCCGAATTATCCTCATTCTCCATTATTTTTTGAGCTTTCTTCATTCTTTCATTAAAATTGGTGCTCTCTTCATTCTTTTATTAAAACCTGCGCTCATCTCATTAATTTTGTTAGGATCTCATTTGTTTGTCATAAATCAACCAAAACCCACAAGGGATGCCTAGATGCACTTTCAATCTCCCCCTTTTTGGTGATTGATAACAACCAATAGAGATTTCAAAAAATGTGATAAAATGCATAATTTTCATAAAGGGTGCACATATGAGCTTGAAACTTACTTGACAATGACAACATAGGACATATGTGCACTATTTATGGTGGGATGCAAAACTAAATGAGTGAGAGTAGTAATCATGATGATAGTGAAGTAATTGGCATCAATATATCAATCAACAAGCATATATGTCATTACAAAGCAAAATCACATATTTCATGAATATGAGCATAAATCATTCATAGCATTTCAACATAAGACCAAAAGTATCAAAAGAGCATAATATTATGTATTACAACCCAAAAGACATAAAAAGATGCAAAAGAGAGGCTCTCATCTCTCAACCTACAGCTAAGATCTATTGACTCCCCCTCATTCTCTCCCACTTTGGCATCATGACACCAAAAAGAAGGAGAGGAGGGATCTAAGGTCTTCAGTCCTCGCTATCGGTCCTCTCATCATCTTCGTCTTCATTCTCGAGCCGAGGAGGAGGAGGAGGAGGAGCAAATCCACTCGAGCCCCCAATGCCAAAATAAGCAAGCTCGGAGGGAGTCAAGGGGCCGAGCTCGATGAAATCTGAGGCTGAATCTTCAGAAATGACTGGAGATCCAATGGTCTCGATCTCCACCTTCTGGCAAATGTGCATGACATTCTCTTTGACATATCGCATATCAACCTTCCTTGCCTTGTTCAGCTTGTGCGTGTTCACTTCAGCCCTCTTGCAAGAGGCAAAAATAGCTGTCAAGTACTTCAAGATGCTACTAGGAGACCCTTTTTGGGGAGGGGCCCTAATGGTGGGATCAGCCCTTGCATCACCTCTAGCTCTCCTTGGTGCCTCTTCACTAGACACCGGAGAAGGAGCAGCTTGGATTGTAGCTTGAGGAGGCTTTTGTGGCCTCAATGGAGTGTGCTCCACATCCTTCACAAATTCTATCCCTATGACCTTGTCAATCATGAACATCAAGTAAGGTGCGTAGCCACAAGACCTGTTAGGTGTGCAGGAGATGTTCACCATGTCATTCCATATGTAATCAAAGACATCGAACTTCATGTCTTTGCTAATCACTTCATCGGTGTCCTTAGATAGCCTTGGACACTTCCTGCATCCCCATCCTTCGGGGCGATAGTCTTACTCAGAACCCTGTTGAGGACCACAAAGAATGGCTTCATATTCTTGGTGGAAGGAGGGTTAAAAGTTGAACGGGGGTCATGAAGAAACTTCATCTTGTCCTTCTCAAGGACACCAATGTTGTGAATAATCAAGTTATCATTTCTAGAGCTATCAAGATGTAGCAATCTTGCAAATTCGTCATGGGTAATGGTGTACTTGGATCCATGAGTCATCCAAGTCACCCACTATTCCTCATCACTTGCAAAGTGGAATGTAGCATAGAACTGAGCAATGACTTCGTCGTTCTAGTTGTTCCGGAAGGCAAAGATATCCTTCACACCATGCCTTTAAACTGCTTGAACTACTTCATCAAAGGCTGAGCAGCTCTTCCTTTCAAAGTGTGCCCAATCAATCCATTGGTTGTGCACCACTGGAGTCCTTATTGTGAGGTAGACAGACTTATAGAAGTCCACATGGAAGTTGCTCTAGAACCTTCCATCAACTGCTTGCTTGGGCCGGCTACAGCAGTCAACATTTTTGAACATGGAAGCAGTGTTGCTTCCCATGCCTTTGAATCTCTCATCGGAGGGATCCCGGGTCCCTTGCCCTGGAGCTGTCATCTTGAGGGGGGCCAATCCCTTTGCCATTGCCCTTAGCTTGGCGAGCAGTTGCTGAGCTGGGGCCACCACTTGCTAAAGCCTTGGAGGCAGGCTTCTTGGCTAGCACCTTCCGTCGAGCCTGAGGTGGAGAGGGTGCCGGCTCGGATGGGCGCTCTTGGCGCTTCTTGCCTCGGCCCGTCGAGGACCGAAGCAAGGCTTATTAGTCCATCTCGGCCTCTAAGTCGAAGATTTCGTCGTTGGTGCTCGACATTGTCCTGAGAATGGGTTACACAAGGTTTGAATGAGAATGGATGGCAAGGAATTGCATTGAGGAATGAGTAATTAGGGTTATGTTCAGAAAAAAAATTGGAGTAGTCCGGCGTAAAGGTACGGACTAGTCAGGGTGACCGGACTTGTCCGTACATGGACCGGACAAGTCTGGTGTTCATCACCCTAAACCCTATCTAGACGGCCAATGGTGTTGCTCAATTCAAGAATAGCTCAATATCAATGTAATACATTGAGGAAGCATGTATTTGGTGAAAGCAACTAAGCTATTTGGCCAACAACGAAGGAAATTACGATTTCTAGGCTTGGGGAGGAAAATTTACCAAAATTGCTCGATTCTTGAAGATGGAGGGGTTGAAGGTGCGGACAAGTCCCTGTTCTTCAATCCCTGTGCAATGGAGATCGTTTTCCACCAAAACACAAAGAGATTTGATGGAGAACGAAGGAAATCACCTTGGGGAGCTCGAGCGAGGAGAGAGAGTGTAGGTGAGGTTTTGAGGATGAAGAGGATTAGGTCTTGGAGGTGGCTAGGGTTATGGAGTCAAAAAAATCGGACTTGTCCGAAAATAATCGAACTAGTCCGAACTCTTCCAGAGCCTAAATCGGACGAGTCCATGGTAGGCCGGACTAGTCCAGACTAACAGTCACTTTGCAGACTAATCTGCAGGGGCAGACTAGTCCGGGTAACCACAGACTAGTCTGTGGTCACTAGAAAAGAAGTGCTTAGCCCATTCGTATATATTTGAAGGTACTTATTAAGAGAATAGGGGGCAAAGCAAATCAAATAATCTTGATGAATATGATCAGTAAGCATAAACAATCAAGCAATGATCATAATTCATCAAGATCGAGTAGTTGAAATAGTTTTTGGAGAAAATTGAGAAAGATGATTTTCGCAACTCAAACAATATGTTTTGAAGATTCCATATATGCATGCAAGTTTTCAGGCCACATTCCAAGCATCAAGGATATTTAGTTCATTTCGAAGATAGCAAAAAAGTTTTTCATCTAGTGGCTTGGTAAATATATAGGCTAGTTGCTTTTCAGTGTTGACATGGGAAATGTCTATATCTCCTTTCATTGAATGATCTCTCAAAAAGTGATTGCGGATGTCTATGTGTTTGGTTCTAGAGTGTTCAACTGGATTATGTGCAATTTTGATGGCACTCTCATTATCACAAAGGAGTTGAATACGACTCATATTGTAACCGCAATCCCTTAGAGTTTGTCGCATCCATAGGAGTTGTGCACAACTCTCGGCTGCCACATACTCGGCTTTGGCCGTGGATAAGACAATGGAATTTTGTTTCTTGGAGGACCAAGAAACTAGGGTTCTACCTAGGAATTGGCAGGTGCCGGAGGTACTTTTTTTATCTACTTTGCATTCGGCATAATCTACATCGGAGTATAAAATGAGATTGAACTTGGAACCTTTGGGGTACCAGAGGCCTAGGTTGGGTGTATGAACCAAATATATCAAGATCCTTTTAACGGCTGTCAAGTGACACTCCTTAGGATTGGCTTGAAATCTCGCACACAAACATACACTCAACATAATATCAGGTCTAGATGCACATAGGTAGAGTAAGGATCCAATCATGGAGCGATATACCTTTTGATCCATGCTTGGTCCATCTTCATTGAGATCCAAGTGTCCACTAGTTGCCATGGGAGTCTTGATAGGCTTCGCCTTGTCCATCCCAAACTTCTTGAGTATGTCTTGAGTGTACTTGGTTTGTCTTATGAATGTCCCTTCCTTTTGTTGTCTCACTTGGAATCCCAAGAAGTACTATAGCTCTCCCATCATAGACATCTCAGACCTATCGGTCATAATTTTACTAAATTCTTCACAAAAGGATTTGTTAGTTGAACCAAAGATAATGTCATCAACATAGATTTGACATATAAAGAGATCATTGTCAAAGTGTTTTGCAAAGAGTGTACAATCTACTTTTCCAATCCTGAAACCATTTTCAATTAAGAAATCTCTAGGACACTCATAACAAGCTCTAGGAGCTTGTTTGAGGCCGTAGAGGGCCTTACGCAGTTTGAAGACGTGGTCGGGGAACTCTTTGTCATCAAAACCGAGAGGTTGCTCCACGTACACCTCCTCTTTGATTGGACCGTTGAGGAAGGTGCTTTTCACATCCATTTGGTAGAGCTTGAAATCATGGTGAGTAGCATATGCAAGCAATATTCTAATTGATTCAAGTCTAGCTACGGGAGCAAAGGTTTCATCGAAATCCAAACCTTTGACTTGTGAATACCCTTTGGCTACAAGTCGTGCTTTGTTCCTTGTCACCACCGCGTGTTCATCTTGTTTGTTGCGGAAGACCCATTTGGTGCTGATGACGTTCGCATTAGGTCTTTCGACGAGTTCCCACACCTCGTTCCATTTGAAGTTGTTCACTTCTTCTTGCGTCGCCACCACCCAGTCCGGATCTTTCAATGCATCCTCAATCTTGTGTGGTTCCAAAAAGGACACAAAAGAGTAATGCTCACAAAAGTTAGTTATGCGAGATCTAGTTGTTACTCCCTTTTGAATGTCACCGATGATGTTGTCGATTGGGTGATCTCTTTGGACGCATTGTTGTACTCTTGGGTGTGGCATTTGCGGTCTTGTGTCTTCATGATCTTCTTCTTCTCCCCCTAGATGGTTGCCCTCATTGACTTGTTGATCATCTTCGTTTTCATGAGGTTGATCTTGTGAGGAAGCTCCCCCTTGATCATTGGCCTCCACTGGCGGTTCATCTTCCTTGTGCACATGTAGAGGTCGCTCTTGTGGTCGAACTTCGCCCAACGCCATTCTTCTCAATGCTTGACAAGGAGCTTCTTCTCTATCTAGCACACATGGATCAACTTGCTCCTTTTGAGAGCCGTTAGTTTCATCGAACACTACGTCATGTGCTACTTCAACAAGTCCGAAGGTCTTGTTGAAGACACGATAGGCATGGGAGTTCGAATCATAGCCAAGCAAAAAACCATCATCAGACATTGAAGCGAACTTTGAAGTCCTAGGCTTCTTGTTCAAAAAATAGCACTTAGAGCCAAAAACTCAAAAATAAGAAATATTTGGCTTGTTACCAGTGAGTGGCTCATAGGATGTCTTCTTGAGAAGTCGATGAAGGTAGAGTCGGTTTATGGCGTGGCAAGCAGTGTTAACCGCTTTCGCCCAAAACCAATCCGAGGTCTTGTATTCATCGAGCATTGTTCTCGCCATCTCTATGAGGGTTCGGTTCTTCCTTTCGGCAACTCCGCTTTATTGAGGAGAGTAAGGTGCTGAAAACTCGTTCTTTATGCCTTCTTCGTCTAGGTACTCCTCAACTTGAGTGTTCTTGAACTCTGTGCTATTGTCGCTTCGTATGTTCTTGACCTTCAATGTGAACTCATTTTTGGCACGCTTGAGAAACTTCTTGAGGGTTCCTCAAGTTTTTGTCATATCATGCAAAAAGAAAACCCAAGTGAAGCGCGAAAAGTCATCAACAATTACTAAGCCATATTTGTTACCGCCGATGATTATGTAAGCAATTGGACCGAATAAGTCTGTGTGAAGCAGCTCGAGCGGTCTTGTTGTAGTAATGACGTTCTTCGCAAGATGAGGTGCTCCAACTTGCTTCCTTGCTTGTCACGTGCTACAAGGCCTGTTTTTCTCAAAAACAACATCCTTCAAACCTCGGATGTGATCGCCCTTGAGGAGGTTTTGAAGATTCCTCATACCAACATGCGCTAGCCGTCTGTGCCACAGCCAACCCATGTTGGTCTTTGCAATCAAGCATGTGTCAAGTTCGGCTTTATCTTTATTGAAGTCTGCAAGGTAAAGCTTTGCCTTTAACATATCCTTGAATGCAATGGAACCATCACCCTTTCTAGAGACGGTCACACCCTCATTAGTGAATAAGCAATTATAACCTTTGTTACATAATTTAGATATGGACAACAGGTTATAATCTAAGGAATCAACATGTAACACATGAGAAAGAGTATGTTGAGGTGATATAGCAATTTTACCGGTACCGAGCACATTTCCTTGACTATTGTCTCCAAAATAGATGACCTCGCTTGGATCCTCATTTTCTTCATACTCAACAAAGATCCTTCTTTCTCTAGTCATATGGTTGGTGCAACCACTATCTAGCATCCATTTCAATCCACCGGAGGAATAGGCCCACAAAAACAAATCATGCCTTGGTTTTAGGTACCCAAGCTTGCTTGGGTCCTTGGAGGTTGTTACAAGAGATTTGGGCACCCACACATGAGACTTGGTGTTCCCATGGCGTGGCCCAACATAATGAGCATAAACTTTATCAGAAGTACTTCTCATTAGAACATAGGATGCATCAAAAGTCCTGAATAATAGTTGTTGTTGTTTATAAACAGAACTAGTCCGGAAAATCGGACTTGTCCAAAGGACCGGACCTGTCTGTGTTCGGATTGGACTAGTCCGGTGATCATATGCGTTGACTTTGGACTTTCCAGCTTGAGAAGGTTTTCCCTTTACAAAGGCAATGCTTTCCTTTTTATTTTTATGGATTCTAGCATATTTCTTTTAACCATAAGAATAACTAATGCCATATTTGACATCAGGAGGTCTTGTAACCAAGTACGCACTACGTGCATATTTGATCTTCTCCTTGTCAAATATGCCATTTTGGGAAGGATGCTTGTCCTTGGTAGAGGTTGACTTGTCTTTCAAGCTAGTGTCAATTTTAGCACATGAACAAGCAATAATAGCTTTTGTTTTATGTGGTTGAGAAGGTGAGCTTGAAGAGGATGAGGGGTCACTTTGTTTGAGTGACTCAACTTGTACCTCAAGGATTTTGTTTACCTTGGATAGGTTAGCAAGATCATCCTTGATGGTGGTGTTTGAGTCGCTTAGCCTTAAGCAAGCTTCCTTGCTTGAGGCTAACTCAAGTTCCAGTGACTTGCCTTGCTCCTTTTCAAGTTCGAGAAGTTTGTCAGGTTCAAGATATTCCTCCTTTTGGTAGATAATCATATCTTCTTGACGGTTGATTAACTTCTCCTTCTCAACAAGCTGATCAAGTAGGAATTTCATTTTTTCTACTGTTTTTTTATCCAAGCCAACGAGCATTTCTTCATTATCACTAGCAACTTCACTATCATTAGAATAGGAATGCAAGGAAGAGGATTTGGTTGTTACCTTTCGTTTACCTTCCTTTGCCATGAGGCAAGTGTTGTTGCCCTTCCATGCGCCTAGAGTTGGGAAAAGGGTGGACTTCTCGGATGTCTTTTCGATGGCAATGCTAGCCATCTCCTCTTCTTCTTCGGATGAGGACTCATCATTTGAGTCCCACTCTTTTCCTAGATGCACTTGTCTAGCTTGCTTCTTTTTCTTGAAGAATGTCTTGGGTTGAGGTCTTGCTTCCTTTGTTTTCTTGTTGTTTTCTTTGCATGGGCAATCAACTATAAAGTGGTCATATTCACCACAGTTATAGCATGCCCGCCTCAACTTTGGTCTTGGCTTCTTTTTATATTTTCCTTCACTTGATTTTCCCCCTTGTCTTTTCTTCATCATTTTCTTGAATCTCATCATAAAGAGGATCATGTCCTCTTCGTCGATGTCACTGCTCTCGTCATCGCTGTCCTCTTCTTGTTGAGCTTCTCGAGCTTCTTTAGACAAGGGCTTGCAAGTGGACTTCAAAGCGACCCCTTTCTTCTTTGCTTAGGTGAGGTCAGCAATCTCCTTGACATGCATTGTCTGCTTTTCCATCATCTCAAAATTGATGATTTTCCCAAGTAGCTAATCCGGGGTCATTTTCTTGTACCTGAGGCCTTCTCTAATCATCGAGCACAAGGTGACGTTGTGAGGCATGAAATCTCCAAGGATGAGCTTCACCACCTCGTGATTGTTCCACTTCTTGCTCCCGTATGCTCGAACCTTGTTGATGAGCGTCTTTAAGTGGTTGTACATGTCTTGTGGCGACTCGTCTTCTTCAATGGCTAATCTTCCCAGTTCGCCTTTAATCATCTCGATCTTCGCCTCTCGTACATGACGATCGCCTTCATGTGCACTTTGCAACGTGTCCCATATTTCCTTTGCAATATCGAGTCCATCCACCTTGGTGATCTCTTCCCGACTTAGTGATGAGGTGATGACTGTTGCAGCTTGGGCATTTCTATGGATTGCTTGCTCTTGGCTAGGCGTGAGCTCCTCATTGTCATCGGGGATATCTATTAATGTAACCATAATGTCCCACAATATTGGATTGAGTGAGATCAAGTGCATTTTCATGTTTTGTCTCCACATTGAGTAGTCATTGCTAGCAAAATGGGGGGCTTTTCCAAGGGAATAGATAGGTAATGATTATTGTTAGAATTTAAATGATCATAGTCAGTGTGACTACCCCCCCCCCCCCTCTTCTTCTTCTCGTCCTCGACCTTCACTTTCCCTTTCGAGAGTGCTTTCTTCCTTAGGAGCGCCTTGAGTTCAAGCGTCTCCTCATCATCGTCCTCGAAGTACTGGATAGCATCAACGAGCTTTTCCAATTTTTGAGCTTTTTCGTCTTCAACCTTCTCTTGGTTGAGACTTTTGTGCGCATCCTTCATGTCCGACATGTTCTCTTTGAGCGATTAGTCTCTTGCGAAGTGTCCTGTTCTGATACCAATTGAATGTAGCCTAGAGGGGGGGGGGGTGAATATGCCTTTTTGAAATTTGGTCGGAACCTGCAACACTTAACAAACTAATCAAATCCTGAGATATCGGACTAGTCTAGTAGAGTGTGGACTAGTCCAGTGCGTGCGGACTAAATTGATTAAGTTCGACCAATGATCTCAATATAAACACAATACGCAACAGAATATAGTATGTAACTTGCAAGTATTGAGTCAACGCAACCAAGTATAATGCAAACTAGTTCTTGTTTCCAAGTTTTAACATAGGTTATGCAAGATTGACAAAACCCTAGAACATAATATGAAAATTAAGAACAAGTATGACACAAGATTTTATCCCGTGGTTCGGTTCCCACATGGGCAATCTACATCCACATTGAGGAGCCCACAAAAGGACCGGGTCTTCACTGACCCTAACCTCGTCGAATCGCCACAAAGGCCAATTCTTCTTCCACTATCACAAAGGGGCAAATCACCAAGTTCAAGGTGCCTTCTCACAAGTTGAGGGCTCCCCGAGATTACAATTCAAACACCACCAAGAACACACTTGTAAGATCAACAATGAAACAACAAGAGTGTGTTAGAGATCAAACCCAAGAGCTCAAAAGTGTAGAATCATGTCTCTCCTTTGATCCAAAGTGATACCTCAAGGGATTGATCTTTCTTGCGTTGGATTGTGTGGAGAGATGTGTTTTCTAGCCTCTTGGAGGGTGTGACGGCACAGGGGGCTGAGAGAGTTGATAGTTGGGCCGTGCACATCTATTTATATTAGGGTTTTCAAAAGTTACCATTAGGGTTTCGAGGGTCTGGACTAGTCCGTGGTGGAGTCCAAACTACTCTGGTGTGCATCGTGTAGGAAACCCTAAGTGTCCATGAAATATCGGACTTGTCCGGCTAGGAGCGAACTTGTCCGATTTTAGTTGGAAAGGTTTTCTTACTTGTCCATGATGATATCAGACTTGTATTGTGTGGTGATGCCCTTACTGAATATAGGACAAGTCCACACTTGGAGGACTTGTCCGATTTTAGTCAGAGGCATTATCGGACTATTCCGAACTTTTTTGGACTAGTCCGGTGCGGACAAGTCCGCATTGGCTGGACTTGTACGAACCGGTCTAGAGATGATATCGGACTAGTCCGGTGTATATCGGACTAGTCCGTTTTTCCTATGAAATGTGAAGTGTGTGAGGATTTTTATGCTTGAGCTCTTGGGATGTGATACACCAACACACTCCCTACACAATTATGTGTTCTATTTAGTTCTTGAGCTCTATTCCGAATGTATCCTCATTCTCCTTTGTTTTTGGAGCTTTCTTCATTCCTTCATTAAAACCAGCACTTTCTTCATTCTTTCATTAGAACCTACGCTCATCTCAATATTATGGTTAGGATCTCATTTGTTTGTCATAAATCAACCAGAACACACAAGGTATGTCTAGATGCACTTTTAGGTACACTTCCTTTGTTGTCCTCTCTAACACTTGGACAGATTGAGGAATTTTCAGAGGAGGATCTAGCACTTCTCTCTACTAGGTTCTCAAAAGCATTGCAAAATGTGAGAACTAGAAGGAGAGGAAGCTCCGGACGTCAAAGATGCTTCGAATGTGGTAAGACAGGACACTTTCGTACAGATTGTCCTAACCTTTCAGGTCTGACTTCCCGAGAAGAAAAACAATCAAGGACGAAGCACTCCTAAACAAACGATAAAAGAAGAAGAAGGGCTTTATAGGTCCCCAATTGGTGAAAAGTTTTATCTCCGCACTCCAAGAACTTGGCTCAAGCGACGAGGACATTGGAAGTGACGAAGATGAAGATGATTTGGTAAACTTGTGCTTCATGGCGAGCAAGTCAAGATCAATCATGGAGGAGGCAGAAAACAACAGTGACAATGAAGAGGTATGTCCAACTTGCGAAGAAATGTGTGATGCTATTTCTCATGCCACTGTTATTGTTAATAAAAAGGACAAAAAGCTTAGGGACAATGCTTTTAAAATTGAGTCGCTAGAATCAGAAATTAATTGTTTGAAATCTTTGATGCCTAGTGATGATTCTTGTTCCTCGTGTGACTTAATATATGAACAATTGTCCTCCATAAGAAGTGCACATACCTCCACACTTGATAAACTTGAACTTGAAATTGAACAGAACAAAAAGCTTGCGGCACATAATATTGGAAACTTAAAAGATGCTTCTTGTTCTACAATTTATTTGCATTGTTCTAGTTGTAATGATCTTGATAAGAAACTGCAAGATGCTATGAATGAGATCTATGTTTTGAACAATGCTTTACATGCTCATAAAGTTAAATATTGTTCTAATGGCAAACTAAAAGGAAAAACTTCATGTGAAAACTGCCTAGAATTGTCTAAAAAACTTGATGACATTAATAGGACACTAGAGCAGTTTTGTATTGGGAACAAAATTCTAAACTTGCTGTTGAATTCATGCAAATCTTGCAATGATAAAACTGGTTTAGGTTTTGTTTCTCATGCTCATGCTAAGGCACATCCACCCAAAATTGTAAAGTCATTAGGAAGTGGTTTGATTCAAATAGTTCCTAAACAAAAAGAAGTGGTTTTTAAATCTGCAGGAGTGTTGTCTCATTCCGTTTCAAATAAAAATGTTGCTTGCTCATCTAGACATGAACACAAAGATAAATTTCATTGTACCTAATGTGGTAGAGATGGTCATGTCATATATTTTTTTACAGACTAGCTAAACAACAGAAAAAGGAAAGAATAATTGCTAGATCTCATAACTTTCATGTAAAATCTGCTGCACTTGCTAAACCGAATGATTGGAACATGCAATCTGCTGTAATGAGTTGAAAACATGCAAAGTTTGCTTCCAAACCTACTGTTTTTCGTGCTACACATGTAACATCTCGTAGGACGGTAGTTGGGTACAAAAATCCTCAAGATTTGGCTCATAAACCTGCTGTTTTATCTAAGCTTCTGCGTGTTATTCCTATTGGACGTCGTGTGACTCAGTACTGGATTCCTAAATGCCTTTTGACTAACCCCAGTATTGAGCCATCGACGTATTGTTCTTCTATGTAGGTTACACACTTAAGGAAGGAGAATATTTGGATTGTGGATGCAGGTTGCTCACGCCACATGACCGGTAACAAAGAATGGTTCTCCTCCCTCTCTTTTGTGTCACGTGTAGATAATGTTATTTTTGCCGATAATTCTTCAACTCCTATAATTGCTAAGGGCTCAGTTAGAGTAAATGACCACTACACTTTGAAGGATGTGGCGCTTGTTAAAAATTTGAAATACAACTTGCTTTCTGTTTAAAAACTGCTAGATGAATATCTCAAAATTATTTTTACTAAAAATTGCTACAAAGTTGTAATTCAAACAGTGAACTTATTTTTAACATGTCACGGTTTGGAAGAGTTTTTAAAGCTGATTTTGATATGTCTTCCTCTAAGCATAGGTGTCTAGTTGCTAACGATTCAAAGGACTTATATTTTTTTTGCATTGTAGACTTGGTCATGTAGGTTTTGATCATCTAACACGTGTTAGTGTACATGGGCTTCCTAAGCCTAAAGGGGACAAAGAAATTGTGTGCTCTTCTTGTAGACATGCTAATATGGTTGCAGGTTCACATACTCCTCTCAAAATAATCATGACAACTGAACCGGGTCAACTTTTGCACCTTCACACCGTAGGACCTTCATGTGTTCAATCTTTCGGAGGTAAATGGTATGTTCTTGTGGTTGTTGATGATTATTCTAGATACTCCTGGATTTACTTTATGGAATCTAAAAATGAAGCATTTAGTCACTTTAGAACTTTATTTCTTAGATTATCAATTGGTCACCTAGGATCTTTAAAAGCAATTAGAAGTGATAACGGAACTGAATTTAAAAATCAATCTTTTCATCACTTTTGTGCTAAAAATGGAATATATCATCAATTTTCTTCACCATATGTACCTCGACAAACGGTGCTGTAGAAAGAAAGAACAAAACCTTAGTTGAGATGGCTAGGACTATGCTTGATTAATATCAAACTCCTAGGAAATTTTGGGCTGATGCGACTGCAACCGCTTGTTATGTCTCAAATCGTGTTTTCTTGCGCACTAAGCTAGGTAAAACACCATATGAGCTCCTGTTTGAACATAGGCCTAGTGTTACACACTTTCGGGTCTTTGGATGCAATTGCTTTGCTAAGAAACATGGTAATCTTGGTAAATTTTAACCTAGATCCATTGATGGCATGTTTCTTGGTTATCCATCTCATACTAGAGGCTACCGTAAGCTTTTACTTGACACTAACAAAATGGTGGAGACTTGTGATGTGTCTTTTGATGAAGCTAGCACAGGTACTCGCTCAAACATTGCAGGTACGGATCCATATCCGCCGGGGGAGAGCATTTTCTTTGAAGATGAGGAAGATGTGGTGCTGCTGCCCGAAAATTCAGCAGCTAATGACATTGTTCTAGCTCCTGATTTTGATTCACAGCCAGCACCGACAACCAACATTGCTGGTCTAGATCCTCCTCAAGTCACAAGCTCATCGATTTGTGATGAACATGAAGAAGAAGAAGCTTGTGAAGTGTCCACTCCCCTCTGGGTACTCAAAAGTCATCACCCACAACAAATTATTGGAAGCTTGCACGAATGAGTCACACAGTCCAGGTTTTGCGATCCAAACTCTCATGCTCATTCTGATTTTGTTGCTTCCTTTGAACCCAAACATATATCACACACACTCCCTAATGAATCTTGGATTATTGCCATGCAAGAAGAGTTAGAAAATTTTGAAAGAAATAATGTGTGGAAACTTGTACCTCCACCTCAAGGTCACACTTTAATTGGAACTAAATGGGTGTTTAAAAATAAACAGAGTGAGGATGGGGTTGTGGTTAGGAATAAGGCTATGTTAGTTGCTCAAGGTTTCACTCAAGTTGAAGGTCTAGATTTTGATGAAACTTTTGCCCCTGTTGCTAGATTAGAAGCCATAAGAATTTTGTTAGCTTTTGCTGCATCTAAAGGTTTTAAGCTATATCAAATGGATGTTAAAAGTGCTTTTCTTAATGGCTACATAGATGAGGATGTTTATGTCAAACGACCAACAAGTTTTGAAAATCCATATTTTCCTAATCATGTTTACAAACTGTCCAAAGCCTTGTACGGTCTCAAACAAGCCTCTAGAGCATGGTATGATAGGTTAAAAACATTCTTGCGTGAAAAGGGGTTTACCATGGGCAAGGTTGATAAAACTCCTTTTGTGTTTAAGCATGGCAATGACTCATTATTCGTTCAAGTGTATGTGGATAATATTATCTTTGGTTGTGCTTCTCATGATCTTGTGTCCAAGTTTTCAGATATGATGAGTTCAGAATTTGAGATGAGTACAATGGGAGAACCCTCACACTTTTTGGGGATGCAAATCAAGCAAATCAAGGAGGGTACCTTTGTGCATCAAACGAAGTATACAAAAGACCTCCTAAGGCGCTTCAACATGGACAAAAGCAAGTCTCTTCGGATACCAATGGGAACAGCAACAACACTTGAACTTCATGAAGATGGTGAACCCGTGGATCAATATAGAAGCATGATCGGATCACTTTTGTACCTCACGGTATCAAGACCGGACATACAATTCAGTGTATGTATTTGTGCACAGTTTCAAGCCTCCCCACGTGCTTCACATCGTCAAGCGCTAAAAAGGATTCTCGGGTACTTATATGGAACTCATGAATTTGGCATTTTTCTTCCTTCTTCCTCAACCGTTACTTTGAATGCTTTTTCGGATGCTGATTTTAGGGGTTGTAGGATTGATAGGAAAAGTACTTCGGGTGCTTGTCATTTTCTTGGTAATTCACTTGTTACTTGGTCCTCTAGAAAACAAAGTTCAGTTGCACAATCCACAGCCGAATCTAAATATGTAGTTGCCAGTGCTTGTTCACAAATTCTTTGGATTATTCAAACACTTAAGGACTATGGGGTTGATTTAGATAGTGTTCCACTGTTTTGTGATAACACTAGTGCCATTTGCATTGCTAAAAACCCCGTGCAACATTTTAGAACTAAGCACATTGACATTAGGTATCACTATCTTCGTGATAATGTTGAAAAAGGAAATATTGTGCTTCCTCAATCGTGATAATGTTCAAAATTAAAATAATATGAGCATAGTATTTCATACATATATGATTTTGTGATTCCTTTTACATGCTCAAAGTTCTTACTATGTTACTTGTGTTATACATTTTGTAGTTTTTGCCATGTCTAGTAATTGGAATAATTACATACACTAAATCTTGTCATGGTCGAAACTTTCTTACTGTTTTGAACTTGTTGAATGCTCAGAAGTGCTTTTAATCATAAAAAATTAATCAGGTAATCAACTCACATGTTGAGTTTTTATGAACAAATATAGACTGAGAAAAGATCAAGAGAATGTGCATGCATCGCACTTCTTTTTTTGAGATGGCTTATCATTGCACTTAGATATGAACTTGGAAGAAGTTGTGTATGACTAAAATTATGTACTTAAGCTTCTGATTGTCAAATGACATGGGCTTGGCTTGGTTGGTTAGAATAAGGCAGATGTGCATATAATCTCTTGCAAATATTATATGATCTAAATTTTTGCTTTGAAAAATAATAAAATGCAACAAGTGTCATGCTTTTAGGTATTGAGATATTCATGTTTGTGAGATCATGACTTGCTTAAATTGAAAATTACATTTGATCTCTAGAATGGCTTACACTACTTTATGTATCTCATTGTTGTGATAGTGTAAGTTACTTGATAGTATGACTTGGATGAGCTTTGTTTTATATGTATATGTTATAATATGCTCATAAGAATTGAAATTTCTCTTTTGAACCATGTTGAATACATTGTCAAAGGGGGAGAGATAATAGATAATATGTGAATTTCTAAAGATAAGTATGCAAGGGGAGAATTTGTTTTTCTTCTCATTTTATTTCTGTTTTACAAAGGGGGAGAAATTGTTTTCAAAATTTGAATAAGCCAATGTTTGGATTTTAAGTGGTGTTGCCAATGCATTCATCAAGGGGGAGATTGTGAGACCTATGTGTGCTGAATACATTGGCTTGTACTGAATACATTGGCTTTGGAGATACAAGTTCTAAAATTCTGCCAAAACACCCTCTTTAGCAAGGTGTGACTCTAGCTCCGAGCTTCTGCAAGGTCTGACAATAGGACTGACTTGTTTTGTCAAGGTCCAACATGTTTTTGGGTAGCTCCGGTGCACTTTGTCTTTAGCTTCGACATGTCTTTGATAGCTCCGACATTATTTGTTAAGCTCCGATATGTTTTGCTAGGTCCAACTTATGTTGGTTAGCTCTGACATGTTTTTCTAGCTCTGGTGCTAGTTTGTATTAGCTTTGGTAAGCTTCGGAGCAAGGTTGTACTAGCTTTGGAAAGCTCCAGCGCTAGGTTCTACTAGCTTTGGTAAGCTCCAGCTCAAGCTCCGAGTAGCTTTGGCAAGGTTTGGAGCTTGATCGCAATGTTCCTGCTTGTACTATGAAATGTTTCAAACTTGCTTTATATTATTGGAAAGATTGCTTAGTATTCATTTGCTAAGTTTTTGGTGCATTTTGGTTGATATGGTTGATATCATTTTCACTACAAGGATTCCACCCCGTTGCCACGATTGTACTGCAACGAATACTAAATCGTTGCAGTAAGCTTGGTCTATTGCCACGATTCACTAGTTCGTGCCATTAGCATCTATCGCCACAGAACACGATCGTTGCATTAGGATCTATTGCAACTATTCACTAGTTCGTGGCATTAGGATCTATTGCTATGAATCTGTTGCCACGATTCACTAGTTCGTGGCATTAGCATCTATCGCCACGGAACACGATCGTTGCATTAGGATCTGTTGCAACGATTTACTAGTTTGTGGCATTAGGATCTATTGCCACAAATCTGTTGCCACGATTCACTAGTTTGTGGCCTTAGCGTGTATCGCCACAGAACACGACCGTTGCATTAGGATCTGTTGCCACGATTCACTAGTTCGTGGCATTAGGATCTATCACCACAAATTTGTTGCCATGATTTACTAGTTCGTGGCATTAGCATCTATTGCTGCGGAACACGACCATTGCGTTAGGATCTGTTGCCATGATTCACTAGTTCGTGGTATTAGCATCTATCGCCACGAAATATGTTGCCACGATTCACTAGTTCGTGGCATTAGCATCTATCGCCATGGAACACGACTGTTGCCTTAGGATCTGTTGCCACGATTCACTAGTTCGTGGAATTAGCATCTATCGCCATGAATCTATTGCCACGATTCACTAGTTCGTGGCATTAGTATCTATCGCCACAGAACACGACCATTGCATTAGGATCTGTTGCCACGATTCACTAGTTCGTGGCATTAGCATCTATCGCCACAGAACACGATCTTTGCATTAGGATCTGTTGCCACGATTCACTAGTTTGTGGCATTAGGATCTATCGCTACGAATCTGTTGCCACGATTCACTAGTCGTGGCATTAGCATCTATCACCACGGAACCCGATCGTTGCACTAGGATCTGTTGCCACGATTCACTAGTTCGGGGCATTAGGATCTATCGCCACGGAACACGATCATTGCACTAGGATTTGTTGCCATGATTCACTAGTTTGTGGCCTTAGCATCTATCACCACGAATCTGTTGCCCCGATTCACTAGTTCGTGGCATTAGGATCTATCGCTACGTTACCCGATCGTTGCACTAGGATCTGTTGCCACGATTCACTAGTTCGTGGCCTTAGGATCTATCGCCACGAATTTGTTGCCACAATTCACTAGTTCGTGGCATTAGCATCTATCGCCACAGAACCTGATCGTGGCATTAGGATCTATTGCTATGATTCAATAGTTAGTGGCGTTAGCATCTATCGCCATGAAACACAAACGTTGCAGTAGGAACTTATGCCACGATTCACAAGTTCGTGGTGATCGTATCTATCGCCACAAAACACAATCGTTTTATTAGGATCCGTTGCCACGAAATACCGGTTGGTGGCATTAAGATCTATCACCACGGAACACAAACTGCATTACATATAGTGTTCACGTACAGCTAGCTCACACAGTACCTATATGAAAAAATCATCATCTTCGCTGTCCTCCCTCAATATTGGAGGTACAATACCATCATTGATATATGTATCATCATCGTCGTGGTCGTCGTTGTCATCATCTTCATTTGAAAGAGCGGAAGCATCACCGGATGCTCCGTCAATGTCATTCTTATCCCATGTGGTCATATCCTCATTTATATCAGTAAGTCGTCGATCATCAAATAATGTCTCAGCCTCCATCGTCTCAGTGACATTATTTTCACTTTCTCCAGGGGGCATGGCAAAAAGGTTTCTTGGCATCGTTTTAACAACTGTAGCCCATTTAGGTTGCTTTGCACTTCTAACGTAAAAAACTTGTTCTGCTAGGGTGGCTAGAATGTAAAGCTCATACTTAAATTGAGAAATAGTAGTGTCCACCTCTATCATTTTGTATCGATCCATTTTGTAGCCTCTGCTTTGGCTCTGACCGGAACGAGGCCAATCAAACCATTCACATTCAAATAACATAACCTCTTGATTTTTTTCGAATTCAACAGAAATCATTTTCTTGATTACTCCTTACCACTCATGATCACCATCACAAACAACAACAACACTGTTTTGTGTCCGTAAATCTTTTTCCACCTCTGCTATTCGAAAGAAGAAGCCATTTATGAACGATCGACTAAAAAAATGTGCCCGACGATTAGGTCCTCTAGATAATGCATACAAATAATCAGTTACTTTGCCTTCTTTGTGTAATGTCATAATCTGTACACAATAATTAGTATAAAAGGGGTCATCGATAAACCAACTTCAGAACATATATTTCTTCAATATTTCATCAAAGTAAAAACTTGCATGTACTTACTCGTTCCTGAAACCAATAAACAAACACATCTCTATGGCGTCTTTCAACATCACGAGAATGAATCTTTTTCAGCTCTTCAAAATGCTCACTGAAAAGGGTACAAAACTAAATTAGCCATCTACAATAAGCATGATCAATTAATATAGTATAGAACATCTGAGTGTTATACGTACTTGATTCATGGAGCGGCCTCTTCAACATTAGAAATAATATAATGCCTGATGTTATGTAGTTCCACCATAGTAAGTTCGCCCCATTTAAACCCTTTTTTAGAATTATCAACTTCTGTAAATATATTAGACTCGAGAGAAGGTTCATTCCTAGCTGCAGCTTCATGACGTTCTGGCCTATTAAGCTTGGTGCTGATGTTATCCAAAAACAAGCTATAAAAAGTCATACACTCTTCCATAATATATCCCTCAGCTATAGAACCCTCCAGGTGAGCTCTGTTACGTACATACCTCTTCAATGTACCAAGGTACCTCTCAATTGGATACATCCATGTGTAAGAAACAGGTCCACCCAAGCGAGCTTCTTTGCCAAGATGGATTGGAAGATGTACCATGATATCAAAGAAAGCGGGAGAAAGCAACATCTCAAGCTTACAAATTGTTTTAGGAAATTGTTCAATCATCTTATCCAAATCTGGTTCCGCCAATTCTTTAAAAAAATTCTAGAAAAGAATCTGCTAAACTCAATTAAAGTTTCAACAACCTTTTCAGGCAATATGTCACGTATTGCAATAGGAAGGAGCTTCTGAAATATAATATGGCAGTCATGAGTTTTTAGACCTGATACCTTACGTGCTGTTATGTCCACACTTCTCTTGATGTTTGAGGCATAACCATCGGGCATATTCACATCTGCCAAAAACTTGCCCAAGGTGGTCTTCTAATATTTTTGCAAAGTGTATGATGCTGATGGACAATCATACTTCCCTTTCATACCCACCGGATGTTGCTTTGGCCGGTTACCCATTTCCTGCATATAAAAACGAGCTTGTAGACTATCTTTTGTTTTACCATCCATATTAAGCAATTTACCCAATATGCCATCACAAAAGTTTTTCTCAATGTGCATGACATCCAAGTTATGCCTTATTAGCAATGTCTTCCAGTACGGGAGCTGAAAAAATATACTTTTCTTCTTCCAACTATGCCACCTATCTTCCTCAGTGCGCTTTCTCTTTTTATTTGTCTTTCCAAAACTCACTTGATCAAAAGTTTCATGTTGTTGGAGTACTTCGTCACCAAAGAGTGGTATTGGAGCCTCTCTATTCTCTATTTTGTAGTTGAAAGAAGCTTTGTCCCGACGCCACCGGTGATCCTGAGGTAGGAAACAATGATGATCCATGTAGCAATACTTTTGTCCATGTTTCAACCACAATGTGTTAGTGTTTACATGGCAGTATGGACATGCTAGCCTACCTTTTGTGCTCCATCCACATAGCATTGCATATGCTGGAAAATCATTTATTGTCCACAATATAAAAGCTCGCATGAGAAATGTCTCTTTCTTTGAACTGTCGTATGTTTCAACACCATCAGACCATAATTTCAGTAGCTCATCAATCAAAGGCTGCAAATACACATCAATGTTGTTTCCAAGTGACTTTGGCCCAGGAATTATCATTGACATCAACCAATAAGGCTGCTTCATACACAACCAAGGTGGTAGATTATAAGGGATTAGAATCACGGGCCATGTACTGTAAGAAACATTCATTACTCCAAAAGGATTGAAACCGTCAGATGCTAGCCCAAGTCTTATGTTGCGAGGATCAGATGAGAAATTTGGTTGAATGTTATCAAAATGCTTCCATGCTTTTGAATCTGCAGGATGGCGTAATATTCCATCATCAATAAGTTCTTCTTTGTGCCACCGCATGTTTGATGCCGGTTATTCTGCCATATAAAACCTGTGAAGACGGGGAATAAGAGGGAAGTATCGTATAATCTTGCGTGCTACAAGCTTCATGGCTTTTCCACAAGGCAAAGCCTCTCTTGCATCCCCACCAGTACTATTTTTCCATCTTAATTCACCACATTTTGAGCATCGATCCAGCAGAGAATTGTCCTTCCGGAATAACACACAGTCATTGACATATGCATCGATCTTTTCGTAGCTCAGCCCAAGGTCACGAACAACCTTCTGAACTTTATCAATTGGATTAAGAATGCAATGGCCCTCTGGAAGCACATATGAGAATAGTTCAAGGATGAACTCACACGCTTTTCTGATCAAACCAGTTAAACACTTTATCTGGTACAACCTGACAATGAAGGATAATTGGGTCACCTTCTCACAACCTGGATACAACTACTTTTTGGCATCATTTAATAAGTCATAGAATGCCTTTGCACACCCAGGTTGCTCCTGCTGGTTTATAGCATTTTCTGGATCATCAACACCTGCTGAAGTACCACCATGATCACCAGTGCCTCTAAGAAGACTGGACAGCATATTTTCCATAGCAGCATCATCAGAAATTATCTCCTCATTATTTGTTGATTGCTCAACAATTTTTTTTCTCAACTCATTTTTCTCCATGGTGTACCCAACAAGTATAATCAAATGACATCCCATTACGAAGCAAGTGAATATGAACTTCCTTGCATCTCCCGTGGCAAATATTACGACATTTCGTGCCAGGACAAGGCTTAGTTTCTTCTTCACGAGTGCCCAGGAATGCTAAATTTAAAAATGACTTCATTCCATCCTGCCACTCCTTCGTACGGCTGTCTTTTCCCATCCATGTCTTATCTTCTAACATCGCTTCCGACAATTCAATCAGCGTATCCATAAGAGGATTGAACTACAATAACATTATGTGAGCAATTGTACCTAGCGTTGTTGCTCCTCCACGTGCGGCGGCCGGCGGATGCTCCTCCACGCCGGTGGACGATGGATGTTCTTCCAAGAGTGTGGCGGCCAACGGATGCTCCTCCAAGAGCGTGGCGGCCGGCGGATGCTCCTCCAAGAGCGTGGCGGCCGGCGAACGCTCCTCCAGGAATGTTATGTGCAATCGGGATAGGGGCCGTTGTGGATCGAAGGGTCCGGCGGGGAGGCAGCCAGGACAAAGGTACGTGAAACTATCAGAGTAGGCCCAACACTGCGTTGGGCTGCTTGTTATTCGTGGGCTGAAACTGCCCTGAGTCACTTTGTATTCCTGGGCTGAAACTGCGCTGGAACGCTTGGTGTTCGTCCTCATGTACGCGTGAGCCCATGTACCAAAATTTGGCGTCGTTAAAGGAGTTGTTTTTCGATAAAAGGAGAAATTTTTGAAAGCATCTAGGCCCCCATGAGGTATGGTTTCGGTGATTAATGACAATCATTGGATTTTACTAATGAATTTGTGGATGCAAGGTCTCCCATATTACTCATCACACTCAAATGAAATCTATATGAATATCATCTACTACTCATTGGATATAATTGGAGACCCCTAAACAATCATTCTATGAGATCAATCAATGTTTATGAAGATTAGAAGTAAAAACTCACATGTCAAAATTATTCAACCAAAATTGACAGCACTCAATGCTTGATAATCATCAGAAGAATATTTCCAACCAATGCCTAAGAGGTCAATTGAGCAAATTCCAAAAGAATCACTTAGAACAACTCGAAGCAAACAAAATCAACTCACCAGATCAACCGATGATTCTAGAAAACAACACATCGGTCGAGTTGGTTCAGCAGAAGAAGAAGACCTCAGAACTAAGTACTCACCGGATCATTCAATAATGAAGGGCATGTTACATCCGTCCATCAGTACAGTAAGCAATCTCCCTGGACCAAGTGTAACACCAGACCATCCGATGTACAACTATGAACACATCGGTCGATCACTCAAGTAAGCATCAATTCTGAACTAATTTTGGATGAAGTGTCACTGGATCATCCGATGAGAAGGCAAGGGTAACATCGGTCTAACAACGGTCATATCTGACAAAGTGACATCAGCTAATTTGGATTTGACCGATGATAACTGAAGGGGGAGCATCGGATCATCTGGTGTTCGCGGAACAGTGATGTCAGCCTACTTTTCCAAAGGCTATTTCGTGGAGGCTGGCTATTTATACCCCTTCAACCAGTCTATTCGCAAAGTCTTGACTACCAGACATACTCTACACATTCTCAAGCATTCAAGACATTGAGCTACCACTTCTAGATCATCTACACCACTTACACACCAAGAGATAGGCTAGAACTTGGTAGAGATAGTGCTTGTGTGCTTCCATTGTTGGTGACTGGAATCTCTAGTGTAGTGAGAGTTGTAAGGGAGTGTCCCTTGGTGATTGTATTGGAGAGAACCTTCCGGAGCTTGCCAAGACGATTGTGGAAGCCCGGAGGATCCAACTTGTACAAGGCTTGAGCTCCGCCTTGCTGAGGTTGGTGAACGGAGAAGGATAGTGAAGATCCCTGGTCTTGGTGACTTGGGAGTGGCTATACCCTTTGGTGGGTGCCACAACGTGGATGTAGGAAGATCTTGACGATCTTGCCGAACCACGGGATAAACCTCCGTGTCCTCGTGTCTCCTCAGGAGTTTGCGCTTTCTTCCTCTCCCCTTACACTTATGCATTTCTTATACCGCAAAGTTACCATTCACTTGAATGAATAGGTTGTTTGCATAGGGAATTGGGCTTTTAGTAATTAAGTTTTATTGCTTTAATTTTTGAAATAAAGCCCCATTCACCCCCCTCTTGGGCATTCGATCCTTACAATTGGTATCAGAGCAAGGTTGCTCATTGGATCATTCTAGCTTCACCGCTAGAGATGTAAAATGGCCAAGAATGGGGGTTCGGTTCCTATCTTCGAGGGCAAGAACTTTGCCCATTGGAAAGCACGCATGCGTGCATATCTAGAGGCTATTGCTCCCGAGGTATGGGAAGTGACCCATGCGGGGTTTGGTGAGCACAATTATGTTGGTGATCAAATCAAGTGGGATGCTAAAGCTAGAAATGCAATCTATGAATGTATTAGTCAAGATGTATTTGCTAGGATTGCTAGCAAAGAGAAAGCTTATGAAATTTGGGCTTGCTTGATTGAAATTCATGAGGGTTCTTCTCGTGTCAAAGAACTAAAATATCATATGCTTAAAGCCAAATATGATGAGTTCAAAATGTTACCTCATGAAAATGTCAATGAAATGTTTTCTCGCTTAAATGTGCTTATTGAAGAAATTAATGCTATTGATATTGCTTCTCTTGGCAAGGGACTCATCAACGGCAAGATTCTTATGCTCCTCCCTAAGACAAAGTACAACATCATCAACTCCATGCTTCAAAAAGAATCTCTTGATCACATTGAAGTTTCAGAACTTATTGGAGAGATTCACGCTCATGAGATGAGTGTACTTGGGATGATGGAGCAATCATCTTCAAAGACAATTGCTCTAAAGGCCTCCACCAAGAAAACAAGTATCAAGAAAAAGAAAGTGGTTGAGCCTAGCTCAAGTGAAGAAGAGCAAGCATCAAGTGAAGATGATGATGAAGAGCTTGCATTGATGACGAGAAAGTTCTCTCGCTTGAACTGCAAGATTGCCAAGAAGGGATACACCTTTGATCCCAAGAAGAAAGCATTTCTACCAAGGAGAGATGACCACAAGACTTGCTACAATTGTGGTGATCAAGGCCACATCTCCTATGATTGTCCAAAACCGGACAAAAGAAGAGAGAACCACAAGAGCAAGCATCACAAGCTTGAAGATAGTGAAGATGTGAAGAAGAGGTCAAACCCAAACCAAGATCATTTGGGAAGAAGAAACATGACAAGGGCAAGAAAACAAAACTCTTCCCAAAGAAGAGAAAAGGACCACAAAAGGTGTTCATGTCTGAGGCAAATGAATGGATCACCGACGAAGAATCAAGTGATGAAGAGGGTGAAGCGGAAGAAGAAAGTTTGGCCGGCCTTGCCATTGCCAACAATGATGACTCATCTCTTCATCCACCTCTCATGTGCCTCATGGCTAAAGGTAACACCAATGTATGTGATGATTCTAGCGATGATGAGCTTTCACCCGATGACTTAACTTCATTAATAAATGAATATCACACTATCATTAAGAGGGGAAAGAGTAAGGTTAAGGCTCTTTAAGAAACTCGTGCTAAGCTTGAGAGTGCTAACCTCGATTTTCTTGACAAGTATGAAAGCATACTTAAGGAGCATGACACGCTCAAATCCCATGTCAAGCAAATTGAGGACGATAAGGCTCAAATCAAGATAGATCATCATGAGCTTGACTTAGCCCACCAAGCACTCTTGGGAAAGCACAACGAGTTAATCCAAGAGCATCAAATACTTAACCTTTCTTATGAAGTGCTTGATCAAGAATTGAAAAATATAAAGAAACAAACTCTTAATGATAAGGTATCCATTACTTCTCATGCCACTAATGTCTTGCACAAGTCTTTGCCTTTAAAAGAGAATGCTAGGGAGAAGGACTTGTTGGAAGAAATTGAAAGTCTCCGCACTAGTGTGGCAAGAATGTCAAAAGGAGAAGTCAAGCACAAGGAAATCCTCTTCCAACAAGCAAAGACCTTCAACAAGAGAGGACTTGGATCCTTCTCGGTGCCTAACAAAGGAAAGGTGCCCTCACCGGAGCTTAGAACAAGCTTCATCAAGGAAGTTGGTTCCTATTGCCAACATTGTGAGGTCACCAGTCACCATACAAGGGAGTGTCCTTTTCCCAACCGACCTTCTCCAAAATTGCCTACTAACTACAAGTCTACTTTCCATGATCATTATTATCTATTGAGTAAAGTAGACGACAAAGTGAAGGCAAGGTTCATTGGCAAGGACATAAAGGGCATGAAGGGGAAGCTCCCCAAGCAACTTTGGGTCCCAAAAACACTTGTATCACACATACAATGACCTAAGTTGGCTTGGGTGCCTAAAGTCAAAAATTGAATTCATGTGTGTAGGTGAACTACAAAGCCGGAGGAAAGCATTGGGTACTCGATAGCGGGTGCACTCAACATATGACCGACAATGATGGTATGTTCACCACCATAGAAAACCCCAACAATCATGAACAAGTCACCTTTGGTTATAACTCTAAGGGTAAGGTAATTGGGTTAGGTAAGATTGCTATTTCAAATGATTTATCTATTTCCAATGTATTGTATGTTAAGTCACTTAGTTTTAATTTACTCTCTATTGCACAATTATGTGATCTTGGACTAACGTGCACCTTTAGCAAAAATGATGTTGTTGTGACTAGTGAAACAAGCCAAGAACTAATCTTCAAAGGATTTCGGCATGGACATCTCTACCTAGTAGACTTCACCAACAAGGACGCTAGCTTGACCACTTGTCTTTTCACTAAGACAAGTTTGGGTTGGCTATGGCATCGACTCATAGCGCACATTGGAATGAGCAAGCTCAATAAGTCATTGAAGCTTGGGATGGTGACCGGCGTGAAGGATGTCACATTTGAGAAGAACAAGCTTTGTAGCGCTTGTCAAGCAGAGAAGCAAGTTGCTTCACACCACCCGATGAAGACAATGGTGTCAACCTCCAGGCCACTTGAGCTACTCCACATGCACCTCTTCGGACCATCCACATATCAGAGTCTTGGCAGTAACCTCTATTGTCTTGTTATAGTTGATGACTACTCTCTCTATGCTTGGACTTTGTTTCTAGGTGACAAGAGTGAAACTCCGGAAGTGTTCAAGACCTTCGCCAATCGTGCTCAAAGGGAATTTCAACTTCCCATCATCAAGGTCCAGAGTGACAACGGCACCGAATTCAGGAACTACAACATTGGGGAGTGGTGTGACCGTGAAGGCATGAAGCATGAGTTTTCGGCCACATACACTCCTCAACAAAATGGTGTTGTTGAGAGGAAGAACAAGACTCTCATCACTCTTGTCTGAGCAATGCTTGATGATTGTGGCACATCTGAGAAGTTTTGGGCCGAAGCAATCAACACGGCGTGCCATGCCGCAAATAGGCTCTACCTACATCGACTACATCAAAAGACCCCATACGAACTTCTCATTGGGAGAAAGCCCAACATCTCCTATTTCCGAGGCTTCGGGTGCAAGTGCTACATCTATCGCGAGAAAAGGCTCGGTAAGTTTGAAAGAAGATGTGATGTTGGTATATTTCTTGGTTATGCATCAAACTCAAAAGAATATCGAGTATTCAACCAAACCTCCAGTTTAGTTGAGGAAAGTTGTGATGTTGAGTTTGATGAAACTAATGGCTCCCAAGAGGAGAGTTTTGGTCATAATGAAATAGATGATGAGCCTCTACGAGAAGCTATGAAGAACATGACCATTGGAGGCATCAAGCCTAATGTTGAGGAGAGCCATCATCAAGGGGGAGCTTCATGTTCCAACATCAACACATCTATGGCGCCTCAAGTTGACGAAGAAGAGAAGGATGATCCATTGCCGACTCAAGATTCACAAGCCACACAACATCAAAAAGAAGAAGAAGAAGTCCATGATCAAGTCCATCCACAAGAAGAGCAACACGCATCACCACCGCCAAGTGCTTCACAACCACTTATGAGGCATGGACACATCTCCAAGGCGCATCCGATGGACCAAATTATCGAAAGTATGTCAAGGGGAGTAAGTACACGTTCTCACCATTTCGCTTCATTTTGTGAGCACTACTCGTTTGTTTCATGTGTAGAACCCACTCACATTGTGGAAGCACTCCAAGATCCAAATCGGGTGATGGCCATGCAAGAAGAACTCAACAACTTCATCTGCAAATGAAGTTTGGGTGTTGGAGGAGCGACCAAAGGACAAGAACATCATCGGAACAAAGTGGATGTACCGCAAAAAACAAGATGAGAACGGCGTTGTGGTCCGTAACAAGGCAAGACTTGTGGCCAAGGGGTTCTCACAAGTTGAAGGACTATACTTTGGGGAGACATTTTCTCCGGTCGGCCGGCTAGAAGCCATCCGTATACTCCTTGCCTTTGCATCACATCATAACATAAAGCTTTATCAAATGGATGTGAAAAGTGCCTTTCTTGATGGTTATATTAACGAGCTAGTCTATGTTGAACAATCTCCTGGGTTTGAAGATCCGAGGAATCCTAATCATGTGTTTAGGTTGCACAAGGCACTCTACGGGCTCAAGCAAGCACATAGGGCGTGGTATGAACGACTACAGGATTTCTTCATCATGCAAGGATTCAAGATCGAGAGGGTGGACACTACACTCCTCACCAAAGACATCGACAGAGAATTATTTATTTGTCAAATTTACATTGATGATATTATTTTTGGTTCAACTAACGAAGCTCTTAGCCATGAGTTTGGCAAAATGATGTCTAGGGAATTCGAGATGTCGATGATTGGAGAGCTCAACTTCTTCCTTGGATTTCAAATCAAGCAACTTCAACAGGGGACCTTCGTCTATCAAGAGAAGTATACCAAGGACCTCTTGAAGAAATTTGAGATGGGAGATTGTAGCTCAAGATGCACTCCAATGGCAACAAATTGTCATCTCGACACGGATAAGGACGGTAAACCTATTGATCAATCTAACTACCGTTCTATGATTGGTTCATTACTTTATCTTACCGCATCTAGGCCCAATATCATGTTTAGTGTATGCTTGTGTGCTCGCTTTCGAGCGGCACCAAAAGAATAGCATTAGAAGGCGGTCTTTAGGATACTTCGGTACCTTAAGCATACCCCTAGTGTGGGCTTGTGGTACCCTAAAGGTGCAAAATTCCATCTCTTGGGTTACTCGGATTCGGACTTTGCCGGATGCCGTGTGAATCGCAAGAGTACCTCCGGTGGGTGCCACTTGCTTTGGCGTTCCCTAGTATCTTGGTCTAGCAAGAAGCAAAATTCCGTCGCTTTGTCCACGGCGGAAGCGGAATATATTGCGGCCGGTGCATGTTGTGCCCAAATTCTTTATTGAAACAAACCCTTTTGGACTTTGGTATTAAACTTGGTTGTGTGCCTCTCCTTTGTGACAATGAAAGTGCGGTTAAGATAGCTAAAAACCCCGTTCAACACTCCCGCACTAAGCACATTGATATTCACCATCATTTCATGAGGGACCTTGAAGCTAAGGGAGACATCTCATTGCGAGGTCTTAGGAACGAAG
Source organism: Tuctoria greenei (assembly GCA_036927565.1). Taxonomy (NCBI): domain Eukaryota; kingdom Viridiplantae; phylum Streptophyta; class Magnoliopsida; order Poales; family Poaceae; genus Tuctoria; species Tuctoria greenei. The sequence continues at coordinate 132,187,720 of JAYESD010000005.1, read as the reverse complement.
AACAATTGGCGGATATCTTCACTAAACCACTTGATGAGAAAACTTTTCCTAGACTAAGAAGTGAATTAAATGTGCTAGATGCATCGAGCGTCATGTAAATTGCCATGGTCATGTAAGAATGCATCTCATATAGGTCTTGTCTAACTTTCAAAGGATAGGGGTGAGCAAGGGTTAGCTTAGGATGGAGGTTCTTTTGGTTTTCCCCAAGGCTTGGAGAGTGGCTCTCCCTGAAGAAGCCTTTGAAAGGTTCAAATTTTGCAAGATAGATTTACTTTATGTCTTGCATGATGCCTGCCATATAGACATGCACTCATATTTAAATTTCTTGCATTATAAATTGTTTGGCATTGCATACGGTAGATAGTCACAAAGGGGAACCCACTTCATGAGAAAGAGACTTATTTGAAATGCAATATCTCAACACATATGATGTGGAAAGAACAAAATGTTAGGTGCGTTAATGCCTAAAGGAACATGCTTTAAAGAGATAGAAGTCTTCATCCTCTAGCTCACAAAGCATGGGCCTTACATTTTATTTGGACTTATTCCTTATCTTCTTCGGTGTTCTATTTGCTTTAGGGCTTATCCAAGTTATTGGAAATTAGTATTTTTGAGGGGTAAGGGGTTGACCAAAAAGTCCTAAGACATGTGTTTCTTCGTGTTTGTTTGTTTGAGTCAAAGGACATATATGGGATGTTGCTGTTTTGTAGTCATCAGATTATTCGATGCATAGGCCCGAAGCTCATCGGATCAGTTTGTGTTCAAATGCCAAGGGTCAACTCAGTCAGAAAGTCAAATCAACCGACGAGTTCATTCTGAGAAACATCAGTGCATCCGATGTTCACATTTCTGGAACTGTGCTAAATTCCACCGATGCAAATCCTTTCCACGTCGGACCATCCGGTGTCAACAGAACCTTTTGGAATACCCTTAATGTACCATTCGACCGATGCTCCTATCATCTAACGTCGTTTTATCCGGTGTTAAAATTTGAGCTAGGGTTTGGGCCCCACCTATTTAGCGCGCTACTTCAGTTTTTCTCTCTCTCCCCGACTCTCTCACTGCCACTGAAGCCCTCACCTCCGCCGCCGCTGCTCCCTCGCCCTGCCGCCGCCCTCCGACCGCCGCCGCCCTCCGACCGCCGCCGCCCTCCGAGCCGCCGTCGCCACCGCCTCCGACCGCTGCCGCCGCTCACCCTGCGCCCACATAGCACCGCTCCACACCGCGCCTCCGCCTCACGCCCGGCCACCGCCCTCTCCATAGCGCCGCCGCCGCCTCCCACGCACCACATCCGCTGCCCCAAGCACAGCCACTGCCGCCCTCAGCGCCGCCGTGGTGCTTCCCCCTTTCGGTCGCCATCACTTCACCGCTAGGGTTCCCGGCCTCGTCTACCTTTGTGTCGCCGTCCCCGAGCTCGCTTGTCCCGCGTGCTCATCCTCGTCATCATCATGGGCCGTGACAAGAAGGGAAAGGGCATCGCTATCGAGGAGCCGACCGCCAAAAAGAATAAGTTGTCGAAGGAGGCAAAGAAAGCCCTAATGGCTGCTCGCGCTGCCGAGGAGCGAGAGCATGGCCGAGGAGGATCGTTGAGGATCCGGGAGGCCCGTCAGAGGCAGCCTCTCGTGCCAGAGGAGTCAGAGGAAGAAGAGGAGCCCGAAGTGCCGCTTGTTCGCCAGGACCCGCGGGGGTCACCCAGCTGCAGCCCCGAGACCGAGACCATCAGCTGCTGACCTTCAAGAGGATAGGGCGGCCCAGAGAGCCATCTATGAGATGGACACCAGCGTTCGTGTTGCTGAGGTTGTCCGGCTAACAGACTACAGGAAGATGAAGGCCAAGCAGCTCTGGAAGCTCAGGTGGAGCATTTTACTTGAGGAGTGGTTTCCACATCCCAGAGAGTCACTCATGGATAGGCGCTTTTGGACCTTGACACAGGCATCACTGTATGAGACTTACATACATCGGGGCCATATGCTCTTCCAGCATAACTTCTTGTATTGGGATCAACTTGCACTTGCAGCAGGGACAGAGGTAAGCCCTTAGTTTGAGAGGTATAGAGGGCTGGTGGAGCTGATGTCCTACAAGAGGAGTGCCTACGTGGAGGATTGGGTCCGTGTATTCTATGCCACACTCTATGTCTCTGAGGGACGCATATCTATTGATTTCATGTTCATGGGCCAGCATCATCACTTGACCAGGCATACTTTTGGACAGCTGCTAGGAGTGGACCTCCATGACACTTGCCTGCACGAGAGGGTGTATGGACAGGCTGACCCACCGAGGAGGCCGCTCACTGGAGGACTTGCACCACCACTTGAGGAGATATGTTCACTGTTTTCTCAGCCTTTCTCTCCAGACCAGCCGAGGGTACCGGCACTACTCACTCCAGCTGCACGCACTGTGCACCTTGCCTTGCACCGCACACTTCTGCCGAGGTCTGGATACCTTGAGGGGTTCACCAGCCTGCAGCAAACTCTCCTGTTCTACATCATGAATGGGATGGAGTTCGACATTGTGGACATCCTCATATGTGAGATGGAGGACGTAATCACTGATGGAGTTGGGATGATGATGCAACTCGTATTTGGTCACTGGATCAGTTACTTGCTCTACATGATAGCTCCAGAGGGGTCCGCCGTGCGTGACAGTCTCACCGACGAGAGCGTCACACGGTTCAGCCACTACCGTGCTCTAGCTCCTAGAGACCGCCGCCTTGGCCATCCTGTTGAGCGTCGGGTCCGTGCTCGTCTATTTGAGGAAGACTGGTAAGACCTGGAGAAGGAAGAGGAGAGACTAGCACAGGCAGAGGCTCAGGGTGAGGACCTTCAGCATATTTGGTCCGAGAGTGACACCAGCGACAATGTCGAGGAGTACTTCCCGCCTCCTCCCTCACTCAGGCAGCACGAGCAGAGGGTGGAGGCTCGACTGTGCCACCACCTACTCCACCTCCACTGTCAGAGGCACAGGTCTCCCAACCATCTGAGCTTACCTCCCTACTTCAGCAGATGGTTGAGCTGCAGCGCCTGGACCGGCTTGCAGCTGAGCAGGCCCGAGCTGAGCAGGCTGCGCATCTCTTGGAGCTCCAGCAGCAGCAGCAGAGGATGCTGCGACAGATCGCCCACGAGAGGCGAGAGGACACCGACAAGCTGACTGGGCTGATTGATCAGATGCACCAGCACTCTCTCGACCAGCAGCAGCAGACACAGCAGGCGATGATGGGCATCCTGGGGTTGATCACCAACCTCTACACTCAGACCGAGATTGCCCTGCCGTTGCAGCTTCCAGTCCTTGCTCCAGGTCCGCCTGTCCTGGCACCAGCTTCAGTGCCAGTGCCGACTACGCCAATCCCGAGGATCAGCATGTCCCCACTGCTTGCTCCACGTGCTCCTATCCACTCTCCTCTGCCGGCTACGACGCTTTTCCAGCAGAAGCCGGTGTCCGTTGTCAGTGTCCTGTTGCCAGCAGCTCAGACTCAGTAGGCACCGACAGCGGCTCCTACAGCTCCTATCACCGCTACTCCAGCTTCGGCAGCAGCAGGCAGTAGCTCCGACGACAGCACCCCCGACGGTGACCAGTTCGTCATCGCTCCGAGCACTCAGGGTCCTTAGGAACTCGGCTTCCTTTTTGGTGTCTTGATGCCAAAGGGGGAGAAGAGTCAGGGGGAGTCTAGCTTAGCCTCAGGGGGAGTCCTGGCTGTAGGGGGAGTCTATCTTTTTGGAGTCCTTTTTGTAATTTGGTGTTTTGCTACTCCTTTGCTATTCATTGAGTATTCTTGTGACTCTTAATTCTCTCATATGTTATTGATCGTTATAATTTCAAGTTATTAATCCCTTTTGAGTCTTCAAGTTTAATGTGCTATATCTTGTACTCATTGCATATCTTCTTGAGTATTGTATTGTCAAATTCATTACTATTATGCTTCACTTGTTGTGTTGTCATCAATCACCAAAAAGGGGGAGATTGAAAGCATCTAGGCCCCCATCAGGTATGGTTTCGGTGATTAATGACAACCATTGGACTTTATTAATGAATTTGTGGATGCAAGGTCTCCCATATCACTCATCACACTCAAATGAAATCTATATGAATATCATCTACTGCTCATTGGATATAATTGGAGACCCCTAAACAATCATTCTATGAGATCAATCAATGTTTATGAAGATTAGAAGTAAAAACTCACATGTCAAAATTATTCAACCAAAATTGACAGCACTCAATGCTTGATAATCATCAGAAGAATATTTCCAACCAATGCCTAAGAGGTCAATTGAGCAAATTCCAAAAGAATCACTTAGAACAACTCGAAGCAAACAAAATCAACTCACTGGATCAACCGATGATTCTAGAAAACAACACATCGGTCGATTTGGTTCAGTAGAAGAAGAAGACCTCAGAACTAAGTACTCACCGGATCATTCAATAATGAAGGGCATGTTACATCCGTCCATCAGTACAGTAAGCAATCTCCCTGGACCAAGTGTAACACCGGACCATCCGATGTACAACTATGAACACATCGGTCGATCACTCAAGTAAGCATCAATTCTGAACTAATTTTGGATGAAGTGTCACTGGATCATCCGATGAGAAGGCAACGGTAACATCGGTCTAACAACGGTCATATCTGACACAGTGACATCAGCTAATTTGGATTTGACCGATGATAACTAAAGGGGGAGCATTGGATCATCCGGTGTTCGCGGAACAGTGATGTCAGCCTACTTTTCCAAAGGCTATTTCGTGGAGGCTGGCTATTTATACCCCTTCAACCAGTCTATTCGCAAAGTCTTGACTACCAGACATACTCTACACATTCTCAAGCATTCAAGACATTGAGCTACCACTTTTAGATCATCTACACCACTTACACACCAAGAGATAGGCTAGAACTTTCTAGAGATAGTGCTTGTGTGCTTCCATTGTTGGTGATTGGAATCTCTAGTGTAGTGAGAGTTGTAAGGGAGTGTCCCTTGGTGATTGTATTGGATAGAACCTTCCGGAGCTTGCCAAGACGATTGTGGAAGCCCGGAGGATCCAACTTCTACAAGGCTTGAGCTCCACCTTGCCGATGTTGGCGAACGGAGAAGGGTAGTGAAGATCCCTGGTCTCGGTGACTTGGGAGTGGCTATACCCTTTGGTGGGTGCCACAACGTGGATGTAGTAAGATCTTGACGATCTTGCCAAACCACGGGATAAACCTCCGTGTCCTCGCATCTCCTCGGGAGTTTGCGCTTTCTTCCTCTCCCCTTACACTTATGCATTTCTTATACCGCAAAGTTACCATTCACTTGAATGCATAGGTTGTTTGCATAGGGAATTGGGCTTTTAGTAATTAAGTTTTATTGCTTTAATTTTTGAAAAAAAAACCAATTCACCCCCCTTTTGGGCATTCGATCCTTACATTTTTAATTTGACACGCGATGGGCCCGGACACGGCTTGTATACTCCCATTCAGTGCTTCCATGCGTGCTCCTACTTAAGTGTCATGATTTTATTGGCCCTTTCATTTACCTAACATAATTCCTGATTTAACTTCAACCAATTAGATGACGACACATAAGCGCGGAGTACGCATGGAAGCACAAACGGGAGCATCGAAGTTGCATCCGAATGAGAGGACACGGCTTGTATACTCCCATTCAGTGCTTCCATGTGTGCTCCTACTTAAGTGTCAAGATTTTATTGGCCCTTTCATTTACCTAACATAATGCCTTATTTAACTTCAATCAATTAGATGATGACCTATAAGCGCAGAGTACGCATGGAAGCACTAAAGGTAGCACCAAAGTTGCATCCCCAGATGGTTTCCACGTACGTTCACGCTCCAAATCTTACAGCCAAGGGCGCACTGCACGGTTCCCACTACTGTACCACCCTGCCCTAATGATTGCCACGTACGCACCGAATCTTGCAGGGCGAATGGGCACACACGAACTCCACGTCCAAACTTTGCTCAGCGATCCGAATAACTCAACGCTCGGCGTGCACAATCCATCATCATGCGCACGAATAATATTATGAAATTATCAACTTTGATGATTCAATAATCCCAATCAAGTTTCATCCATCCTACCAACAAAAAATTGGATCGTCCAGTCCATCCAACCAAACGTTAATTTGGATGATCCAAGGCATAAAGAAATGGATGATCTATCTCCAATCGAACTTCGAAGTCAAACCAAACGCAACTGATGACTGAGCACTTTGTCACATGTCACTAGAGTGTACGCTCAAATGACAAATACACGGCCTCAACACCGGGTTTAGGGTGCATCGTGGACTAACCACATGACCCGACCAAACACTCACGTAATTACCATACACCTGCAAGAGTAACCATCTAGCCGCATCCACCAACGCATCCCGACCCTGTGAAAGGATGACGAGCAGCGGCAGGTGAACACGTTGCAGCGGCGGCGCAATGGAAAACAGTGGCAGCAGATAGTGACGTACCTGGATTTCGGCGTAGTTGACCTCGCACATCTTCCGCGAGTCGTTCACCTTCCGCGGCGAGCTGAACCACACTGGCAGGAACTCCTCGGTTTCGTAGTCGAAGCATGACTTGAAGAAATGGGCCACCAACGCATCCTGACCCTGCGAAAAGGATGACGAGCAGCGGCAGGTGAACACCATGCAGCGGCGGCGCAATGGAAAATGGTGGCAGCGGATGGTGACGTACCTGGATGTTGGCGTAGTCGACCTCGCACATCTTCCGCGAGTTGTTCACCTTCCAACGGAAGCCCTACAGGTGCTTCGTCCACAGCCAGAACGCCGCATCTGGCGATGTGACATTGACAAAGCTGTAGCCCTTGTTGGCCTCGGACCTTGGAAAATGCAACAAACGAGGTTAAGTATCAATCAGTAAAAGACAGGAGCTTGATTAGTATAATAATATATTTCAAAGCATAGGCGTGGTAATTGAAGTCAAATGGAAAGTGAATAAAATTGTAAAACTGACTTGATGCGGCCCACTGCAATTTTCGCGTTCTCCTCAGCACAGTGCTGATCAATGATGTTCATTACTTTTTTCCTCTTGTGGAAAACGATGTAAAACATCAGGTATTAACGCATCAACAAATATGAGGGGAAGAATACCAACACGCAGATTTAAAAGTATGTTGCGGATCATCAGCGTCGCCAGTCTAGAAGCAGGGTCGAAGCGGCGCCGTGGCCGTCGCGAACTCGAGAACGGATGAGGAGAAGGCTCATTGCCAACGGATCGAGGGGACGGAAGCTACACGGCCGCTATGGGCGATGAGCCTTCCCCTAGATCCATTCTCGAGTCAGGGTTTGGGCCGACGGTGGGGGCGCAGGGGCGGCGGGCCGACAGTGGAGCCGGGGGCACGACAGGCGACATTTTGTGGCAGGGCCGCAGAAAATTTATTTCCGCCCGCCTAGGCCCAGAGTCGGGCCTGCCTTTAAGACCATTCGTAGTGGTTCACGGTAAAGCGGTGATGGGATGAGGAGTGGTTCCAATTGAATTCAAAGATGCGCATGCACCGTGCGTGTTTAAGGCGCCTCGGTGACTGGCGCACACGTAAGCTCGGTGCGCCTGGTCGCATCAGCCGCCTGTACAAATGGCTACGGCTTGAATGAAGGATGAAACCTTATGCAGCAAACAGCAACATATAATACTTCCTCCACCTCAACTCAACTCTATTTCTGTATTGGTCGAACTAATTACCTTTGACAAATGATTTATATGGAGTTTATTATCATCAATAACATGTAGTACTAGATTGTATATTATGGAAATATTTTCAAGGTGAATCTAAAAGTACAATTCTTGTATTGTTAAAACAGATCAAAATTGCGTAAATCTCAAAGATAGATTTGACGAAACCTAAGACTTCCCTTTGAAAAAGTTTTATACTTTACATTAGTTTTACATATGTAATATGCACATAGGATATATCACTAAATAGTTTTGCAAAAAAACATGCAGGAGAAATATGTATATCCCATATGCTACTACTACGTAAATTAGGGGTTGGCAAATAAATTGAGACCGAAAAACCGAAACCGATAAAACCGAGACCGGAACTGAAAAGACAGAAATATCGGGTATAGGGTATTTTTCGGGTAGCAAATATAAATAGCTAAAAAATAAATGTCGGGTACAGATGTATGAAGCAGTTCCACATTTGTGACATGTGTCCACATGAACGGACGGGTGAAGCAGTTGCATGACTGTGACATGTGTCCGCATGAATGAACGAGGTTGCATGAGGGCAGGACATGACAGCGATAATGCCAAGGAATCGTATCCTTCTAAAGCATAATTTTTCCTCGCATACGATGGGCCCTTCGGATGCAACTTCGGTGCTCCCGTTTGTGCTTCCATGCGTACTCCGCGCTTATGTGTCATCATCTAATTGGTTGATGTTAAATCAGGCATTATGTTAGGTAAATGAAAGGGCCAATAAAATCATTACACTTAAGTAGGAGCACGCATGGAAGCACTGAATGGGAGTATACAAGCTGTTTCCCCTCCCGTTCTGTCCTCCGATGCATCATCCCGCTGATGTGTCAAAACATTATTGGTCCCTTTATTAATGCTTAGTTTAACTACCATACCTTCACAACAAATAATGTTGGCGTAGTCGACCTCGCACATCTTCCGCGAGTCGGTCACCTTCCTATGGAAGCCGTGCAGGTGCTTCCACAGCCGGAACGCCGTTCATCTTCACCGGCACATTATGTACGGTCCGGGTGTGCCGGTGTGTACCTTAACCCCCATCGTGCGTCCCTAGTGGTGGTTGGAAGACCCCTGCAGGTATGTTCTGATTACTGTCCTCTAACTACATCTAGGTTTCCCATGATGCATGCGGTTCACCAGCAGACAAGCCAACAAAAACTCGGTGATGAGAGCGGCATGCAAATTTCTTGATGACAAACTGGCTGCAAGCCCTGTCCCTACCGTTCTGTCCTCCCAAGTGGGGACGGACGACGTACGGGCGGTTAAGGTACACCGGCACACCCGTACCATACATGTACCCGGCCAGCCGTGTAGTTTCCTTCGAACCTCCGGCAGAAGAAAGCAGCATGCAAGTTTCATTCTGTATGGAGAATGTTTGTTGTGTATTCATCAGGAAACACAGATACACTTTATATAGGCTAGCTAGTGTAGTGTGAAACCAAAACAAAACCCTTTTGCACTACACAGATTCAAAAGCTAGCGTTAATGACTAAATGTAGGCCTACGCAGTCTAACAATGACGTTAGACCAATGCAGTCAACAATGACGGTTACATGTGTGCGTTCTCATCCTTTCTTGTAAGACCTATGTGTGTTGAATACATTGGCTTGTAGTGAATACACTTGGCTTTGATGATAAAAGTTTTGAATATCATTAAAACACCTTATTATCAAGGTCCGATGGTAGGTCCCACTTGTTTGGGGTAGCTCCATCTACATTAGATGCTAGGTCCGGCTTCTTGGTAAGGTCCGACTAGCTTTGATTAGCTCTGGTGAGCTTTATCTTTAGCTCCGGCATGTCTTTGTTAGCTCCGGCATGTCTATGATAGCTCCGGCATATACTTGATAGCTCTGGCATGCTTTTGCTAAGCTCTGACGTACTTTGTCTAGCTTCGGTTTTGGGTTGACTAGTTTTGACTAGTTTTTGGTAAGCTCCAGTGCTAGGATCTACTAGTTTTGGTAAGCTCCGGCGCTAGGTTCTACTAGTTTTTGTTAGCTCCGGCTCAAGCTCCGGGTTGCTCTGGCAAGGTCCAGAACTTGACCGCAGTGCTTCTGCTTTTCATTTGCAATGTTTCGAACTTGCTTTACATTGTTGGAAAGATTGCTTAGTATTCATTTGCTAAGTTTTTGGATGATATGGATGATATCGTGTTACTATGGTTTTGCAACATGCTTATGTGAGGCTCTCACGTAAGGTATTGTGTTCGGAACTAACTTGAGTCAGGTCGAGGACTTGGGCTCGTATGGATTGGTTGTTTATTCATGTGCAGGTGTTGCTTGAGTTCAAGTCATGGCTGGTTACGGGATCTATTGGACTAGTCTCAGGGAGGAGATGAGGTTCCAACAACCAAATTCAGGAGAAATTATGGTTGAGCTGATCAGGAGGTCGCGCAGGATGATTGAATCAAGGGCGGTGCATATGAATGTTACTAGACGTCGAAAGAAGGTGTTCGCACGTATGCATGCAGTGCATGACGTGGCAACATGGTTCCGAAGATGGGATAAGGAAGGAAGATCTGATCGGAAGGATCGGATCGTATCGGTTGAAGACTTAGGCTGCGGCGAAGTCGGTTATGGCTCGGTATGGAAATATCGAGTTGGTTATGATAGGATTTCGTGTGGGTCACGAATTTGAGTTGTTTAGGAATGTGGTATACGTTCCTAAGGTGTTTGGAAGTCTTAAGATTGCTTCTATCTGCGTATAGAAGAGTCCTAAGTAGTTATGGAAAGTTCCGATTGTGATCTGATTAGGATTGGAGTCCTAGTTTAGATTGGGATGGCCTAAGGGTTGGTTATATAAACAAGGGAGCCCAGAGCTCGTGGAAGACGACTTTGGGGGGCTGTTCCTCTTGTGTTCTATTGAATAAAATTCGTAGTTTTAAGGAACTTTTGTGCCTTGTTCGTCCGACTTGTTCCAGGCAAGTTTTACTCGTCGAGTTTCTGGACAGCACTACCTTTCGTTGGTGGTTTTATCATAACTCGAGTTTTACAGATCCAATTGACGTGATTCTTTTTGGGTTGTCTTCAAAACTTGATTGTCTATCATCTGTCAAAATTTCATGGTCATTGGATTTGTGGTTTCTGAGCTACACGAGTTTCTTTGCAGCATTCCAGAAACTGTTTTTCTCGGGTTGGTCAGATTGACCATAGTCTGATCTTTCGATCATAACTTGAGTTTTTCTCAACGGATTTGAGTCATTCTTTTTGTGTTGTCTTCGTGACTTGATTATCTCTGATATATATCACTTTTGTCACGGTGAAACACGTTTCGATTAGTCTCATACACGATTTCTTTAACAGATCGTTTTTCTGCCGAAAGGGTTTGGTGTTTTAATTGTTTCCGCTGCGTAAGATTTTTAAATCTACCATTCACCCCCCCTTTGGTAGCTTTTCACGTTCTCTTCGATCCTACAATTGGTATCAGAGCCACGGTGCTCTAATATTTGTGATTTGCACGTGTTTTTGACTAGTCATCATGGAGAAGTACTCCGTCAAACCTTGTGTGTTTGCTGGTATTGATTTTCAGGTTTGGAAGGCACGCATGGAGGCTTTCATCCAGGCACAAGGCTTTGCAATATGGGAGAAGGTGTATAAGCCTTATGAAGTTCCACCGAATGATCAAGTCACGGTCACAAACCTACGGGACGTCGACAACAACAACAAAGCCCGAAACTTGATCATCCAAGGACTCACTCAAAGCGACTTTGATCGTGTCGCGCACCTCCGGTCAGCATACGATGTTTGGAGAGCTCTCTGTGATTATCATGAAGGCTCCAACACAATCAAGGAGGTAAAACAAGATATGTTCAAAAAGGAATATATGCGTTTTGAGATGCAACCAGGTGAGTCTATCGATGACCTCTTTGCTCGTTTCAATAAAATTCTCAGCAACTTATGTAGTGTCAATGTTAATTTTTCTGATGCTGAGAATGCTAGGCAATTTCTTAGTGCATTAGACATGTCAATTTGGGAGATGAAAGTAACATCTATTCGTGAATCAACTGTCATGAGTTCTCTTACATTTGATGTACTTTATTCTAAACTAAAAACTCATGAAATTGACATCCTAGCACGTAAGAACCCAAATAAGTCTATTGCATTTGTTTCACAAAGTGATATGTCTAGCTCCGACCAATCATCATCCTGCAATACTCTTGCTTTGTTGTCCTCGCTAAACCTGGAACAGATCGAAGAATTACCAGAAGAGGAGTTGGCACTCATCTCTACTAGTTCTCAAAAGCATTGCAAAATGTGAGAACTAGAAGGAGAGCAAGCTCCGGACCTCAACGCTGTTTTGAATGTGGTAAAATAGGACACTTTCGTACAGAATGCCCTAACCATTCAGGTCCGACCACCCGGGAAAAAAAACAAAGCAAGGTACGGACCTCCTCTGGAAACTCCAACAAGAAGAAGAAGGGTACCATAGGACGCAAGATGATTAACAGCTTCATCACCGCACTTCAAGAACTTAGTTCAAGTGATGTAGACTTTGAAAGTGATGAAGATGATGACGACCTAGCCAACTTATGCTTCATGGCGGGCAAATCAAGATCAAGATCAAGTCAGGGGGATGCAGAACACAGCAGTGAAGACGATGAGGTATGTTCTACCTGCAATGAAATGTGTGATGCTATTTCTCGTGCAACTATTATTGTCAAGAAAAAGGACAAAAAGCTTAGGGATAATGTTGCTAAAATTGAATCACTAGAATCTGAAATTAACCGTTTAAAAACTTTGATTCCTAGTGACGATGCATGTCCCTCATGTGACTTAATCTATGAACAATTGTCCACATTAAGAAGTGCACACTCCTCCATTCTAGATAGACTTGATGAAGAAATTGAAAAGAACAAAGAGCTTGCTGCACTTAATGATAAAAACTTGAAAGATGCTAGCTGTTCTACAATTGATTTGCATTGTTCTACTTGTGATGATCTTGATAAAAAAACTGCAAGATGCTATGAATGAAATTTCTATATTGAACAATGCTTTACGTTCTCATGAGGTTAAATTTTGTTCCAATTGCGAACTAAAATGAAAAACTTCATGTGAAAATTGCCTTGATCTGTCCAAGAAACTTGATGACATGCATAGGACAATAGATCGGTTTTGTAATGGGAATAAGAATCTAAACTTGCTGCTGAATTCTTCCAAGTCTTGCAAAGATAAAACTGGTTTAGGTTTTGATTCTCTTGTTCATGCTAAGGCACATCCACCTAAAATTGTAAAGTCATTAGGAAGTGGTTTGATTCAAACAGTTCCTAAACAAAAAGAAGTGTTTTCAAATCTGCAGGAGTGCTTTCTAATTCTGTTTCTAATGTTGGGTGCTCATCGAGACATGATTACAAAATTAAGTTTCATTGTACCTACTGTGGTAGAGATGGTCACGTCATAAATTTTTGTTATAGACTAGCTAAACAACAGAAAAGGGAAAGAATGTCTGCTAGATCTCATAACCTTCATGCTAAACCGAAAATTAGAAACATGCAACTGCTTAATTGAGTCAGAAATTTGAAAAGGTAGCTTCTGGAACTTTTGGCAAGAAATCTACAAAGGCAGCTCCGGTAGTTCTGATAGCTCCGAGAGCTCCCGGATCTTCTGTTGTTCCCTCCGAAGCTTCAGTTTTTGCCTCCGTACCTTTTGCTTTTACCTCCGGAGCTACTGGTTTTCACTCTAAACAAGTAACAACTTCTAAATCAACTGTTAAGAACAGAAAACCTCAACCTTTGACTCATAAACCTGCTGTTTTGTCTCACCTTTCGCGTGTTTTTCCTGCTGCACGTCGTGTGACTCAGTACTGGATACCTAAATGCCTTTTGACTAACCCCAGTATTGAGTCATCGACGTATTGTGCTTCTATGTAGGTTACACGTTTGAGGAAGGAGAACATTTGGATTGTGGATTCAGGTTGCTCACGCCACATGACCGGTAACAAATATTGGTTCTCCTCCCTCTCTTTTGTGTCACGTGTAGAGAATGTTACTTTTGCCGATAATTCTTCAACTCCTATAATTGCTAAGGGTTCGGTTAGAGTAAATGATCACTACACTTTGAAAAATGTGGCACTTGTCAAAAATTTGAAATACAACTTGCTTTCTGTTTCACAATTGCTAGATGAAAATCTAGAAATTATTTTCAATAAAAACTGCTGCAAAGTTGTAGGTTCAAACAGTGAGCTTATTTTTAACATGTCTCGGTTTGGAAGAGTTTTTAAAGCTGATTTTGATATGTCTTCCTCTAAGCATAGGTGTCTAGTTGCTAATGATTCAAAGGACTTATATTTTTGGCATCGTAGACTTGGTCACGTAGGCTTTGATCACCTAACGCGTGTTAGTGCTCTTGATCGCATACGTGGGTTGCCTAAGCATAAAGGGGACACAAAAATTGTGTGCTCTTCTTGTAGACATGCTAAGATGGTTGCAGGTTCACATACTCCTCTCACAATGATCATGACAACTGAACCATGTCAACTTTTGCACCTTGACACCGTAGGACCTTCACGTGTTCAATCCTTCGGAGGTAAATGCTATGCTCTTGTTATTGTTGATGATTATTCTAGATATTCTTGGGTGTATTTTATGGCGTCTAAGAATGAAGTTTTTAGTCACTTTAGAACTTTATTTCTTATATTATCAATTGATCACCCAGGATCATTAAAAGCAATTAGAAGTTATAATGGAACTGAATTTAAAAATCAATCTTTTGATCACTTTTGTGCTGAAAATAGAATAGATCATCAATATTCTTCACCATATGTACCTCAACAAAACGGTGTTTTAGAAAGAAAGAACAGAACCTTAGTTGAGATGGCTAGGACTATGCTTGATGAATATCAAACTCATAGGAAACTTTGGGCTGATGCGTTAGCAACTGCTTGTTATGTCTCAAATCGTGTTTTCTTGCGTGCTAAGCTAGGTAAAACACCATATGAGCTTCGGTTTGGACATAGGCCTAGTGTTACACACTTTCGGTTCTTTGGTTGCAAATGCTTTGTTAAGAAACATGGTAATCTTGATAAGTTTGAACCTAGATCCATTGATGGCATGTTTCTTGGTTATCCATCTCATACTAGAGGCTACCGTGTGCTTTTATTTGACACTAACAAAATTGTGGAGACTTGTGAAGTGTCTTTTGATGAAGCTAGCCCAGGTACAAGCTCCGGTGTTGCAGGACCAGATCTGTATCCTCAGGGGAGGGTATTTTCGAAGATGAAGAAGAGCCGGTGATACTGCCTGGCAGTTCCGAAGCTGACACGTATCCAGCTCCGGACATTGAACAAGCTCCGGCTATCACCTCTGCTGGTCCTGATCGTCCACAAGTCACAAGCTCATCAATCTATGATGAACCTAATGAAGAAGAAGCTTGTGAGACATCTATTCCGCTACGTTTTTACAAAGATCATCCCGCACAACAGATGATTGGAAGCTTGCACGAACAAGTCACACGGTCCAGGTTTTGCGATCCAAACTCTCATGCTCATTCTGCTTTTGTTGCTTCTTTTGAACCTAAAGATATATCACAC
The DNA here is from genome assembly GCA_036927565.1 of Tuctoria greenei. Taxonomy (NCBI): domain Eukaryota; kingdom Viridiplantae; phylum Streptophyta; class Magnoliopsida; order Poales; family Poaceae; genus Tuctoria; species Tuctoria greenei. Next base: position 132,172,500 of record JAYESD010000005.1, on the reverse strand, counting down.
GCACTCAATAATGAATCTTGGATTATTGCCATGCAAGAAGAGTTAGAAAATTTTGAAAGAAATAATGTTTGGAAACTTGTACCTCCACCTCAAGGTCACACTTTAATTGGAACTAAATGGGTATTTAAAAATAAACAAAGTGAGGATGGGGTTGTGGTTAGGAATAAGGCTAGGTTGGTTGCTCAAGGTTTCACTCAAGTTGAAGGTCTAGATTTTGATGAAACTTTTGCTCCTGTCGCTAGATTAGAAGCCATAAGAATTTTGTTAGCTTTTGCAGCATCTAAAGGTTTTAAGCTATATCAAATGGATGTTAAAAGTGCTTTTCTTAATGGCTACATAGATGAGGAGGTTTATGTCAAACAACCACCAGGTTTTGAAAATCCAGATTTTCCTAATCATGTTTACAAACTGTCCAAAGCCTTATATGGTCTCAAACAAGCCCCTAGAGCATGGTATGATAGGTTAAAAACATTTTTACTTGAAAAGGGGTTTACAATGGGCAAGGTTGATAAAACTCTTTTTGTGCTTAAACATGGCAATGACTCATTATTCGTTCAAGTGTATGTGGATGATATTATCTTTGGTTGTGCTTCTCATGATCTTGTGTCCATGTTTTCAGCAATGATGAGTTCCGAATTTGAAATGAGTATGATGGGTGAACTCACTTACTTTTTGGGGCTGCAAATCAAGCAAACCAAGGAGGGTACCTTTGTGCATCAAACGAAGTATACCAAAGACCTCCTAAGGCGCTTCAACATGGACAAAAGCAAGCCTCTTCGGACACCAATGGGAACAGCAACAACACTTGAACTTGATGAAGATGGTGAATCTGTGGATCAAAAAGAATATAGAAGCATGATCGGATCACTTTTGTACCTCACGACATCTAGACCGGACATACAATTCAGCGTATGTCTTTGTGCACGGTTTCAAGCCTCCCCACGTGTTTCACATCGTCAAGCCGTCAAAAGGATTCTCAGGTACTTACATGGAACTCAAGAATTTGGCATTTTTCTTCCTTCTTCCTCAACCGTTACTTTGAAAGCTTTTTCCGATGCTGATTTTGGAGGTTGTAGGATTGATAGGAAAAGTACATCCGGTGCTTGTCATTTTCTTGATAATTCTCTTGTTGCTTGGTCCTCTAGAAAACAAAATTCAGTTGCTCAATCCACAGCCGAATCTGAATATGTAGCTGCTGCTAGTGCTTGCTCACAAATTCTTTGATTGTTCAAACACTTAAGGACTATGGGGTTGATCTAGCTAGTGTTCCACTATTCTGTGATAACACTAGTGCCATTTGCATTGCTAAAAACCCCGTGCAACATTCTAGAACTAAGCACATTGACATTAGGTATCACTTTCTCCGAGATAATGTTGAAAAAGGAAACATTGTGCTTCACCATGTAGATACCGAACAACAATTGGCTGACATTTTTACAAAACCTTTGGATTTCACTCGTTTTTGTTTCATTCGTAGTGAAATAGGGGTTATGCATCCTCATGGCTTAAATTGAGGGGGAGTTTTTTGAAACTTTGGAAGTCTATGTGTGAATCTGAAATTAAAATAATATGAGCATAGTATTTCATACATATATGACTTTGTGATTCCTTTTACATGCTGAAAGTTCTTACTACATTACTCGTGTTATACATTTTGTAGTTTTTGCCATGTCTAGTAATTGGAATAATTACATACACTAAATCTGGTCATGGTCGAACTTTCTTGCTGTTTTGAACTTGTTGCATGCTCACAAATACTTTTAATTATTAAGAATACATCAAGTAATCAACTCACATGTTGAGTTTTTATGAACAAATATAAATTGAGAAAAGATCCAGAGAATATGCATGCATCGCACTTCTTCTTTTGAGATGGCTTGTCATTGCACTTAGATATGAACTTGGAAGAAGTTGTGTATGACTAAAACCATGCCCTTAAGTTTCTGATTGTCAAATGACATAGGCTTGGCTTGGTTGGTTAGAATAAGGCAGATGCGCATATAATCTCTTGCAAATATCATATGATCTAAATTTATGCTTTGAAAAATAATAAAATGCAGCAACTAATGTCATGCTTTCAGGTTTTTAAATAGTTAAGTTTGTGAGATCATGACTTGCTTAAATTGAAAAATTACATTTGATCTCTAGCATGGCTTACACTACCTTATGTATTTCCTTGATGTGATAATGTAAGGTACTTGATCGTATGACTTGGATGAGCTTTGTTTATATGTATATGTTATAATATGCTCATAACAACTAAAGAGGGAGAGATAATTTGTTTATATGCTCATGACTTGCTGAATACATTGTCAAAGGGGGAGAGATAATCATGAAAAGAGAGAGAATAAGGAGAGATGATAAAGGGGGAGAGACAATGACAGATAATATGGGATAATTTTTCTTCTCATTTTACTTTTGATTTACAAAGGGGGAGAAATTGCTTTCAAAACTTTTATGTAAATAAGCCAATGTTCGGATTTTAAATGGTGTTGTCAATGCATTCATCAAGGGGGAGATTGTAAGACCTATGTGTGCTGAATACATTGGCTTGTAGTGAATACACTTGGCTTTGATGATAAAAGTTTTGAATATCACCAAAACACCTTATTATCAAGGTCCGATGGTAGGTCCGGCTTGTTTTGGGTAGCTCCGGCTACGTTAGATGCTAGTTCTGGCTTCTTGGTAAGGTGCGACTAGCTTTGGTTAGCTCCGGTGAGCTTTATCTTTAGCTCCGGCATGTCTTTGTTAGCTCCGGCATGTTTTTGATAGCTCCGGCATATACTTGATAGCTCCGGCATGCTTTTGCTAAGATCTGACGTACTTTGTCTAGCTCCGGTTTTGGGTTGACTAGCTTTGACTAGTTTTTGGTAAGCTCCGGTGCTAGGATCAACTAGTTTTGGTAAGCTCCGGCGCTAGGTTCTACTAGTTTTTGTTAGCTCCGGCTCAAGCTCCGGGTTGCTCTGGCAAGGTCCGGAACTTGACTGCGGTGCTTCTGCTTTTCATTTGCAATGTTTCGTACTTGCTTTACATTGTTGGAAAGAATGCTTAGTATTCATTTCCTAAGTTTTTGGATGATATGGATGATATCGTGTTACTATGGTTTTGCAACATGCTTATGTGAGGCTCTCACGTAAGGTATTGTGTTCGGAACTAACTTGAGTCAAGTCGAGGACTTGGGCTCGTATGGATTGGTTGTTTATTCATGTGCAGGTGTTGCTTGAGTTCAAGTCATGGCTGGTGACGGGATCCATTGGACTAGTCTCAGGGAGGAGATGAGGTTCCAACAACCAAATTCAGGAGAAATTGTGGTTGAGCTGATCAGGAGGTCGCGCAGGATGATTGAATCAAGGGCGGTGCATATGAATGTTACTGGATGTTGAAGGAAGGTGTTCACACGTATGCATGCGGTGCATGACATGGCAACATGGTTCCGAAGATGGGATAAGGAAGGGAAGATCTGATCGGAAGGATCGGATCGTATCGGTTGAAGACTTAGGCTGCGGCGAAGTCGGTTATGGCTCAGTATGGAAATATCGAGTTGGTTATGATAGGATTTCGTGTGGGTCACGAATTTGAGTTGTTTAGGAATGTGGGATACATTCCTAAGGTGTTTAGAAGTCTTAAGATTGCTTCTATCTGCGTATAGAAGAGTCCTAAGCAGTTATGGAAAGTTCCGATTGTGATCTGATTAGGATTGGAGTCCTAGTTGAGATTGGGATGGCCTAAGGGTTGGTTATATAAACAAGGGAGCCCAGAGCTCGTGGAAGACGACTTTGGGGGGCTGTTCATCTTGTGTTCTATTGAATAAAATTCGTAGTTTGAAGGAACTTTTGTGCCTTGTTCGTCCGACTTGTTCCAGACAAGTTTTACTCGTCGAGTTTCTGGACAGCACTTCCTTTCGTCGGTGGTTTTATCATAACTCGAGTTTTACAGATTCAATTGACGTGATTCTTTTTGGGTTGTCTTCACAACTTGATTTTCTATCATCTGTCAAAATTTCACGGTCATTGGATTTGTGGTTTCTGAGTTACACGAGTTTCTTTGCAGCATTCCAGAAACTGTTTTTCTCGGGTAGGTCAGATTGACCATAGTCTGATCTTTCGATCATAACTTGAGTTTTTCTTAACGGATTTTAGTAATTCTTTTTGTGTTGTCTTCGTGACTTGATTCTCTCTGATATCTATCACTTCTTTCACGGTGAAACACGTTTATATTATCTCATACACGATTTCTTTAACAGATCGTTTTTCTGCCGAAAGGGTTTGGTGTTTTAATTGTTTCCGCTGCGTAAGATTTTTAAGTCTACCATTCACCCCCCTCTGGTAGCTTTTCATGTGCTCTTCGATCCTACATTTCTACAGTCTGGTGGTGAACCGCCTGTGTCATCGGAAGCCTAGATGGAGTTGGAGGACAGGAATTGGAGCATACCTGCCTGGACCAGGATCGCCTGATGTAGCAAAATTTTGCTGCATGCGTGCAGTAAAGGCTGCATCTACCCTTTGTTTTGATCCGACAGTTGTACTTCCCAGCTATCCAACTAAGGGGTCTATTCAAATCGTTTCTTAAACTCTTGTCTGCTTGCTTCAACATGGGAAATAATTTACATGCATATAATGATGCATACTTCAAACATCTAAATAAAACGAACTTCTATAACTAATTAACACGATTAAAAACACATTAACTATTGGGGACATTAGGGAGGGTTGTGATGCTTTCATTTTGTAAACATGACAAGAATTCCATTTCATTTAAGTAGGAGCATGCATGGAAGCACTGAGTGGGAGTATACAAGCCGTTTCCTCCCGTTTGGATGCAACTTCGGTGCTCCCGTTTGTGCTTCCATGCGTACTCCGCACTTATGTGTCATCATCTAATTGGTTGAAGTTAAATAAAGCATTATGTTAGTTAAATGAAAGAGCCAATAAAATCATGACACTTAAGTAGGAGCACGCATGGAAGCACTAAATGGGAGTATACAAGCCGTGTCCCCTCCTGTTCTGTCCTCCCATGCATCATCCCGCTGATGTGTCAAAATGTTATTGGTCCCTTTATTAATGATTAGTTTAACTACCATACCTTCACAACAAATAATGTTGGCGTAGTCGACCTCGCACATCTTCTGCGAGTCGGTCACCTTCCAACGGAAGCCAAGCAGGTGCTTCCACAGCCGGAACGCCGTTCATCTTCACCAGCACATTATGTACGGTCCGAGTGTGCCGGTGTGTACCTTAACCCCCGTCGTGCGTCCCCGGTGGTGGTTGGAAGACCCCTGCAGGTATGTTCTAATTCCTGTCCTCTAACTACATCTAGGTTTCCAATGACGCATGCAGTTCACCACCAGACAAACCAGCAAAGCCTCGCTGATGAATCCAGTCGTGATGGTTTTCTCTTCTTGTTTTTTGTGATGTTTTATTTTTTCTTGTTTCGTGATGTTGTGTTTCATGTTTTGTACATTCCCCTTCCCATATTACCTGTCGCTAAAAATTAGAAAAAGTTATTTTCTAGTTCAAATATGAACTAAAAAAACTTGTTCTAACGACAAGTAATGTAGGAAGGAGGGAGTAATGTTTTATGATAATGAACTCAATGTTGTTCGACTGTTCCATCTGTTATTTTATTTTCTATCTGCTATTTAGTAAACTATCTATTCCATCTGTATTCTCTAATAATGAACGACCGTCCACACCGCCGATGGCCTCTAAAGTGGTTTGTACGATACTTTAGCCGCTGGAGGTGTCAGGAGATCGCCCGCAGCGGGGCCTGCAAAGCGGTTGTAAAGTAGTAGATAGAGTACTAACAGGTAGCAACGACTAGAAAGAAAAGATGTGACAGTGAACAGAGAGAAAAGAAAGGACGAGAAAAATGTTAGAAAAAGATAGGTATAACTCCAACGTTCCACTGGCCATATGCCACTATATGCGGTGTAATCATTACCACTACTCCTATACGCGGCAAAAAATTATTACCACTACTTCAAGGGAAGTGCTGCAGACTAGATGTGCCGATTAGTTTATTTTGTTTTTATTGCGGATTATGTAACAGCTAGTTCTGTCGATTAGCGAGGACTGGAATGAAAAGTGGAGACAATGAACAGAGAGAAGGGCACCGACTGTTGTGAAATCTGGACTTCTGTGTAAGCGTGCAATCTGCGGATCTTAGCCGTTTGATGAACATCCAAGGGTGGCTGCACCTTTTACATATAAATGTGTAAAAAGTGCGCAAGCAGGTGGAAGAATCTAGGTGCAAAAAGTACGACACCCTTGGATTTCCATCACACGGCTGAGATTCGCGGATTGCACGCTTGCACAGGAGCCCAGATTGTACAGCAGTCGTTGCCTTCGTTACAAACTACTGTATGATCGAATGTATTCATTTCCAGAAGAATCCATTTCTTTAAATTGTCCCGTGAGTTTCCTTTGATGCAAACGGGGCTAAACATAAGACGAGCGCGCATAGGGAAAACACAACAAGTGCAAGATTCATCAGAGACTATTGGGCATAGGGGAAACACATATACTAGTACAAGTCTATTTTATATACTCCCTTTGTTCTCTTTTATTTGGCATTGGGAGAAATAGTGGTTCATCCAAACGGGAATGGAGGGAATATAATCCATATAGTACAATGCTAGACAGTAGAACAGGTGATGCTCGTGCTTAATCCTACAGTTCTCTGTACAGAGGACTGACCACATCTCCCACGTAGGCCTGTCGCAGTGGGCAGTTCCCTGGTTCCCCCCCCCCCCCCATTGAGTAGCCCCAAGCATCATCATCAATGTTGGGCACCGCCACCGGCGGCGCTTCTCGACGAGGCCTGCCCAGGAACCTCCCGGCGACACCATCAATACTATTCATGGCTTCACGCCGACACCGGCAGCACTCCTTGTTCGTCCACTTCATGGCGACGAACCTGGCTGCATTGTAGCCAACGTGGGCCTCACCTTCGACCTGTCGGATATACTCGAAGGGGTAGCGGGCCCTACGGTTGGCATCGTAGCGGAGCATGGCGAGGACGTAGGCCGCCACCATGTGGACATTCGCGGCCGCCCGGGCAAGGAACTAGGTGCCCGGCTGCGCGCGATCGTGCAGGAAGACGAGGTCGAACCCGATGATGTAGCACGCATGAGGGTTGCCGACGATTGCCAGGCGCTCCACGAGGCAGTCGTAGCTCCGGTTATACTTCCAGATGCTCACCCGCTCCAGCGCCACGCGCCTGCTCACAACGCGATCCCGGCATGCCGCGTGCATGGCCTTGCAGGTGGCGCACAGACTGGAGAGGTCGTCCATGGGCTGCGGGGAGGTTGCGGCGACCCACCCCGCGATCAGGACTGCAGTATCGTGCGGAAAGGGGAACTCCATGGGATTCGATGGGAACCAATGAAGACACACGCGACGGAGATGAAGAGGAAGAGTACGCACGGAGAAGAGGATGGCCTTTGTGTTTTGCGGAGAAGAGAATGGTGTGTCTTTATTAGTACGCGCGTAGAAGACGATGAGGCGCGCGCAGTGATTGTTATGGCTTCTAAACTGCACCGTTTGGAATGCTAATTGCGAAACTGGGGTTACGGCTTCTAAAGTGCAACTGTATGCTACTTTAGCCGCTGGAGTTGTCAGCAGGCAGGAGATCGCCCGCAGCGGGGCCTACAAAGCAGTCTGTAAAAAGTACTCCACCCTCCGCCCCAACTCAGCTCTATTTTTAGCTTTGGTCAAACTTACATTTGATCAATTATTTCTTACGTGGTCCTTATCCTGATCATGAAGGTCTCGGTTTATTTGCCCACACCTAATTTACGTAGTAGTAGCATATGGGATATACATATTTCTCCTCCATGTTTTTAGCAAAACTATTTAGTGATATATCCTATGTGCATATTACATATGTAAAACTAATGTAAAGTATAAAAATTTTTCAAAGGGAAGTCTTAGGTTTCGTCAAATCTATCTTTGAGATTTACGCAATTTTGATCTGTTTTAACAATACATGAATTGTACTTTTAGATTCACCATGAAAATATTTCCATAATATACAATCTAGTACTACATGTTATTGAAGTTAATAAATTCCATATAAATCATTTGTCAAAGGTAACTAGTTCGACCAAAACAGAAATAGAGTTGAGTTGGGGTGGGGGAAGTATTATACGTTGTTGTTTGCCGCATAAGGTTTCGTCCTTCGTTCAAGCTGTAGCCATTTGTACAGGCAGCTGATGCGACCGGGCATACCGAGCTTACGTGTGCGCCAGTCACCGAGGCGCCTTAAACGCACGCAACGCATGCGCATCTTTGAATTCAATTGGAACTGCTCCGTGTCCCATCAACATTACTGCGCGCGTCGAGAAACGAATAGCCAGGCGGGTTCAAATCCCTTGCAGTACTGCAGGTGCAGTAGACATGGCTGACATGAGGGCCCCACATGGTGTGGGACCCACATGTCAGCCACCTCTACTGCACCTGCAATACTGCAGAGGCCTTACCACTCAGTTGCAGTAACTGCAGTGCAGTTACTGCAGGGGATCTCGTCTATGATATATGATCACCCGGGCACGCCATCGTCTTCTCCGCACAACCACTCTTCCTCTCTTCCCAAAACCGCGCCAAGAACACCATGGCTGACAAGACAACGCCGCCGCCAAGCCCGCCGAAGGACGCCAAGGGGAAGCATCTCTGACCGGACTCCCCCCCTGACATGGAGTGGGCTCTCCGGAAGATGGCGCGCGATGTATTTGACAATACATCGCGCTCCATGCCTCACCTTGGTCTTGGTCCCCTTCCAGAGTATGCTACCATGGGGACCACAAGTTACTACGTCTTCGGAATGACGCACTTGGCCGGTCGCCTCGACATCCTCTGGGAGACGCTGGCGGGCGAGCTCGTCGTCGCGGGCCGCGACAACCTGGTGGCGGCGACGTCCAGGAAATTGGGCTTCCCGTCTCCGCCGCGGGAGGCACCCCCGCCCAGCCAGGAGCCTAAGGAGGAGGAGGAGGAGAAGGAGAAGTAGGTGGAGCGAGGTGGAGAAGTAGTTTTTTTCTTGTTCTTAGTTGTGTTGTTTATCTTTTCTTGTTTGTAGTTTGTGTTTTTCTTTTTTCCTGTTTGTAATGTATCGTCTTAAGGTAATGAACTTTATATTTCTGTTCATTTGTGCGCAAAAATAGTTCTAATTGCTGTTCTAAAGATAAACTAGTGGACTATTTATCTCTTTTATATTTTAGAATGGAATATATTTCCACTTCCAACTCTACTGAGCTGGAGTTCCAGAAAGTGAAAATCACCTATACTAGTTTATCTGACAGGACCAGCAGGGAGAAGCCCACTCTCTGTTCAATCCCAACACGGATCCAACATAATGAGCAATCAAACAGCAAAGCACGTAGTAAATCACAAAAAATGCAACAACAGTTTCTGGAGTACGTATCAACTTTTGCCCAGATTAGATGCTCGTGGGAGTCATTGCAAAAGGGTGAAGACAAAAAAGACTTGATTCTGGATGGCCTACAAAAACAAACTAGAAGTCAGGGTCATCGAAATTTTTGCCCGATTTGGATTGAGTCTTACACTACAGGAATATCGATCAATTACATCGGCTAGAGCCGACGTAATTAAGGCCTAAACTGACGTAAGTAACTTAATTACATCGGTTTTCACTTAGTTACGTCGGCGGTTGGCCGACGTAGCGGTTTGGACGTAATTAAGGTAACTTACGTCAGCCACCAACGTAAGTTACATTAATTACGTCGGTCTGCATCAGCCGACATAAGTAACGTACCGGGATGGGCCGCGGGCTGGGCCGGAGTACTTACGTCGGTTGCTGCAGACCGACGTAAGTTAAGTGCTCTAACTTATGTCGGTTGTTCCAAACCGACGTAAGTTAAGTGGTTTAACTTACGTTGGTATGGTCTGACCGACGTAAGTTAAACTGGGCTAACTTACATCCGCAATTCCATAGCCGACGTAAGTTAAGTTTTCGAATTTTTTTTTTAAAAAAAAGAAACTAACTACCTCGCTCAATGGCAAGAACACAGAACAGACAGATAACATATATACAGCATAACAGTTACAAAATATAGTCCAAAACATCGACAACAACAAAATTTGCAAAATAAGTTCCACCGGGATACACGCTACCCCCTCCACTACCTCCGTGATCATCTCGGCGTGTTTCCGAACCCTGTAGAAGAAACATAGTCACTAGTAAGCATCAATGTCAACTCAGTGATAACATCAGAGTCCAAAAACATCAGTGATAATGTTAGAGTTGGGTTGCTTCACATTAAGTCATGCACCTGGGCTATCACAGAAGGTTTCAAGAGATAATATAGTGGTCTTTGATATTTTTTGACAGTCATGCTATATTACCTCTTGAAACCTTATGTGATAGACCAGGTGCATGACTTAATGTGAAGCAATCCAACTCTAACATTATGGTATTACCGACCAAAAGCTTGATTACACTTAACTTCCTCACCACTATATGAATCAATATCTGACAAGTCATCAAGATCTACCTCTATGTTCTACCTCCTTATCTCTATATGTAAAATATTAAAATGGATACAACAATATTAAAGAGAGAGTTTATCACCTGCTCCGGTGTCTGCTACGGCGGAAGCGTAGGATTCTCGATATCCTGACCGCTGTGTCGAGCAAGAGCCTGCCATTGCAAAATATTAGAAGATATATGTTATTGAAGTGTTGTGAAATTTAACTATGATACTTTAAATTACTTACCCCCACCGCTGCTTGCATCTGGGCCATCATTAAGGACGTCCTCGGCTGCTCCTCCCTTGCCTCCGCTCTCGTCCTCTCCAGCTCTGCCTGGGTTTGCATCAGCATGTCCCTCATGGCCTGGATCTCCAGCTGGGGTTGCGAGAGACGACCACTGGTCCCAACGGTCGAAGCCTGTGATGATGAAGCGCCTCTCAAAGGTCGCATCGACCTTGAGTCGACAACTCCATCAAAAATGGCAAACCTGCAAAAGAATGAAAACACGAAGTAGAAGAAGATTGATTGAAAAAGAAATGAAACACATGAAGAACTCACCGTCCATGGGCCTTCCTACCTCCGCTTGCGTACGTGGCTTGGGGGTCGATCGGCGCACTTTCCCAATCGTAATCCGCAGCTTGTATCTTCGCGACCTCCTGCGTGTACTTTGTCTACAAAAAAAATAAATCTTGTAAGCATGTCAATAGTAGTATTAGTTATAATGAAATTGATAAATTTTGAAAACTTACCAGTCGGTCGGCTGCGACCTGACTACACTGCCCTGGCTGAGAAGGGTCACTTTCCTTGTGACCTCTCTTCCAAACCTGGGTTGGGGTCGGCTTATGACCCATCTCTCGCTCCTGTACAGCCGTGTTAGTGAGATAAATAATATATTAGGAACACATAAATAAAATGAAAAGGTACTTACCATGCATTTAGCCAAACCGTCGCCTCCATAGTTGAGCTTGCCCTCGGACCCCATGCGGCAATATCTAGCCTTTATGTACTTATTGATGAAAGCGTCGCTAGACCAGTACCGACAGAGAGCTAAGTACGCCTCGATGTTACCCTGCAACCTGGAAATACTAACTTGTACATATTTCATTTTTCATCAATGCAGTTAATATACGTAGATATTGTAAATATTTAACAATATTAAATACTTACCTCTGTGTACTGCTCCTCTGTCATGTACGAGTCGGAGTCCTTCCTAAATACACCCCTTTGCTGCTCCTGCTCCTGCTCCCAGGGGTGCCGCTTGTAGTACGCGTTGAAAGCCTGAATCCGGGCGTACAACAACGCCACCGTCGTGAGCTTCCAAGCGTTGTAATGGAACACGCGTCTCACGTGATCCTCCATGTCTGGTTCCTCTACTTGGTACCTCAGCTTTAAGCAAACAAATATTTAAGTGATATGCATTAACAATTCAAACGAGTTGAAAAAATGAAACAGTTAAACTTACCATAAAATCGTGCCACACGGCTCCCTGAACCGTGCCATGCACCGGGTGAGAGACACGAGCGTAGTCATCCCACGACAGGGCAGGAAAACCGTCAATCACACTGGGGTAGTGCAACTTCATGACAACACCCAGAACACTGTTAACCTGCCTGTGGTGCTTCTCGGCCCCCGTGAACGAAAAGTCATACCAACATCTACAAAATATATTAAATCAGTAAGTAAAGGAAAACAACATCTAATATTTAATATACTACATACAATATTTACCTGTCTCCAACAGGACGGATTGTGGTCCGCTGAGTAGTAACAGGAGGAGGAGCCGCAAAGTGGGTCCTCCTCATCCGTCGCCTCTGCTGTGACGCTGTCGCGTCCTGTGACCCTGAAGGCTCTGCTGAACCACCGGAGTCTCCAGGAAGGCTAGTGGTAGCCGACTACATAGGGAGGCTAGCGCTAGCCGGCTCCAAAGGGAGGCTAGCGTTAGATGGCTCCTGTAGTTGCCCCCTAGCCTCTGAGTCGGGCTCCTGTAGGGGCCCCCTAGCCTCTGACTCTAACTCTGACTCAGAAGTCTTTGAGTTAGACTGCACAAAAGGAAAAGATTGACAATAAATAATTAATAACAACTGAAATTTCAAAAATAACTTTATTGTAACTAAAATTTACCTCAGTCCGCTGAAAGCACACGATAGCTTAGGGTGGAGCGTGTGCCAGAAATAGGGAACGTCTGCTAGAAACGAACGAGCTCCCTGAGCAAGGGTCTCGTGGTGGCTCAAACCCTCTCACTGGCTTCCCTTTCCCCTTCCCCTTCCCCTTTGACGACATCCTGTTGCAAGGAATAAATGATTAGTATGCAAAGATAATATACAAAATTAATTTTAAATTAGTGAATAAAACGTTACTTCAAAATTCATCAACATCACGATCATGCACCCTACTCCTTACCAGCCCATCGATCTTCTTCTTTCGCATATCGTTTTCGTTTGCGCAAATCAGCAGGTTCGACTATGTCATCGATATCTTCAGTTTCTTATTCTAATTTTGTTTCCGCTTCCGTGCCAGCCTCGATATCTTAAGCGTCTCCAACTAAGTCATCGAGTCCTACACGGGCTCGACTGAGAAGGAGTCTGGCAACTCTTCTTCTTGGTAGACACAACCAACCTCAGCTTCGTCGTGGTAATAATCATCATCTCCTGGAGCGTATAACCGCTCACGAGGATTCACCTTATGTACCACCCACCAAGCTTTGAATTTATTGCATGGATACGGTAGATAGTACACCTGCCCTACTTGGTGTGCAAGAACTAATGAATCGAATCCTTTCGACTGTTCCTTGTGTTCTACTTCGACCATGCCAAATTCTTTTACTCGAATTCCACGAATGGAATCAAACCATTCGCAGTCAAAGAATACCGCTCGAATTGGCTTGTTTGCGACAAAAGTGAATTCAATGATTTTTTTAATAATCTCGTAGTACTGCGTTTCATGATCTTGCGAATGGATTGCCCTCATCACAACTCCGGTATTACTTTTAGCCATGAGAGGTTGAAGAGATTCAAATTGAGTTGTACGGAATCGAAAGCCGTTGACGTCATATCGACCATAGCTTCTAACATTAACCACTGCATGGGATAGTTGTCGTAAATCTTCATGGACGTTGGCATCTTTTTGGCACTGTCCAAGATATGGAGTTATTAGAAAACGTAAGAATTCTTAAGTTATAAGAAAACATTGTAAACATTGATTAGTTATCGATAAAACGTTACATGATCTCGAAACCAGGAGAGAAAATTAGATCCCCCGTTTATTCCTTCCCGTCGAATATGTTCTATTTGCTTGCTCGTGGGTTGATGTCTATGTCTCCAATTTTGCTTGTCGAACATACTACACGACAAAGAGAACCTTTTAGAATACATGTGTCAGAAAGATGGTGAAAAGCATAAGTGTAGGAGAAACACTTACTTGAAATATTCATTCATTTCTTCCATATTAGCGTACATGTAGAAGAATGTAGCACGCCTTTCTTTTTCGCTAACATCATACAAAGTCCGGACACACATCTATCTTCTCGTGCTTCATACCAAGGTCGGAAAGAATTTTCTTTGAGTTGTACATATCCTTAGGCACTTTGTTGGGTTGTGGAAGGGCATCTTTGAACAAATCGATGAGCATGTCGTAACAAATGTTATAAAAGAATAACTTAGACTTAATTGCCACAAGTCTAGTCACAAAATTGAGGATTGACATTTTAGTGTGTCCATGCAGAACCTCTTCTAAATCCTTGAGACGTTTGAAGAACTCCTTAACCTCTGCTGTTTGAGTATCTTCTGTAAGCTCTGGTCGTATAGCTTCCAGCATCTCATCCATCATATCAACCCCTTGAGCATCATCATTGTCCGCTTCCACTTCTTGTACAACTTGAGAAGCTGTCTCGCCGTGGAAGTTCCACAACTCATAATGTGACACGTAACCGTTTCGACACAAGTGCAACATAAGTTCCACTTTATCCAAAAAAATTCCGCTTCGGAATTTCGTACATGGGCACCGCGCCTTATCGCTATTTGACAACGAAAAAGCTCGTTCCACAAAGCTTATGTCTTGGCGTACCACTCATCTGAGTGACCACCAGTTTTGCTCTTCCAACCAGTGTACATCCAACTACGATCTTCGCTCATGTTTGACTCTGGAGTTTAATGCGAAAGAAATTGTCGTTAATGTATTGTTATGTTATGTCAAGGCCCTACAACCTAGGCAGATAAATCCTAAACCCACCCAAGAGTGACCGAGCAGAGCGTGCTCATGACGAGACGCGTAATCCGATTCAAAGGAAATTTTGGCAGCATAACCCTGCTATTCTCCACTGCACGACCAAAAAAGGTGCAGCAGAGAACAACAGGGTTACGTCACCAAAATCTCATCCAAATCCGGACCCGCGTCTCGTCACAAGCCACGCCCCCTCGGTCACTCTGAGGCTGTCCAAAAAGGGACAATTCCGATCCTGCATGTCTCACATGCCAATGGCATGTGAGACATGCCGATCCGAAACGGGTAATACATTGCTATAGGTTACGTTGCTCATTTTCATTTTGAGGTCATTTAAGAGAGAGGAAAGAACCAGAGAAAGACTGAGAGGAAAGATGGTCTTAGATGATAATTCCGCATCCATGTAGAGTAGGGTATTACGCTCCACATCCAGTTGGTCTTAGAGAGTAAGTTATGCCCCATCGAAGCCCGCCGTTAAGGGTACGCCATCCAAGCACAGGTGCTTGCCATCCTCACCGTCGTCATTCGCCTTCGTGCCCATCTACACGCATAGTTTACCTTACCACCAAATGGGCCTTGTCGGGCCTTGTCAAGCCGGTCCAAAGCCCATTCATGTATATATAGTACTTAAACACTCAAGCAATTAAAATTAAAATTTTAACCATAATTCAAAAAAAATAAGCAATTCAAATAAACCTAAACATAACAATTATCCATTGTAATTCATCAATTTAACAACTCAATTATAACATAAGCAATTCAATTCAATTCAATTCAATTAAACCTAAACATAAGCAATTCAATTCTAACCATAATTCTAAGCATAACAAATAAGCATAAAAATTCATCAATTGTAATTCATCAATTTATCAATTTAATTCTAACATAAGCACTTCAATTAAATATAATTAAACCTAAATATAAGAAATTGAATTCTAACCATAAATCATCAATGTAGTGGAAGGAGGGTGGGGGGGTCTGTTCTGCTGTGGAGGGGGGTGGGGGTGGGGGGGGGGGGTCTGTGTAGGGGAAGGGGGGGCCGGGGAGGGAGGGGGAGGTAGGGTGGCCGTCGGCTAGGGAGGGTAGGGGGAGGGGGGCCGAAGAGGGGAGGTGGAGGGGGAGGGGAGGGGGAGGGGGTCGGAGAGGGGAGGTGGAGGGGGAGGGGGCCGGGGAGGGGAGGGGGAGGGGGGCGCTCGGCCGTGTAGGGGAGGTGGAGGGTGAGATGGAGGGAGGGCTGGACGACGGCGATCGGGGTGGGAGGGCGGGGCGGCGCTAGCTAGGGGAGGGGGCGGGGGAGCCGGGCCGGCGGTCGACGGGGAGGGGAGGGGAGCAGAGGAGAGGGGAGGGGAGGTTACCTGGTGGCGGCGGCGGCGTCGGATGGCGGCGGCGCGACGGCGGGGAGCGGCGGCGTTGGGCGCGGGTGGCGGGGAGAAGAAAGCGGCGCTTAAGGAAGAAAAGAGAAGGTTTGCGTGGGGTAGGTTAAAATACGTAACTTACATCGGCTAAATATTCAACTTACGTCGGTAGATGTAACTTACGATGACCATCCTATTAGCCGATGTAAGTCAAGGTTTATTTACATCAGCACAATTATGTACGTCGGCCAGTTGTCCATGCCGACGTAAGTTAACATTAACTGTGGTCGGCCTAGTTACTTACGTCGGCAGCGGACGTAGGTTAACTTACTTACGTCGGTTTCCTACAGCCGACGTAAGTTAATTTAATTACGTCGGCCAGCCGATGTAAATTAAACCGGCCGATGTAAGTATCAGTGTTTCCTTTAGTGTTAGTTATAAACTTCCATAATAATAAAATGTGTCAGGTATTTTAACTTTCACAAGTGTGTCATAAAATGTATCGGGTGTTTTACTTTCACTAGTGTGTCATAAAGTGTACACCAGCCACGTATCCTGATCCAACCGTACAACTTCAAATAAAGGAGGATCAGAGCATCTCCAACCCCTTTGTTATTTTTGGTTTGCTATTCTTTCAAATGACAAATATGCTATCCACATTTAGCATCTCATTCCATGAGCACCTCCAACCCGTTTGCTCTATGATGTGCTATATTAAATTTTTTTCATATTTTATTAGTATATAATAATTATTTAAAATTCAAATAACATTGTTGCAATGGCTATATTGTAACGTTTGTATTTATAACGGGTGTTTTCAATGGTTATGTTTCGAACGACTATTTTTCAACGGATGTATTTCTAACGGCTAATTTTCAACGACTATTTTGCAACAGAACGACGATAATGTACCGGAAATCGGGAATAGCAAACCGGATAGCATTTGCTACTAGTAGCACACCGAGAGCTCCATATATAGCAAATGGCTAAAAGTAGCAATCCTAATAGCAAACCGGTTGGAGATTATTTTTGCTCTAGATTTGCTAAATGATAGGATATCACATCATAAAGCTAATGGGTTGGAGATGCTCTTTTAGCCATTACCTATATGGTGTGATATCCTATTATTTAGCAAATTTAGAGCAAAAATCATCTCCAACCCGTTTGCTATTAGGATTGCTACTTTTAGCCATTTTCTATTTGGAGCGCTATCCCCAATTTCTGCTACATTATTGTCATTTCTGTTGCAAAATAGTTGTTGAAAATTAACCGTTGGAAATACAACCGTTGAAAAATAGTCGTTAGAAATATAACCATTGAAAAATAGCCGTTGGAAATACAAACGTCACAATATAGCCATTGCAACAATGTTATTTGAATTTTAAAATAATTATTACATATTCATAAAATATGAAATTTTTTAATATAGCACATCATATATTCATATAGCAAACGGCTTGGAGATGTTCATAGAATGAGATGCTAAATATGGATTGTATATTTTCTATTTGAAAGAATAGCAAACAAAAAATAGCAAACGGGTTAGAGATGCTCTTAGAAGATTGGTGGAAAATAATATAAAAAGGAGAAGAAGAAAAAAGATGGCGCGCATTTCGATACATGAACCTTGACACTGCTGACATCCATCTTCATTCGCCAGTTCCTGATTCCGCTGATCTCTCCAGCATGTATTCACACTAGCTACTCTCTAGTGACTGGACCTAGGGTATCCCGTGGCCCACCCGGCATATCTAGTGGGTGGGCTCCTGAGAAATGTTGTTGTTGTTGTTGTACGTGGTGTTAGGTTGAGACCATGCAACTTGTGTTCATGATGATAAGAACTAAAAATTATAAAGAGTATATAAGATTCAAAAAAATTCATTACTCTCTTTACTCCAGGCTCGGGCCCGTCAAATTCGGAAACTCCTCCGCTCATATTGCAACTGCATCAGTTATATATCGAGGCCCGTTTCAAATTATAATCCAAACTAAAGGTGTAGACGAAGGTTTTGCACAAGAGTGAGAGAGAGAGAGTTGCGCTGCGCCGCCGCAGATGGCAACCGTAGGACGACAAGGAGAGAGACCCAATGGCAGGGACTCAGGTGTACAACATGACGTTCAAGGAAGACATGATCACCACCATCGTGACGTCCTCCGTCAAGGCCGTGGAGGACTGGCTCGACGAGGTCCTCTTCATCCACCGTTGGCGCCTTCACAAGCTCATCGTCAGGCTCGACGTCGAGTGGCACCCCAGCTACTCCGCCGACCAGAACCCCGTCACCGTTCTGCAGCTCTGCGTCGGCTGCAGCTGCCTCATCTTCCAGGTCATCCACGCTGACTACTTCCCCGACGAGCTGGAAGATTTCCTCGGTGATTCCGACTACCGCTTCGTCGGCATCGGTGTGGAGGTTGACGCCGATAGACTTTGGAAGGACTAACAGCTGAAGGTGGCCAAAACAGTGGACCTTGCCGAGCTCGCGGCGGAGGAGATGGATCGCCTGAGCCTCCGTCGTGCAAGGATGAAGGACATCGCGAGCGCCGTGATGGGCGCCGACATGGAGAAGACTTACGGGGTGAGGACGAGCAACTGGGACGCGTACAATCTCTCTGGCGAGCAGATTAGCTATGCGTGCATCGACGCCTTCGTATCCTTTGAGGTCGGCCGCAAGCTGCTCTCCGGCGACTACTAATCTTATCACCGAGCTTGCGGGTCGGCTGCCATCGATCATCCCGTCATATGGAGTTTGTAGGTGCATCGCTCAAGTTCTAGATTTTGTGCTTGTGCGCCCAGTCTCTCATAAAATTATTTTTTCATGATGAAACACTATATGGTGCTTTTAAAAACATGCTTGTTATTTCACATGCATCGAGGTCTTTCACATGCATGTTAGTTGTCCATGCATGCTACGCCCCAAACATGATCAACGAGCCTCAAACATGACGATCTCTCAACAAAAAAGAGAACACGTAACATCAGCAAACATGATCGAGGTCATTCACATGTATGTTAGACGTACATATGCTACGTCCCAAACATGTATTCCAAGATAGAAGAATATTTCCTATCGTGTATATATATTTCTATATTTATCATATTCTCTACCATGCATGTGTGTATGCTCTCAACCTACAGTATCAGTATATGAAAGTTTAACTACCACACTAATGAAGAATATTATCCTGTCATCAATAGAGATAACAAATTTGACACAAGGATGTTCCCTCGATGGTACGAGGATAGAATGTGGACTACCATTGTCTAATAAGCACACAGCTCTCATTACGTACGTATGTGGTTCATCAAATTAATGGATCGCATGCTGCCATTATGTATCGCTGTACTCGTCTCTTGAAGAAACAACAGGCGTAGTTGCTAGTCGCTACGTGTTCAGATTTTAGGAAAAAATGAACACACTTGTGAAAACACTTGCGATAACCAAGAGGAGGCGAACCGCAGTTTGGAGTAACTCTGAACAATGATTCAAAGGCACAATTTTTGAAGCGTCCGATCATCTCCACTCATGTGCTTAGACGACGACCCGCTATAAAGGAACACCTTCCTCTTCTTCTCCGCTGCACCTCTCGATCTATTTTACCCTCCAAACTTCTCCTCTTGCTTCTCCGCCGCACCACCGTCGACCACCTCTCTCTCTTTGTTCACACCTCCGTCGCCGCACAAATGGGTAACCCCGCACCAAAGCGCTCCAGGTCATCGACATCCTCCGAACCTCCTTCCCCGTTTCCATCACCGCCAAGGCCGGTGGAATTGGAGGCGGTGCCCGCACCTCCTCCACTCCCATCTCTGCCCGCGGTGCCCGCACCTCTTCCGTCTGACTATGAGGAGACTGTCCGCCTCATGGAGGAAAGCATCGACAAACTCGACGGCAAGCTTAAGGAGGTCACCAGAAGTCTGTTTGCCACCAACGTGCAAGCAAAAGCGACCGACAAAATGGTGCAGGATGTATTTAACAATACATCTCACTCCTATCGCCGACTGGGACTTGGTGTCCTTCCCCAACACGCCAGCATGGACTCCGCCGGCTACGACATCTTCAGGTTAGTCTTTGTTTCCACTCATCTCGACTGCCTCTACGAGACGATCGGTGAGGAGGCCGGGGAGGGGTTTCGCGAGCAACTCGTGGAGGCCGCCATCCGGAAGAAGTTCGATCTGGTGTTGCAGGATGCTTCACCGGCAGTTGCGGCGGAGGCGGATGCGGAGGCGGAGGCGCAGCCGGCGGAGGCTGCGGCGGCGGCGGAGGTGGACAAGTCCTCCTCCGAGTAGAGTAGGATGAGTAGTAGTTTTTTCATTTGGTTTCTATGTGTTTTTTTTCTTGTTTGTAATATATGTGTTGTTTTTATGTTAATGAAAAATGTCTTTTATTTAATGTTCATGAACAATGTGTCCTACTCTAGTACATACACTAACAAAAAACTCCTCCTTTTATCGAAAAACATGGCATATGGAAAATTAACACATTAGTAATATTATACTGTATCTAATAAATACTCCCTCCTTATTCTTTTATTTGACGTTTTGGACAAGGCATTGAACTAACATTAGTAGGACGTGACAACCCCACCCACTGGCATGGCCCTAGGCAGAAGCCCACAAATTTTCTGTGACCCTGCCGCACAGCATTGCGCATAATAGTGGGAGCGGTACACGCGGGATTTCCATACTTTGGTGTCCAGACAACAAACCTAGCACGAAGCGAAGGATCTCAGCAGGATTTCCATGGGACGGCGTGCGGGGCGAGGGCGCACGTGCGATGTTGTGCGGCAGGGCCGCAGAAAATTTATTTCCGCCCGCCTAGGCCCAGAGCTTTAGGCTGTGTTTGGGAGCACAGTTTTTCAATACTAATGTTTTGGAAACCACAGTTTTTAAAATGACATGGCAATACCAAAGTACGTATTTCAGTAACACAGTTTTGTAAACCCACGATTTTGCAATACATAGGACTGTTTGGTTGACAAACACCATTCTGTAAAAAATACCATAGTAATCTCAAATACCATGGTATTGCTAATTTCTCTAAAACTCCAAAAATATTGTGTTCCCAAACACCAAAATTGAATTCTCTGCGGCCCTTCCGTACACAGCCGTCTCTGTGCCACCCTACCTAGATGGTTGCCACGTATGTTCACACTCCAAATCTTACAGCCAAGGGCGCACTGCACGGTTCCCACGACTGTACCACCATGCCCTGATGATTGCCACGTACGCGAGCGCACCGAATCTTGCAGGGCGCACGGGCACACACGAAATCCACGTCCGAACATTGCTCAGCGATCCGAATAACTCGGTGCTTGGCATGCACGATCCATCATCATGCGCACGAATAATATTATGAAATTATCAACTTTGATGATTCAATAATCCAATCAAGTTTCATCTAACCCACCAACAAAAAATTGGATCGTCCAGTCCATCCAACCAAACGTTAATTTGGATGATCCAAGACATTAAGAAATGGATGATCTATCTCCAATCGAATTTCGACGTCAAAGCAAATGTAATTGATGACTGAGCACTTTGTCACATGTCACTAGAGTGTATGCACAAATGACAAATACACGGCCTCAACACTGGGTTTATGGTGACTCATGGACTAACCACATGACCCGACCAAACACTCACGTAATTACCATACACCTACAAGAGCAACTACCTGGCCGCATCCTTCGCGTACGAACGGCAACGCCGACCCACTTATACTTTTTGTACTAGGTACAAATAATTTTCCTTGTCCATGATGCGGCTTTTGTAGTCAAAAAATGAACTACGACAAAGTGACAAGTTCATGGAGATGGGGGAGTACATATGATCATTGACGTCTCTCTCACATGCATGTTAATTATAGTTGTCCATGCATGCTACCCTACGTCCCAAACATAGGATGATCACAAAGCCAAACAATATATATATATATATATATATATATATATATATATATATATATATATATATATATATATATATATATATATATATATATAACATGTTAGATGTCACGCCCAACATGATCAACGAGCCTCAAACTATATATGACAATGTTTTAATAAAAATTAGAGAAAACACGTAATAATGTTGTCATCAAACATGATCGTGGCGAGGTTTTCAAGTGCATATGTTACTTGTCCATGCATGCTTGCTACACCCCAAACATGATCAACGAGTCTCAAATATGACGATCTTTTAACAAAATTAGAAAACACTTACGTCATCAAACATGCATGATCGAGGTCTTTTGCATGTCAAACAGAAAACATGAACGAGGGTTTGTGATATATATATATATATATATATATATATGACGATCTTTCAAAAAGTAAGAGAAAACATGATCGAGGTATTTTGCGTGACAAACTGAAAAAAAAACTGGAACAATGCATATACTTTGGGCCGGTGGGCCCTTTGCATGTCAAAAATTAAAAACTGGAACTGAAAAACTGAAACACCACCAGACGGACCTACAAAGAATGCCAGGTGGGCCACTGCATACCCTAGACCCTTTGCATGTCAAATTAAAAAAACTGCGTGTGAAGCGGAGATGGAAGCCAACCGCGGTTTGGATTAATTCGAAAGCGCAGTTTTTGAAGCGTCTGATGATCTCCACTCGCACAGGACGAGGACCCGCTATAATGGCACACCCGTCCTCTTGCATCTCGACTGCACCACTCCATCTCCATCGATCGTAGCCTCCAAACTTTTGTTCCTTCACCGTTGCAACATCGCCGACCACCTCTCGCTCGTTCTCCGCAACTCCATCATCGCACAAATGGGTAGCCCCGCACCGAAGCGCTCCAGGCCGTCGACGTCATCTGAACCTCCTTCTTCTCCGTTTCCATCGCAGCCAATGCCGGTGGAACTGGAGGCAGCGCCCACACCTCCTCTGTCCCCTTCTCCGCCCACGGTGCTCGCACCTCCTCATTCCGTTTGGGTTCCAGATACTGTCCGCCTCGTCAAACACCGCTTCAGTGAACTCGATCGGCGCCTGAAGGAGGCCACCGAGCAACTTTCCGCCACCGCCGGGCGAGCAAAAAAGCTCAACGTAATGTATTTTCCGATACATCTCGCTCGTGTGAGCATCTAGGTCTTGGGAAACTTCCCGCCTGCACCAGCATGGACACCGCCGGCCACTACTGCTTCGGGTTAGGGTTTGTGGCCAGTTGTC
Source organism: Tuctoria greenei (assembly GCA_036927565.1). Lineage (NCBI taxonomy): Eukaryota > Viridiplantae > Streptophyta > Magnoliopsida > Poales > Poaceae > Tuctoria > Tuctoria greenei. Next base: position 132,149,268 of record JAYESD010000005.1, on the reverse strand, counting down.
TCAACGTCCTCTACGAGAAGATCGGGGAGGTAGCTGGGGTGGAGGGCCGCCAGCATCTTCTGCGGACTCAATTGCCGGAGGAGGCGGCAGCAGCGGAGGAGGCAGCGGCGGCAGCGGTGGAGGAGGCGGCGGCGCCAGTAGCGGCGGAGGCGGAGGTGGAGGAGATCTCCGACGACTCTGAGTAGAGTAGTATTTGTAGTTTTTCTTTTTCTTTTCTTATACATGCTTTCGTAGTTCTTTTTTTGTAATATGTGTTGTTTCTAATTTAATGATAAATGTCTTTTCGGTTCATGAACAATGTGTCTTATGAAGTATCGAAAAACATCTCCTTTCTAAAAATGGGGCGAGATAACTATTGTTCAATGTCTAGCCATGAATTCATTGTGTTGCGACAATCAACGACTCTTGGTTGAAACTCCATTGAGATTGTGGTTGAGGCTGCATTTCTCCTCTTTTTTTTTCTTTCACTCAATTTTTTTATTTGTAGTCGGCGCATGGGAAAATGTATTTTTAGTATGTAGTAGTATATACTACATGTTATTGTTTCATTGTGATTAATGTTACAAAATGCTGATTGTTTACCATCGTTTCGTGCACTTGGCTGTATTTGCATATCGTTTGCATTAGCACATACGTATACATTTGGTGATTGATTTTTTTTCGTAATTTTTTTGGAATGTCCCACTAGCTAGCAGATGACTACTTTTTGATTTTGATCTCCATGCATGGCAACAAAAATGAATTAAGAAGCGAGCAAGTTATCTTAACACGAAGTCTACCCCTCTAGCTACACGCACCAGCCATGTGCAGGAATTGATGCGACATGAGAGTAATTAATCACGATTGGATGCGTGCATAAGGGTACGACTTGCGTCAAATTCTCCACTCCCGCGAAATTTTTTCGTTCTACTTGGAGCGCCCCATTTGACATTTTGACAATTCAATTTTCACTACCTGCGCCTCCAATTTCAGTCCCGTCTATTATTGTAACCCTATTTCAGCCAAGATGAGTATAAATGGAAACACTGGCCTCCGTTCCCGACACACCGCTGCCCGCCCTTCCCGACACACTACTCCAAAATGTGTTGTCTCTCTGTCCTGTGTTCCATACTTGTATTCCTATGAAACTCCCGTGTTTTCATTTCCCACGCTTTTTACAATTTTTCCCCCATGGATCTCGCAGTGACGCATCGAAGCTCTTGGTGGTGTTGACTCCTAGATACAACGTCGGGCGACCATGTTTGACGGGCTCTACCAAACAACATTGTCGCCGACACCTCCCTGCGACATCGCATCCTGGACTCCAGTTTTGTGCTAGGTAAACTACACAATCTATGCCGTCCTTTTATAGAGCTATATTGGCTTCATTGTGCACGATCCATGCAGTTTTGTACTAGTTAAGTTATACACGATCCATCCTGATATACGAAGATTAAATAAATTAACAAAGAAGAAATGTGGTATTTTGTTTCACGAATTCAGTCATGTATATATAAATATATATATATATATATATATATATATATATATATATATATATATATATATATATATATATATATATATATATATATATATATATATATATATATATAGACACACACACACTACATCTGTCCCTAAATAAATGTTGCTCCGACACCTTATTACGGTAGTTTGTTTCTAGTTCAATTCCTGGCCGGGAACGACAAATACTAAAAACCAGAGGTACTAGTATGTAATTTCTGGATTTAGAAGTAAATGACGCATGGATTATCTGATCAACCACTCCAAATGTTGTACTCTCATTCCTATTTTACAAATTTGTATTCCTAAGATTTTTAGTTCCCATGGTTTTCACTTTTTTCTTTCTTTTGGCTTTCTCGGTTCGTACATTTTTTTTCTATTCTTTCTTTTCTAATTCCTCCGTTAGTAACAAACACTGTAGTTTACAGAAAGCACATCGTCCGATCAGAAATCTACCTCGGTCATGTAATCTCACATTATCACTGTTATTTGGAATGACTACTTCCAATGCTCTTTACATTAGGAACAAGACATCATACCGTGATGTCGTCTACAAGCATTCATGGTGGCCAACAAGCACCTGGTATAACTATAAATGTGTTTACTATGAAAATTAAACAAATTTAGACAACATTAAATCGTTTGCATGGTACGCAGAGAATATTGCAGCACATGATGTTCAGGAACCCCGAGGTTCTTCGCTCCCTGGTACTACTACGATGCATGAACCAACAACAGGTATAGATATACAAACCAGAAGTACTCCTTCCGCCCCAGCGTAGTTTTACTTTTTGGAGCTTAAAAAATGTCCCACTCCAACTCGATCCTCGGTAATAGCTTCCAACTATCCATATCACATCACATTACTACCTGCCTCTCTACCGTTCCATTTGTTTTGACAGAGCGTGTTAGTTTTTTACTCTACTGCTTTCGCATTGAATTTGGAGCATTTTGAGAGACTACGTTCTGTCCTTTAGATATATCGATGATGGGTGTATCATGGTCATTTGCATTCTTTCCTAGGCTTTACTAATTGTTTTAGCATGCCTTGTGATTCTACTTTCTTATTAGTCCTTAGTCTTTATAGTTAACAGTTCATCAGCTTGTGTGATGATGGCGTGATTTTTTTATGCCTCCACGATGTGCTCTCTCGCCGTCGGCCACTCCGGCCGGCACCGGCGCCCACGCCCACGCCCTGCTGCTGGTCACTTCAGTGTCCTCCCCGACGTGTCTCCCTCGCCCATCGCCACGTGCCATCCTTTGCGTGCCATGATTACCCCGCCGCCCGCAAATCCCTGACCATTACTCGCCTTGACACAAATCCTCCTCGAGAGTTTTGGCGAGACCGAACCCACGCTTTGTTGAGTGTCACAAGCTTGCACTATGCAGTACTGCACCTGCAGTAGCCGCCACTAACAAGTAGACCCGATGTCTCATGGGCCCACATGTTAGTGGCAGCTAATGTAGGTGTAGTACTGCGGAGGATTTCAATCCCACATGCTGCCTGCCTTATCTGTCTTGCATTCGCCAGCTGCTACCGCTGGCGTTCATTACTTGCCCTGCAACTAATAATTCTCTTCAAGACGCGCTTCGTCTGATGTCAGTCAGACCGAACCGGCGAACCCTATCTTTGTCTATTCTAGCGTTGCCAGTTGCATGCCCCTCATGGACTAAAAATCCTCTGTAGTACTACGAGTGCATACCGCCACTGACATGTGGACCTGATGGCTCATTTTAGGGTATGAACAGCAACAAAGAAGTCAATAATTTAACCCCCCCCCCATCAAAATAGGTGTCGTTAGGACAGTCCTAACTACTGTAGTAGTTCATTTTTAATTCATTTGTGGGCGACAATTAATATAAACCAGGAGGGAGTACTACATAACAGAATGGTGCTGGCACGACGCGGTCCTCCCACGCTCGTATTTGCCTCACTCGTCCTAAAGATGGTATGGACATCAGACTTTTCTTCTTTTCACACTATTTGTACATGATACTAAACTTGTTCAGGCGGTCATTTGCTTTAATCGTTTACCTTTTCACACTATTTGTACATGGACACCACCGGCCACTACTGCTTCGGGTTAGGGTTTATGGCTAGTCGTCTCAACGTCCTCTACGAGAAGATCGGGGAGGTGGCTGGGGTGGAGGGCCGCCAGCATCTTCTGCGGACCGTCGGCCGGAAGTTTTGGACTCAATTGCCAGAGGAGGTGGCAGCAGCGACGGCAGCGGAGGAGGCAGTGGCAGTAGCGGCGGAGGCGGAGGTGGAGGAGATCTCCGACGACTCCGAGTAGAGTAGTATTTGTAGTTTTTCTTTTTGTTGTCTTCTACGTGCTTTCATAGTTCTTTTTTTTGTAATATGTGTTGTTTCTAATTTAATGATAAATGTCTTTTCGGTTCATGAACAATGCGTCTTATGCAGTATCGAAAAACATCTCCTTTCTGAAAAAGGGGCGAGATAACTATTGTTCAATGTCTAGCCAAGAATTCATTGTGTTGCGACAATCAACGACTCTTGGTTGAAACTCCATTGAGATCGTGGTTGAGGCTGCATTTCTCCTCTTTTTTGTTCTTTCACTCAATTTTTTCATTTGTAGTCGGCGCATGGGAAAATGTATTTTTAGTATGTAGTAGTATATACTACATGTTATCGTTTCATTGTGATTAATGTTACAAAATGTTGATTGTTTACCATCGTTTCGTGCACTTGGCTGTATTTGCATATCGTTTGCATTAGCACATACGTATACATTTGGTGATTGATATTTTTTTCGTAATTTTTTTGGAATGTCCCACTAGCTAGCAGATGACTACTTTTTGATTTTGATCTCCATGCATGGCAACAAAAATGAATTAAGAAGCGAGCAAGTTATCCTAACATGAAGTCTACCCCTCTAGCTACACGCATTAGCCATGTGCAGGAATTGGCGCGACATGAGAGTAATTAATCACGATTGGATGCGTGCACAAGGGCACGACTTGCGTCAAATTCTCCACTCCCGCGAAAAACTTTTCGTTCTACTTGGAGCGCCACATTTGAGATTTTGTCAATTCAATTTTCACTACCTGCACCTCCAATTTCAGTCCTGTCTATTATTGTAACCCTATTTCAGCCAAGATAAGTATAAATGGAAACATTGGCCTCCGTTCTCGACACACCGCTGCCTGCCCTTCTGGTGATCTCGCAGTACTGCAAAATGTGTTGTCTCTCTGTCCTGTGTTCCATACTTGTATTCCTATGAAATTCCAGTGTTTTCATTTCCCACGCTTTTTACAATTTTTCCCCCATGGATCTCACAGTGACGCATCGAAGCTCTTGGTGGTGTTGACTCCTGGATACAACATCGGGCGACCATGTTCGACAGGCTCTACCGAAAATCTTTGTCGCCGACACGTCCCTGCGACATTGCATCCTGGACTCCAGTTTTGTGCTGGGTAAACTACACAATCCATGCCGTCCTTTTATAGAGCTATATTGGCTTCATTGTGCACGATCCATGCAGTTTTGTCCTAGCTAAGTTATACACGATCCATCCTGATATACGAAGATTAAATAAATTAACAAAGAAGAAATGTGGTCTTTTGTTTCACGAATTCAGTTATGTATATATATATATATATATATATATATATATATATATATATATATATATATATATATATATATATATATATATAGACACACACACACACACACTACATCTGTCCCTAAATAAATGTCGCTCCGACAGCTTATTATGGTAGTTTGTTTCTAGTTCAATTCCTGGCCGGGAACGACAAATACTAAAAACGGGAGGTACTGGTATGTAATTTCTAGATTTAGAAGTAAATGACGCACGGATTATCTGATCAACCACTCCAAATGTTGTACTCTCATTCCTGTTTTATAAATTTGTATTCCTAAGATTTTAGTTCCCATGGTTTTCACTTTTTTCTTTCTTTTGGCTTTCTCGGTTCGTACATTATTTTCTATTCTTTCTTTTCTAATTCATCCGTTAGTAACAAACACTGTAGTTTACAGAAAGCACATCGTCCGATCCAAAATCTACCTCGGTCATGTAATCTGACATTATCACTGTTATTTGGAATGACTACTTCCAATGCTCTTTACATTAGGAACAAGACATCAAACCGTGATGTCGTCTACAAGCATTCATGGTGGCCAATAAGCACCTGGTATAACTATAAATGTGTTTACTATGAAAATTAAACAAATTTAGACAACATTAAATCGTTTGCATGGTACGCATAGAATATTGCAGCACATGATGTTCAGGAACCCCGAGGTTCTTCACTCTCTGGTACTACTACGATGCATGAACCAACAATAGGTACAGATATACAAACCAGATGTACTCCTTCCGCCCCAGTGTAATTTTACTTTTGGATCTTAAAAAATATCCCACTCCAACTCTATCCTCGGTAATAGCTTCCAACTACCCATATCACATCACATTACTACCTGCCTCTCTACCGTGCCATTTGTTTTGGCAGAGCGTGTTAGTTTTTTACTCTACTCCTTTCGCATTGAATTTGGAGCATTTTGAGAGACTACGTTATATCCTTTAGATATATCGATGATGGGTGTATCATGGTCATTTGCATTCTTTCCTAGGCACTACTAATTGTTTTAGCATGCCTTGTGATTCTACTTTCTTATTAGTTCTTAGTCTTTATAGTTAATAGTTCATCAGCTTGTGTGATGATGGCGTGATTTTTTTATGCCTCCACGCTGTGCTCTCTCGCCGCTGGCCACTCCGGCCGGCACCGGCACCCACGCCCACGCCCTGCTGCTGGTCACTTCAGTGTCCTCCCCGACGCGTCTCCCTCGCCCATCGCCACGTGCCATCCTTTGCGTGCCATGATTACCCCACCGCCCGCAAATCCCTGACCATTACTCGCCCTGCCACAAATCCTCCTCGAGAGTTTTGGCGAGACCGATCCCTCGCTTTGTTGAGTGTCGCAAGCTGGCACTATGCAGTACTGCACCTGCAGTAGCCGCCACTAACAAGTAAACCCGATGTCTCATGGGCCCACATGTTAGTGGCAGCTAATGCAGATGCAGTACTGCGGAGGATTTCAATCCTGCATGCTGCCTACCTTATCTATCTTGCATTCGCCAGCTCCTACCGCTGGCGTACATTACTTGCCCTACAACTAATAATTCTCTTCGAGACGCACTTCGTCTGATGTTAGTCAGACCGAACCGGCGAACCCTATCTTTGTCGAGTCTACCGTTGCCAGCTGCATGCCCCTCACAGTCTTGCCTTCTTCGCTCATGGACTGAAAATCCTCCTCAGTACTACGAGTGCGTAACGCCACTAACATGTGGACCTGATAGCTCATTTTAGGGTATGAACAGCAACAAAGAAGTCAATAATGTAACCCCCCCATCAAAAAAGGTGTCGTTAGGACAGTCCTAACTACTGTAGTAGTTCATTTTTAATTCATTTGTGGGCGACAATTAATATAAACCAGGAGGGAGTACTACAGAACAAAATGGTGCTGGCACGACGCGGTCCTCCCACGCTCGTATTTGCCTCACTCGTCCTGAAGATGGTATGCACATCAGACTTTTCTTCTTTTCACACTATTTGTACATGATACTAAACTTGTTCAGGCGTTCATTTGCTTTAATCGTTTACCTTTTGAATCAATGTAACAGAAGGAAGGATGCTAGGAAGAAATGTGGCTAAAGGACTTAAGATTGCTAGAATACGCTATGCATCCCAAGTTAGTAGAACGCAGCATGTGAAGCTACCAATTCAGTTCTCCGCTAGGTTGGGTGCTGCGGTTGGTATTAATCAGCAGCACTTTGTCGATGATGTGGTTATGTTTGCAAAAAGACATGCATCCCTCACCGGTGCAATGAAGTGGGCAGAGGTTGGCCATAGTAACAAGAGAGATATAGTACGAGACATTCTGGTTAGTGTTGTCACACCCCCACACAAGTATTTTTTTCTTGTAATCTCCATCCTGTACGTTTACAGCAACTTGTTATACAATGTGCAGGATTCCTGGGACATGGAGGACACATTGGAGAGCGCAAGAAAAATTTTGAAAATTGCTGGTGAGCGCAACAAGGGGTGGCACTCGACTTTGCATGCCACCTATAAGAGTTATTCTACCGATGAAGAACGTATACGAAACAAGCCTGCTGACGTAATGACGCCCGAGTGGTTGCACCTAATAGAATATTTTGGGTCTGAGCGATTCAAGGTCAGCTAACATTTTAATAGCTTCGCATCATGCAAAAAATACTTCATTTAATTTCATTCGTGGATTTAATTCTTAAAATTATTACAGTCAATATGCAGGACCAATTCTCAAAATCAAAGAAGACAAAAGGCATGTCACTTGCTTGGCTCCAAATCCTACGCCCAACTTAGTTACGAGAAGGTATGAAAAATAAATCACGCTTTTACTTTGTGCTGCAAACAATATGTATACCGACATGTTGAAGTTTACTTTTTTATGTAGCGAGATCCAATGACCGGAGAAGAACCCGATGACATACAACTGTGGGAGGCAAGGCATTTATTGAATGGTAACTAGACAAACAAGCTGGCAGAAGCTATACATGTGAGTAACACTTCAAACAATCCCCAATTAAGTAAATATTTGCAAATTACCTGTGACTTTTCTTAACGTATATAGATCCAAGCACGTGCCCAAGTAGATGACAAGGAAGCTGAGTAGGGAGGCCCAATTCCAAAACTTAGAAGTTAGAAATGCAGGCCTCAATGAAATAGTGCAGGACTTGAAAGGAACAAATGATAGCTTAAACACCCAGATGGACTGCATAAACCAGAAGAATGAAGAGTTAATCGTTGAAGTCCAAAACATACAAGGTCGGATAGCAGCTGATCGTGAACAGACAGCTAAGGAAATGCAGGATATGTGTGCCTCATTTGCTGAAATGCACAAAAAGGTGATGGCGACCACTCCACAGAAGGTCCGACAAATAAGGAACAGCCAAAAGCCACCTGCTCCAACAATTAGTCTTGGTCAGCTTAGGAAAACTCTTAGCATGCAAACACGTCACTTAAGTAATCCTTGAGTGTTGTTATGCGTGTTGTAAAATTGATGGATGTTTATTGTTAAACTCATGATTCTCTTGCCACTAATTTTGAAACCTGGTGCATTCGGGTTCTACTGCCGCTAATTATAAAATGTGGCATTACGAATTTCTTGTCACAAATGAAAAATTGATGCAATAGGAAGCTATTGCCAATATGGATGATAAAACGTGGCAATAGAATGACAAAACGTTGCAGTATAAACATTTGGTAACGACTCAAAAAATGTTGCATTAAAACACTATTGCCACAGATAAGAAATCCTTGCAATACCAAACTATTCGCCACGGATGCAAAATCGTTGCGGTACCATACTAGTTCCAACGGATCTGAAATCGTGGGAATACGGTACTATTCGCCACGTTCGTGGACTCGTTGCAATACTCAACTGTTCGCCACAGATATGAAATCGTTGCAGTACCAGACTAGTTCCCACAGATCTGAAATCGTTGCAATACGGTACTATTCGCCACGTTTGTTGACTCGTTACACTAACCTACTATTTGCCATGTTAAACCATCGTAGTATCATACTATTTGCCACATATGTGAAATTGTTGCAATACTGTAGTATTTACCACAAATGTGAAAATCGTTGCAATCACGTACAATTACCACGAATGTGAAAATCATTGCAATCACGTACTATTACCACAAACGCGAAATCGTTGCAATACAATGCTATTCGTTGCAATACGTTAAATCATCGCAATACGATAAACAGTTGCAATAACATACTATTTGCCACGAATGTGAAATTGTTACAATACCGTACTATTGCCACGCCTACGAAATCGTTGCAATACAATGCTATTTGTTGCAATACGTTAAATCGTCGCAATACGCTAAACCGTTGCAATAACATACTATTTGCCACGAATGTGAAATTGTTACAATACCGTACTATTGCCATGCATGTGAAATCGTTGCAACCACATACAATTACCACAAATGTGAAATTATTGCAATACCATGCTGTTTGTTGCAATACTTTAAATCGTGGCAATACGCTAAATCATTGTAACAACATACTATATGCCACGAATATGAAATCATTGCAATACCGAACTATTTTCCACGATTGTGAACCCGTTGCAATACCGTACGATTCGTTGCGATACGTTGAATCGTCGCAATACATGAAACCGTTGCAATAGCGTCCTATTTGCCACCGATGTAAAATCGTTGCAATACCATACTATTCGCCACGGATGCCAAGTCGTCGCAAATAACCTATCGCCGCGGGATTTATTACGACAATTCATAAAAACTATCGCCACGCTCTTTTTCATTGCAACAGGGACCTATTGCAACGAAAAACGACCTATTGCGACGAATTTTTTCATTGCGGTAAATCGGAATCCTTGCAGCGTTTTCTATGGTTTGCAACATGCTTATGTGAGGTGCTCACATAAGATGTTGTAGTTTCGGAACTAACGAGGGTCAAGTCGAGGACTTGTGCTTCGAAGTATTTGTTGTTTATTCATGTGCAGGTGTTGTTTGAGTTCAAGACATGTTTGGTGATGGGATCCATTGAACTAGCCTTAGGTAAAAGATGAGGTTCAACAACCAAGTTTGGGAGGAATTGCGGTTGAGTTGATCGGCAGGTCGCACAACATGTATGAATAAAAAACAATGCATATGAACGTATCGTGGATGTCGTTGGAAGATGTTGGCACGTATGCAAGGAGTGCATGGACGTGTGTACATGGTTTCGAGGCATGATAAAGAGATGTGGACATAAAAAGTTGGTCGGAAAGGTCCAACCAACTTGGTTATGGACTCAGGCTGCGGCTGAGTCGTGTTTGACTCAAATATAGAATGTTTTAAGTTGGTTATGATATGATTCATGTGGGTCACAAATTTGAGTTATTTTAGGAATGTGGGATACGTTCCTAAGGTGCTTGGAAGTCTTAAGATTGCTTTTATATGCGTATAGAAGAGTCTTGAGGAGTTATGGAAAGCTTCCAATTCGTGAACTAAGTAGGATTACAGTCCTAGTTAGGTTTGGGTTGGCCTAAGGGCTGGTTATATATGAATGGGAGGCCAGAGCTCATGGTGCACGACTTTGGGGCTGTTCCTCTTGTGTTTTATTGAATAAAGATCATAGTTGAAAGGAATATTTGTGCCTTGTTCGTCCGACTTGTTCCAGACACGTTTTTCTCATCAAGTTTTCTGCACAGCACCACCTTTCTTCGGTGGTTTTATCATAACTCGAGTTTTACAGATCCAATTGACGTGATTCTTTTTGGGTTGTATTCAAAACTTGATTATCTTTCATCTATCAAAATTTCACGGTCATTGGATTGCTATTTTTTTTATCTACACGAGATTCTTTGCAGAATTACAGATCTGTTTTTTTCTTCGGTAGAACAGATTGACCTTTGTTCGATCTTTCTATTGTATCTTAAGTTTCTCTCGACGGATTTGAGTGATTCTTGTTGTGTCATCTTCTGTCGAGGGGTTTTCATTGCTTCCGGTGCAAAAAGTTTTAAATATACCATTCACCCCCCCCCTCTTGTAACTTTTCACGAGCTCTTCGATCCTACAATAATAGATGTAGACTTGATACATGGCCTAATGGCCCAATACGGTAGCGCAACACCCTAATATATTCTGAACTCGATTTTGTTTCGACGATTCCTGTCAACTCCTTAGGAATTTTGACATGGAACCAGTGGAATTGCAAAATTTTATCTTCTCCCCTTTCCGTGCATATGTAGAACGTGCAAAACAAAGTTCGTATGCGTTCTGGACGTCCATTTTTGTGTGAACTGCTACTGGACTCCAAGTTGGACACAATTCTGAGTTGGGCTCAGTTTCCATCTTCTTCAAACATATTCTCTAGTCCTCCACACCCCTAAACCTTCCTCCAATTACTCCTTGAACCTCTCCATGTACCCTAATCACGATTCAATTGTTAGGTAGCAATCTATTCTCAAAAATATATGAGGAAATATAAATGAACGAGCTCACCTCTAAAATTAATTGTTGTGTGTGAACTCTATTGATTGAATCTTGTATGTTCAATGGAGTGTTGTTTGTATACATGTAAGTTTTGTCTTCATCATCCTCCCGTACATGAATTGGAGTCGTCCTCGACTCAAGTTCATCTTCTCTCATGTGTTGGTCCAAATGTGCAACGCCATTCAATATTTATGTATGCATGAAAGGAGGATGCCAAGGTGGTGGGCGACATAGTGCACCATCTTCATGGTCTCCATCAAATAAGAGAGCACATTCACTTGAGCCAAGATGCCAAACAAATAAACAATGTACCATTTTTGTATGTGCATTTATAATGTGCATGATCTTATCACTCTCACCTTCTTGATGACAAGCCATCCTCAGCTTGCTCGTTTGTCCAGCAAAAAGTCTTGCTTTGGTGCAGAATGAGTGCTGTCCATAATGCACAACCGCAGTGAATAATGCTTTTGTTGTCCCTGCTGCAAGAAAAAAATACTAGAAAAACATGACAAGATATTATTAGTGTTAGTACATTCATTTACTTTACCATGTTGTTGCAGCACAAAAGGAGCTTTCTTATTTGAACATATGTAAACTTTATGCACCATAAACATGCCACTATGTTCATATTTCCCTATAGCACGAAAACTAGTTCTTGTCAACAAAGGTAATTCAGTTTTACAAAATATTCTTCTCTCTACAATATAAGGATCACAAAGAGTGTCGAATTTAATATATCACAAGGTATTTAGTGAAGACGACAATTTCAGTTCATCATTTTCACAAGTAATTGGAATCAAACACTTAATTTCAGAACATGTGGGTAATAACGTATCAAACTCATTCACTTGTTCTAGCAAAGGTATAACAAAATTATCAACACCCAACTTCTCTTTATCACAAATACTAGTAGGGAAATTAACTTGAGACAAAGGTAAAACTATAAAAGCTTTCATAAATTGGTCCTCTACAATAGTGCGATTGGTCAAAAAATTCAGCACATCCAAAAACTTCTCACCTTCTGTATTTGTAGAATGTTGTGCTTTACCTTTATCCTTATTTTCAGTAGTCATTTTGAGTGCATTACGAGTTGCTCCATCTAAAATTTCACAAGTGTTGTCGAAAACCTCGTTCTCTCTTGCATCATCTACATTATTTTCTATATTGTCTCGCAAAACGTTAGACACAAAAGGAGGTACAACAAGAAATTTCTCCTCAAATATATGTACTTCATCATTGCAATTATATACATTAGCAAAAGTTTCTCGCATAAGAATTTTCATATCTTTCCATATTCGAGATTTTGTTAATCACTTTAGTTGTCCCACCAAGTTAATGCACAAACAACTAATGCACTAGCAATATTTCTAATCTTTCTTCTCTCACACATATTCCATTGTACAAAATTTTTATCCAACTCTGTTTCCCAAGCAATATATTCATCGCAACCAAAACCATCATAAGAAGAAAGAGATGCGAGAATGTAATTACTTTTTGTGGAAGGTGATTAACTACAAAGGATAACGGCAAATTGGATGTGAACTCACACACTCTCAAGCGTCTTACCACACTCATACAAGTGTTCTTAACGACACTGCAGGTGGCAAACAGTGGACGGTATGAAGAAACCAATGAAGCATGAGATGATTGCAAAGGTGTATCGATTTTGCTAAAGAGTAAAGCGTAGCTTGGATAGCACTTTATATGTAGCAAAGACTAGAAATAATAAATCAGATAGTAAAGTTAAATAAGTGTCCAAAGTACTTGTTAAAGTTGCTGATCTAAATGTGTTGCTAGTAGTTCAAGCTAGCAAGACACGTGACAAAATCAAATGACACAAAGGATGCAAGCACTTTTGTTTGTCTTTATTGTTTTATTTTCCTGTTTTTGTTCTTGTGCGGCTTTTCTATCATGTTTTGCACTTGCCTTTTTTTTCTTTTTTTTTTCAGAATGTGCAGCACAAGAAGTACACAATGCAAAGCATTCAACGATATCTCGTAGGTCTATTACAGATTTTCTTCTCAATCTTCCAGAGACAATTAGGCTCACTTAGGAGCTCCAAATCTAAAAAATTTAAACAGCAAATTTTTATATCTATTTCCCCTATTTAATTCAAGTATATGGAAGGCCTATTTTGGATCAGAACAATAGGAGATATTGCCCCCGAAGTACAGATTGTTCAGAATTCAAGGCCAATAAAAAATTCATATCTAATGCAATGTAGACCTTGATAACTCTCATTTTTGGAAAATATATGAATAAGAAAGTTATGGGAAACTTCTTAACATTTCCAGAAAGTACAAGAACACAAAAATCCGAGTTTGTATGAGTGAGATATGATGAAAATAACAAACTGGATAGAGATGAAACTAATCTGGACGTGATGACGTGATTTAAAAAGATGAATCAACACAATGGTAATCTCAAACTAAGACCAAGAACACTTTATAAACCAGCAATTTGACTCAACCACGGAGAAAAACTCAACAAAACCAAACTTAAAAACAAAGTTGCAAAGGCTCAGTGGTGGTTTGGACAATGTGATGAATAGATCTAAGAATCTACAAGTTTTTTGTGGATTTTTTTTTGTGCACTCTAGGTATGAAAAACAAAACTAATCTAATGGATAGATGAATTACCTAACGGGCAACCTGGAAATCTAATACCAAATGATGAGTAGATTTAGGCCCGATCTCCCGAAAGGTAATGGATAAGTCGATTGAGGTGGAGATCTCGACATTGATGATTTGAGGATCTCGAGTAGAACACGAAAAACCCCTGCAAGTCACTACACCACCGCTTCATTGTTTATCAATCGTGCTGCACACGATTGACCTCGCAAAGATGGCTAATCCATGCAAGTGCAACCGAGAACACAAGCAAAAACGTAGAATAAGCTATCTGAAATTCCTAAATTGGGGTTTCGCAAACCGATAAACAGCGATATTGATGAGGACATCTCTCCTTTGCATACAATGCAAGGAACGATCACTAGAGCACGTGCGCGACAGTTGGATCTCCAGGTACGTTCTAACTTTGTCAACTGTTTTTCAGAACTTACGCTTGTTTCCATGCATGTTTTATTGATTCGGAACAATGGAGAGGACCATCAAGGGTTTGGAGGAGTCCAGGGAGTCAAGGAGGAGGAGATAGGACGTGCACACCAAGGAGGAGCCAAAGTCCAACTTGACTTCGACTCCACCTCGGGTTCCAGGAGCTGTCTTCACCAAAATTGATGTCCCGGACACAACCGGAGTCGGATTTGGACGTTATATATATGGTTGAACCGTGATTTCATAAAGATTACAATGGAACCAGCCCGACCTCAAAATTACTTCTAAGTTTATGGAAATCGGCGAAACAAATGGGCGTCCAGAATCTATCCGGTGCTGCGCCACCGTCCTTTGAGCTGCTCGCCCGTGTATCGTGTGGAAGCCCATTAGGGTTGCATCCAGGTGTCTTGCACGCCTCTAAACTTCTATTTATACAGAAGCCATCACCACATTAGGGTTCGGTTTTGTTTAGATACAATCTGTCATTGAACAGTGTCGCCGATCATCGGTTGTGAGACCCCATTTCGTGATCAATTCAGTTTTGATTGCAACTTCTCTGTTCTCGCATGTGTTCTTGATTGCGCTTGTAGGGATAAGCCTTCGTGGCGAGGTCATTCTTTGACATGGGTAATAACATACGGAGCATTTGTGTAGTGATTGCTGGTTTCGTTCGTTCGGAGACTTGGATCATCAACGTCGAGATCTCCACCCAATCAAGTTTACCATACCTCTAGGAAGACCGGGACTCATCCTCCTATCAGATAATATTAATCTAAGCAAAACTCAATTGTTTATGGTGACTACTATGGAGTATATAGAGGTGGGAGGACGTCCAAGGGGGTGTTGGGGTCGTGATCTAACCCTAAGACACGAACATAAGAGATGTAGACTTGATACAAGGCCCAATGGCCCAATACGGTGGCGCAACATCCTGACAGATTTTGAACTCGATTTTGATTCGACGATTGTTGTCTACTCCTTAGGTATTTTGACATGAGACCAGTGGCATTTGAAAGTTTATCTTCTCCCCTTTAAGTGTAAATGTAGAACATCCAAAATGGAGTTCGTATGCGTCCTGGGCGTCTGTTTTAGTGTGAACTGCTAGTGGACTCTGAGTTGGACAAAATTCTGAGTTGGGCTCCGTTTCCATCTTCTTTAAATGTATTCTCTTATCCTCCACGCCCCTAAACCTTCCTCCAATTAGTCCTTGAACCTCTCCATGTATCCTAATAACGATTAAATTATTAGGTAGCAATCTATTCTCAAAAATATATAAGGAAATATAAAAGAACGAGCTCACCTCTGAAATTAATTGTTGTGTGTGAACTCTATTGATTGCATCTTGTGTGTTCAATGGAGTGTTGTTTGTATCCATAGAAGTGATGTCCTCATCACCATGGCATAATTAATTGTGCCACAAAGATGGTGCAGTTGACAAATGATGAGGGGGTCAGCATAGAGTTTGAAGCGTCTAACTCCACATCAAAGAAGGTAGTGCTGAATCAAATGAACGGTGCAACAATCAAGGAGATTCCGGTAGTGTGGGAGTTCTGGATGTGTTTCGGGATGAGTTGCCAGGTATGCCACCTAATCGTGATATTGAGTTTATCATTGACTTAATACCTGGAACTGCACCTATAGCTAAAGGCCATACAGGATGCCTCCCAAGGAATTAGCAGAGCTCAAGAAGCAAATTCAAGAGCAGCTAGAGAAGGGTTTTATATGCCCAAGCTCATCACCATGGCCACCAGTGCTCTTCCTTGATAAGAAGGATAGAACCCAAAGGATGTGCATGGACTATAGGTCTCTCAACGAAGTGATGATCAAGAACAAGTACTCGCTACCCTGTATAGAGGATTTGTTCGACCAAATGAAGGGCACCTGTGTTTTCTCCAAGATCGACTTGCATTCAGGATATTTACAAATGAAGATTAGACCATCGGATATACCCAATACATCCTTTCGGACCTGGTATGGATCCTATGTATACCATTATGTTATTTGGATTGACGAACGCGCTTGCATACTTTACGTATATCATGAATAAGGTTTTCATGGAGTATTTGGATGAGTTTGTTGTGGTGTTCATCGATGATATTATGACATACTCGAGAAGCGAGGAAGAACATGAGGAACACTTGAAGCTTACATTACAGAAATTGTGGGAACACCAGTTGTATGCCAAATTCAGCAAGTGCCAGCTTTGGTTACAGGAAGTATCATTTTTGGGACGTATCTTCTCCGGAGGAGGAGTATTGGTTGACCCGGGAAAAGTGAGAGATGTGTTAAAATGGGAACTGTCACAGAATGTGAAGAAAATTCGGAGTTTTCTCGGAATGGCCGGATATTACTGTCGATTCATCAAGGATTTCTCCAAAATAGAAAAGCCCATGACTGAATTATTTATAGGGAAGGGCATTCCAATAGACAGAGCTTGTCAAAAAAGTTTTCAGGAGCTAAAAAAAAGGTTGACAACCGCACTAGTGCTGGTATTGCCAGATGTGAGCAAGAGCTTTGATATATATTGTGATGCTTCAAGACAAGGGATTGGATGTGTGCTTATGAAAAAGGCCAAGTGGTAGCATATGCATCAAGGCAATTGAAGAAACATGACACTACAAGAAATGAGAAAAGGTTCGTCAGTTGTATAGACGTCGGTTGTCTATTAAAATCGACGTCTATACGTTATAGCTATCTGCCAACCATAGGTCTGAGCCGACGAGCCACACTCGACGTTCTTAACTCTTATCAACGTTGGGCCCAATGTTTTTATAGCTGTATTGCCATCGGTACAGTGTTGGCAGCTGTTATATACAAATTTCACTCATCAATATAACTTAATTATATGAAGGAAATATCATTTCTTGCACACATCACCTTTGAATTTAACCTATTTCCACTTTTCCTCGGAGAAAGTAGTGCATGCAGGAACTTTATGCAGAATTGGAGTGAAGGAAGGTAATGGATCCTATAAAATATCATTCCAACAAATCTAATGATGACACATGGCACCACAGGGATCAAATGGCCCGAAAACAGAAGTATCCGATGCCATCCAATGGTGTAGCACCCATATAAGGGAAGAGGACTCACCTAGTAGAGACCTAGAGGAAGCACAACCCCAACGGGGCTGAGACCAGGTCGACCGACCTCCCTAGTTGATCGACTTGGGTGTGGCGCCAAACCCGATCAAATGCCATGTTTTGGCTCCTCCCGACTTGAAGAAGTCATGGGTGAATGATTCGCGCGCTTTTGGTGGCATGAACCAACCCTTCTCCAAGCTATAAATAGGACCTCTCACCCCTCACTTCAACACACACCACTTGAGTATTCATCCATTGTATCCACTGCTCTCCATAGGTTTAGAGGAGTATAGGCTGTAGAGAGGAGAGTCTCTAGTCCATAGTCCAAGTAGGAGAGGAGTAGAAGGAGTCTCTTCCCAATTCTTAAATGTGAAAGGTATGGCTCTTATATTCCTATTTGTATTTGTTACTTTGCTCTTAATAAAGATGTTATCTTTAGTCTTCTATCATTCATATACCTGGATGAATCGTTTCTTGTCTGATTGTGGATTCCATGTATGTGGTAGGAGTAGAATTTATGATTATGCTATAACATTGTCATTATATCATCATAAACAAAACAAACCTCCACTATAGTCTAATTAACTATGACATGATTATGTTAACATGAATCACTTATGCTATGAATTAACATTGGTTCATTGATGATTTAGTTCATAATCTTAGGATGGCTTGGGCCTATGCTCTTCAGGTAATTACTTAATATGCTAGCATGGTGCTAGGATATAAAGTAGCATTGAATGTCTCGTAGACCCGTGGATTGAAGAGGTAGGCAGTAGGTGATGACAACCCTATATGTCCTTTGTAATGCTCCACGTCTATGCCACAAGCTCTTGGCAGGAGTGGTCCTAGTATTGCTAGGGTAAACCTGTGCCCGATGTGTTAATCCACTTAACATGAGAATTCATAATTAATATCATCATTTGTAACTAACATAGGATGTGTATATGTACATTATAGGTATAGTAGGAGTCTCTACCTAACCCTTATCCTAGTCCCTCTTTACCCCATTTATCCCCTTAGGATAGAATGCTCTTGTGTGTGCCACACTACTCCAACTATCATTTATCCATCCTTGCTATAACATTACCTAGATCGACCTAGCCTCTCGACTTGATGATTACTTTACTTCCATCTAGCCTTCCTTTGGGAGAATATAAATGACACCCTTTGGGAATAATCTTAGATGGGAAATACAACATCGATAGTTTCCATGCGCTTGCAGATTTACATATATAATCTAAAATCTTAACAAGTATTAGTGGCACCATTGCTAGAGATGAATTGTTAGTAGTGCGTAGGAATCGTCAACAGGCATTTCTGGCGCCGTTGCCGGGGAAGACAGCTTGAGTATTGCATGATTGAGTGAATAGGACCCTGGTAGGTTTTAGTAGGATAACCCTTCTTTGTTTTTGCATTTTATGTGAAAACAGGGTAGTGTATATCTGGTTTCCGCTTGCTAGAAAACTTTTTTGAAGATTCTGAATCCCTTCTGAGAGAACGACCTCTGTTGTTACTCCTCGGAAGCTTCGAGCGGCAAAGCAAGCCAGCACAACTGCACCAATAACCGAAATGCTAATGGACTAGAAGAACCTTCGTGAGTTTTTGGCTCTCTCTACTAACAATGTGCCTGTTGGGCCAATATTAACACGAGAGACATAAACATCATAATCAAGACTGGCCATATCACTATGGTGCAAGACAACCCATTTTGTGGGAAGGCTAACAAGGATGAAAGTGCTCACCTGCAACATTTCCCTGTGATCCGCAACACTTTTAAGATCAAGGACATATCTCTTGATGTTGTCCGTCTTAGGCTATTTTCGTTCTCTCTTCTTGGGAGAGTGAAACTGTGGTTGTACCCGAACCGGAGTGCTGTTGACACTTAGGAGAAGTGTTCTACGTCATTCCTCGCAAGTTTTTCCCATTGGGTAAGACCAATGCCCTACGTGGAAGAATTTCCAGCCTCCATGGAGATGCTAAGGAATCGATTCTCAAGGCGTTGGAAAGGCTTCAGGAGTACATCCTAGCTTGTGCCCACAATGGGATGGATGACTGGCTTATCATCCAAAACTTCTACAATGGGCTGATCCCTTCTTCCCGTGACCATGTTGATGCTGCTACTGGAGGTGCATTATTCTCGTTGACAGTGCCCAAAACCAAAGATTTGATGTAGAATATGGTGTCCAACATGGGTTGGAGCGATGAGCATCTCCATACCCGCCAGCGAGGCATGCACACCATGAAAGAGGTGGACATGATCGCCGCCAAATAGGACCTCCATATGAAGAAGATTGGTGGAGAAGGCAATGGTGTGATATGTGGCAATACCTACAGCCTAGACTCTCACATCACTCGTGAAGTCTATGGCAACACGGTCCATTTGGGCAATGATTGCCCTGAAACCCATGAGGATGCCTTATGCGTAGCCAACAATGGAAACAACAATGGCTATCATCCAAGAGGTCAAGGGTGGGGCCAACCATTCCCATTTTTTCAAGAAGGGTACAACAACAATGGAAATAATGGAAATCAACCCAACATGAGAGAACCTGCCATTGGCCAATTGAAGATTTATGATGCTATATCCAAGAAGTTGTTGGCCAATGACAAGAGCCTGGAGAGCATTAATTCAAAGATTGAAGGACTATACTCAGGCTTAAAGAATCAATTGAGTTTCAACAAGATGTTGGAAACTCAATTGGCTCAACTGGCAGATGTTGTTCCTCAAGTGGAGAATGGAAAGCTGCCAAGACAGCTTGAACCTCCTGTGGAAAGTGCAAGCATAATTTCTCTACAAGGAGACAACTAGTTGAAGAACCCTGAATGCCTTACAATTTCATGCTCAATTGGGGCTCACCACTTTGACAAGGCCCTTTGTGACCTTGGTGCAAGTGTGAGTGTGATGCTCAAGGTGGTTTTCGACCAGCGGAACTTCACGGAACTTATTCCAACACCATTGCAGCTCCAACTGGTTGATTCTTCAGTACGTTATCCAGCGGGTATCGCTGAAGATGTTCTGGTGAAAGTCTAGAATTGCTTCATACCCATGAATTTTGTGGTGCTTGATATGGAAATCGAGAAGGATACGCTGCTCATTCCTGGGCGACCATATCTTAGCACCGTGAAGGCTTACATAGATGTGGGAGCTAGAAAAATCAACTTCCATATCAATGGCAAGGAGGAGAAGTTTGACTTTTGGCCAAAGTTGTAGCAATGCTTCGTGATCCATATCAAGTACGGGCTGAATGTTCCACATTCATGAGGTTGAAATAAAACCTCCAATGGTGGACCCGCTCATTGCATTTATGAGGAATTTAATATATGCGGAAAACCCATCTTATAGTCCACGCTGACACCCCAAGAAGACAGAAAAGTTCGGACCTCCCCAATGGCCTAAGTCCACCAAGCTGCGAAAGAAAGTATGGCGGAAGAAGCAAGACAAGCCATCCAAGCCCATCCCTTCGGGCTCGGATGTCAAGAAATAAAGAAGGAGGAATGTCCATCTCATCTGACGGTGGTGAGTCCTAGCCAATAGGTTAAATTGGTAGTTATCCATTTCTTTATTTTTATTTTCTCTTTATTTGGTTTCCCAATTTAGTTTTATTTTTCCCACTGCATATTTGTTTTTTCTTAGTATGTTGAGCATCATATATTTTTCAACTATCATTTTTATTTCTATTCACAAAAACAAAATTGTTGGGTTTTGAAGAAAGAGTTTTTATTTGGAAAACAATTTTTTTGAGCTGCAAAAGTGGTAATTCACCAACTTGCTAATTCCAGAGCCGTTGGTGAGCCACCTGCCTAAAGGGAGAACAGGGGGCCCACATAACAGTGCGGCCGACCCCCCTGTTTGGCCGACTAGGGGAAGGAGCCATTTTGGCTCTCTCTTCTCCAACGGCTACATTTGGTACCCTAGTGACTGTTGGGGAGTGCACACTATAAATGGTGGCCGTGAGGAGCACTTCTCCTCACACTTCACCTCATTTAATACCTCCCCAATGTCACTCTTGCTCACATTGTTTTTCTTGCTCTACATTGATATGCTCTTGATCAAATCCCAACTCAAAAAGATTTGCTTTTGCTTGCATTTGACATTTGCTCTCAAGTTCTTCAAAGGAAAATTTGTCGAGGTTTTTGCTTCCACTAACATCACCTCGTTCAAGTTTTTGCCTTGCTATGTTCTTGTTTCTTGTGGTCATTAAAGGGATGAAGAGGTTGTTTGGAAAGAGGAAGGAGTATGCAAGCTCAAGCTATGGTGGATACGCAAGTGCACACCCCTCTTCTGTTGCTACACCAAGTTCACGGAGGAGTGTAGGTGAAGACACTCCCATGTGTGAGAGGAGCAACCCTCAACAACTTCTTCACGACGACGACCTCGACATACAAAATGAAGTTGAAGATCAAGCACACAAGCTCCTCCAAGATCGTGAGTTTTCCCAAACAAGCTGAGACCAGGTCGACCGACCTCCCTAGTTGATCGACTTGGGTGTGGCGCCAAACCCGATCAAATGCCATGTTTTGGCTCCTCCCGACTTGAAGAAGTCATGGGTGAATGATTCGCGCGCTTTTGGTGGCATGAACCAACCCTTCTCCAAGCTATAAATAGGACCTCTCACCCCTCACTTCAACACACACCACTTGAGTATTCATCCATTGTATCCACTGCTCTCCATAGGTTTAGAGGAGTATAGGCTGTAGAGAGGAGAGTCTCTAGTCCATAGTCCAAGTAGGAGAGGAGTAGAAGGAGTCTCTTCCCAATTCTTAAATGTGAAAGGTATGGCTCTTATATTCCTATTTGTATTTGTTACTTTGCTCTTAATAAAGATGTTATCTTTAGTCTTCTATCATTCATATACCTGGATGAATTGTTTCTTGTTTGATTGTGGGTTCCATGTATGTGGTAGGAGTAGAATTTATGATTATGCTATAACATTGTCATTATATCATCATAAACAAAACAAAACTCCACTATAGTCTAATTAACTATGACATGATTATGTTAACATGAATCACTTATGCTATGAATTAACATTGGTTCATTGATGATTTAGTTCATAATCTTAGGATGGCTTGGGCCTATGCTCTTCAGGTAATTACTTAATATGCTAGCATGGTGCTAGGATATAAAGTAGCATTGAATGTCTCGTAGACCCGTGGATTGAAGAGGTAGGCAGTAGGTGATGACAACCCTATATGTCCTTTGTAATGCTCCACGTCTATGCCACAAGCTCTTGGCAGGAGTGGTCCTAGTATTGCTAGGGTAAACCTGTGCCCGATGTGTTAATCCACTTAACATGAGAATTCATAATTAATATCATCATTTGTAACTAACATAGGATGTGTATATGTACATTATAGGTATAGTAGGAGTCTCTACCTAACCCTTATCCTAGTCCCTCTTTACCCCATTTATCCCCTTAGGATAGAATGCTCTTGTGTGTGCCACACTACTCCAACTATCATTTATCCATCCTTGCTATAACATTACCTAGATCGACCTAGCCTCTCGACTTGATGATTACTTTACTTCCATCTAGCCTTCCTTTGGGAGAATATAAATGACACCCTTTGGGAATAATCGTAGATGGGAAATACAACATCGATAGTTTCCATGCGCTTGCAGATTTACATATATAATCTAAAATCTTAACAAGTATTAGTGGCACCATTGCTAGAGATGAATTGTTAGTAGTGCGTAGGAATCGTCAACAGGCATTTCTGGCGTCGTTGCCGGGGAAGGCAGCCGGAGTATTGCATGATTGAGTGAATACGACCCTGGTAGGTTTTAGTAGGATAACCCTTCTTTGTTTTTGCATTTTATGTGAAAACAGGGTAGTGTATATCTGGTTTCCGCTTGCTAGAAAACTTTTTTGAAGATTCTGAATCCCTTCTGAGAGAACGACCTCTGTTGTTACTCCTCGGAAGGTTCGAGCGGCAAAGCAAGCCAGCACAACTGCACCAATAACCGAAATGCTAATGGACTAGAAGAACCTTCGTGAGTTTTTGGCTCTCTCTACTAACAATGTGCCTGTTGGGCCCAATATTAACACGAGAGACATAAACATCATAATCAAGACTGGCCATATCACTATGGTGCAAGACAACCCATTTTGTGGGAAGGCTAACAAGGATGAAAGTGCTCACCTGCAACATTTCCTTGTGATCCGCAACACTTTTAAGATCAAGGACATATCTCTTGATGTTGTCCGTCTTAGGCTATTTTCGTTCTCTCTTCTTGGGAGAGCGAAACTGTGGTTGTACCCGAACCGGAGTGCTGTTGACACTTAGGAGAAGTGTTCTACGTCATTCCTCGCCAAGTTTTTCCCATTGGGTAAGACCAATGCCCTACGTGGAAGAATTTCCAGCCTCCATGGAGATGCTAAGGAATCGATTCTCAAGGCGTTGGAAAGGCTTCAGGAGTACATCCTAGCTTGTGCCCACAATGGGATGGATGACTGGCTTATCATCCAAAACTTCTACAATGGGCTGATCCCTTCTTCCCGTGACCATGTTGATGCTGCTACTGGAGTTGCATTCTTCTCGTTGACAGTGCCCAAAACCAAAGATTTGATGTAGAATATGGTGTCCAACATGGGTTGGAGCGATGAGCATCTCCATACCCGCCAGCGAGGCATGCACACCATGAAAGAGGTGGACATGATCGCCGCCAAATAGGACCTCCATATGAAGAAGATTGGTGGAGAAGGCAATGGTGTGATATGTGGCAATACCTACAGCCTAGACTCTCACATCACTCGTGAAGTCTATGGCAACACGGTCCATTTGGGCAATGATTGCCCAAAAACCCATGAGGATGCCTTATGCGTAGCCAGCAATGGAAACAACAATGGCTATCATCCAAGAGGTCAAGGGTGGGGCCAACCATTCCCATTTTTTCAAGAAGGGTACAACAACAATGGAAATAATGGAAATCAACCCAACATGAGAGAACCTGCCATTGGCCAATTGAAGATTTATGATGCTATATCCAAGAAGTTGTTGGCCAATGACAAGACCCTGGAGAGCAGTAATGCAAAGATTGAAGGACTATACTCAGGCTTAAAGAATCAATTGAGTTTCAACAAGATGTTGGAAACTCAATTGGCTCAACTGGCAGATGTTGTTCCTCAAGTGGAGAATGGAAAGCTGCCAAGACAGCTTGAACCTCCTGTGGAAAGTGCAAGCATAATTTCTCTACAAGGAGACAACTAGTTGAAGAACTCTGAATGCCTTACAATTTCATGCTCAATTGGGGCTCACCACTTTGACAAGGCCCTTTGTGACCTTGGTGCAAGTGTGAGTGTGATGCTCAAGGTGGTTTTCGACCAGCGGAACTTCACGGAACTTATTCCAACACCATTGCAGCTCCAACTGGTTGATTCTTCAGTACGTTATCCAGCGGGTATCGCTGAAGGTGTTCTGGTGAAAGTCTAGAATTGCTTCATACCCATGAATTTTGTGGTGCTTGATATGGAAATCGAGAAGGATACGCTGCTCATTCCTGGGCGACCATATCTTAGCACCGTGAAGGCTTACATAGATGTGGGAGCTAGAAAAATCAACTTCCATATCAATGGCAAGGAGGAGAAGTTTGACTTTTGGCCAAAGTTGTAGCAATGCTTCGTGATCCGTATCAAGTACGGGCTGAATGTTCCACATTCATGAGGTTGAAATAAAACCTCCAATGGTGGACCCGCTCATTGCATTTATGAGGAATTTAATATATGCGGAAAACCCATCTTATAGTCCACGCTGACACCCCAAGAAGACAGAAAAGTTCGGACCTCCCCAATGGCCTAAGTCCACCAAGCTGCGAAAGAAAGTATGGCGGAAGAAGCAAGACAAGCCATCCAAGCCCATCCCTTCGGGCTCGGATGTCAAGAAATAAAGAAGGAGGAATGTCCATCTCATCTGACGGTGGTGAGTCCTACCCAATAGGTTAAATTGGTAGTTATCCATTTCTTTATTTTTATTTTCTCTTTATTTGGTTTCCCCATTTAGTTTTATTTTTCCCACTGCATATTTGGTTTTTCTTAGTATGTTGAGCATCATATATTTTTCAACTATCATTTTTATTTCTATTCAAAAAAACAAAATTGTTGGGTTTTGAAAAAAGAGTTTTTATTTGGAAAACAATTTTTTTGAGCTGCAAAAGTGGTAATTCACCAACGTGCTAATTCCAGAGCCGTTGGTGAGCCACCTGCCAAAAGGGAGAACAGTGGGCCCACATAACAGTGCGGCCGACCCCCCTGTTTGGCCGACTAGGGGAAGGAGCCATTTTGGCTCTCTCTTCTCCAACGGCTACATTTGGTACCCTAGTGACTGTTGGGGAGTGCACACTATAAATGGTGGCCGTGAGGAGCACTTCTCCTCACACTTCACCTCATTTAATACCTCCCCAATGTCACTCTTGCTCACATTGTTTTTCTTGCTCTACATTGATATGCTCTTGATCAAATCCCAACTCAAAAAGATTTGCTTTTGCTTGCATTTGACATTTGCTCTCAAGTTCTTCAAAGGAAAATTTGTCGAGGTTTTTGCTTCCACTAACATCACCTCGTTCAAGTTTTTGCCTTGCTATGTTCTTGTTTCTTGTGGTCATTAAAGGGATGAAGAGGTTGTTTGGAAAGAGGAAGGAGTATGCAAGCTCAAGCTATGGTGGATACGCAAGTGCACACCCCTCTTCTGTTGCTACACCAAGTTCACGGAGGAGTGTAGGTGAAGACACTCCCATGTGTGAGAGGAGCAACCCTCAACAACTTCTTCACGACGACGACATCGACATACAAAATGAAGTTGAAGATCAAGCACACAAGCTCCTCCAAGATCGTGAGTTTTCCCAAACAAGCTGAGACCAGGTCGACCGACCTCCCTAGTTGATCGACTTGGGTGTGGCGCCAAACCCGATCATATGCCATGTTTTGGCTCCTCCCGACTTGAAGAAGTTATGGGTGAATGATTTGCGCGCTTTTGGTGGCATGAACCAACCCTTATCCAAGCTATAAATAGGACCTCTCACCCCTCACTTCAACACACACCACTTGAGTATTCATCCATTGTATCCACTGCTCTCCATAGGTTTAGAGGAGTATAGGCTGTAGAGAGGAGAGTCTCTAGTCCATAGTCCAAGTAGGAGAGGAGTAGAAGGAGTCTCTTCCCAATTCTTAAATGTGAAAGGTATGGCTCTTATATTCCTATTTGTATTTGTTACTTTGCTCTTAATAAAGATGTTATCTTTAGTCTTCTATCATTCATATACCTGGATGAATCGTTTCTTGTTTGATTGTGGATTCCATGTATGTGGTAGGAGTAGAATTTATGATTATGCTATAACATTGTCATTATATCATCATAAACAAAACAAACCTCCACTATAGTCTAATTAACTATGACATGATTATGTTAACATGAATCACTTATGCTATGAATTAACATTGGTTCATTGATGATTTAGTTCATAATCTTAGGATGGCTTGGGCCTATGCTCTTCAGGTAATTACTTAATATGCTAGCATGGTGCTAGGATATAAAGTAGCATTGAATGTCTCGTAGACCCGTGGATTGAAGAGGTAGGCAGTAGGTGATGACAACCCTATATGTCCTTTGTAATGCTCCACGTCTATGCCACAAGCTCTTGGCAGGAGTGGTCCTAGTATTGCTAGGGTAAACCTGTGCCCGATGTGTTAATCCACTTAACATGAGAATTCATAATTAATATCATCATTTGTAACTAACATAGGATGTGTATATGTACATTATAGGTATAGTAGGAGTCTCTACCTAACCCTTATCCTAGTCCCTCTTTACCCCATTTATCCCCTTAGGATAGAATGCTCTTGTGTGTGCCACACTACTCCAACTATCATTTATCCATCCTTGCTATAACATTACCTAGATCGACCTAGCCTCTCGACTTGATGATTACTTTACTTCCATCTAGCCTTCCTTTGGGAGAATATAAATGACACCCTTTGGGAATAATCTTAGATGGGAAATACAACATCGATAGTTTCCATGCGCTTGCAGATTTACATATATAATCTAAAATCTTAACAAGTATTAGTGGCACCATTGCTAGAGATGAATTGTTAGTAGTGCGTAGGAATCGTCAACAGGCATTTCTGGCGTCGTTGCCGGGGAAGGCAGCCGGAGTATTGCATGATTGAGTGAATAGGACCCTGGTAGGTTTTAGTAGGATAACCCTTCTTTGTTTTTGCATTTTATGTGAAAATAGGGTAGTGTATATCTGGTTTCCGCTTGCTAGAAAACTTTTTTGAAGATTCTGAATCCCTTCTGAGAGAACGACCTCTGTTGTTACTCCTCAGAAGCTTCGAGCGGCAAAGCAAGCCAGCACAACTGCACCAATAACCGAAATGCTAATGGACTAGAAGAACCTTCGTGAGTTTTTGGCTCTCTCTACTAACAATGTGCCTGTTGGGCCCAATATTAACACGAGAGACATAAACATCATAATCAAGACTGGCCATATCACTATGGTGCAAGACAACCCATTTTGTGGGAAGGCTAACAAGGATGAAAGTGCTCACCTGCAACATTTCCTTGTGATCCGCAACACTTTTAAGATCAAGGACATATCTCTTGATGTTGTCCGTCTTAGGCTATTTTCGTTCTCTCTTCTTGGGAGAGCGAAACTGTGGTTGTACCCGAACCGGAGTGCTGTTGACACTTAGGAGAAGTGTTCTACGTCATTCCTCGCCAAGTTTTTCCCATTGGGTAAGACCAATGCCCTACGTGGAAGAATTTCCAGCCTCCATGGAGATGCTAAGGAATCAATTCTCAAGGCGTTGGAAAGGCTTCAGGAGTACATCCTAGCTTGTGCCCACAATGGGATGGATGACTGGCTTATCATCCAAAACTTCTACAATGGGCTGATCCCTTCTTCCCGTGACCATGTTGATGCTGCTACTGGAGGTGCATTCTTCTCGTTGACAGTGCCCAAAACCAAAGATTTGATGTAGAATATGGTGTCAAACATGGGTTGGAGCGATGAGCATCTCCATACCCGCCAGCGAGGCATGCACACCATGAAAGAGGTGGACATGATCGCCGCCAAATAGGACCTCCATATGAAGAAGATTGGTGGAGAAGGCAACGGTGTGATATGTGGCAATACCTACAGCCTAGACTCTCACATCACTCGTGAAGTCTATGGCAACACGGTCCATTTGGGCAATGATTGCCCAGAAACCCATGAGGATGCCTTATGCGTAGCCAACAATGGAAACAACAATGGCTATCATCCAAGAGGTCAAGGGTGGGGCCAACCATTCCCATTTTTTCAAGAAGGGTACAACAACAATGGAAATAATGGAAATCAACCCAACATGAGAGAACCTGCCATTGGCCAATTGATGATTTATGATGCTATATCCAAGAAGTTGTTGGCCAATGACAAGACCCTGGAGAGCAGTAATGCAAAGATTGAAGGACTATACTCACGCTTAAAGAATCAATTGAGTTTCAACAAGATGTTGGAAACTCAATTGGCTCAACTGGCAGATGTTGTTCCTCAAGTGGAGAATGGAAAGCTGCCAAGACAGCTTGAACCTCCTGTGGAAAGTGCAAGCATAATTTCTCTACAAGGAGACAACTAGTTGAAGAACCCTGAATGCCTTACAATTTCATGCTCAATTGGGGCTCACCACTTTGACAAGGCCCTTTGTGACCTTGGTGCAAGTGTGAGTGTGATGCTCAAGGTGGTTTTCGACCAGCGGAACTTCACGGAACTTATTCCAACACCATTGCAGCTCCAACTGGTTGATTCTTCAGTACGTTATCCAGCGGGTATCGCTGAAGATGTTCTGGTGAAAGTCTAGAATTGCTTCATACCCATGAATTTTGTGGTGCTTGATATGGAAATCGAGAAGGATACGCTGCTCATTCCTGGGCGACCATATCTTAGCACCGTGAAGGCTTACATAGATGTGGGAGCTAGAAAAATCAACTTCCATATCAATGGCAAGGAGGAGAAGTTTGACTTTTGGCCAAAGTTGTAGCAATGCTTCGTGATCCGTATCAAGTACGGGCTGAATGTTCAACATTCATGAGGTTGAAATAAAACCTCCAATGGTGGACCCGCTCATTGCATTTATGAGGAATTTAATATATGCGGAAAACCCATCTTATAGTCCACGCTGACACCCCAAGAAGACAGAAAAGTTCGGACCTCCCCAATGGCCTAAGTCCACCAAGCTGCGAAAGAAAGTATGGCGGAAGAAGCAAGACAAGCCATCCAAGCCCATCCCTTCGGGCTCGGATGTCAAGAAATAAAGAAGGAGGAATGTCCATCTCATCTGACGGTGGTGAGTCCTACCCAATAGGTTAAATTGGTAGTTATCCATTTCTTTATTTTTATTTTCTCTTTATTTGGTTTCCCCATTTAGTTTTATTTTTCCCACTGCATATTTGGTTTTTCTTAGTATGTTGAGCATCATATATTTTTCAACTATCATTTTTATTTCTATTCACAAAAACAAAATTGTTGGGTTTTGAAAAAAGAGTTTTTATTTGGAAAACAATTTTTTTGAGCTGCAAAAGTGGTAATTCACCAACGTGCTAATTCCAGAGCCGTTGGTGAGCCACCTGCCAAAAGGTAGAACAGGGGGCCCACATAACAGTGCGGCCGACCCCCCTGTTTGGCCGACTAGGGGAAGGAGCCATTTTGGCTCTCTCTTCTCCAATGGCTACATTTGGTACCCTAGTGACTGTTGGGGAGTGCACACTATAAATGGTGGCCGTGAGGAGCACTTCTCCTCACACTTCACCTCATTTAATACCTCCCCAATGTCACTCTTGCTCACATTGTTTTTCTTGCTCTACATTGATATGCTCTTGATCTAATCCCAACTCAAAAAGATTTGCTTTTGCTTGCATTTGACATTTGCTCTCAAGTTCTTCAAAGGAAAATTTGTCGAGGTTTTTGCTTCCACTAACATCACCTCGTTCAAGTTTTTGCCTTGCTATGTTCTTGTTTCTTGTGGTCATTAAAGGGATGAAGAGGTTGTTTGGAAAGAGGAAGGAGTATGCAAGCTCAATCTATGGTGGATACGCAAGTGCACACCCCTCTTCTGTTGCTAAACCAAGTTCACGGAGGAGTGTAGGTGAAGACACTCCCATGTGTGAGAGGAGCAACCCTCAACAACTTCTTCACGACGACGACCTCGACATACAAAATGAAGTTGAAGATCAAGCACACAAGCTCCTCCAAGATCGTGAGTTTTCCCAAACAAAATCTTATGATCCGAATATGATTTCCAAAATAGGTATGGATTCTGAATTCTTTTCCATTTGACGTGCACTAGGATGGGAAAACTTTGCTCACATAGAGAAGAGAGGTTCACGCCTTCTCTCCATACAATTATTTTGCACACTCAAAATAGGATTTGATGGTACTACTTTTAGATTATTTTAAAAAGAATACACCATCCTATGGGAAGAATTAAGTGAAATCCTAGGCTTCCATAGACGATGTTTGCTAGATTTAGACGTTTTGCCTAAGTTTAATAAACATAGTTTTTGGCAAGATTTAACTTGTGAGGTCAGATGTAGTGCACCTAGAAATAGCCACTTACACAACCTTATTTTACACTTCATGCATATATGGGTGGCTATGACTATGTTCCCTAGTGGAGATGTAAGGATAGTGCATGATGATGAGCTGAAAATTTTATTTGCCATGATTAAAAAGATAAAAGTTGCTCCAGCTATTGCCATGATAACAAAATGGTTAGATTACATTTCAAAAATAGGGCCAATTGAATGCACTTCGTTGATTACTCATATTGCTACTAGGGTAGGAGCACTAGAATATTCTTCATTTGAGTATATTGAAAATGAAAGAGAATTAATTGATGAAGATTACATATTGCAAGGACATACCCTTAAGAATGATCAATATGGCTCTTTGTTATGTTATTATCCCCGCTTTGTCAATGAAATTCGATTACCTAACCCAGATTATCATTTGTACAAATGCCAGAGGCTAACCATTGACCTTCTTTCTATCAAGAACCTCGAAGAATTAATGTCTCCGGTAGGTTAATTCGAAGCCGTACAAGGAGAGCGGCCATGCCCCCGACAACTGCCATGGTCCATGAGTACGAAGAGGACGAGAACCCAATGGGTGATGCACCCGGATGGACTCAACCTCCGTCGTATGAGACTGAAGGTCTGTCTTGGCTTGGATGGCCAACTGCCACATGGGAGCCACCCCTATCCACCTCAACCTCTAGCAGCTTACCTCCAACGTCCATGACAAGAAGTCTTTCCTCATCGGCTAGAAGTCATAGTGACTATAGCCAGGGAATGACGGATCTCACTAGACGTATGGAAGAGCTTGAAGTGAGGACTGGTCACATCTACAACACTCTCCAAGGGCATGTCCAAGGTACCCAAGATTGGCAACAACACATGGATGCTCAATTCACCAACTTCACCTCCACGCTACAACAACAACAACAAGCCGATCTCACGGCATACTTCCGTCATCAAGGGTTCAACCCTCATCACAGAGGTGAGCGAAGAACAAGCTTGGGGGAGGACCCCCACTTGAGGTAAATTGTATCAACCCCTTTGCATATTTATGTTCCATTTAACCATCATTCACCTTGCATATAAAAAAATAACAGGATAGATTTTTTCAAATAAAATAAATGATTTGCGGCAAGAATGACTTAGAATTCACATAGATTAAATGATGAATAGTTGGTCTATTTTAATTTTCCTAAGCCCCTAGTTTACAACTTACTACTATCCAACATATTGCTCTCATTGACTAAAATTGCTTTTTGCCTTGATTTGGAAATTGTGGGTAGCAAAATCTTAATCCATTCTAATTTGTTGTGAGATAATATATAGTGATAGGGCTGCTATTCCTAGTTTGAAAATGAAACTTAGATTTATGGAGAAATCTAAAATATTAAGGTTACTCTCATTTGATTGGAAGTAGCTACCAAAGGCACATGATACATTACATTGATAGAACTTACGCATATGCTACTTTGTCTTCACATTGAGCTTTGTCAAACTAGTATAGACCTATGTGAGATTTCATTCATTACTTTTTGAATTCAGGACTTCACTTGCACATGCTATACTTCTACACTAGAAGTAAGCAAAATCCCACCATACCACCATTCCACAATAAAAAGAGAAACTACATATCATTCATGTTTAGTACCCTCTCCAAACTTTATTGCATAAAAATGGAGTAGAAGACATGCCTACAAGAAAAAGAAAAAGAAAAGGAAAATTCATTCTAACATCATAAGCATGAGGGAAAAAATAGAAGAAAAAGTGGCCATGTTATATTCCGGGAAAACAAGAGAGTCCAATCAGAGTCATCTCAAATATCCACATCCACATCATTCCATCACACATGCACAAGTCTTGAATCAAATTGTTTTGAATTGATTTCTCCTAAGGCTTGCTCTTTTGACTTAGCAATATTATGTGTTGCAAATATGCCTACAATAGTCCTACCAAGCTCAACATACAAGCCTTATGTAGAGGTAGGACGAATTTAGGCAAAGTTCCTTGGTGACGATATATTTTAACTACACATAAATGAGAGACAAAGAGAATCAAATTGAGATACTTAATATCTAAATTGAACTCTCTGGAATTTGAGTGGAACTTAATTTCTAGGGGTATGTGTGCTCTATTTGCTATTCTATCTTTCGACCACCCATGAATAGGAGATGGCATAAGCCCCAAAATGACTTGATATGGGTGAAGTACCATGCCAATTTTTGCAATACTAGGTAGAGTATTTTGTTGTGTACATGGTACTTTTGAAAAATAGAACATTGTAGCAACTCCTTGTGACACTCGGTTCCGAAAATGAACCAAGCGTAATGCATATATGTGCCCAGGATGTTAACACACATACACGAGTGATTTACAAATGATAAACAGATAAAACTATGTCTATAATAACTAATAATAGTGCCTTATTACAAGCCAAATAATATCAAATACAAGATCTAATAAGGCTGTAGCGAAAAAATTAAACACTAATGACTCCAACTCTATAGACAAGCTTGACGGTAACACTTGCGCTTAGTACTCGTCTAAGACTTCCTGGTACTCCACGTTGACGTTTGTGTCTGAATTTGGTCGGGGAATAGCAAGGGTGAGCACGTGTCATACTCAGCAAGTGTGGGAAAGTATGACATGTAGCTTAAACATGGAATGATAATAAAATGGGCTAATTGCATAAAAGTACACTAAAAAAGTTGAAAATGCAATTATATCATCATTAAGTGAGGTCCTTCCCAAAATAACCCAGATAACATCAATTTCAACTTAAATAACGAACACTAGAAATAATAATCCATATCCAACTCATAACTGCTCATGTGTCTCATTTTCATCATTTTCATATACCAAAGCCAACTAATTAACCATTATCAATTCCCAATCTAACTTCAGCCATAACTCTAATCATGTGAGGGCCCATGTTGCTCATAATCGGGAGCACGACTATCATGATAGTTTCAAACACACCTAGCAGAGGTTGTACCACTTTACCCACAATTTCGTGATCTCCTCACCTTTCGATGACTATAGAAACTCAATTATGTCGTCTCACACTTCCATAGGTGTCTGGCCAAGAGATCACAAAATAGCCTTTACAAAGTGATTACTAGCATATTTAGACCCCATTAAGGTTTCATCGATGTTGATGTCCCCAACTGAGCACATCCAACCAAGGGCCCCCTCTTGAGCCATTCAGATCCCAGGGTCGTCCCACCAATTTCTACAAATCCATCTGACTACACCTTCCCCGAGCATTCTTAATGGTCCAAATAGTACTAGCAAAACTATAATTAGTTAGCTAAGCCGCACCCATACTTGGCCCTGTGGTGGCACTGTAAATCCTAGATGGTCGCTCCATGAACTGGTCCTTAGATCTAAAGCAAGC
Source organism: Tuctoria greenei (assembly GCA_036927565.1). NCBI lineage: Eukaryota > Viridiplantae > Streptophyta > Magnoliopsida > Poales > Poaceae > Tuctoria > Tuctoria greenei. The sequence continues at coordinate 132,114,633 of JAYESD010000005.1, read as the reverse complement.
AAAACCACCAAAACAGTCCAACCCATTCCACACAACTGGCTTGCATAGATCCCTAGGTACCATGTTGCTAAATCAGATGTTCAATAGTCCACAATTAAGAAATATGATGGTTTCCCAAACCCAATTTTAGCAGAGTGATTGAAAAGTGTAAAATACCCTTCCTGACTTTTTATATAGTCTTCAAGCGACATGGGTGGTCATACAAAACTAGAAAACTCCTATATTTGGGTTTTCCCATCAATTGACACAAGCATGCAATTTTGTAAACAAAACATTTGAAAACTTGGATCAAAATGATCTTGGAAACTTGCCTTACTCTTGAGCTTGGTTTGGATCGAAGGCTCTGAAGTTCTGGTTCTGTAGGTCCTCGAAATCACTCTCGACAGCGAGACCTTCTATTCCATGCGACAATCATGCAAAACAACATTACAATCAATAAATGCTCATAAAGTCTTGACTTCGCTTGGGACGAGCAAAGGATAAGCTTGGGGGAGTTTTTTGACGTCCGTTATATACCAATTTCACCCATCACTATAAGTCAATTATGTGAACAAAATATCATTTCTTACAGACATCACCTTTCTATTTAACCTATTTCCACTTGTCCTTGGAGAAAGTAGTGCATGCCAGCAACTCACCCACAACACCAGATCTTAGAACGCCAGCTGCTCCCCTGTAGTGTTGGATCTCGGGGCACCAGATCTAGCTACGACTCGCTGCCGCCGCGTCCGTCGCCATCGCCTCCGCGCCGCGTTTGCTGCCACTGGCTCATGCATCCGTTGTCGTGTTGCCTCCGGTTTGGGCCTTCTCTTCTTGCCTCCATCCTCTCTCCCTCTCTCTTAAGGATTAATGAATAACTCTGAACAATAAAACCGAGGTAACTGGGGAAATAAATAACCGGGGAACTAAACAGAGAGAGACCGAGGCAACAGGATAGACAGTGGAGTGCGGTAGTGGGGTTCACATATGGACGTCGGCCAAACAAAGTCCCGACATTTACAGTTGTAGCCGTCGTCCACGCTCTACCCGACAGTTTTACTTGTATAGATGTCGGCCTTTTTGCCTCTTCCGACGTCTTTTATTTCAGCTGTGCGGGTCCTACACTACAACCGTCGTCCAATGAAGCGTTGCAGACAATTTTAACTTTATAGATGTCGGTTTACTCGGTTGGCTGGACGCCTTTATATTTGTTCATCGGTTTTCAAATACCTGATGTCTTTAATGTATTTAAATTAAGGCCCGAGGTTCATAGTATCCCTGACACTTTATTGCTAGATTCTTGTAGTGTGAGAATAATTATTGTACGCATGATCTCGAATTTGCATCCGCAGTGCATGCTTTAAAGATATGGAGACATTACATTCTTGGTTATAGGTGTGAGATTTACACGGATCACAAGAGTCTCAAGTACATATTCACGCAAAAGAATCTGAATTTGAGGCAACAATGATGGTTGGAGCTCATTAAGTATTATGACGTGGGAATCAACTATCACCTAGGAAAGGCCAATGCAGTGGTAGATGCCTTGAGTACAAAAGGACCAAGCCACCAACTCACGGTTAGGAAGTTGCCATCCGTGCTATGTATGGAGTTTGAATGGTTGCATCTTGGATTCGTGAATGAGATGGGAACAATGGAAGAAAATCCAACATTGGAACAAGAAATACGAGAAGGTCAAACAAAGGATGAGGATATCTGAGAAATCTTGGAAAGGATTCAAGAAGGGAGAGAATGGAGGTTTGATGAAGATGATCATGGTACACTATGGCTTGGGACATGAGTTGTCGTGCCTAATGTGAAGCATATCCACGAGGCGATATTGAGGAGGCACATGACTCACTTTACTCCATTCATCTCGGTTGTACGAAGTTGTACATAGACTTGAAAACTTCATACTGGTGGGATGGGATGAAAAAGGACATAGATGAATATGTTGCCCTATGCGACACGTGCCAATAGGTCAAGGCTGAACATCAAAGGCTAGCTGGACTATTACAGCCGTTGAAAATACCCGAGTGGAAGTGGGAAAAAATCAGTATGGACTTCATAGTTGGATTACCGCGTGGTCAGTCCGGTTATGACTCAATATGGGTTATTATGGATCGGTTGACGAAATCTGCTCACTTTATTCCTGTCAAGACCAGGTACACTGCGGCACGGCTAGCTGGGTTGTACATAGAGAATATTGTATGCCAATATAGAGTTCCGAATAAAATAATGTCTGACCGAGGTTCTCAATTCACCTCTATGTTCTGGGAGAAATTGCATGAGCTATGGGTATCAGGTTAAATTTCATATTAGCATATGTCTTCTACTCCCTTTTTATGCAATAAATTTGGACAGGGTACTAAGCATGAATGGTATGGAGTTTCTCGTTTTACTGGAATCGTGGTATGATGGGAATTTGCTTACTTCTAGTGTAGAAGTACAACATGTGCAAGTGAAGTCTTGAATTCAAAATTTAACGAATGAAATCTCACATAGGTCTATAGTAGTTTGACAAAGCTCAATGTGAAGACAAATAGCATATGCATAAGGTTTATCAATGTAGTGTATCATATGGCTTTTGTAGGTATTTCAAATCAAATGAGAGTAAGTTAAATCTATTTAGAACTTTTTCAAAAATCTATGTTTCACTTTCAAACTAGGAATAGCGGCCCTGTAACTATATCATATCTCAGAACAACTTAGAATTGGATTATGCTTTTGCTACCCACAATTTCTAAATCAAGGCAAAAGTAATTGTAGCCAATGAATGCAATATTTTGGAGAGTAGTAAGTTGTAAACTAGGGACTTAGGAAAATTAAAACAGAGCAATTATTCATCATTTTATCTATGTGAATTCCAAACCATTCTTACCACACATCTTTTATTTCATTTTGAAAGCAATCCTACTCTACTTATATATATATATATATATGCAAGGTGGATGATGGGTGAATGAAAAAATAAATATGCAATATGCAAGGGGTGTGATACAAGATACCTCAAGTGGGGGGTTCTCCCCCAAGCTTGTTCTTCTTCAAGTTCCGCGCTAGGGGCTCAAACCCTAACGACGGATGTAGGCCAAGAGGTCGGCCAAACCTTGTTGCAGCATGGCTTTGGCATTGGAGGGTTGAATGTCAATGTCTGATTGCCTTCCATGGGTTTCATGAATGTGGTCGAGGAGAGTGTTGTCGATGTCGCTCATCCACACTTTCAAGGTTTCCATAGGTATGATGTACCTTGTTATTCATTGGCTAAGGTGGTGATAACCCTTAGCACAAAGGCATGACGTGCACTCAACATGCATTGAGTGTGTTCCGTCATTCTTTAGATAATATGTGTCATACCTTCTTGCCATAAAGGAACAACTTGTACCCCTCATGCATTGGGTGTGATCCGTCATACCCTTTAGCCGCAAATGAGTGACATGTACCCAACATGTCTTGAGTACGATCCATTATTCCTTTGCTAAGGTACAACATACCTATAACCACAAAGGGATGACGTGCACTCAACATGGGTTGAGTGTGATCTAGTGTTCCTTGGCTAAGGTATAAAATACCTTCTGGCCACATAGGAACAACTTGTACCCAATATACATTGGATGTGATCTTGTCATTCCGTGGTTAAGGTACATCATACCTTTAAGACTCAAAGGAATAACTTACACCCAATGATGGTGGCAATTCCCTTGAGCTTGAATGAGTGCTTAGAATAGTTGAGAGCATAATGCTCTCACATATTCATAGCAGCCCATTGGTTGCTCACAGATGGTTTCCATGTCAAATCTTCGGCCTCATATAGTTATGGTTGACCATCGGACTTAATTTCTGATAGGTAGAAAGCATCCTATTTTACTCCTTGGCCAAGAGATATTTAAATGGAATCTTCTTAGGGTTTCCAACAATCGGATATTTGAATGCCTGCATAGTAATATTACTCCTGCGAACTTCCCCTCTATGATAGAGACAGATGGTTAGCTCCCGATACATGTACAAATGAAATTTCAGGTTAGGTAACCGAATATTCTTTTGTACATACAGGGAAGAGCTAAATCAAAGATGCATTGAGTCCAATTTCAAGTGTATCTATGAAAAATGTATTATTCACTGATAAGAGTGGGGCTTTATGGATAAATCAAGTTGAGCATTTTGTAATGCTCCTACTTATAACAATGTAATTATATAAATACACTATATGGATTCCTTCGTATTGTAAAATTTGTAACCATCATAGTTTTTTACAAGAGCAAATATTTATCATTTGGATCATTCCAAACAAGATTCCCAATTTTATCCTTTTTGACGATCGTTATATGCCAATTTCGACTGTCAATATAACTCGATTATGTGAAGGAATGAATATTTCTTACACACATCATAGTTAGGAATAACCTAGTTGCACTTGTACTTACAGAATTTGGTGCATGCATGTATTATGTGCAGATTTGGAGTGAATGCATGGCCACAAGGCAAGGAAACACACTTTCCACCAATCAGGCGCAAGCACGAGGATCCATGTGCCCACTCCTAGTGAAAAACCAACTAATAATCAAGGGAATCACCCATACCCATGATGGGGGCCCATATAATAGTGTCAGAGAGATGTTTCGACTCGATTGGATCCGTTTGCAGTTCGTCCAAACAACCAGGTCGCCCGACCTGGTATTCGTGCCAAACACGGTCAACTGCCACATGTTGGCTCCCCACGGCTTGGAGATCACTATAGCGACTGAGTCCCTCACTTTTTCTAGCGCCAAACCAACCTTTGGGGGCTATAAATATTGGGGTAGGGGGCTCCCTCACTCCACACACCACTTGAGCATTTACTCTCTTATATACATTAGTTCTCCAAGTCCTTAGTGCAGGTTAGGCTGTAGAGAGGAGCCTCTAGTCCCGAATCCAAAATTGGGAAAGGTATGGCTCATGTACCTTTTCTAGTATTTGTGACTTTATGCATTATAATAATAGTATTATTATTACTATCTCTTTATTCATATACTTTAGCAAAGCGTTTCTTGTTTGATTGTGGAGTCCATGTATGTGCTGGGTGTAGATGTTGTTATGATCTAGACATAATGCCAATATCATGTTATCATAAATATCATACACCACTACCATAGTATTATTAGGTAATAATATGATTATTTTAATAAGAATATGTTAGTGCTTGGATCCAAAATTGGTTCAACGATGTTTAGGTTAATCATTGCCTTAGGATGAATATTACGTTGCAACTCTTAAGGTATTTACTTAGCATGCAAGCGTGGTGCTTGGATAGTTAAGTAGCGTTGGATGCATCTTAGTCCATGGGTTGTAGAGGTAGGCGGTAGGTGGTGACAGCCCTATCCGTCTGTTGTAATCCTCCACGTTCGACTACGATGTAGGCTCTTGGCGAGAGTCGACTGGCAGACTAGGGTAAGCCCGTGCCCCACATGTTGGACCGCTAAGCCCTAGTATTCACCATTAGCATATTAATGTGTACTTTATTAGGCTATGTATATGAGCAATTAGATCACAGTAGGAGTAGATCCATCTCGTAGTCTAACCCTTACTAGGACAACATTACCCTTAGAGTCGATTGCTTAGGTGTGTGTCACAATACCCCTATTATCAACATACCCTTGTTCTGACAAACATTTATTACCCTATGCCTTGATCCTAATAATAGTGTTTACTTTACTCCATTGGTTTCCTTTGGGGTAAATATGATTCCCTCTGGAATACTCTTTGTTGAAATGCTACATGATAGTTTTTGTGCGCTTGCAGACCTCATCTCTTTCGAGTGATGATCTGTGACATAAGAAACGTCAACAAGAATTTCTGGCGTCGTTGATGGGGATGATTTGTTATTTTTCTTAGGATCCGTGAACAAGAATTTCCGGCGCCATTGACGGGGATGATTTGTTAGTATTTCTTAGTAGTTGTCAACAAGCATTTCTGGCGCCGTGGCTTGGGGAGGGAAAAGGAAGTAAAAGATAGATATCACTTTTGATTAAGCTATAGGTACTAATAGTTATTAGACAAGTTTACCCTTGTTTGTTTTCTCCTTTTGTGTGAAAACAGGGTAGTGTTGGGTAACACATTTTATGGGATAGCAAACGAAGATGCAAGTGCTCAACAACATGATGATTCAAGGTGTACCTCGACAAATGTCCACTAGGCAACACCATTGCCTTTCGGGGAAGAATTTCAGCTTCTAGTAGGAGCCAAAGTCATCCATCCCCAATCTTGGCGAAGGCTCCAAGAGTTCTTCTTGGTCTGCCTCTATCATGAGGTGGATAGGTTGCCCTTCATCCAACACTCATGGCATGGGGTGGCTCCACCAATCCATGACCACATTCGTGTTGGAGCTAAAGGAGTCCTATTCTCATTAATCACGTATGAGAATATGGCCTCCACTCAAGGGGTGGATTGAAGCATGCTCTAGTTCCCTTTGCTTGGCATGCATACCACTTAGCAAGGTGGACATGCTAGCTATGGAACTACACCTCCCATTAAAGTATTATGAAGATCAAGCCAATTGAGAAGTGTTTGGAATTATCCAAGTCATCGATATTCACATGATTTGTGAAAATCCATGTCAACATGGAACACATAGGAAATATTTCCCAAGGACCCATGAGGATCATTTCCAAATAACAACTCCAATGGCTATTATCCATAAGGAGGTCAAGGGTAGAATCAACATCACCTTTGTAATCAAGGAGACTATGGGGATTCCAGGGGATATAAGTTCAACTACCCTACCTTGAAGTATCTTGTCCATGGCCAAGCGAGAAATCAAGACGACATCCACATGAAGCCCTTGGCCAAGGATAAGAAAATTAAAGAGCATTCAAGATCCAAGATATTCCACAATCACTTGTTGGGATTCCTACCCTTCGACCAAGCCCATGCAACTTAGGGCAAGTGACAGTGTGGATGAAGCGTTTCTTGTTTGATTGTGGAGTCCACATGTCAACATGCCCATGGAAGCTTTTGATCTGTGATCAAAGTATGGGTTAACCTTAAGGGATATCAATATGGTCGAAGTGGCACCCCTAAGTAAGGACAAGCCTCGACATGCTCATGAGAGAATATCTTCAAGAGAGAAAAGTCGTCACTACATCAACAAGTCTTCATCAAGATGACGGAGAGGCTAGGGCCACCATGTGGCCCACGTGTCCAAATGACATCCAAAGGAGATTTGGCATGTCAATCAAGAGAAGTTGTCCACATCTTCAACTCCGGGATTGGACAACAAATGATCACACTAAACAGGACAGAGGTAAGTCCCACTCATCGGACTTTAAACATTCAGTGAGTCCTTGCCAATAGGTTAATTGGTAGTTATCTCATATTTGATTTCTCAATTGCATATATGAATTTCCTATCTAATCTTGCATTTCCATGTAGCATGTTTGGATTTCCACACTTGCATATTGGAAAGTAAAATTCCCAACCATCATAAAACTAAAATCTTGAATTAGGAAATAAATTTATTTAGATATGAACCTTGGACGTAACCACTTGAATTCATCTTCCTAATTCAAACCAAAAATATTTCCCTTAATATTTAATGCATTTGCAAGTTCTTTCAAGTTGGGCAAAACAATTTGGCAAAGGGTACAACATGCTTTTGAGCTAACATGATGCGTTTTTGAGTTGCTTTGCCTGTTCTTGATTTTAGTGCAGCCAGGACAAAATTTGTAAGGAGGTTGGAAGGCCCCATCAAGTGCGCATCCCTCCATCAATCTTGAGTTCATGGTGGAGGAATGCTCAAGATGGAGGCCCAATGCAGGAACAATATGAAGCTCGACTCCAACCTCAACTTGGCAGAATACATTGAACATGAAGGCTAAAATTCATGTTCGTGAATTTCTCACACAACGACATTCAACCAAGACTACTCTTCAATTGAGAGGGGAAGTTTGCAGGAGTAAAATAACTATGCAGGCATTCAAATATCCAATTGTTGGGATTCCTAGAGGATTCTATTTCAATATCTCTTGTCCAAGGAGTAAATTAGGATGGTTGCTAACTATCAAAAATTAAGCCCGAAGGTCAACCATAACTATACGAGGCTGGATATTTGACATGGAAACCCTCCATGAGCAACCAATGGGCTGCTACGAATATGTGAGAGCATTATGCTCTCAACTATTCTAAGAACTCTTTCAAGCTCAAGGGAATTGCCACCATCATTAAGTGTATGTTATTCCTTTGTGGCTAAAAGGTATGATGCACCTTAACCAGGAAATGACAAGATCAATCCAATATACGATGGGTGTAAGTTGTTCCTATGTGGCTGGAAAGGAGCCATGTTTCATACCTGCAATTAAGAGAGTCTACACAAATAGAAGTCATCTCAAAATCCAAATCCACTCCACAAATATTCCATCACACTTGCACAAATCTTGATCGAAACTATGATTTTTTTCTCCTAAGGCTTACTCTTTTGACTTAGCAATATATGTGTTGCAAATATGCCTACTCTTGATCCCTACCAATCTGCACATACAAGCCCTATTTAGATGTAACAAGAAAGACATTGCCTTGATGAGGATACAAATAACACTTCCTATATAGGAGTGATTGAGTGCATCATTTGAGGAACTTAAATCCAAACACCATTTGAAATTCTCTGGAAATTTGAGTGGAACTCATACATTGGGTGATGCATGTTGTCTGTACCTTGCGTACCGGGTACCGCCTGACATTGCAAGCAAAGTTGGGGAGTTCCTATGTCCATGTGGTAGACGTTCGAAGGGGATACGCATCCTGCATAACCGTACCAACCTCCCTCCTTAGGGCAACTCTGGTAGAGCCACATGTCTATAAGAGCCAGACCCGCATACATCATTAGGATAGCTCCGGTGCTACCATGTGTCCTGCAGAGCCGGACCTGCCTCCCTCCTCAGGGAAGCTCTGACACTGCCACGTGTCCAATGGCACCAGACCTATCCCACAGTAGAGGGAAGCAACAGAGCTTCCATGTGTCAACGCTCGGACCTACGTCAGCAACGGGAGGACAACGGAATCTCGAACAGCGCGGACATTCAAGGGCTATTAATTAGCCATTACAAGACTTGATGAATGCATAATTAATGCTACATTAATGACGCACGATCAGGGGGTATCAAGACAGGTAACACAACTGTTAAGGCACGTTATCACACAATTAACGCCTCATTACACTATAGCTCATGTATAGGGCAAATAATACAACCGGGCCACTTGTCGGGCTGTGCTCGAACTGTAATTGCCAGTCCTTAGCATATAAAAGGGTTGTGATGCACAGTAGAAAGCATCCAATCATAGACACAAGCTCATACTCGCTCATACAATCAACACACACCCTATGCAGTAGGGTCCTACGCTTAGGCGGCCCCAACCACGAAAAATCTCCCGTGTCACCATCTTGTGCTTGATTTCGCTTTGCGTCCCAGCCGAATACGGACCTTCGCGGACTACTCCTTATTAGTACCGGGGGAAGTGTCCTAGTGCACACTATGACATTTAGCGCGCCAGGTAGGAGCGCTTTCAAGCTTTCAAGATTCAAGATGGTGAATTCCGCCGCAACTTCATCCAATGGACCGGTTGTCCATCCTATTGGAGGAAATATCAAAGTGCAGTAGCCGGCAAATGTTTTGATTATGGCGGGTTTCATCCCACCACCACCTCCACCATCCCAGCAGGATTGTGTGTTCGCATCGGTCTCTCCATCGACAAACAACCCTAAGAACACGTTGAATGCAGCGTGGACTCTTCTCTAGTGTCCACCAGCGTCAAGAGCTCATCCCACCGCGCTGGAATAGTAGCGCGCTGTTGACGGCTGTTATACACCAATTTCACCCATAAATATAACTCAGTTATGTGAAGGACTTGTCATTTCTTGTACACATCACCTTTCTTTTTAACCTATTTCCACTTGTCCTTGGAGAAAGCAGTGCATGCGGGATTCTATGCAAAAATGAAGTGAAACAAGGGGATGGATCCCATAAAATATCGTTCCAGCCAATCAAGCGATCACACGTGGCACCACATGGATCAAATGGCCCACAAACAGAAGTATTTGAGGCCATCCAATGGTGTAGCACCCATATCAGTCAATGTGACCAACCTGTCAGTCACCTGGAGAAAGCACGCTGCAAAAGGGGACAGGACCAGGTCGGCCGAACCCCCCAGTCGGCCGACTAGTTCCAGGCGCCGTTCTCAGTCAAACTCCACTTGGTGGCTTCTCCCGGCTTGAAGTGGTCATGGGTGACTGATTTGCGCGCTTTTGGTGGCATATTCCTATTTGTTTTTGTGACATTATTTATAATAAAGATGATATCTTCAGTCTACTATTGTTGATATACTTGGATGCAGCGTTTCTTGTTTGATTGTGGATTCCATGTATGTTGTGGGAATAGTATTTATGATTGTGCTATAACATTCTTATTACATTATCATAAACACTATAAACCTCCACTATAGTATAATTAGCTATGTTATGACTATGTTAATGTGAATCACTTATGCTATGAATTAACATTGGCTCAACGATGATTTAGTTCATTGCCTTAGGATGGTTTGTACCTAGGCTTTTAAGGTAATTACTTAATATGCTAGCATGATGCTAGGATAGAGAGTAGCGTTGAATGTCTCGTAGACCCACACATTGAAGAGGTAGGCAGTAGGTGATGACAGCCCTATCTGTCCTTTGTAATCCTCCATGTTCGGCTATGCCACATGCTCTTGGCGGGAGTCGCCTAGTGCTGCTAGGGGTAAACCCGTGCCCGATGTGTTAATCCACTTAGCATGAGAATTCGTAATTAATATGATCATGACTCACTAACTTACGCTATGTATATGTACATTTGAAGCATAGGAAGAGTCTCTACCTAACTCTTAGCCTAGTTCCTCTATTATCTCATTTATTCCCTTGGGATAGAATGCTCTTGTATGTGTCACACTACCTCATCTTATCATTTAACCCATCCTTGCTAGAGCCCTACCTAAGCCAACCTACTCTTTCCACTTGATGATTGTTTTACTTCCATCTAGCCTTCCTTTGGGAAATTATAAATGACACCTTTTGGGAATACTCTTAAAAGGGGTAATGCTACATCAATAGTTTTCACGAGCCTGTAGACGTTCACTTGAGAATTAAAACCTACCAACAAGCATTTCTGGCACCCCTCCTGGAGATGAATTGTTAGTAGTGCGTAGGAAATATCAACACGCGCTGATGTGGAGCATTTGGTTGCAGCTGCAGCCAATGCCATCAGCAACCAAGGTCCACCCCATGCTGGGCAGGCACCTTCAAGGAATAGGACCTTGTCTGGTAGACTTGGTCCTTGGGCATCACAGCACAGAAGACGTGTGCCCTCCAAGCAAGTGACATCACTGCCCTCCGGGGCTCGTCGCACTCATACGGCATTGAGTCTTCCAACGCAAGACCTACAGTCGGAGCTCGACTGCCGCTACATGAGGCAGGACAGTCGCATCCACATCGAGTGTGCTCGCGAGAGAAGAGTTGCTCGCAAAAACCCTTTTCCCCTGGAGTGGTGGGAGGATGTTCAGCTCTGGTTGTGCATCTTCACATAGTCGAGTGGCTACCTAAGTTCCGGCCTCATCTGCCAGAGAAATACGACGGGACAGTCAATCCCGTCGAGTTTCATCAGATTTACTCCACTGCCATCCTCGCAGCTGGAGGCAATGAGGTTGTAATGGCCAACTATTTCCCCGATGCTCTAACTGGGACTTCAAGGTCCTAGTTCATGAGTCTACCTCCTAACTCCATCTACAGTCGGGAGGAGCTATGTCGCCAGTTCACCGCTAGTTTTGGGAGCTCCTATATCCGGTCAGGCACAGAGTTGGACCTGTTTGACGTACAACAGAAATTTTTCATCCAACATCTTTCTCAGCTACAGAACACCATTCCTTCAATCCCAAATGCTTTTGTCGTCTTTGCGTTTTGACAGGGGGTTCGAGATAAGTAGATGATGGAGAAACAAGCAAAAGATGTTGCCTTCGGCAGTAAAAGAAAATAGAAGAAGACTAGTGGCAAGAAGAAGTGATTGGCTGGAGCACCAACCGTTGCCGCTGCTGCAGCACCTGGTGGCCAGGGGCCATACCTCAACAAACGACCTCGACCATCGTCCGAAAATGGCGACTGTGAAAAGATGTTGTGTCTGATTCACAAATCAATAACCCACAATCTTGAAGACTATCGCGAGGTCAAAAGGCTTGTTGAATGCAGCAACAAGCGTCAAGAAATACCTCCTTTCCGCTGATGTGAAGGAAAGCAAAAACTCGGTGAAGCTCCATCTAATGAGGAGCTAGGCTTCCAAGATACCAAGAAGGCGTTTAAGGCGGTCTACAACACTGTTGATGATGACTCCGACACCTCCGACAATGAGCGTCAGAAGACTCTCCATATAATATATGGAGGGACATGGGATATCACCTCTCGACGCATCCTGAAGACTATGCGTCGGGAGATGGCAGCTGCAGCCCCTACTGCCAAGGCGGAGCCTCATCAGAAGTTGATGGACACTGCCATCTCCTTCGATGCTTCGTATTGCCCAAGAACATGACCAGAGCTGGTCAATTTCCCTTGATGGTCTCTCCGACTATCAAGAACATCCAACTCTACCATGTCTTGGTAGATGGAGGTGTGGTGCTCAACCTCCTTAGCTTCGCCGCTTTCATGAAGCTTCAGCACAACATCTCGGAGCTCCAACCCTCACGTCACTTCTTCGGAGTAGGTCTGGGAGCCATCACTCCTGTCAGATCGGTTACTCTTCGAGTGACCTTTGGGACTTAGGATAATTATAGGTTCGGGAAGCTGGTATTCGATGTGGCTTACCACAGCATTCCGTTTAACACCATCCTAGGGAGGCCAGCCCTGTATAGGTTCATGGCCATTGCTCATTACGGCTAGCTAGTGTTGAACATTCCATCTTCGATAGGCATCCTCCGGATCCAAGGAAATCACACCGCTTTAGTAACTGCGCTGGAAGAACATCATGCGCTTGCTGCAGCGCAAGAAGAAGGGTCTGGCAAGGAGCAAGCTACTAAACCTCCGAGCTCACGTCAGTGTGGCTCATCTTCTGCACCTCGTGTGCAACCAAGAGGCGACACCAACATACCCATCAAAGTCATCCAAATTGGTTCTGATGCCAATCAGACTACCCGTATATCGGGGTTCTGACTGACAAATAGGAACTCGCGCTCGTCACTTTCCTCTGTGCAAATGTCAATGTGTTTAATGGAAACCGTACATATGTCTGGGATCCCTAGGGAGGTGATCGAGCACTCTCTAAAGATCTACCCCGACGCACGGCCCATACAATAGAAGCCCCGAAAGCAATCAGTTGAGCAGTAGAACTTCATCATACAAGAAGTCAAGAAGCTGCTCGATGCTGGATTCATCCGGGAGGTTCATCATCCACGGTAGCTGGCAAACCCAGTTGTCGTACCAAAGCCCGGTGGGAAGCTTTGGATGTGCATCGACTACACCACCTCAAATAAGGCATGTCCAAAGGACCCATATCCACTACCTAGAATAGATCAGATAGTGGATTCTACCACCAGGTGCGAGTTACTGTTTTTCTTAGACGCCTATTCTGGTGATTACCAAATTTCAATGTCTAAGGAAGATGAAGAGCATAATGCTTTCATTACAGTAGACGGGTTGTACTGCTACACAGTTATGCCTTTTGGTCTTAAAAATGTTGCCTCAACTTTTGTGCTAGCCATGCACAAAACCTTTGCGAAGCTGATTAGGGACTGGATGTCTAGCTTCACTCAGCCGATTTATCTCAAGGCTGGCAGAGCGAGTGCTACCCTTCTTCAAGCTGTTGATGAAGTTCGGGCCATTCCATTGGTCTGAAGAAGCAATGAAGGCATTCCAGGAGACGAAGAAACTCCTCACAACATTACTAATCATTGTAGCTCTGGATCTTGGTGAGCTTCTTCTGCTTTACACTGCAACTACAGAGGATGTCAGCATGGTTATAGTTGCAAAGAGAGCATAAACATCTTCAACTCAGGAGCCTAGACCCCTCCGGGACGGTTCGGAGCGACCTAAAGGTGAGTCTGGGTCCCAACCCCCAGGCACGGATCCTAAAGGCAAGATTCCTATGGATCAACCTCCCTTATCCGAGGGAGTAACTACTCAAGAAGGAGAAGGTTTGGATCCCTGCGGGAGGGTCCGGGTTGATGAAGAATAAGCTCTGGACTCCTCTGAGAGGGTTCGAATTGTCCAGCGGCCAGTATACTTCATTAGCGAAGTGCTTCATGATGCAAAGACTCGGAACATTGAGGTGCATAAGCTATTGTACGCAGTGCTTATTGCCTAAAGGAAGCTTCATCACTACTTCCAAGCCCGCAAGATATCAGTGGTAACTTCTTATCCACTACGAGCTATCCTGCATAATCCAAATTCTACGTGAAATATCACCAAGTGGGTAGCTGAATTGGCAGAATTCAACCTCGAAATCCTACCCCAACATGAGATTAAGCATCAGACGCTAGCTAACTTTGTGGTAGAGTGGACACCTTCTTTATCAACTCCAGGAAGCCTTGACGAGCAAAAGCAAGAACCCACGGTCCCAATATTTACCGAGCCTCATTATATTCTCTACTTCGACGACTCAGGGAAGAAGTAGGGGGCCAAAGCTGGAATCCTTCTCCTCACTCTGATCGGGGAGAAGGTCATGTAAATGGTACGTCTTGACTTCAAGGCAACCAACAACATGGAGGAATATGAAGCACTTATCTTCGGACTCAAGGTGGCGCTATCATATGGCGTCCGACAGCTCCTGGTGAAGGGTGACTCAAAACTCATCATTAAGCAAGTTAAATGGTGAATGAAGTTGCAATAAGCCTAACCTTGCTGCATATTTACTTGAAGTCAAGAAGCTACAGAAGGATTTCCACGTCCTCGATCTCTGCCATGTCCAGCGTCTCGACAACGCTGAAGATGATGACCTCTTGACGAAGACTTCAACATGATCTCAAGCTCCTGATGGAGTTTTTTAGGGGATTGCCATCACTTGTCGCTCAGCCTACCGAACCGAGTGATGGGGGCGAGACCAGCACCCCGAAGCTGGTGGTCCTTGTGGCCCTATTACCATGGCGTCCACCAAGGATGGTAGGCGCCACAGAAAGCTTCGAGCAACCAATCGCGCAAGATCTAGAAGCTCAAATTAGTTCCGATGCATGGATCTCAGAGGTCCAGAGCTACTTGACAGACAACATCCTTCCTGAAGATGGTGTATTCTTTGAGCCAATTGTCAGGCTGGCTAAAAGATACACATTGGTAGAAGGGGATCTCTATAGACGTGGCGTCAATAGCATTCTAATGTGGTGCATTTCCAGGGAAGAAGGTTGCAAACTCCTCGCAGAGATCCATGGAGGCGAGTGCGAGAACCACGCGTCTTCTCGCAAGTTGGTGGGTAAGGCCTTCTGGAATGGCTTTTACTGGCCTACATCTATCCAGGATGCAGTCCAGCTAGTAAAGAAGTGCGAAGCATGCCATTTTCATGCGATGCAGATTGACACACCAGATCAATCACTGTAGATGATACCTCTCACGTGGCCATTCTTTGTGTGGAGGATGGACATTTTGGAACCATTCCCAAAAGCCAGCGGAGTTTACCGGTTCTTGTATGTTGCTATCGACAACTTCACGAAGTGGATGGAAGCTACTCCAGTTGTAACTATCAACAAGCAATCAGCCATCAAGTTTTTGAAGTCCACTGTCTGCAGATTTGGAGTTTCGAACAGAGTCATCATTGATAATGGAGCCCAATTCTAAAGTGCAGCATTCCAAGAGTACTGCGAAGATCTTAGCACACAAGTTAGCTACGCTTCAGTAGCACATCCGGCAAGTAATGGCCTAGCCAAGAGAGAAAATGAAGAGATACTCTCAAGATGAACATTATGAGCGATTGAAGAAGCATGGCACCAACTGGATAGAGGAGCTTCCGTCTGCTTTGTGGGCGAGTCAGACAACACCTAGTCGAGCCACAGGAGAGACACCTTTCTTCCTAGTGTACAGAACTAATGCAGTGCTTCCTCTGGAGATCACCATGGGTTCTCTCCAGGTCTGGACTTTCAATGAAGCCATGCGAGACCATCTTCGACATGAAGACCTAGACCCTGTCGATGAGGCAAGGTGCCAAGCAGCTGTTCAGAACGCACGATACCGTCAGGCGCTCTGGCTCTATCATCAAAGGTTCGTGCGCAACCGGCAGTTAGAAGAAGGAAATTTGGTGTTGTGGTGAATACTGACTCAAGAGGGGATGAACAAACTCTCCCCAATCTAGGAAGGTCCTTTCTGGATTATCAAAGTTTCTTGCCTCGGATTTGTTCGCCTGCCGACAGAGGATGGGATACCACTACCCAACCCCTAGAACATCTGGCATCTCCGTAAGTTCTACACTTAATTACACGGGGGTGAGGTTGTATTTGTGTAAGATGTATCTCCTAGAGTCTACGGACATAGTCGGGAAGGTCCTAGCACACTTAACATGGTCGTGTACTTTAGGTGTGCATTTACCTTCCCTGTGTTAGATCAAGATGAATAGCATACTTAACTTGGTTATGTACTTTATGTGTGTCCTAGTCTTCCCCTGTTAGTACAAACAGACTCCACGTGCATTTCATTTGTACAAGCTCATTTCATTTTATACCTTCTTGTCAATAGTGATGTTGTGCAATCCGAGTGAATTAAGGTCCTAATAATTCATGAGAAAAATTAAAGTCTTTCTAATGATTCTCCAATAGATCCCGGTTATTGCTAGATGGTCTACTCACTAGAAAATCAAAGCCAACAAAGTCCGGAGTGCGCTATCGACTTAGCCTTGTCAAGCACCTAAGTACGCCGCTACATATTCCGGTAGGTCTCAGTAAGGCGGTCCAAAAAGCATATGGACTTTTCGAAATTTAATCATAATACCTATATTTTTCAAAGAATAAGTTGGGACCTAAAGTTCAAACAAGGATAGTAAGCCGCAATAAAACTATCGACAAGAGGATGACTTTTACTGCTTTTCTTGTCTCTTATGCGAAGGAAAAATGAACAATCAATGACAATCTTCACGACGATCGTGGATGATGCTGGAGGACCAAACTCAAACAACCCCTGGGGGCCCACCGTCGACGTTCTATGTGTTGACAGTGGGTTTCGTTGAAGCTAACAAGCTCTAACCATCCCCACTGGGCCCACCATCGATGTTCTATCTGCTGACAGTGGGTGTCGTTGAGGCTAACAAGCTCCGACAACCCCCAGGGGGTCCGCCGTCGATGTTCTATGTGTTGACAGTGGATGGTGTCGAAGCTAACAAGCTCCAACAACCCTAGGGGGCCCGCTATCGACGTTCTATGCATTGGCAGTGGGTGCTGTCGAAGCTAACAAGCTCCGAAAACTCCCAGGGGGCCTGCTGTCAACGTTCTATGCGTTGATAATGGGCACCATCGAAGCTACAAAGCTCTGATGCATCCCAGGGGGTCGGCCGTCAACGTAACAAAGGGTCCATGCAGCATATGGAAGCAAATCTCAGATCTCGGAGCTATCCTACTGGCTAAGAGTTTGGAGCAAACGAGTTTTCAAGACATTGTCAAATTGCTCATGGTAGATGTCCTCAATCAATTGAACGCATCTACTAGGGAGCCAAGAATATAAAAGGGCAATGTATTGAAGACAAAAATGGAATTTGAAAGGATTCCATTCATTCATTCAAAATTGGAGATCTACAAGGTGAAGGTACAAAGAGGAAAGTCCTAGCTATTGGAGTTTCTAACAAAGAACAAGGCAACTGTCTGGGCAGCTTCGTGGACGCTGGCCTTGGTAGCTTCTTCCTCCCCAGCAATGGGTCCTTTGACCACTGGAGCTGGAGACATCTTTGAGTCCTGACTCTTGAAGCATGTCTGCAAATACTCGACGACGTTCTTGGCCAGGGACCTTCCTTCTGTCTCAGGTTGGTCAACAATTACGTCTCCCCATAGCGTCCAGCTTGTTGCCGGTGAAATTCAAAGCTACCAGGGCCTTGTCCATCTCTTGCTCCGGGTCATCTGGACGAGCAAGACTAAACCCCAAAGACACCATAGCTTCAATAGCTCGCTCGACGAAGTCCCAAATTCGCTGAGACTCAACTGTCCTCGAGCTCCGGAGCTCCTCCAACGACCTCCTTGCAGATGAAAGCTCCGTAGAGCCCTCTTTTGAGAAGCGCTTGACCTTCTTAGCATGATGCTGAATTTGTTCAGCCGTCATCTTCTCTTGGTCGGCGACTTGTGTCTCTCGGAGGTGTACTCGGCTTCGCCTATCCGCACAGTCTTTCTCTTTCGGCTTCTTCTTGTCCTCCAGGGCACAAACGTCACTTTCTCTTTTGCATACATCCTGACCTGCTTGCCACAACTGGTGCTTTTCTTCCTTGCACCATGACTTGAATTGATCCATGCAGACAGCCAAGTCTTGCTCAACGCATGCCAGATTCTAGGAGAGCTCATACTCCCGTTGCTAGATTTCATGTTCCTTCTCTTGGAGTTCAACCCCCTTAGTATCAAGCTCCTCTCGACGCTTGTTGAGCTCTTCTCTCACAATCTCGAGACTCTTCAAGTGGCTGTCGGCCAATTCCTGGACCTTCTGGGCAAGCTAGTAGATCTCGTGACTTTTTATCAAGGGCTTGGGTAGCAACCTTTCGTTCATCTAGTGTCCTATTCAGGCACAACTACCAGACTTTTTCCTTTGCCACCGCATCCTTCTTGTCCGCCAGTCGAGACTGTGTCAGCTTTGTCTTGAAGAGCAACCTATTGCGCCAATGCCTCAGGGTGTTGCACCATTTGTCGAGAAACTTGCGGCCATAGTCAAAAGCAGGTTGGACCTGTTGGAGGCTTTAGCAGGCATCATCGATTGACAACTCCACGGGAATTTGCTCCGGGCCTGAATTAGGTGCCTCTACAAGCTCCAACGGGTCTTCCAAAATAACATTACGAGCCCACAGCGCAAGCGTGATCTCCAATATCTCAACGTCGCCGAGGCCTATCTCTGGAAGCTCGTCAATCTCCAATGTGGTCGATGAAGGTTCCGCTGTTGGAACTTCTACCTCCGGAGCTGGCGAGGAGGGTCCAGTCTTTGGATCTTCAACTCCAGAGCTGATGAGGAGGGTTCGGCAACCGAGTCTTCAGCCATCAATTGAAAAGTTAGCGGGACAGGAGTCGGATCCTCTTCTGCAAGATTGGGCATGGCCACCTCTGCTGTTGCAAACTCCGGGACCGGTGTCTGGATTTCGGCCGGAGCTTCATTTATTTCCCACAATGATTCCATAACCTCCGCAGCTAGCTCCAAAATGACCGAAGCTTGCTCAAACACCTCTCCCACGTGGTCTGGCGCTACCACAGGTTTTTCGGTCGTAGGAACTCGACTTGTCTCCATGAGAGCCGGTGCTGGAGCTGTCATGTCGTCCGCCATAACCACTGGGAGAGTGGTGGTGTGGGGACAAGAGTCACGACGTCCAAGGATCTCATTGGGTGGTGTCGTGTGATGCGGCACCTAACAACACACACGAAAAGGATACCAAAAAATATAAAGTTTTCATTTCATAATAAATAGAGATTACAAAAGAGTGTACAACAGGGGTACAAACGCAGCGGAAAATACATACTCATAATCTCGCCTAACTAAGCAGGAGAGAAGACATCCATGCCCTAGGACGCTTCTCACTAGCAACATGAAGAACATTCTGCAGCGGCGTGGTTCACATGAGATTTATCTCGACACCTCGAGATCTCATGTACAACCTGAACAGCTGAATTAAACCTAATACCTGCAAAAAAACGTTAAAGTGCAAACGTGAGCATAAGGCTCAGCAAGACTAACCTGTCTCACTAGACATATGCAGGGTGAATACTAAGCATAGGTAAGGAATAGCATAAATAGACTCGCCTACAAGTGGATCCTTATAATCATGTTTTAAGTAGCAAATGACATTCATCAAGCACGGCACATCATAGACTCCACAATCAAACAAGAAATGCTTTGCCGATGATATGACATGCCCAAAGCACATAATGCTATTACAGGTAAAGTATAGGGAAACTGTAAACTTTTAATTGTACTATCTCTAATCCATACAAGGTTGCAAAGCAATTATATTTCAATATATCATATTCTTCTGGCTTCTTTAGTATTTACCATGTCACGGCACAGTGAACAAGTGGTGCTCTATTACCGCGAGGGACGGTGATTGCACTCAGGACAAACCCGGACAACAAGACACATACGCACGTTCGGAAGTGTCAGCGAGTACATCAGTACCTATGTAACACTTTAGTACTAGTTGTATATGGCCACCTTTCACAAGAAACCCGAACGCCGAACCCATCTCACCTCCGCGAATAGATGGTCTCAGCACGGAACACCTCTGTGCTCGCCAACCGATTTACACCTTGCTGTTCTCAACCCACTCCTATCGATGGTGAGTTAATGGCCTCGACATCCCAGTTATCGAGTTACGTCAGTTTACTGGAGCCCATATATCTAGTATGTCACCGATACAAGTCAAGCTTGTTCCAAGGGGCCGCATACAGATGGGCCTTAATCGACACAGGCAGGGCTATGAGACCGAGACTCCAATTCTCGTCACTTCCTATCCATCCCCTGCCCGGTCTCAGATTCATTATATTAATCCATTGTCTAACTAACCAATCTTGTGAGATATGTCCTACATCTCTCGCGAGTAGATTCCAGCTACTCGACTTCTATCGGATCACATACAACATTAGCATAGCAGTTCTACACGTCGAGCTATCAACCTAACCAATTAACCAATGGGATTGTGGGTCATGCATGTGGAGTATTCAAGCATCCTGAACGTAATGCACAATTCATATACTAATCAATATAGTGATAAAGCAAAACTTTATAAACGACTTAAATGCAAACCGATGCTTGCCTTAGTTTGCGACTCTATATCAATGTCAGTTGTTATTGGCTTGGTCTTCCTTCGAAGAGTCCGCCATGGAACTTCAAGCTGGAACACCCTGGCCTTCTCCTCCAAACGAAGCTCCTCATCGATCACCTACCATCACGTTCCTACTGACATGATATGCATATAAGTACATAATGTAATATACTTTAGATTAAAAAAGTTAAACAACTCTAAGACTGGTGAGACCAACTAGAAGGAAGAGGTATGCCTCTGTTGTGTGGATGGAGTCAAGTGGTCATAGTAGTATCGAGATGTGAATTGAATGGTGCAATGTTCGCACACATTGCAACTTGGAACTCAACACTCGACGCTATGCCACTCAAGGACAATAAAGCTGGATGGTGTGGAAGTGTTGGAATGGTAGTGTAAGAATGACTAAGGAATCAAGGGGGGACATCGAAAGCTTAAGGCATGAGTGAAATGTTCAACAAGAGGTCACGACTCAGAAGGCGACCAAGGAAGTTACACAAACTCATTACAGAGTAAACCTAATTAAGTGACCACTGTGGTCGAAGGGTTCTGAATTAGGATGAATCGATGTGCAACCCTTGCGACACTTGGAAAAGAAGTGAGATCGGTATTGCTTGGACTCAAAGAGTCATCACAAGCACTGCTAACCCAACGTGAGTACCAAGACATGTTCAAGGGACCTTTAGGTAAATAAGTCACTATGACTATCTTTGCAAGCATCGTCCAAGTTCTTACATGACACTATTGCCTTGTACTTTGCAAGATTGTCCATGTGAGTTCAGTGAACTCCTGGAACATGAACATAATGCATTACTATGTAGCGACGATGTGTTTTTCCATCTCGAGAAGATCATCTCGTCGACGTTCACATCGACCCGGACATGTCCATGGTGGTGGGCGAAATCCCGAACACCACCTTATGAGTCACAAGGTTAGTGATGTCGACTCGATCATCGGCAAGTGACTCGACGAACCTGTCGTTGATAAAATGGCACACCTAGTTAAGAAATTCTGCGGACGGTTAGGAAACATCGTCTACACAAACAAGAAACTCTTATCCAAGGTTCCCCTTGGTCTAGTTTTCCTTGTCGGTCGCAACGTTCTC
Source organism: Tuctoria greenei (assembly GCA_036927565.1). Classification (NCBI taxonomy): domain Eukaryota; kingdom Viridiplantae; phylum Streptophyta; class Magnoliopsida; order Poales; family Poaceae; genus Tuctoria; species Tuctoria greenei. Next base: position 132,092,607 of record JAYESD010000005.1, on the reverse strand, counting down.
GCATTACTCAGCCATAGGTGATCGGTGATCACCAACCACATTGGTTTGGAAGGCATTTTATCGAGCACCTTGGCTATACCTAGGACTCGATCACCATCACAACGACTAAAATCTAATTTGGCTTGACAACCATTGTCCGACGAGTCGTGCTGGTGTTAAGTGCCACACTCATCACAGGCATACTCCATCTCGATGCCAGGGCACGATGATGGCTCGGTGCATCACGACAATGTCATGTGGTCAACGACGTCGACGCGGCTCATGGTGGAGCATCACGAGCACGCACGGACAGGCCAACGTGATACAAACGACAAAGCAGGTCAACTTGGGGATTTCTATAGGAATGATATCAATGCGGAAACTCCACGTATGGCTTGACGACACATGAGTACCATTAGCGGTCACCACGAACGTACTTTGATGACGTCAAGCAAGGCATTTCACGGTAAGGCTCACCTTGTAGGCATTTCGCCGAATATCTTGGTGTGTTCTTGATTTCGTCACTTCATCACTATTCAAAGTGTATCTTGGCACTTAGGCTTGTTGATTTGCCACCCTACAATAGACTGCATCCATAGACCAGCATTGAACGGCAACACACTTAGTTTCGACTTGTAACCATTTCATCGAACACCTTGGCTGTAGCACTATTCAACTAATCTTGCACAAATCAGAGCTAACCTTGGACCAGTTGTCGATACCATTGTGTCAAAGGCATGTTCCCAAATTTTATCCATCACCCACATCACAGTCTTTGCTGCCAAGACACTATAGTGATGCGGAACATCGCGACAACGTGTTGAGGTCAACAGCATCGATGCAATTCAGTAGTCAAAGATTTTCCATTGTGCATTGGTGGATGGAAATGGCATGGAGACACGCTGCAGCGGCATTCGGCCGGCATCGCAGCGTGAGCCGTCGGGCTGGAGCGCAGTTGTGCGACATGGCAGAGTTGGAGCGGCGCAGAGACGCAGGCTGTGGCGGCAAGGGCGTGGCTGGGCGCCAGGGATGTGCGGCGACAGAGCGGTGTAGTCGGGCGGAGGCGAGCCAGTGGGGGCGCGACGCGATGGAGCTAGGCAGCGCCGACGGACTGAGCAAGGGCGGGGCAAGCCGGCGGCCGTCGAAAGCAGAGGCGCATGGTGGCGCGTCGGAGGAGCGGTGCATTGGCGAGCGCGTCGGGGCGAGCAGGGACGCGGGTCAGCGGCGGGCGGCTTCGGGCGCTGGGGCACAGCTGGCGGTGCCTTCGGCCGGTGAGGAGGCAGAGCATGGGCGAGATGGCGCTGCAGGCGGAGCGGTGCGGCCAGGCCGGTAGAGGAGCCATGGCCAGGAGGCAGGCGGACGGCGTGGGACGCGCGCGGGCCAGCGGCCAGGCGTGGCGCGCTGCGGCTGGCGGGGTGGTGCGGCTCCGGGCGCGAGGCGACGCCATGGCTGGAAGGCGGCCAGGGCGAGCGGGGAAGCAGAGCGGCACGGCGGGGAGGGGGCGCGCAGGCCGGGAGAGGAGAGGCGAGCAGGAGTGGGCGCAGGAGCGCTTCAGCGCTGCGGTCGGGCGGGCGTGAGGTAGAAGAAGGGAAGTTCGTTTTCTATCTCTGGATAGAAGCAGCGCTGGAAACATGCATGATGCGGTGTCGCCCTGTAGCCGATAGGCAGAGGCGGTTCAACTTGGAGAGGCTTACAGGTGGGGCCCACAACACTCTCCTCCTTTATTCGCCTTTCCAATTTCAAATATATCTAGCAAACATGCTTCAAAAATATTCAACTTTGGCCCAATGACTAAATTAAATGTGAAGAATTTTATGGTGCAATCAGATTTTAGAACTGAGCAAGTTGAATTTTTACTCAGCTTTGAATTTGAATTCATGCGGTGATACTTGATTCAATGAAATAAATAGTAGATTAGGTTCAAAAATCCTGAAACTTTGAAGTTAACCTTTCTGAACCATAAGGAACCTCTGGAAAAATTTGGAGTTGATTTGGACAAGGTTAACTACAAAGTTTAAATTTGAAGTCGACCTTGATTAAACTCTCGGTACGTGTCCGATAAATGGAAAACGTGCTTCAGAAATATTTGAAACTTTACCAAGAGTCAATTTGGAATATTAGAAGGTCATGGAAAAATTTATAGCCTTAGATTTGAATATTTTTGACAAGGTCAAATGTATAGTAGCATATTCAATTTGTATTAATTTGAATATATATTTGGTACTGCAAATTAACTTGACCTAGAAATCTCCATCTATTGAGCAGCATAAATCTTCACGTGAACCTAGTTTGAACAGTAGCTTAATTTGAGTTTTTGAATGTCCCATTTTAGGTTTGGAATAATTCCTTTTTCTTTTGCTCTATTTTGTTTTCTTTTCCTCCTTTATTTTTCACAGAAAATGTGAATGCTTGGAAATTAAGGATTTTACACCTTAAGTTCTAATATACATTAGCAACTATGTTCTATATGTAAAATTTTAACAAGTTCCTATTTTTAGTGAACATTGGTTAACTCATATGGTTCGTGTGAGTTTGGATTTCCAAGTCCACATTTAAAATTTTTAAGTTTGCATTTTTGAGTTTTTGTTCTTTCGAAAAGCGGGCTTTTACAATCCTTCCCCCTTAAAGGAATCTCGTCCCAAGATTCTAAGTAGAATAACAAAAACGATGAGGGAACGATCCGTAAAAGAGAGTCACCGACTAAGGAAAATGGCAACGCCCTTAAAGACTTGGGTTCTATGAAATAATGATTATCTTCACGCATCTTAAGAAATTCTAAAGTTTGCTTCAAGTGATTCCAGTCTTTAGGTTGATAACCTTGACAGGATGCTCGACATGACAATATCACATCGTAAAACTTTCACGTCTGTTACTGACCCTTTATTGTTGTACTCTTACACTGACATGACATCTTGTCCTGTCCTAGTCTTGACTGGAAGAATCAGGACTTGTTCTTCGCTTCTCTGGGTCCCCTCAATAGTTTTAAACTATCCTTGCATTGATTATTGGTTGCTTGTTTGGTTTTGCATAGGTCCTTACAACTTAATGTGGTATTTCCCCTTGACATGATTTAAGATGTTTTACGAGGTTAAACAACAATCATTAACCTCGTTTGATGTTTAGTCAACCATAGAATTCCTTAGCTGTAGCATAAGAGTAGCAAAACACTCAACACTCTTATGTGATAAAAATAGAAGGAATACAGAAGATATGGCGACTACAAGATTTTTGAGTATATCAACATCTTTAAACAATAAAATTAGAAGATGAAGACTCTTTGCGGTGGCACAAGAGGATTTAAGGATTCAGCATCCTCATATGTTCCCAACACATCAGAGAACTCAATCATATGGTAACTACAAGGTAATTAGTGTAGCAAGGTTGCCATATAACAACGCAAGATCTTAGATGGACCCAAAGAGTTTCACGAGGTTGATAATCGAACGGTATCCTTGCGATTAAGGAGATTTCATGGATTTTACAAGGTTGATCATCTAACCGGTGATCATACGATGAATAACGGTATAATTGCAACAATCAAAGCACTTCAACCTAAACAAGTCAAGGACGGAAATTCAAGTGTCTGTTTAGTTGCAAGGGAGGTTGAGTGATCGGTTGCCCAAGTATCACTCAATGGAAACGAGATGAACAGTGTAAGAAGTCAAAAAATATGGTGAAATGATCGTAGTCATTAGACACCTTAGAATAGTTTGAGTGGGGTACACAATCTTGCTCTAAATTTTAGTATTACCCTGCATTCTATCATTGGTGTTTCATTTGTAATGATGCTTCATGATGCATCGCATGTTGTATGGTGCAATGAATATGCACATGGTATGGTGCAAATGGTACATATGTATGGTGCAAATGATGCATATGTATGGTGCAAATGGTGCACATGCATGGTGCAGTAGCTTTTATAGTTTGAGCGAGACTAAATGAACCACACCCACAAAACATAAGTATTGTCTGATGATTTGCAAGGATTGGATACCGTGGTCATGAAAGACACTCAATGAGTAGCGTTCCTTTCAAGACTCGACCACAGTTAAGGAATTCATAACAGAACGATTGACAAGGAATGTGGAAAATATACCACGTTACCTCGACCTTTTGAAAGCTTTTTCATGTACTACTCCACTTGATTGTATCTTCAACTAGGTCTTAGAGTTACCAGTTGACTTGAGGAGTATCTTCATCAGAAGAAAACAACTAACTATATGTCGAAGGTTATCCCTAGACACCTAGTCGAGATCACTAGACACATCTCTAGTGATACTTCACTTAACCTTTGCTTCAATCAGTCCGGAGGAACGGATATCCTTCTCGATGACTATAGTGAAGTTGAAGTCGCACTCTTTTTAGAGTAACTCAATCTGGTGGTGGATGTTGGATCCTCTTGAAGATGTAAACTCACTTGTTTGCTTTGTCGTTGACACAACTCATTGTAACCAAGGTTGATGGTTGAACACCACCATTACTTGAGTGCTCACCTTCCCCCTTAAAGTTTCTAACCAGGATGCCGAAGTGTACTTCAAACAATCCTCATGGGAAGACATGATGCAACTCGAGTTATTGCAACCTGCGTTCAACATCACAAGATGTGATGTGGCAAGTCACATAAATCAGACACTAGTATGCCTATCCAAGGGAAAAAGGCTTCAATGAGCTTAACACTCCATTCAACTTGGTAAATAGTTAAGCCCTAACTCTTGGTCGGTTACGACACTCCTCGAGTTGAAATCGAGAACCGAATGTCTAACAAAAACCAAAAGGTTCAAACTGGCTAGGCTATGGTGACAAACGACCAGCCTGGACGCAAACTCGATTTTGATCCAGTTAATGGCAAAATCTGATCCCTAGGTGAATAACAAAGTTAAAGTACACTTCAAGATATTTCCAAAAAGTATTGGTTTGCCTCTAGATCATCTCTGGTTTGCATGTTATGCTATTTTAAAGTCAGTAGAATTTTCTGCACTTTCAGCAGAACCTGCTTAAAAAGTAGCAGTTTTGATCTAAAGTTCTCAGACTGTTCTGTTAGAAATATGGAAATATCATTATTATCAAAGTTGTAGCCAATGTAATAAGATTTCCAGAATGTATTTATTTGTATGGATATCAGACCTGGTCCAAAAGATATGAATTTTTGAAATTGGGTAAAATTTCAGCATTCAGAATTTGAATTCAGTTCAGATTGATCACTCTGCATTCAAACTCGATTTGGAATAGGTAGATGACCGATTCAGGTCTGGAGCCAATTGCAACAATTGTATCAGACTCACTAACCTTTCCAAAGGTTACTCGCACGACACCATTGGATCAAGGGTCTGCGAGTTATGGATTAAATTCAGAGGTGTACAGATTGCTGTCCAGTTTGGGTGTGCCTGGACAGTTTCTGCGATTATCGAAATTTCACCCACTTAGAAAGGGATTTTGGTCTCGATCTGAATATATAACTTGTAAAGTGCTTCCAAATCTTTCTAAATAGTAATTACTTGGCCTTGTAGCACTTCTGGTTGACAAGATATGGCATTTGCAAGTTGACAGTTTTTCTGAAAATTTGGACAGCACCTCCTTTGTTTAAGGCTGATTTTGTCCACAATTTTCAGATATACAAATATCAACATTTGCAAAAATAACACATAGCAAACTGGTTGCATACATTCTCAAGTAAATGTAAAACCCGAAGCCAATCGATGAGTCTACTAGAAATTACGATCCGAACAGTAACTGAATATATAGCGGTCAATATTCTGGACTGTTTCGATACCTTAAACGATACTTCGATTTAGAGTTGGTTATTGCGAGTTTTAGCCTTCGTGTTGAATAGGAAGTTGATAGAGGACTCTTTAAGATTTTCAGGCATGTATAAATATGCCTAGGTTGCTTTTCTAGTTTAAGAGTTATGGCTGTTCAAAGTTCAGAATTTTTCTGACTGTTTCAGATAGCACCTATATACATATACTATCTTCAATTCCAGTTTCTAATTAGTTCTAAACTGAATTTGAGGTAACATTGAATAACAAAGTTGTAGAATAGCTCTTCCCCTTTCCATAAATGTATCATAATGGAATGGAAGAGCTTTCTACAAAGAGTTATGGCAAAAATTCAGATGCTGTCTTACACAGTTTCAGAACAGCAGCTGAGTTAGTTAGAGAGGATTGTCACCATCTTACAATGGTCTTTTGGCTTGGGGTCAGTAGAAAACTTATAGAAGAATTGAAAATCTTTCGAAAAAGTATTCATTTGCATCCATAGCTCTTCATGTTAAACAGATATGGATTTTCAAAGTCGGGTCAAATTCTATTAGAAAACAGAACTCACCGGCTTCAAGACACAAGAATTGGGAACAAACTCAAATTTTGAAACTTGGCTCAAAACTCAAGTCCGATAGCTAGAACTTGCTTTACAACTAATCATGAGCTTTGGAACTAAATGGAACTTGAAAGAGACTTGACGACCTTCTTATCCATAGCATATCACTATGGATCTTCATGCTTGACCAAAGTCTTACTCCGGCGAAGTCAAGCTAAACTCTGGCCAGGAACAAAGAACTTTGGTTCACATACTCTTGAAGAGAAACATTTTACCTTGTCCATAATATATCAGCAACTGATATTTGGACTAAATATGAATATGAAGCCATTCTTTCATGGGGGATGGTCAAAGTATCAAGTTGGATACTGATGGTACTACGTGACTTACCAAAAAAAAGTCTAACTCGGTATATCCGGATATGTCCATAGGTGGTCCTAATATCGATCACTCACAAACGTATTCTAAACGGGTCAATACCGGAGTTAGTGTACCAGCAGAAGACAAACAATCCACTTTCACACCTTCACACCTCAAGGGCGGCACGGGGAAAACACGACAGTCAGTCACAATAATATATATAATCAAAAGTAAATGCATACGACTCTATTGTGAGTTGCCCTCGAGCAAAGTCATGTCTCGAGGTACATGGATGTACTACGTCTGTATAGCAAAGACTCCCACATGAACCGGCTTATACACGCTCGGGCATACGTGTTTCGCATGCTCCCATAGAACATGAATGGTTCTAGAGATGCATACTATCAGGTTATACACCACCCGACGGGGGCTCCCACTAATTTTGTGTCACGCTGGGGTACCGCGTGTCATATGTTCTCAGAAACATGGAAAGTTTTAGAGACTCATATTGATTTTCCGTGCCAAACCACGGAAATATCACATACCACATCTCACATGCAGAGCTTACCGAGATTGATCCGCTCTTGGTGGCGTACCTTACCTCTTACCTTGAAGACGGAGTGTCATTACAGAATAATATAACAAGTAAGTTAGTTCACCACATTTATAACATATGCTTGTAATAGTCCTTAATGGACATATAGCTAATCCTCACTCGACTATAGTTTTCGAGAATATGCTCTTTTCGAGCGTGCTATTCCCAATGAAGCTCTGTTACCATGTCTGTGGGGACCGAAGTCCCGACGTCCAAGGATCTCATTGAGTGGTGCCGTGCGATGCGGCACCTAACAGCACACACGAAAAGGATACCAAAACATATAAAGTTTTCATTTCATAATAAGAAGAGTTTACAAAAGAGTGTACAACAGAGGTACACACGCAGTGGAAAATACATACTCATAATCTAACATAACTAAGCAGGAGAGAAGACATCCATGCCCTAGGACGCTTCTCACTAGCAACATGAAGAACATTCAGCAGTGGCGTGGTTCACATGAGATTTATCTCGACACCTCGAGATCTCATGTACAACCTGAACAGCTGAATTAAACCTAATACCTGCAAAAAATCGTTAAAGCACAAACGTGAGCATAAGGCTCAGCAAGACTAACCCGTCTCACTAGACATATGCACGGTGAATACTAAGCATAGGTAAGGAATAGCATAAATAGACTCGCCAACAAGTGGATCCTTATAATCATGTTTTAAGTAGCAAATGACATTCTTCAAGCACGGCACATCATAGACTCCACAATCAAACAAGAAATGCTTTGCCGATGATATGACATGCCCAAAGCACATAATGCTATTACAGGTAAAGTATGGGAAAACTGTAAACTTTTAATTGTACTATCTCTAAGCCATACAAGGTTGCAAAGCAATTATAATTCAATATATCATATTCTTCTGACTTATTCAATATTTACTATGTCACGGCGCAGTGAACAAGTGGTACTCTATAACCGCGAGGAACGGTGATTGCAATCAGGACACACCCGGACAACACGACACATACACACGTTCGGAAGTGTCAACGAGTACATCAGTACCTACATAACACTTCAGTACTAGTCTTATATGGCCACCTTTCACAAAAAACCCGAACGTCGAACCCGTCTCACCTCCGCGAAAAAAAGGTCTCCGCACGGAACACCTCTGTGCCCACCTACCGATTTACACCTTGTTTTCCTCAACCCACCCCTATCGATGGTGAGTTAATGGCCTCGACATCCCAGTTATCGAGTTATGTCAGTTTACTAGAGCCCATATATCCAATATGTCATCAGTACAAGTCAAGCTTGTTCCAAGGGGCCACATACAGATGGGTCTTAATCGGCACAGGCAAGGCTATGCGACCGAGACTCCAATTCTCGTCGCTTCTTATCCATCCCCTGCCCGGTCTCAGATTCATTATATTAAGCCATTTTCTATCTAACCAATCTTGTGAGATATGTCCGACATCTCTTGCGAGTAGATTCCAGCTACTCGACTTCTACCGGATCACTTACAACATTTGCATAGCAGTTCTACACGTCGAGCTATCAACCTACCAATTTAACCAATGGGATTGTGGATCATGCATCTGGAGTATTCAAGCATCCTGAACGTAATGCACAATTCATATACTAATCAACATAGTGATAAAGCAAAACTTTATAAACGACTTAAATGCAGACCATGGCTTGCCTTAGTTTGCAACTCTATATCAATGTCAGTTGTTATTGGCTTGGTCTTCCTTCGAAGAGTCCGCCATGGAACTTCAAGCTGGAACACCTTGGCCTTCTCCTCCAAGCAAAGCTCCTCATCGATCACCTACCATCACGTTCCTCCCGACACGATATGCATATAAGTACATAATGTAATATACTTTAGATTAAACAAGTTAAACAACTCTAAGACTGGTGAGACTAACTAGAAGGAAGAGGTATGCCTCTGTTGTGTGGATAAACAAAGGAGAGAATCAAGTGGTCATAGTAGTATCGAGATGTGAATTGAAATGTGCAATGTAAGCACACATTGCAACTTGGCACTCAACACTCGACGTTATGCCACTCAAGGACGATAAAGATGAATGGTGTGGAAGTGTTGGACTGGTAGTGTAATAATGACTAAGGAATCAAGGGGGGCATCGAAAGCTTAAGGCATTAGTGAACTGTGCAATAAGAGGTCACGACTCAGAAGCCGACCAAGGAAGTTACACAAACGCATTACAGAGTAAACCTAATTAAGTGACCAGTGTGGTCGCAGGGTTCTGAATTAGGATGAATCGATGTGAAACCATAGCGACACTTGGAATAGAGGTGAGATCGGTATTGCTTGGACTCAAAGAGTCATCACAAGCACTGCTAACCTAATGTGAGTACCAAGACACGTTCAAGGGACCTTTAGGTAAATCAGTCTCTACGACTATCTTTGCAAGCATCGTCCAAGTTCTTACATGACACTATTGCAGTGTCCTTTGCAAGATTGTCCATATGAGCTCAGTGAACTCCTGGAACTTGAACATAATGCATTATTATGTAGCAACGATGTGTTTTGCCATCTCGAGAAGATCATCTCATCGACGTTCACATCAACCTGGAGTTGTCCATGGTGGTGGGCGGAATCCCGAACAACACCTTATGAGTCACAAGTTTAGTGATGTCGACTCGATCGTCGGCAAGCGGCTCGATGAACCTGTCGTCGATAAAACGGCACACCTACTTAAGAAATTCTATGGACGGTTAGGAAACATCATCGACATGAACAAGAAACTCATATCAAAGGTTCCCCTTGGACTAGTTTTCCTTGTCGGTCGCAACGTTCTCGCATTACTCAACCATAGGTGATCAGTGATCACCAACCAACTTGGTTTGACCTGGAAGGCATTTTATCGAGCACCTTGGCTATACCTAGGACTCGATCACCCTCACAACGACTAAAACCTAATTTGACTTGACAACCGTTGTCCGATGAGTCGTGCTGGTGTTAAGCGCCACACTCATCACAGTCATACTCCATCTCGATGCCAGGGCACGGTGATGGCTCAGTGCGTCACGACAACGTCATGTTGTCAACGACGTCGACCCGGCTCATGGTGGAGCATCATGAGCACGCACAGACAGGCCAACGTGATACAAACGACAAAGGAGGTCAACTTGGGGATTTCTATAGGAATGATATCAATGCAGAAACTGGACGTACAGCTTGACGACACATGAGTACCATTAGCGGTCACCACGAACGGACTTCGATGATTTCAGGCAAGGAATTTCAGGGCAAGGCTCACCTTGTAGGCATTTCGCCGAATATCTTGGTGTGTTCTTGATTTCATCACTTCATCACTATTCAAAGTGTATCTTGGCACTTAGGCTTGTCGATTTGCCACCCACAATAGACCAGCATTGAACGACAACACACTTAGTTTCACCTTGTAACCATTTCATCGAACACCTTGGCTGCAGCATCGTTCAACTAATCTTTGCACAAATCAGAGGTAACCTTGGACCAGCTGTCGATACCATTGTGTCAAAGGCGTGTTCCAGAATTTCATATCACCCACAACACAGTATTCGCTGCCAGGACACAGCAGTGATGCGGAACATCACGACGACGTGCCGAGGTCAACAGTGTCGATGCAGTTCAGCAGTCGAAGATTTTCCATTGCGCATAGGTGGATGGAAATGGCTTGGAGAAAGCTGCGACGGCATTCGGCCGGCGTCGCAGCGCGAGCCGTCGGGCTGGGGCGCGGTTGTGCGACGCAGCAGAGTTGGAGCGGCGCGGCTGGCGCAACGGAGCAGAGACGCAGGTTGTGGCGGCAAGGGTGTGGCTGGGCGCCAGGGAGGTGCAGCGATGGAGTGGTGTAGCCCGGCGGAGGCCAGCCAGTGGGGGCGCGACGCGGTGGAGGTGGGCAGCGCTGGCGGACTGAGCAGGGGCGGGGCGAGCCGGCGGCAATCGGAAGCAGAGGCGCATGGTGGCGCGTCAGAGGAGCGGGGCAGAGGCGGGCGCGTCGGGGCTAGCTGGAATGCGGGCCAGCGGCAGGTGGCTTCGGGTGCTGGGGCACGGTGGCACTGTCGGCCGGTGAGGAGGCGGAGCATGGGCGAGATGGCGCTGCAGGTGGAGCGGTGCGGCCAAGCCGGTAGAGGAGCCATGGACAGTAGGCAGGTGGACGGTGGGGGAGGCACGCGGGCCGGCAAGTAGGTGAGGCGCGCTGCGGCTGGCGGGTGGTGCAGCTCCGGGCGCTGGGCGACACCATGGCTAGAAGGCGGCCAGGGCGAGCGGCGGAGCGGAGCGGCACGGCAGGGAGGGGGCACGCAGGCCGGGAGAGGAGAGGCGAGCAGGAGTGGGCGCAGGAGCGCTTCGGCGCTGCTGTCGGGCGGGCGTGAGGTAGAAGAAGGGATGTTCGTTTTCTACCTTTGGATAGAAGCAGCGCTGGCAACATGCATGATGCGGTGTTGCCCTGTAACTGATAGGTAGAGGCGGTTCAACTTGGAGAGGCTTACAGGTGGGGCCCACAACACTCTCCTCCCTTATTCTCCTTTCCAATTTCAAATAGAACTAGCAAACATGCTTCAAAAATATTTAACTTTGGCCCAATGACTAAATAAAATGTGAAGAATCTTATGGTGCAATCAGATTTCAGAACTGAGCAAGTCGAATTTTTACTCAGGTTTGAATTTGAATTCAAGCGGTGATACTTGATTCAATGAAATAAATAGTAGGTTAGGTTCAAAAATCCTGAAACTTTGAAGTTAACCTTTCTGAACCATAAGGAACCTCGAGAAAAATTTGGATTTTATTTGGACAAGGTTAAGTACAAAGTTTAAATTTGAAGTCGACTTTGATTAAACTCTCAGTACGTGTCCAATAAATGGAAAACATGCTTCAAATTTTTTTGAAACTTTACCGAGGGTCAATTTGAAATATTAGAAGGTCATGGAAAAATTTACAGCCTTAGATTTGAATATTTTTGACAGGGTCAAATGTACAATAGCATATTCAATTTGTATTAATTTGAATATATATTTGGTACTGCAAATTAACTTGACCTAGAAATCTCCATCTATTGAGCAGCATAAATCTTCATGTGAACCTAGTTTGAACGGTAGCTTATTTTGAGTTTTTGAATGTCCCATTTTAAGGTTGGAATAATTCCTTTTTCTTTCGCTCTATTTTGTTTTCTTTTCCTCCTTTAATTTTCATAGAAAATGTGAATGCTTGGAAATTAAGGATTTCACACCTTAAGTTCTAATATACATTAGCAACCATGTTCTATATGTAAAATTTTAACATGTTCCTATTTTTAGTGAACATTGGTTAACTCATATGGTTCGTGTAAGTTTGGATTTCCAAGTCCAGTTTCAAAATTTTTAAGTTCGCATTTTTGCGTTTTTGTTCTTCCGAAAAGCAAGCTTTTACAGGTGGGAGCTGAGGCAGAAGCTTCAGCTTGCATAGCCACCGTAGCTGCGCCAGGCGCCGGAGCTGCAACCTCCTTCCTCGACATTCCAGAAATAGAACATAGAGGATTCAAAATACGAAAGAAACAAAATCAAGACAAAATCTGAAGGTTTGGCCCTTACCTATGGATGTTGCTACTACAGTCGGCACCGATCTTCTTCCTCGGGCGCTTGGAGCTAGAGCCCGCCATTGTCGACGTGGCGGATGCTCCAGGCCCTGAACCAGGTGTTGAGGCAGCCGCCGGTGCTGCCACATCTAGTACCTCCATCGTATGAGGACTTGCTCCGGACCCAGAGCCCTTTGTTGGCACCGGGGCTGGAGTCGACTTGTCAGACCTGACGCCAGATGTGAGCACTGGAGCTGAAGGACTAGCCGGAGCATGGGGCATGACCACCACACACCTTACAGAGTCTGAGGGGTCACTTCTTTCGGAGCTTCCCTCACACTGCTTCCGTTGCTTCTTGTCAGCTTCCGCTTGAGACTCGAAGCTCCGATGGGAGTTTTCTCCTTGCCTCGGCTTGAGGCTGATTTCTTGGGAGGTGAAGCTGCGGGACCTTTTCCTTTGTCACTGACTGGTGTAGGCACGAAGCCTTCATGAGGGAAAGGAGCTCCGGGAATTACAATCCCCCTTGGAGGAGTGCTTCGACGCCTATCAACAATGCCCAAGTCGTCAGGCATGGGCATGTTCTTCTGCAGCTCCCTCCTGAACACCAGAACCATGTTCATGGGTTCGAACTCACCCAGAGGCGTCAGATCATCAGGGTTGATGGCTCCGTAGTGCAGCTTTTGTGATTGATGCTTCAAAGCCTTTTCATCCAAATTGGGCATGATACCAGTATCAATTCGGTATGTATCATCTCTCCACTGGATGCCCATGCATGCCATTCCCTCGTCTTCAGTGGATACCATTGGTTGGTCAGAAAGTTTGCAATCACCATTAGGGGAGTCACTCCTCCTTCCATGCACTCCCAGATCCTTGATAGGATCGGGTCGTATGCCTTCGATAGCTTCAGAACCACCTCCCAGGCATCGGTGTTAACAGTGGGAAGGCCGTCAGGTAGCTCCAGCATGTCATGATGGTCCACCCTGATGACCACCCAATCCTTCTTCCAGCCGTCCCACTTCATAGTAGGGAATGTCTTTAAATACTTCAAGGGCGAGTTCTTGCGCTTTACGAAGTAGTAGAAGCTGAGAAGCTCATTCCCTTTATCGGTTGTGTGGACCTTGAAAGAGGTTCGGAAGAGCTTGATGCAGGGTGGTACACCCACCCACATATCGCAAAAGTGGACAAATGTCGCCACTATAAAGAAGGAGTGGGGGCCGAGGTGGTGGAGTTGCAGGCCGTAGAAGTTCAGCAGCATTAGCAGGAAGCTGGAGAATGGCGAGATGAGCCCCACCATGGAAAATGCCGTGAAGTACACAATCTCGATGGGGCTTTCCTTCTAGAAGGGGAACTTGATGAGGAAAATCGAGTTGTTGAAGGAGTCACTCGACCACCCCATGTAGCTGCGGACCCTCAACAACTCTTCATCACTCTTGATCCGGTTGCGAGGAAGACCCAACTCCATGACCCCAGAGTGGAGAAGAAGTGGAAGAAAGGAAGCAGGGGCGAAAAGATATAAGCGTAAGATCAAATGAAATCGCAAGAAGTTCTCCTTCCATGTGGACTTTCTCCCTTTAGTAAGCCTCTCGCAACGCTTGACTGGAAACTACCATCAGACCCGAATCTCAAATGACCTGGTCAATGACAAGGGGGCCCGGGTCCACTTTGTTAAAAAAGTCGCACCAGGCGAACCATTGTCATGATGGGAAGTTGGAAGCCCGAGGGCGGCAGCCTGACAGGGCTACAAAGATTACGCTGGAAACCAATACGATTTTTGTATTGAGAACCAGCGATCTTCAATTGTGTGAGATCCGCATGCCAGGATCCCACTCACCATATCAAGAAGGGCAACGCGGCGATAGCATAACTGCGTGCCGCCATCACAACTACCCAGGAAAAGACTTTGAAGTTACAACGCAGGAATCGATGATGACCCCACCTCCAGTAGCATAACCTCTACCTGAGGACCTCTCCCTAAGGTGGGCCCAGGGGCCACTGTTGGTACCCTGCATACCGGGTACCCCCTGACACCGGAAGCAAAGTCGAAGAGTGCCAATGTCCAAGTGCCAAATCTGCCTCCCTCCTCAGGGAAGCTCTGACACTGCCACGTGTCCAACGACACCAAACCTATCCCTCAGTAGTGGGAAGCTCCAGAGCTTCCACGCATCAACGCTTGGACCTACATCAGCAACGGCAAGACAGCGGAATCACCAACAGCGCGAACATTCAAGGTCTATCAATTAGGCGTTACAAGATCTGATTAACGTGTCATAATGCCATATTAATGACACACGATCAGGGGAATATCAAGACTTGTAACGCTGTTGTTAAGGCACATTATCGCACAATTAACTGCTCATTACACTACAGACCATGTACAAGGTAGTTAATATAGCCGGGGCCACTTGTCGGGCCGGGCTTGAACTGTAACAGCCAATCCTTAACATATAAAAGGGTTGCGCTGCATGGTAGAAAGCATCAAATCACACACACAAGATCATACTCACTCATACAATCAACACACACCCCGTGTAGTAGGGTATTATGCTCAAGCGGCCCGAACCACGTAAAATCTCCCGTGTCGCCATCTTGTGCTTTATTTTGCTTTGCATCCATACCAAATACGAACCTCCGCAGACTACTCCTTAGTAGTATCGGGGGAAGTGTCCTAGTGTAAACTTCGAGACATGCTCATTTTGCTATTCTGTCCTTCAACCACCCAAGAAAAAGATGAGGTATAAGCCCCGTAAAGACTAAGAAAAAGGGTGAGGTACCATTACCAATTTATTCAATGCAAGGTATAATACTTTGTTGTGCACTTGCTACTTTTGCAAAATAGGACATAGTAGCAACTCCTGATCAACAACCTAAGTCTTCATCTTTACTTCAGGACAAGCAAATGGTAAGCTTGGGGAAGTTTGTTGATGATCATTATATACCAATTTTGACCATCAATATAACTCGATTATGTCAAGGAATGGATATTTCTTACACACATCATAGTTATGAATAACCTAGTTCCACTTGTACTTGGAGAAATTGGTGCATGCAGGTATTATAAACGGATTTGAGGTGAATGCATGTCCACAAGGCAAGGAAACACACTTCCCACCGATTAGGTGCAAGAACGAGGATTCATGGGTTCACTCGGAGTAGAAAACCAACTAAAAGTCAAGGGAATCACCCATACCCATGATGGGAGCCCATATAACAGTGTCATAGAGAAGTTTCGACGCGATTGGAGCTGTTTGCAGTTCAACCGAACCACCAGGTCACCGGACCTGATATTCTCACCAAACACGGTCAACCGTCACGTGTTGGCTCCTCACAGCCTGGAGATCATGATGGCGACTGATTCCCTTGCTTTTTCTAGAGCCAATCCGACCTTTGGAGGGTATAAAAAGGGGGTAGGGAGGCTCCCTCACTCCACACACCACTTGAGCATTCACTCTCTTGTATACATTAGTTCTCCCAGTCCTTAGTGGAGGTTAGGCTGTAGAGAGGAGCCTCTAGTCCTCTCCAAGTTCATGTATCTTTTCTTGGATTTATAACTTTATTCATTATAATAATAGTATTATTAGTCTCTCTTTATTCATATACTTGGGCAAACCGTTTATTGTTTGATTGTGGAGTCCAGGTATGTGCTAGGTGTAGATGTTGTTATGATCTAGACATAATGCTAATATCATGTTATCATAAACATCATACACCACCGGTATAGTCTAATTAGGTAATAATATGATTATGTTAATATGAATATGTTAGTGCTTGCTCCAACATTGGTTCAATGATGTTTAGGTTAGTCAATTCATTAGGATGAATACTACGTTGCAACTCTTAAGGTATTTATTTAGCATGCAAGCGTGTTGCTTGGATAGTTTGGATGCATCGTAGTCCACGGGTTGTAGAGGTAGGCGGTAGGTGGTGACGGCCATATCCATCCGTTGTAGTCCTCCATGTTCAGCTACGACGTAGGCTCTTGGTGGGAGTCGCTTGGCAGACCAGGGTAAGCCCGTACCCGACATGTTGGACCACTAAGCCCTAGTATTCACCATTAGCATATTCATGTGTACTTTATTAAGCTATTTATATGAGTAACTAGAGCACAGTAGGAGTAGCTCTCTCTCGTAGTCTAACCCTTACTAGGATAAACTTACCCTTAGAGTAGATTGCTCAGGTGTGTCTCACACTACCACTGTTATCATCTTACCCCTGTTCTGATAAACATTTAGTACCCTATGCCTTGATCATAAGAATAGTGTTTACTTTTCACCATTGCCTTACTTTGGGATAAATACAATACCCTTGGGAATACTCTTGGGTGAAATGCTACACGACAGTTTTCGTGCGCTTGCGGACCTCATCTCTTTCGAGTGATGATCTGTGAGTTAGGAAACGACAACAAGCATTTCTAGCACCGTTCCCATTTATGATTTGTTAGTGTTTCTTAGGTGCCGTCAACAAGCATTTCTAGCGCTGTTGCCGGGGATGATTTGTTGTTGTTTCTTAGTAGCTGTCAACAATCCACCATAACATTTTTAATTCCTTGCCTAGGAATTTTAAATTTAGTGATTCATGCATGAATGAGTTTCAAATCAAAATTATGGTCCTCACTATTCCTAGGTTGCTACATACCAATTCAACCATTAAGTCATTCCATAAGCATTACCTAGGCAGAAAATGTCTAAGTCAATTTTAGCAATGCTTATGAAATTCGAGGTACTTGTTTAAATTTATTGCCAAGTAAGGTGACATTCCTTTTTGAAGAATCAAAGAGAGTAATGTCAACACATACTCTCATGAGGATGCATAAGAATTGAATGATGAGAAGGTGTAAATCTTCCTTACCAATGTAATGCAAAAACCATCCAATCCTAATGCTATTCAAACGACGAAAAATTTGAACTTGTACCTCAGTCTAAGACTAGTCTTGGTCGAAGGTCGTTGTTTGAGAAACTCACGACCATGGATTTTGGTGTAGCCTTCATGTTCAATGTTTTTCGCCAAGTTGAGGTTCGAGGTGAATTAGCTTCATCTTGTTCCTCCATTGGACCACCACCTTGAGCATTTCTCCACCATGAACTCAGGATGAGAACGATGGAGGGATATGCGCTTGATGGAGCCTTCCGTCCTCTTTATAGATTTTGTCTTGGCTCCACCAAAGTCAATAACAAACAAAACAACTCAAAAAAGGGTTACATTAGCTCAAAAGCATGTTGTACCCTTTGCCAAAATGTTTCGCCCAACCTAAAAGAACTTGCAAAAGCATTGAATATTAAGGGAAATATCTTTGGTTTGAATTAGGAAGATGAATTCAAGTGGTTACTCCCAAGGTTCATATTTGTGACATCCTGGCTCAAGGCTTAATAAGATTGATAGAATAACTCATACCACCAAGGTATACCTTCTTTTCTGGAATCCCACCTGCAAAGAACTCTAAGGTTAAGTGTGCTTGGCCTAGAGCAATTTACAGATGGATGACCAACCAGGAAGTTTTCCAGGGTGTGCACGAGTGAGGACAAAATGCGCAGAAAAGACTAGTGTTGGTTTGTAGGGCTAGTCTCTGATCTTATAGAGCTGCCAGGAGTACGACCGTCAGGCCCGTAGTGGCAGGGGTGTTACAGAATGGTATCATAGCCGACCCTCGCGGTTTCACGGGTGCATATGGGTCAGAGATTGTGGGTACGTACGCATGATGCGTGGGTCCTCTGGGAGTGACATGGTATGATATGTATGCATTAGTACTAAACGTATGGACATGGCCAAGAGGGGATGTTCCTGGCTTGGGAGTTGACCGAGAAGGACGTCAGTCTTCTAAGGGGTGTGGATTGTGACATCCTGGCTCAAGGCTTAATAGGATTGATAGAATAACTCATTCCACCAAGGTATACCTTCTTTTTCGTAATCCCACCTGGAAATAACTTTGAGGTTAAGCGTGTTTGGTCTAGAGCAATTTACGGATGGGTGACCTACCGAGAAGTTTTCCCGGGTGTGCACAAGTGAGGACAAAATGCGCAGAAAAGACTAGTGTTGGTTTGTGGGGCTAGTGTGTGATCCTATACAGCTGCCAGGAGTAGTGACAGTCAGGGCCATAGGTGCTGGGGTGTTACAATATCAAAATTAATTTATTTCCTAGTTCAAAATTTTAGTTTTATGATGGTTGGAAATTTTATTTTCCAACATGCAAGTGTGAGAATTTAAACATGCTAAATGCAAATGCAAAGATTGATGCAAAATTCAAATATGCAATTTGGAAAACAAATACGAGATAACTACAAATTAACTTATTGGCAAGGACACACCGAATTTTTGAAGTTCGATGGGCGGGACATACCTCTGTCCATTTTAGTGTGATGATTTGTTGTCCAGTCCCGTTGTTTGAAGATATGGACAACTTCTCTTGATTGACATGCCAAATTTTCTTTTGGCATGTTAGTTGGACTTGTGGGCCACATGGCGACCCTAGTCTCTCCGTCATCTTTACGAAGACTTGTTGATGTACTGACAACTTCTCCCTCTTGAAGATATTCTCTTATGAGCATGGTGAGGCTTGTCCTTTTTTTTTTGAGGTGCGACTTTGACCTTCTTGATATTTCTTAGGGTTAGCCCATATACTTTGATCACAGATCAAAAGCCTCCTTCGGAATGATGATATGTGGACTCCACAATCAAACAAGAAATGCTTCATCCATAATGTCACTTGCGCTAGGTTGCATGGGCTTGGTCGAAGGGTAGGAATCCCAACTAGTGATTGTGGGATATCTTGGAGCTTTAATGCTCTTTAAGTTTCTTGTCCTTGGCCAAGATCTTCATGTGGATGTTGTCTTTATTTCTTGCTTGGCCATGGACAAGATACTTCAAGGTAGGCTAGTTGAACTTAAATCCCTTGAAATCCTCATAGCCTCCTTTATTACAAGAGTAATGTTGATTCCATCCTTGACCTCCTCGTAGGTGATAGCCATTGGAGTTGTGTTTGCAAGGAAGAATCCCCATGCGTCTTAGGGAAATGATTCCACAAGTGGCCCATGTTGACATAGATTTTCACAAATCCAGTGAATATACATGGCTTGGATCATCCAAACACTTCTCCATTGACTTGATCATCATGATACTTTAATGGGAGGTGTAGTTCCTTAACTAGCATGTCCACCTTGTTAAGTGGTGTGCATGCCAAGCTATAGGAACTAGATCACTATTCAATCCACCCCTTGAGTAGAGACCATATTCTCATCCATGATGAATGAGAATAGGAATCCTTCAGCTCCACAACAAAGGTGGTGAAAGTGCATCTAGGCACACCCTTGTGGGTTTTGGACGATTGATGACAAACATGTGAGATCCTAATAAAATTTGTTGAGATTAGAGCATGTTTACAAAAAGGTGAAAATGAATTTCAAGAAAGGGAAGAGCACGAGTGAACAAAAGGTGCAAAAAGGTGAAAAGTTGAGAATCAAAAAGGGGAATAAAACAAGTGAAGAAAAGATGCAAAAGTAGTCCTAAATGTATAGGGTGTGTGTGAGAGACACAGCCCCAAGTGCTCAAGTCAGTGCAGAAAGAATTAGGGCTATAACACAATTCAAGTTGCAGGAATAGCAAACTAGTCTGGCCCCAGAGAGGACAAGTCCCGTTTCTCAATGTTCTAAAAAAGGACTAGTCCAGTGGTTGAGTGGACTAGTCCAATTTCCTTTCTGGACAAAAATAGACTAGTTCGGTCCCCAACAGACTAGTCCGGTTCACTCACAAAAGTTAGGGTTTCCTAGTGTGATGCACTTATACACATCAAAATGACTCAGCACACCGGACTAGTCCGGTCCGAAGTGGACTAGTCCGGTCGTCGGGATCCAAACGATAACTCTTCTAAATGTCAATAAATAGGTTATCCATGACCCCACAAGTACCAACCAAGAACCCTAGCGCCGCCACTGCATCCAAGAGCACAAAACACTCCTCTTGACACATTCTAATGTCCTAAGAGTCGAATCTTTGGGAGTTGGCAATTGGGAAAGGTTGAGTGACGATCTTATCGACATTGAGCTCTTGGGTTTGATTTCTCACACACTCCTGTTGATTATTGTGTAATTATTTGAGTGTGTTGATCCCTATTTTCATTTGTAATCTTGAGAGAGCCCTTAGAGTGTGAGGTTGCCTCACCAACTTGGTGATTACTCCATGATAGTGGAACTCAAGTCGGCCTTGTGTAGTGACCTAATGAGGGAAAAGTGTTTGAAGAGACCCGTCTCTGTGTGGGCCTCCTCAACGAGGATGTAGATCTCTTTGGTGAGATTGATCCTCAATAAAAATTTGTGTCTCGTGTGTTCCATTCTTTTACTTCATCTTTAATGTGCAAATTACTCAGCCTCAACACTTGCTAGAATTTTTAGGATAGTCTACTACATTATGCTGCGAGAGATTCAAGGGAAAAATATAAGAGATCTCAATTTGACATTTGTGCTTATTCACACCAGACTAGTCCTTACTCACACCGGACTAGTCCGGCCTTCCTGGCTTTTAACAGTTTTGCTAAGTGTTTCAGGGAAATTTTCAAAGGCCTATTCACCGCCCCTCTAGGCCACATTCAATTGGTATTAGAGCTAGGTTCTCCATTTACGAGACTCACCACTCATATATATCAATGGCCTCTGACAAAAACAACGAGATTCAAATGGTGCCAACCACCGAAGATGAACATGACACAAAGGCATTTGATGTACTCAAGGAGAACAAACACGATGATGAAGAAGTGCGTCAACTCAAGGCGTCTCTATGGAAGAAACTCCTAAGCAAGAAGGGCAAAAAGAAGATGAAGAGTCGACGGGGAGTGGTCATCAAGACTACACCCGATACCCTTATAATTACAATCGTGTTAATTCTAACAATCATTATCTTTCAATTCCTATGGGAAGACCTCCACATTTCAACGGAAATGATGCATCTAATATCCTTAAACCCCAGTCTTTGGCATGTTGTGTGTACAGGTATAGATATTCCATATGCCAACGATGAACTCACCCCGAAGCAAGAGCAAGAAATTTAAGAGGATGATGAGAAGGAGAAAAGACAAGAATTCTAGTGATGATAAGAACGAAGAAAAAGAAATGTCCAGATCTAGACGCTCATTCTATAACTGCGGTCAATATGGGCACTTCTTGGTTAATTACCCATATGAAGAAATTAAGAAGAAGAAAGAAGTGAAGCCTCAAGAGAGAAAAAACCTTCATGAAAAGGAGAGAAGCTCATCAAGCACACATCGGCAAAGAGTGGGACACAAACGATGAGTCCTCCTCTGATGAAGAAGAAGAGATGGCTACCATTGCTATCAAGAAGCCTACCAATATGTCTACAATCTTCCCGAACATGGGGGGATGGGAGACTTATAAGCATACTTGCCTCATAGCTAGGGAAGGCAAGAAAAAGGTTTGACTTGCACCTCCATCGCTTAATTACTATGGTGATGAGTTTGATAGCAGTGATGAAAATGAACACATGCTTAAGGGATTAAGTAAGATTGCATTATCTAAAATGAAAATGCTGATAGATGAAATATTTGAGAAGGAAAATCTTATCAACTGACAAGAAGATATATTCGTACTTCAAAAGGAGAAATACTCTGAGGTTGCAGAGGCTCTTGAGCTGGAAAAGGAAAAGAGAGAAGCACTTGAGCGTGAGCAAGCTTTGAGCAAGGAAACTTCCTCAAATCTAAATGATTTGAATATTGTACTTAAGCATGAGCTTGTTAACTTGACAAAATTTAACAAGGATCTTCAAGTACAAGTTGAATTGCTCAAGCAAAGTGCTCCCTCCTCCTCTCCTAAGAGCTCACCTTCTTCAAATATTGAGTCAATTCCACCTAAAGCTTGTAATTGTGCTAACTTGATTCTTGACCTGAAAAATGAGCTTAAAGATGCACAAAACAAAGGTTCACCCAAAGGTGACATATTTGGTAAGGAGAAAATTAAGTATGCACGAAGTGCATACTGAGTTACTATTGCTCCTAATGTCAAGGATGGCCTTGGTTATTCTCAAGGTGAAATGTGTAATTCTAGAAACCCCAGGACTAGGAAGGAATCAATTGCTTTTGTCGAGGAAATCTCAATTCAAGTTAAGAACACCAAACATGTTCCTTGTTTTCATGAAAAAGATAAGAATGGACCGAGCATTATGTTTCATGACTTCAATGCCTCAAATGTTCTTATGAAGGATGAATTTAACCATGTTTATGCCAAGTATGTTGGGCCACTCCACAAGAGTCCAAAATCCTGTGTGTGGGTGCCCAAATGTCTTATCACTAACACAAAAGGACCCAAGCAAGCTTGGGTACCTGGAACCAAAGCGTAATCCTATTTTGTAGGTGTACCCCCTTTGGTGGATCCAAAGAGGTGCTTGATAGACATCAACCACATGACCGGAGGAAATAAAATATTCGTGGGGTACAATGAAAAGTCCAAGTTCATCTCCACCCGAACCATCATTACAAGGATCAAAGTGTGCAACAACAAGAGAGCAATGATCAAGGGGGAGCCTCTACACGAGAAAAAGCTCAATATGTACAAGATACCCCTCAAAAAGATCGACATATTCAATATAGTAATGGAGGAACTGATCAAGGGGGAGCCAAAGAAAATGAAGGAGGCATACCATTCTATTTCTGGCTCTAGTGTATCTTGGTTCATCTAGGTCATATTAAACTGGTATATCACCTTTGTTTGGTAATTTGTTGTACTTGTGTGCATCTAGGCATAATATCATGTCAAATACATGTATCGTATGCAAGGCTTCAAGCTGCTCCATAATGTGGCTTGAAACGTTGCATATCTGATTGCTACGAGAATAGAACTTCAAAATATCAACATGATCACGAAAAATTATATTCTATCTTATTTTCACTCTAAAACTATTTCAAATATTAATTCTGGGTGAATTATGGTCATAGTATGATTTTTGTTTTCTTACCGGCCATATTTACCAAGAATATTTGCTAGAACTATGTCCTTATGACCAACACTAGGGATCCTTTCAAATCCACTTCAAAATTCTTACCTGCGTTCTCTGTCTAACCAGACAAGTACGGATAACCACCGGACTAGTCCGTTGTCCTATCAACCACGTGCTTTTGGCCACAGTTTGATGATGAAGTGTTTGTTTATCATATCCTTCAATGGTATTCCCTACAACCATGTACTAATCATCATCCAAAAGTCAAATATCAATTTTAGCCTTTTAGTCAGACCTCAACTCTCAGTTTTATAAGGACTAGTCTGTGGTTCAAACCGGACAAGTCTGGTATCTTGACTAGTCTGTCCTTTGTCTGCTACTCCGGACAAGTTCGGGTTTCACCGGACTAGTCCGGTGTTCCGTGACTTAACTGTGGGATTCTCCCTGAGTCTCTCTTCTTCCTCCTCACTCCTAACTTGACTCTCCCTCTCCTCTCTCGAGCTCTCAAGTCGATTTTTTGCTCTCTTCACCAAAAACTTGATTCATTCGTCGAGGAGGCTCAGAAGCACTTTGTGAAGTCCATCCCGAAATTATCCGCCCTCAAGATCCGTTCTGCTGCAAGCATTAATCACATATTGGTAAACCCTATACCTAACCCTCATCTTCATTCCTTTTCTAGGGTTTAGGCCATTTCATTCACTCTGCAGGGTTTCAATACATTCTGAGTATCCTACATTATCATTGTCCTGCACATCATCTATGTCCTCAAAGATTTGATGAATTTTGAATACCTAGGGTTCATGCTGATGAACATCGGACTAGTCTGGGTTTCCCTACGAACAAGTCTGGTGTACCGGACTAGTATGCAGCAACCACGGACAAGTCTGATTGTCAACAACAATAAGCCTACTATTTCGATTTCATTAAGTTCTTTGAATCAACCTTGTATACCTATTCTCATTCACTTCTACCGTGTCAGGCATCATGTTGTAACACCATCATTTTCATGCATCATGTCCTACATACATTCATATACATGTTTAAAATCAATCCACGTAAAGAGAAATGAGTTTAAGATTGATTTGGAACAAACCCGCAATTAAAATTCTGGAAGGTGCGGACTAGTCCAATTTTGATGCGGACTAGTCCGATTTCTCTCTAACCTCGGTCGGATCTGTCCGTTTTTGATGCAGACTAGTCCGTTTTTGCCTCTGGACACTTTCGGACTTGTACGGTCCTATGCGGACTAGTCCGGTGTTCCAAAAATCCTTGAAAATTTGCTAAGTCCCTAGACTTGTCCGGACTAGTCCGGTGTCCCTGCGGACTTGTACGTTTTCCCCTCTGACCAATGTCGGACTTGTCCGATTTTTTGCCACAGTTGTCCGGTTTCTCTCTAGACAATTTCGGACTAGTCCAGTCCTTGTCGGACTTGTCCAATATTTCGCGACTCTGAATTGATCTTTTGTTTTCCGACTTGTTTCTTCGATTTCACGTTATGTGGGCCTAGGGATGTCATGCCTAACTCTTTTAGAGCCCATGTGGGACTCTAAACTAGCCTCTACTCATCTCAAACTCGAAATCCATCTAACTCTAGCCTCCACCTCTATATAAACAACCCTACCCCTTGGCTTGACCTCTATTTGCCACTTTTTCACCTCACCCAAACCCTAGTTCGTGGAGAGCCACCATCAAGTAGGGAGGAGGAGATCCCAAGCAAGAAGAAGAAGAGGAGGAAACGAAAGAGGATCAAGATCTCCATCAAGTTTCATTCTTCATCACCAAATCATCTTCAAGTTCATCATCAACCCTTCATCGCCAAGATCCAAGTGCTACCACCAAGTTTGTCGATTCATTGGAGTCCTAAACACCAGGTATACCTTCTATTCTCTTTTTATTACGTGAATTCGACCCCTAATCTCCAAATTCACGTCGATCTAGAAAACCCTAATCCGCTGATCTCGTAAAGTGCGGACTAGTCCGGTCCCTAGCGGACTAGTCCGATTTTCCTTGTTAAATTGTGTTGAATTAATTCCAAAATTTGATCTAATCACATCCAAACCTATATAAACTTGTTAAAAGCTATTAGAACTATTTAGTGATCATTTAAAAGCAATCTATTAACAACTTCAACCTTGCGTTTGCGTTAATCATGCATGTCATGTCATCTTGAGTAATATTTGTGCACTCTTTGATTGTGTTTTTTGACTAGTATGGTTATTGTGCGGATTAGACGAATTTGCGCTAGAGAGTGCCACGGAGGATCTCTAACACCAAGAGCTTCAAGGATTTGACCCGAATCAATCCCAAGAGCAAGGCAAGTGTCCTTGAAGCATATTGATCCTGTTTTGAAATAAATGTTTTGTTTGCAAAACTGCATGCTTGTGTTAATTTGATGGGAATCCTGTGGTAGGAAGTTTACTAGTTTTGTTTAACCACCCTTGTCACCTGGAAATTACGGTAGAGAGTTGGGATGGGATTTTTACCTTTTTGCTTTGCTTAATTAATTGGGATGGAAGAACAACTACACTACTTAATTTAATTATGCATTTATGAGATTATGATTAACATGAACTGGTTAATGTAATATGGTAATGGGTGATCTAAGCAAGCCTGGTAAGTGGATGGGTTGGATGTTATTGTGGTTTACTTGCTTTAGATCTAAGGACCAGTTCGTGGAGCGACTATCCAGGATTTACAGTGCCACCACGAGGCCAAGTATGGGTGCGGCGCAGCTGATTTGGACCACTAAGGATGCTTGGGGAAGGGGTAGTCGATTGGGTTTGTTGATGATTGGTGGGACTACCCTGGGATCCGAATGGCTCAAGAGGGGGCCCTTGGTTGAAGATGTGCTCAGTTGGTGACATCGCCACTGGTGAAACCTCAGTGGGGTCTAAATAGGATAATAATCCCTTTGTAAAGGCTATTTTTTGATCTCTTGGTCACACACCTACGGAAGTGTGAGACGGCCTAATTGAGATTCTATAGTCATTGAAAGGTGATAAAATCACAAACACGTGGGTAAAGCGGTACAACCTCTATAGAGTGTGTCTAACACTATCATGATAGCCGTGCTCCCGGTTATGAGCAACCTGGACCCTCACATGATTAGAGAAAAATTGGGATCTAGGATGGCTATGGTTGGTATTATGGTTATGGGTGGTTATGAATTGAACTCTGGTATTGAATATGGATATTGGTATATGATGATGGATATGGAATATGGACTGGTATTATGATAACTACATGGCTTATGATGGGTTTAATTTATATACTTGTAATATTTCTTTTCAAATGCTTAAATGTACTTTTCAGCACTGAACCATTATTATATCCGTCGTTTGAATTAGCCACATGTCATAATTTCCACGCTTGCTAAGTACGACATGTACTCACTCTTGCAATCGCCCCCATCAGTTGCAGGTTAGGATTTGGAGTTCAATGGTGATAATGCGCAGTTCTAGGCCATGTCTACTGTCAGCTTTGCCTGTGGTGTTCTTTGGAGCTGCGCTATACCGTATCGCTTATGCTGCCTAGCTGTTTAATTTGCTTAATTAGTTTATTTCCGTTGCATTAGTTGAACTTGTCATTAATATTCATTAGTGCTTGTATTCGAGGTTGATATGGTTTGTGTAATAAAATTTTGTTAATTAATATTGTTCTGTGGTAATTTTCTGTATACTCTTTTGTGAATGCACTCGTGTATGTGTGTTGAACGTCCTGGGCACACATATGCATTCACTTGGTTCATTTTCGGAACCGGGTGTCATTGATTGGTATTAGAGTCACAGGTTGACCATAGGACGCAGCCTAGATAGAATGGACACTTTAGAGCACATAGGAGTACTCAGGAATCGATGTGTTCTTGCTTGGTGTGCTGCTTGCCATATATATTGTTTTCTTATGTGCTTACTAGAGGATTTTGGGATGCTTTAGCATTTCCATGTCCATGTAGGCTAGTTAGTTGTCTAGTTTCATATCCCTTGATGCATATAGTTGGGGACATTTTCTAATTCTTACTGCTTTTCATTAGATGGTGAGGACTCGCGACGAGCGGGATGGCAATGATGAGGAGGAGAACAATGGAGCACCTAAGAATAACCATGGATAAAGACCTGCTCAGGGAGCTATCAACATTGAGCAGATTTTGGCTATGCAAAACCAGCTCATGCAGACCATGGTACAAACTATGGGATAGTTGCAGGCTGGCAATATCAACAATCAGCCTCACATGCCTTCACCGCCACCTCCACATCCTCATAAATGGTTGGGAGAGTTTATGAGGACTAGGCCACCAACCTTTGCTCAAGCCGCTGACCCTATTGATGTTGATGATTGGCTCAAGTCTGTGGAGAAAAAGCTTGCTATAGTCCAATGCAGTGACCAGGAGGTCTTATTTGCTTCTCATCAACTAGTTGGAGCAGCTTCGGATTGGTGGGATTCTTATTGCAATGCTCATGAGAATCAATAGAGGATTACTTGGGCGGAATTCAAGGAGAGTTTCCGTTCTCATTATGTGCCCGAGGGTGTTATGATCTTGAAGAGGCAAGAATTTGAGAACTTGAGGCAAGGAAGATCGAGTGTGGGTGAATATTTCAATAGGTTCACTCAACTCTCAAGATATGTGCCTGAGGATTTTAGTCGGGACAGCCGGAAACAATACTTGTTCATGAGGGGCTTGAACAATGAGATCCAAGTGCAACTGCTCAACTGTGATTATGCCAATTTTCAAAAGCTTGTGGACAAAGCAATTGTGGTTGAGAACAAGGTCCGTGAGATTGAGCAAGACAACAAGAGGAAGGTGCTATAACAAGGAAAGCAATAAGGAAGTAATGTGCGCCCTCGCTTTGCACCACCCAATACACCATATTACAGCTCCTCTGCTCCTGTACAGCACCATGGAATTGCACCACGCCCAACCCAGTTTGTGCAGCAGCGCCCTATTATGCAAGCACCAAGGCCTTCGATGCCATATGCACCTCGTGCTAATTTTCCTGGTGCAAATGTTCAGAACCAAGCTCGTCCCAATAATTCTGGTGGAGTTAATAAGTGCTATACACGTGGAGAAGCTGGATACTTTGCGCATCAATGTCCTAAGTCAGGACTTGGTTAAGAAAGCGATGCACCGAGGCAAAACTAAATACCCAATGGACGACAGCCACAAGGGAACCGGGGACAGCAGAATTTCGCTCATGGCAACGTGAACCATGTCTTTACGTAGGATGCTCAACATGCAGATGACGTGGTCATTGGTATGTTTCTCGCCAACTCCAACCCCGCGACTATGTTGTTTGATTCGGGAGCATCGCATTCATTCATTGCATCGAAATATGTTGCCCAGTATAGTTTGCCTATCTCTCATATGATGTTTACTCTATTGGTTAAGTCTCCTGGAGGAGAGATGAGGACAAATATAGTATGTCCAGAAGTAAGCCTTAGAATAAGGGGGGTAAATTTCTCCGCCAACCTCATTGTTTTCGATTCTCAAGGATTGGACATTATACTTGGTATGGACTGGTTGAGGAAGCACAATGGATTTATTGCGTGTGTCATGAAAACGATGAAGTTGACCAATGAAGAAGGGATCACAATAAAATTTGAAGCTTCTCAAACTGCACCGAAGCGATTGGAGCTGAATCATATGGACGATGCCGCAATTGAGGAGATTCCGGTGGTGTTTGAATTTTTGGATGTTTTTCCGGATGAGTTACCAGGTATGCCTCCTGACCGAGACATTGAGTTTGTTATTGATTTAGTACCTGGAACTGCACCTATAGCGAAGAGACCATATAGAATGCCTCCTGTGGAATTAGCGGAGCTTAAGAAGCAAATTCAAGAGCAACTAGAGAATGGTTTCATTCGGCCCGGCTCTTCACCTTGGGGAGTGGCCGTTCTATTTGTGGACAAGAAGTATGGATCCCAAGGGATGTGCGTAGGTTACTGAGCTCTCAACAAGGTAACAATCAAGAACATGTACACCTTGCCACACATAGAAGACTTGTTTGATCAGATGAAGGGTGTTTGTGTCTTCTCTAAGATTGATTTGAGGTCAGAATACTTTCAAATGAAGATAATACCATCGGACGTACCCAAGACAGCTTTTAGGACACAATATGGATCTTATGAGTACACCGTGATGTCTTTTGGATTGACAAATGCGCCTGCCTACTTTATGTACGTCATGAATAAGGTCTTCATGGAGTACTTAGATAAATTGGTCGTCGTGTTCATTGATGACATTATGTTCTACTCGAAGGATGAGAAGGAACAAGAGGAACACTTGAGGCTTACGTTGCAGAAATTGAGGGAGCATCAATTGTATGCCAAGTTCAACAAGTGTCAGTTTCGGTTGAGAAAGGTGTCATTTATGGGTCGTATATTCTCAGGAGGAGGAGTATCAGTTGACCCCAGAAAAGTGAGAGACGTGTTGAAGTGAGAACCGCCACATAATGTCAAGGAAATAAGGAGTTTCCTTGGGATGGCTGGATATTACCGCCGATTCATCAAGGACTTTTCCAAGATAGCCAAGCCAATGACAGAAATGCTAATGAAGGGAAAGGATTTCCAATGGACTCAAGCTTGTCAAAACAGTTTTGAGGAGTTGAAGAAGAGGTTAAAAACAGCCCCAGTTTTGGTACTGCCGGATGTGAGCAAGAGTTTTGACATCTATTGCGACGCATCAAGACAAGGCTTGGATGTGTATTGATGCAAGAAGGTCAAGTGGTCGCCTATGCATCAAGACAATTGAAGAAACATGAGCAGAATTACCCCACACATGATTTAGAACTTGCACTCGTGGTACATGCATTGAAGATTTGGAGACACTATATCCTTAGACATGGGTGTGAAATTTATACGGATCACAAGAGTCTTAAGTATATTTTCACACAAACAGATCTGAATTTGAGGCAACGAAGATGGTTGGAGCTTATCAAGGATTATGATTTGGGAATCAATTATCACCCAGGAAAGGCCAATGGTGTGGTCGATGCTTTAAGTCAAAAAGGAGTAAGTCATCAACTCATGGTTTGAGAGTTACCATCCGAGTTATGTAACGAGTTTGAATGGTTCAACCTTGGATTTGTAAATGAAATGGAGATGATGGAGTTAAACCCAACATTGGAGCAAGAAATTCGGGAAGGTCACACTATGGATGAGGAAATTCAAGAAATCAAGGAAAGGACCCAAGAGGGGAGAGAATTCAGATTCAATGAGGATAAACATGGTACCCTATGGCTTGCTAAGAGGATTGTCGTGCCTAATGTGAAGCGTATTCGGGAGACCATATTAAAAGAGGACAATGACTCACCTTACTCAATTCACCCCGGTTGTACGAATGGTACAAGGATCTGAAGACTTGCTACTGGTGGAATAGCATGAAAAAGGACATAGCTGAATATGTAGCATTGTGTGATGTGTGTCAATGGGTCAAGGCGGAACATCAAAGGCCATCTGGATTATTGCAACCATTGAAGATCCCGGAATGGAAGTGGGAAGAGATTGGTATGGATTTCATAGTTGGTTTACCACGTACTCAGTCCGGTTACGACTCATTTTGGGTAATTGTGGATAAGTTAACTAAGTCAGCCCACTTTATTCCCGTCAAGACCACCTATAATGGAGAGAAATTGGCTGAACTGTATATGGGAAGAATAGTATGTTTGCATGGAGTTCCGAAGAAGATAGTCTCGGATAGAGGTTCACAATTCACTTCTAGGTTTTGGCAAAAACTGCATGAAGTTTTGGGAACGAGGTTGAATTTTAGTTCAGCATATCACCCTCAAACAGATGGACAAACCGAGAGGACCAATCAGATTTTAGAGGACTTGTTAAGAGCTTGTGCTTTAAAGCATGGGAAAAGTTGGGACAAGAGCTTGCCATATGCAGAATTATCATACAACAATAGTCACCAAGCAAGCTTGAAAATGTCACCATATGAAGCGCTTTATGGAAGGAAGTGTAGGACACCTTTATTATGGAATGAGGCAGAAGAAACTCAAGTATTTGGTCCGGATGTGTTGCAAGAAGCCAAAAACCAAGTACAAATAATTCGTGAAAACATGAGGGCTGCCCAATCAAGACAAAAAGTCTATGCGGACAATAGGAGAAGGACATTAACATTTGAAGTGGGAGATTTTGTTTACCTCAAGGTGTCACCGATGAGGGGTCATAAGAGGTTTAACATAAGAGGCAAGCTAGCACCTTGCTACATTGGACCATTCAAGATTTTGGACAAAAGATGAGAAGTAGCGTATAAGATGGAGATACCAACTCATCTTCCGGATGTCCAAGATGTATTTCATGTTTCCCAGCTCAAGAAGTGCTTGAGAGTACCGGAAGAACAAGTGCCAATGGAAGGATTGGAATTAGAGGTAGATTTGACTTATGCCGAGCAACTGATAAAAATTTTAGAAAACAAGGAGAGAGTCACGAGGAACAAGGTGATTAGATGGTGAAAAGTTCAATGGAAGCACCACACAGAAAAAGAAGCAACGTGGGAATTGGAGGATGATCTCGAGAAGGAATTTCCCTATCTCTTCTCTTCCACGTCGAATCTCGAGGGCGGGATTCATTTTAAGGGGGGTAGGTTTGTAACACCCTCATTTTCATGCATCATGCCCTACATACATTCATATACATGTTTAACATTAATCCACATAAAGAGGAATGAGTTTAAAATTGATTTGGAACAAAACCGCACCTAAATTCTGGAAGGTGCGGACTAGTCCGATTTTGATGCAGACTTGTCCGATTTCTCTCTGACCTTGGTCGGACATATCCGTTCTTACTGTGGACTAGTCCATTTTTGCCTCTGGACACTTTCGGACCTGTCCAGTCCTATGCGGACTAATCCGGTGTTCCAAGAATCATTGAAAATTTGCTAAGTCCCTGGACTTGTCCGGACTAGTCTGGTGTCCCAACGGACTTGTACGTTTTCCCCTCTGACTAAAGTCGGACTTTTATAATTTTTGGCCAGAGTTGTCCGATTTCTCTCTGGACAATTTTGGACATGTCCGGTCCTTGTCAGACTTGTCTGATATTTTGCGACTCTGAATTGATCTTTTGTTTTACAACTTGTTTCTTGGATTTCACGTTAAGTGGGCCTAGGGATGTCATGCCTAACTCTTTTGGCACCCATGTGGGACTCTAAAACGGCCTCTACTCATCTCAAACTCGAAATCCATCTAACCCTAGCCTCCACCTCTATATAAACAACCCCACCCCTTGGCTTGACCTCTATTTGCCACTTTTCCACCTCACCCAAACCCTAGTTCGTGGAGAGCCACCATCAAGGAGGGAGGAGGAGATCCCAAACAAGAAGAAGAAGAGGAGTAAACAAAAGAGGATCATGATCTCCATCAAGTTTTGTTCTTCATCACCAAATCATCTCCAAGTTCATCATCAACCCTAGATCGCAAAGATCCAAGTGCTACCTCCAAGTTTCTCGATTCATTGGAGTCCTAAACACCTGGTATACCTTCTATTCTTTTTTTCTTACTTGAATTCGACCCTTAATCTCCAAATTCACATCGATCTAGAAAACCCTAACCTGCTGATCTCGTAAAGTGTGGACTTGTCCGGTCCCTAGCGGACTAGTCCGATTTTCCTAGTTAAATTGTGTTGAATTAATTCTAAAATTTGATCTAATCGCACCCAAACCTGTATAAACTTGTTAAAAGCTATTAGAAAAAGTTAGTGATCATTTAAAATCAATTTATTAACAAGTTCTACCTTGCATTTGCGTTAATCATGCATGTCATGTCATCTTGAGTAATATTTGTGAACCCTTTCATTGTGTTTCTTGACTTGTATGGTTATTGTGCGGATTAGACGGATTTGCGCTAGATAGCTCCGCAGAGGATCTCCAGCACCAAGAGTTTGAAGGCTTTGACCCGAATCAATCCCAAGAGCAAGGCAAGTGTCCTTGAAGCATATTGATCCTTTTTTGAAATAAATGTTTTGTTTGCAAAACTGCATGCTTGTGTCAATTTGATGGGAATCCTATGGTAGGAAGTTTACTAGTTTTATTTAACTACCCATGTCACCTGGAAATTATGGTAGAGAGTCGGGATGGGATTTTTACCTTTTTGCTTCGCTTAATTAATTTGGATGGAAGAACAACTGGACTACTAAATTTAATTATGCATTTATGAGATTATGATTAACATGAACTGGTTAATGTAATATGGTAATGGGTGATCTGAGCAAGCTTGGTATGTTGATGGGTTAGATGTATTGGTGGTTTACTTGCTTTAGATCTAAGGACCGTTTCGTGGAGCAACCATCCAGGATTTACAGTGCCAACACGAGGCCAAGTATGGGTGCGGCGTAACTGATTAATTAGGGCTTTGCCAGTGCTATTTGGACCATTAAGGATGCTCAGGGAAGGGGTAGTCGGATTGGGTTTGTTGATGATTGGTGGGACTATCCTGGGATCCGAATGGCTCAAGAGGAGCCTCTGGTTGATGATGTGCTCAGTTGGAGACATCGCCACCGGTGAAACCTCAGTGGGGTCTAAATAGGCTAGTAATCCCTTTGTAAAGGCTATTGTGTGATCTCTTGGCCACACACCTACGAAAGTGTGAGACACCATAATTGAGATTCTATAGTCATCGAAAGGTGATAAATAAAAAACACGTGGGTAAAGCGATACAACCTCTACAGAGTGTGTCAAAAACTAT
Organism: Tuctoria greenei; assembly: GCA_036927565.1. Lineage (NCBI taxonomy): Eukaryota > Viridiplantae > Streptophyta > Magnoliopsida > Poales > Poaceae > Tuctoria > Tuctoria greenei. The sequence continues at coordinate 132,058,242 of JAYESD010000005.1, read as the reverse complement.
CATTATAGCCGTGCTCCCAGTTATGAGCAACCTGGACCCTCACATGATTAGAGAAAAAGTGGGATCCGGGATGGTTATGGTTGGTATTATGGTTATGGATGGTTATGAATTGAACTCCGTTATTGAATATGGATAGTGATATATGATGATGGATATGGAATATGGACTAGTATTATGATAACTACATGGCTTATGATGGGTTTAATTCATATACATGTAATATATTGCTTTTCAAATGTTTTAATGTACTTTTCAGCACTGAACCATTATTATATTCGTCGTTTGAATCAGCCACATGTCATACTCTGCACACTTGCTGAGTACGACATGTACTCACTCTTGCCACCCCCCCCCCCCCCCAAACTGTTGTAGGTTAGGATTTGGAGTTTAATGCTGATAATGCGGAGTTCTAGGCCGTGTCTACCATCAGCTTTGTCTATGGTGTTGTTTGGAGCTGCGCTATACCCTAACGCTTATGTTGCCTAGCTGTTTAGTTTGCTTAATTAGTTTATTTCCGCTGCATTAGTTGAACTTGTCATTAATATTCATTAGTGCTTGTATTCGAGGATGATATGGTTTGTGTAAATAAATTTGGTTAATTAATCTTGTTATGTGGTAATTTTCTGTATACTCTTTTGTGAATGCACTCGTGTATGTGTGTTGAACGTCCTGGGCACACATATGCATTCACTTGGTCCATTTTCGGAACCGGGTGTCACATGTGTCAAGCTCAGATTAAAGCATGTTTAGCGAGCCGGAGCTTGAGGCGGCACGTCTAGCCTCAAAACGCCAAATGGAGATCGAGGAACAACAAAGGACTAAGTATCAGCATGATAAGGATGCCGAAGCATCAGGAACGAACTCTCGATGGAATGTCCCAGCAAAGAAAGCTACAAAAAAAGGCAAACAAGTGGTCACTCAAACATACACGACCAGAAAAAGAAAGGACAAGGGCAAAGGTCCTGCGAGGTCCTTAGGCCTGATTGGGCCACTTGAAATGGCTATCTCGATGCACGATCGTAACAGTCATCCCATTGATGATGCATTTACTGGGAAGGGAGCTGACAGAGCCAAAAAGCAGAGTGAGATTGATGTATACAGTCACAATAAGGTGGCAGCAGATCCACGGTTTTGGAGTGAATTTCATTGTGATTATTACCAAACTGTGTACCTTCGCATGAAAACTCCAGTGTCTAAGAATCAATGGATTGACTGGGAGTACATGGAGGGCAGAGGAATGAGGCATTTCATCAAATGATTACAGCAGTTGACAGACATGGATTGAAAGACCTTCTAGCCTTTAGATATGATTAGAACAATGAAGTCATGGCTCAATACTATGCCACTTGCTATTTCTCTAAGTCTGGAGCTGATGAGATCACATGGATGACTCATGGAAAGAAGTACTCAGTTGGTTATGAGGAGTTTGCTCAGATACTTCAATTGGGTTGGTCTGAATTGGGTTGGTCTCTTAACAACAGGCTCAAAGTCCACAATGTCAAGGCGCTAGACAAGAATGAGGTGGACTTCCTCTATGACACTGCCTATCTATTCAAGGCCCCCTTCACCAACTATTTGAAGCCGTTCTTTGCTGTGTTGAAACGGGTGCTAAGGAAGACTATTGCACCCAAAGATTGGGATGCCGGAAGCATTCAGGACTTCCTACACAACTTGATGCAAATCATAAGTGGAGATGAATAATTCGATGTGTTTGATTATATCTAGAATGATATATTCAACATTGCTCACACTTTAAATCGGTCATGTGGATATGCTCCCTACATTATGTTTGTGATTGAGAAAGTCATCAGATTGGATCTTGTCAATGACGTTCCTCACACCAAGCTTATACCTCAGGTTTCTATAGCTCCACCTCCACTATCCTCCTCTACAGGACAACGGTCCACTCATGCCACTCCAGAAGGTGCCTCATCTACCGCAGTTTGTTCATCCTCAAGAGGCTCCAACAGCGGCATTTTGAAGGTGCCACGTGCCATATTCACCTATTGTCACAAAGTGGAGGTTAAGCAACATAAAGAGAGGCAGGCAAGGAAGAGGCACTCTCGATACTTGAAGGAGAATGTGACTTCCATATGTTAGAAGCTCAAAATCTCACCTATTGGCTCTCCAGAAGTTTCAGAAGACTTAGATGATGTTTTCACTGAGATGCCAACACTTAAAGATGATGAGCTTGCATTCTTTGGTATTGGTCCCTCAATTCTATCTACCGCTCCACAAGAAAGTCACAATGATGATAATATTGATGAGGAGCAAGACAGTGAGAAGACATAGAGTGAGGAAAATGTGGAACAATAAGATGAAGATGACGAGTAGCTTTTCTCAGTTTTTCCCTTTTTGGTGTCTCTATGCCAAAGGTGGAGAGATTTAGGGGGAGCAGGGCGTCATAGTAGTTATCCTTAGAGTTGTTTGGTCATGGATGACTATTTTAAAAACTTGTAATGTTTTATGTCTTATTATGATTTATGTAAGAACTATTGTGCTCTATGTAAGACTTTTCCTATTATGCTTTAATGTTCATGTGTGATGCTTATTATGATGTCTCCATAATAATTGTTGATTAAGCTCATTATATTGATATTTATATTAATCACAATTATTGCTCACACACACTTGATAGGAACCCCACCATAAAGAGTGCATATATGACAAGTAATTCATGCTCACAACTTTTGTTACTCATATGTGCACACTTTATGAAAATAAAGTTTTTACTCTTATTTTTGCAATCTCAAAATGGTTGTCATCAATCAGCAAAAAGGGGGAGATTGAAAGTGCATCTAGGCACACCCTCGTGGGTTTTGGATGATTGATGACAAACATGTGAGATCCAAAAAAAAATTTGTTGAGATGAGAGCAGGTTTCGGAGAATGGAACTAAAGGTACAAAAAGGTGAAAAATGAATTTCAAGAAAGGGAAGAGCACAAGAGAACAAAAGGTGCAAAAAGGTGAAAAGATGACAATAAAAAGGGGGAGGAAAAGAAGTGAAGAAAAGATGCAAAAGTTGTCCTAAATGTATAGGGTGTGTGTGAGAGACACACCCCCAAGAGCTCAAGTCGTTGCGGTAAGAATTAGGGATATAACACAATTCAAGTTGTAGGAATAACGGCATAGTCCTTTCGCATAGAGGACTAGTCCGATTTCTCAAAGTTCCAAATCAGGACTGGTCTGATGGTTGAGCGGACTAGTACAGTTCCTTTTGGGACAAAAACGGACTATTTTGGTCCCCAACGGACTAGTCTGGTTCACTCACAAAAGTTTAGGTTTCCTAGTGTGCTGCATTTATACACGTCAAAATGACTGAACACAGCAGACTAGTCTGGGCATCATGATCCAAACGGTAACTTTTCTAAATGTCTATAAATAGGTGATCCACGACCCCATAGCACTGCCATTACATCCAAGAGCACAAAAACACCCCTCTCCACACATTCTAAGGTCCTAAGAGTCAAATTTTTGGGAATTGGCAATTTGGAAAGGGAGAGTGACGATCTTATCGACATTGATCTATTGGGTTTGATTTCTCACACACTCCTTTGATTATTGTGTAATTATTCGAGTGTGTTGATCTCCATTTCATTTGTAATCTTATGGGAGCTCTCAGAGTGTGAGGTTGCCCCACCAACCTGGTGATTACCTCGTGATAGTGGAACTCAAGTCGGCCTTGTGTGGTGACTTGACAAGGGAAAAGGGTTTGAAGAGACATGGCTCTTTGTGGGCCTCCTCAACGAGGACATAGATCTCTTTGGTGGGCCCCCATGGGGGTTGTTGGAGCTTGTTATCTCTGACGGCACCCACTTTCAACGTTTAAAACGTCAATGTCGGGCCCCCTTGGAGGATCTCAGAGCTTGGTAGCTTCAGCATCGTCCACCACTGTCATGAGTTTTCATTTTTCATGTGCATTAAAGATAAGAAAAATAGTAAAATTCATCTCATCATCTCTAATTCGTTTGCGACTTACTGTTCTTATTTTGACTTTCGAATCGAAGGAATTCGATATGTTAACAAGCACATTGATGTAATCTTTTCAGATCCAAATGCTTTTTGGACTCGCCCTACTAAGGCCTGGCGGAATGTATGTATAATGGCGTACTTAGGGTGCAGGACCAGGCTAAGTCGATAGCACATTCCAGACCTATGTTGGCTTGGAGTTCAGCAAGTAGACCATACAACAATGCTAAGATCCGAAGAGACCAACAGTATAACTTGTACAACATATGAATAACTTGGTCTAAAACTCAAAAAGAATTGCACAACTTTGTTATATATAAGAAGGAGAAGGATAAATAAAAGAGAATGAACCTTCACAAAATGAATGCACGTGGAACCTGCTTTTACACAACAATGCTTTTCATTATAGGTCCGGATTGTAGGGGAGACAAGGACACACTTAGGGTACGGAACCAGGCTAAGCGTGCTATACATCTTTTACTAACCTAGGGAAGGTATCTACACTTTTAGTGTTGTGACTGTGTCAAGTGTTGCTTGAACTTCTCGGACCCTCCTGGAGGGATCCGGATGTTCTCCAGGAGGACCTACCCGACTGTGTGTATAGACTCTATAATTTACATTGCATGTAATTACAGACTGACCTCCGTGATACTAAGCGTAAAACTTACGGAGGTGCTCGATGTTCCAAGGATTAGGAAGTGGGGTCCGATCCTCAGTTGCCAAGAGAACACATCTGGGATGGGATACTTTGATAATTCGGAAGGGACCTTCCCAGCTAAGGGGAAAGTTTGTTCATCCCTTCTCAAGTTAGTATTTTCCGCAGCACCAAATCGCTTTCCTCGAGCTGTCGGTTACGCACATGCCTTTGATGATAGCGCTGGAGCGCCTGGTGATAATGTGCATTGTGAACCATTGCTTGGCACCTTCCCTCATCAACGAGGTCAGGGTCTTCACGCCAGAGCTGGTCATGCGTGGCTTCGTCAAAGGTCCGGACCTGGAGTGACCCCATGGTGATCTCCGGAGGAAGTACTGCTTCAACTCCGTACACTAGGAAAGAGGGTGTCTCTCCAGTAGACTAGTTAGGTGTAGTCCTACTTGCCCACAGTGCAGACAGAAGCTCCTCGATCCAGTTAGCTCCATGTTTTTTTAGACGCTCATAATTGTGCGTCTTGAGTCCTTTTCAGATTTCTGCATTTGCTCTCTCGGCTTGGCCATTACTTGCCGGGTGAGCTACTGATGCGTTGCTGACTTGAATATCGAGGTCTTCTCAATACTCTTGAAATGCTGCACTTGTAAATTGGGTTCCGTTGTCAGTGATGACTCTATTCGGAACTCCAAATCTGCATACTATGGACTTCAAGAACTTGATTGCTGATTGCTTATTGATAGTCACAACTGGAGTAGCTTCCAGCCGCTTGGTGAATTTGTCGATGGCGACATACAGGAACCTGTAACCTTCGACGGATTTTGGGAAAGGTCCCAAGATATCCATGCTCCACAAAGCGAATGGCCATGTAGGAGGAATCATTTGAAGTGACTGAGCTGGTATGTGATTTTTTTTTTGGGTGGAACTGGCACACTTTACACTTTTTCACCAACTCTACAGCATCTTGGAGTGCCGCAGGCCAGTAGAAGCCTTGCTGAAAGGCTTTGCCGACCAGCGTGTGGGAAGACTTCTGGTTCCCACACTCGCCTCCATAGATCTCCGCGAGGAGCTCGGTGCCTTTTTCCCTTGCAATGCACCACATTAGGACGCTGTTGGCACCGTGCCGGTAGAGATCCCCTTCTACCAGCGTGTATCTTTAAGCCAATTGGGCGACCTGGTTAGGCGATTCACCGTCTTCAGGAAGGTGGTTGTCTTTCAAGTAGCTCTAGATCTCCAAGATCCATGAATCGGAACTAACTTGAGCTTCTGAGTCTTGCGTGCCAGGTTACTCGGAGCTCCTTGCAGCACCTATGACCCTTGGTGGACGCTATGGTAAAAGGGCCAACAGGACCGCCAGCTTCGAGGTGCTGGTCTTGCCCCCTTGACTCAGTTCGACGGGCTGAGCGGTCATTCTTGACAATCTTCAAACAAAGACTCCGTCAGGAGCTGGAGCTCCGGTTGAAGCATTCGTCGAGAGTTCATCACGTTCTATGTTGTTGAGATGATGGATATGGCAGAGGTCCAAGACGTGAAAGTCCTTCTGGACCTTCTAGACTTCAAGGGGATAAGCAGCGAGTTAAGGGTTGTTGCAGCTGCATTTGCCTTTGACTTGTTTAATAATGAGATGCAAGTCACCCTTCACTAGCATCTTCTTGATGCCATAAGATAGCGCCACCTTGAGCCCATAGATAAGAGCTTCATATTCCGCCATGTTATTGGTCGCCTTGAAATCAAGGTGCACCATATATTTGACCTTCTCTCCAGTCAGAGCGAGGAGAAGTATTCCAACTTCATCCCCCTGCTTCTGCCTGGAGCTGTCGAAGTAGAGGGTCCAATGAGGCTCAGTGAAGATCGAGTCCTTGGGTTCCAACTTCTGCTCAATGGGGACCCATGATTCGATGGAGAAGGAGTCCACTCCACAACAAAATCAGCCAAGGCTTGACTCTTGATAGCTTGTCGCGACAGGAATTCAAGATCGAATTCTGCTAACTCCGCTACCCACTAGGCTATGTTCCCAGTAGAAATAGGATTATGCAGAATAGCACGCAGTGGATAAGAAGTTACAACTGATATCTTGTGGGCTTGGAAGTAATGACGTAGCTTCCCTGAGGTAATAAGAACTGCATAAAGCAGCTTACGCACCTCAATATATCTAGTTTTGGCCTCACTTCACTGATGAAGTACACTGGCCGCTAGACGGTCCAAACCCTCTCAAAGGGGACCAGAGCTTCTTCTCCATCAATCTGGACCCTCCCGGAGGGGTCCAGACCTTCTTGTTGATTTTCCTGGACCCTCCCTGAGGGGTACGGAACTTCTTCTTGTTCAATCCTAACCCTCCCAGAGGGGTCTGGATCTTCCTGATCAGCCGTGTTAACTCTCTCATATGAGAGAGGTTGATCCCCTAGCATTTCGCCTTGAAGATCCGTGCCTGGGGCTAGGACCCAGACTCGCCTTCAGGTAGCTCCAGACCCTCCCGGAAGGGTCTGGGCTCCTGAACTAGAAGTGGATCCGTTCTTTCCACGAGCAGGACCATGCTGACAACCTCTGTAGTTGCATAAATATAAAGCAGTAGAGGCTCACCAGGGTTCGGAGCTACCAAGATTGGTAGTGTGGCGAGGAGTTAGTTGAGCTTTTGGAACGCCTTTGCTACTTCTTCGAACCAATGGAAAGGTCCGGTCTTCCTCAATAGTTTGAAGAACGGAAGTGCTCGCTCTACTAGTCTTAAGATGAATCGGCTGAGCACAGCTAGACGTCCAGTTAGCTTCTGGACGTCATTGAAGCGGGTTGGGGCCCGCATATCTTCAATAGCCTTAATCTTCGTCGGGTTCTCCTCAATTACTCGGTGAGTCACCAAGAAATTAGGATGCTTCACAGAGCTAACCCCAAAGACACACTTATCCGGGTTCAGCTTGGTGCGCGTGATGCGCAGCTTGTCGAAGACGGCTTGCAAGTTGTCAAGGAGTGACTCCTTGTTCTTGACCTTAACGATGATTAAGTTAACATACACCTCCACCAAGTCCCTGATTAGCTCTCCACAAGTTTTGTACATAGCTCGCACAAAAGTTGAAGCAGCATTTTTGAGACCAAATGGCATAGCAGTATAACAATACAATCCATCTACTGTTATAAAGGCAGTATGCTCTTCATCTTTCCTAGACATCTGGATTTGATGATACCCAGAGTAGGCATCTAGGAAACACAATAGCTCACACCGGGAGGTTTAGTCCATTATCTGATCTATTTTAGGTAGTGGAAATGGATATTTTGGGCATGCCTTATTCAAGGTGGTGTAGTCGATACACACCCGAAGTTTCCCATCGGCCTTGGGTACAACGACCGGGTTTGCCAGCAGTTTTGGGTGATGAACCTTTCGGATGAAACCAGCTTCGAGCAGCTTGTTGATTTCTTGACGGATGATGTTTTGCCGCTCAACTGATTACTTTCGGCGCTCAATCACCTCCCCAGGGATCCCAGGCATTTGTGACGGTTGCCAGGCAAACACGTCAACATTCGCTCGGAGGAAAGTGATGAGCGCGAGATCCTATTTGTTGTCTAGACCTCCCAATATACTGGTGGTCTAGGCAGCATCAGACCCAATTTGGACGACTTTGACAGGAACATCGGTGTCGCCGCTTGGTTGCACACGTGGTGCAGAGGTCGAGCCTCGATGACGAGTGCTCGGAGGTTGAGCAGCTAGCTCTTTACAAGAGGTTCCCTCCTACGACGTTGCAAGCACGTGGAGTTCTTCCAATGCGTTAACTCCGGCGGTGCGATCTTGGCATATCTTCAACACCAGGTAGCCATAGTGAGCTGTGACCATATACTTGTATAGGGCAGGCCTGCCCATGATGGCGTTAAAGGGTAGACTGATGTGAGTGACGTTGAAGACCAGCTTCTTGGTCATGTACTTCTGTCTATTCCTGAAGGTCACTAGGAGTGTAATGGATCCAAGAGCGCTGATGGGCACCGGACGTACCCCAAAAAAGGTCTTGAGGGGCGAAGGTCCGAGAGTTGAAGCTGGATCTTCATGCACGCTTCGAAGCTCAAGAGATTGAGCGCCGCACCTCCGTCTATCATGACATGGTAGAGATGAACGTTGTTGATGGTGGGAGACACCATCAGTGGCAGTTGACCCGCTCCGACCATGTTCCTGGGACAGTCCGTCACATCGAAAGTTATGGGAGTATCCATCCATTTCCGATGTGGTTCTGCCTTGGCAGTAGGGGCTACCAAAGCCATTTCCCACAGCATGGTCTTGAGAATGTGGCGCGAGGTAATGTCCCATGACCCTACATAGATGGTGTTGAGGGTCTTCCAACGCTAATTATCGGACACGTTAGAGTCGTCGTCAACTTTGTTATACACACCCTTCAGGACCTTCTTGGGGTCCTGAAAACCTAGCTCGGTTTCACCCGAAGCTTTGTCTACTTTTTGTTTTCCTTCCTTTTGACGGAAAGGAGCTTATTCTCGGTGCTTGTTGTAGCACTCAAAAAGGTTTTGGACATCCCAACAGTCTTCTAGGTTGTGTTTGTCCGTTTTGTGGATCGGACACCACACCTTTGAACCACCTTCGTCTTTTGACGAAGGTCGAGGTCACTTTTCAGGGCGTGGCCCCCGGCCACCAGAAGCTGCTGCTTCCACAACAGTAGCCGTAGTGGTCGATGGCTTTTTCTTGCCGTTGGTCTTGTTCTTCTTTTTGCCACTGCCGGAGGTAGTGGCTTCAGCTTTGGAGGGTTTTTTATTAGCCTCTAGAGCTGACTTAGAGTGCATTTCCCGGCCCTCTACGACACGCGCACACTTATCGGCCAGGCTGAATAACTCCATGATGCTGGTGACCTCCTTTGTTGCCAGCATCTCCAAAATCTTTTTACCTTTGATTGTCTGAATGCCATGATGATAGATGTGTTGTAAATAGATGGAATAGTATTGCATGCCTGAGACAATTGCTGGATGAAGGACCACAATGATTCTCCTGATGTTTGCTTTACAGCGAAAAGGTCCAGTTCGGTGCCTGATCGAGTGTAGGAACTCCTGAAGTTGGCGGTGAACTGTTGGCATAACTCCGCCCAACTGTTGATAGAGTCGGGTGGCAGACTCCTGAACCAGGACCTAGCAGTCCCAGTCAGAGCCACCAGAAAGTAGTTAAACATCATGACCATATTGCCACCAGACGCTAGAATGGTGGTGGAGTATATCTGGAGGAATTTGGCGGGGTTGACAGTCCTGTCAAATTTATCCGGCAGATGAGGCTAGAACTTCTGCGACCAGCGGACCATGCGCAAGTGCATGGCCAAGGCTAAACAGACGCCACCTATTCTCGAAGGAGGAGGGTTTCCTCGAGCCTCCCGCCTATGCGCAAGTGCACGCTCTATGTGGATGCTGCTATCCTTCTATCTATAACGATGGTCGAGCTCTGACCGCAAGTCATGCGTCGAGAGTCTCGACACAGTGTGGGTGCAACCCGCACCAAAGGGCTATGAAGTCACCCGCTGAGACACAGCACGCCTCCAGTGTTGTGATGCATGAGGACAAATTCTTCTAGACAAGGTCCTATGCTGAGAAGGTGCCTGCCCAAAAGGGGGAGGACCTTGGTTGCTGATGGCATCGGCTGCGGCTGCAAGATGTTGCACATCAGCGCACCACTGCTCCATTGCACCCTAAGGTGCTCCGGGCGCTGGTGGATGCTCCAGAAGAGTACGCGCAGCAATAAGTGCATTCTCGAGGTTGTTGTGTGTCGATGCCATGATCGACACTAGGACTCCATCTTGCTTCCCAGCATTGATAGCTTGAGCAGTTGGAGGTGGTGCGACGACCTTCGGGACAATAGCAGCTGCTGGCTGATGCACATTGGAGGGATTCCCCCGGCAGGTTGCACAACATTGCCGTTGGATGATCCTGCGGCGTAGTTCACCATCTTGAAATCTCAATAACTCCCCTTCTTGGCGTGCCAAATGTCAAACTGTGCGATCGACACTTCTCCTTGTACTACTTAGATTGTAGCCTGGGGAGGTTCTTGATTGATTGTGGTGTGTGAGATTTAGACAAGACAGTAACACGAGGGATTTACGTGGTTTGGGTCGCCTGAGCGTAACCCCATACACCACGAGTTGTGTGTTTTATGTACGAAACTGTCTGGCGCTTGTGAGCGTGTCAGCTTGCTTGTCTGTGTATCATGCAATGCAACCCTTTTACAATCTAAGAACTGGCCGTTACATCGCTTGACCCGCCCGACGTGTGGCCCTGGCCTAGTTAACTATATAATACACGATCGTTGAATATTAAGTGTGGTTAATGGGGGTGATAACATGCCTTAATGATGGCGTTACCCCTATTAACAGTCTATTGATCGCGTGTCATTAATATGGTATTAATGACATGTAATCAGGTCTTGTAACTGTCGCTTTAACTGTCCCATGACGGTTTGAGCCGTTGGAGATCTCTCTGTCTTCCATTGAAGTCCTAGCTCTTGAGGTTCGACACGTGGCAGCTTCGGAGCATCTCGTCGTGGGGAGGAAGGTACGGAGCCACTATAGACGTGGTAGCACTGGAGCTTCCCTCTACTGGGGGTTAGGTTTGGGGTCACTGGACATTTGGCAAGACCGGAGCTTCCCTATGATAGGTATTTGGTCCGGCCTTGTGATACACGTGTCAGTGTTGGAGCTACCCATACGAAGGAGACGGGTCCAGTATTGTGCACCACGTGTGGCCTTCAGAGGTCTTCAACTTTAATGGGTGGAACTCCTTAGCTTTTCTTGCAGTATCATGGGGTACCCAAGATTGCAGGGTACCGACAGTGTCCATGCTATGCATAATGTTATAGTTGATTCGGTAGAAGTCGAGTAGTTTGAATCTACTCGCGAGTTTAGGATTTGGGTTCACGCGGGATTGGTCGAGTGAGAGATTCACCTTTTGGTTAAATATGAGATCGGGCATGGAGTAGGAGCAGCAGGACATAGGGGCCTGTGAGTTGTAGCTGTGCATGTGTCGGTCAAGGACCGATCCGTGTGTCGCCCTGTTGAGCAAGTTTGAATGTACTGAAGGCATTTTGGATATATGGGACCCGGTAAACCGATGTAACTTGTCCACATTAGCATCGAGGCATACATCACCACCTTATAGGTGCGGGTTGAGAGTAGCAAGTTGTAAACATGCCAGCGGGTACGTTAAACTCCGGGTGGGGGCCAGCTGCTCGTAGCGATGGGATCGGTTTGGCGTGTAGGTAGCGGGTGAATGGTTGCCGCATACAACATCAGTGGAGTGTGCCTTCACAACTGCGAGTGTGGGTGTATGTGTCATGCTATATCGATTCAAGTCGTCGTCCCTCGCGATTATTCAGTACCGCTTGTTCACTGAGTCATGACGTAGTTAATTATTTGAAGCTGAATATTATTGAATCATACTTTATGGAGAAATTATGTATTGATACTTGTATGTTTAGATCAGGTTGCTCACTAAATTTCAGATTCATGAAGCCTTATTTTTCTGCTAAAAGCTGAAAGTAAGGACTAACATTTAGGCAAGTCTTTTATTGCAAACTATTGTCCTATCTTATGTATATCCTGCATATACGGTTCCATGCTTAGTGGAGACAGTTAAGTTTTGCTGAGGCTTTATGCTCACAGTTGCTATTGTATGTTTTTGCTGCAGGTGATGATCTTTTTGATGAAGGGTTCACTGGTGAGGCGTTGCCCACGTCGGGGTACACGGCCGAGTGGGAACCCTGCACGCCGCCGTGATGAGTTATGTGTGCTGCTAGTGTGGTTCCGTTCTAGGGCTAAACGGAATGACTTTTGCATAGCTTAGGCTTCAGTGTCGAGAGGTATGAACTTATCTCCTGCCGTAGTGTATTTAAATGTATATTATTTGTAAAAGACAAAGCTTGTATAATACTATGTTGTTTTATGTAATATGATGTACCTTTTTTGTGTGTTGTTCGGTGTTGCATCGCACGGCAACACCTAATTGTGATCCCTGGAATGTCGGGACACCGGTCCCCACAGCCTACTATCAGAGCCGCATTGGGAATAGCACACTTAAAAAGGATCATATTACGAAAAAAATTTGGTTTAAGGTGAGGAATCAATAGTAGCCCACATAAGGACTATTATTAGCATAGTTACTTAAGGTGGCAAAGCTAACCTATGTATTATCATATTTTGTAACAACGCTCTGATGTCAGGTAAGAGGTAAGGTACGCCACCGCAAGTGGATCAATTGTGGTAAGCTCACCATGCGAGAGGTAGCATGTGATTATTTCTGTGGCTTAGCACAGAAAGTCAATATGAGTCTCTGAAACTCTCCATGTTTTTGAGAGCATATGACACGCGGTACCCTAGCGTGCTTCAAAATTAGTAGGAGCCCCCGTCGGGTGGGACATAACCCGATGCGCCTCCTACTGGTGCAGCATTATGCAAGGATGTGGGATCCTGTCGGTTGGTAGAAAACCCGGTCATGTACCTCGAGACATGGTTTAGCTCGGGGTGTCCCATAAGGAATGATACGGGACGAATGTTATTACTTTCATATATATTATTGTGACTGCCTGAAATGGTCGCCCGTGCGGGCTGTGCCGTACGGCACCATAATGAGTGTTTTGTGAATTGTGTGTCTTACGCAGCACTGACCGCGTGATCGTATAACGCTTAGAAATCGTTCTCGAGTGAACTTCATTAAGGCCACCGTTGAGACGTATGCCAGAATACCGGCTTAGAATTTTCACTTTTGTGAGGCACATAGTATCGACATGTATTCCATTGATGCATTAACCACTTAAATGTAAAATGGAACGGAGAAGCTGTAAAATACTTATATTAGCTATCGAGCTCCGATTTTGAACTAAGTTTTCATGATTAAGGTAGGTTTTGAAGTCACCAATTCAAAAACAGAGTGTTCTGTTTTCTGCCAGAAAAAGGCCTTACATTGATAAACCATATCTTCCAGTAGAAAACTCCAATGAAGGTGTATCATACATGGATGGAAGTCCTTTAAAAATGTTATGTTTAACTCCAGAACTGAATTCACTTTTAACCTGTTGAAAATTTAAAAGTTCCAAAATCTGCTAAACTGGACAGAAACTGGAACCCTCTCTGGACACATTACTGTTCTGACCATATCTCGCTTTTGAAAATTCAAATCGGGCCGTGCAAGGTAATTTTGGAATACTTGTAATTTGTATTACAATTTTTTAATCTTTGTCTGTTGTAAATTGTGAAGTTTTATATATCGAAATTGTGGCCCAAAATCAGCATAAACAATGGAGATGCTGTCAAAATTTCCAGCAAAACTGACAGTTTTACAATGCCCTATCTCCTCAACCAGAATGATCTGGAGGCAAATGAATACATTTTGGAAAGTTCTTGAATTTTACTTCAACTTTTTAGTTCACCTCAAGTTCTGATTCTGCTATTATAGGGTTAAATTTCTGTTTGAGTACAAGCTGGTCAGGTTTCAACAGAAACTTTGTCGGTTTGGCATAATTTGGTCTTGTTATGAATCTGGTCCTCGATTTCACTTGGAAAAGTGTCATAACGGACCAATTGTCGATACTCAACCAGTTACCAGTGGAATTGAGGGTTTGACCCACTCAAACCTCTTATCTTTTTATGACCATGTTTGTGTCATATTGAAGATAAGAAAGTGTATTCGCACAATAACGCGCATAACATCCCGTCGTGACCAACAATAGTTGAAATGAACTTCGATCCATGGAGTTCATTATTTTGGAACTCGCTATTGTAACATTGGTCCAGGAATGATGTATTTTGTTAAGTCTATACTTTATAAATATATGTTACCGTTATGCAAGTTTGGTTATTGATATGCACACTATTGTTTTAATCTCAAGTGATCTTACAATATCACGTCTCATGTTGGATTCATGGTTGTGACTGCAGAATGGTGTGCACCCATAACACGCTCGAGATCGGTGGCACGAGCCAGGGAGGTGATGACTCCCAGCAGCAGAGAATTAAAGTTCAGCAACAACCGACACCGCCACCACCACCTCCTCCTCCGCTTACGTTGGCAGATGTGATTGCAGCTATGGTGGGTTCGCACGACGAGCAGGCCGAGCTGCTGTGAACCCTCGTGCAGAATACATCCTGACAGCGGGGGCGTCCAGACGGAGGCAATCATCAGAATCAACACACCAACTACTCGGATTTCTTGGTGACTCATCCACCAGTCTTCACGGAGGCCGATGAACCTCTTGAGGCGGACAACTGGCTCCGCAATACTGAAGCAAAGTTCGGGTTGCTTCAATGCGCCGAACAGCAGAAGGCGCTCTTCGCGGCGCAGCAGATTCACGGCTCCGCCGGCGCATGGTTGGTGAATTACATCGCCTCTCTGACAGCTGATCACACCGTGATATGGACGGAGTTTCGGGAGGCGTTCCGCGCCTATCACATATCTCCCGGGATTATGAAGTGAAAACTTCAAGAATTTCTTGAACTCAAGCAAGGCGGCAGGAGTGCTCATGAGAACACCAAGGCTTACAATCACATGGTGCAATATGCGCCGGATCATGCGAACTCTGAAGAAGAGAAACGGGACTGCTTCTATCGAGGCTTGAATTCAAAGATGAAGGACAAGCTCGCTTTGTTTAACCGCGGCACGTTCAATGATTTTGTCAACCTGGCGATTGTACAAGAGGATGCAACACGTGAGCTGGTGACTGAGAAGAAGAGGAGTGATCCGCAGGGCAGCAGTGGTGGAGCTCCACAAAAATTCTGAATGGTGTACCGATCACCGTACGGTCAAAGGTGGCAGCCACCGGGACGACCGCCAATGTTCTGTGGCCGCTTGTTCAACGCACCAAGTTTCCGACCACCCCTGCCACAGCAGCAACAGCAGCAGCAACAGAGGATGATACCTCGTGCACCCCCACAGCAGCAGCGTGCACCGGGATTCTGTCCTCCGGTCTATGGTGGTCCGACCCAATATACGTGCTACAACTGTGGACGTGTTGGACATCTTTCCTACAAATGTCCAGAAAAGGAAATCAACAAACAAGCATCGTATCAGGGTGACAATCAACCCCGCAACCAGCCCAAGAAACAAAATCCTAAACCCGGCAACGTCCACCACATCGCTATTGAGGACGTACCGGAAGGTGAACCCATACTCGCGTGTACGTTCACTCTCATCGATCACCCCATTATCATACTTTTTGACTCTGGAGCAACCCACAATTTTATTAGTAGTTCATATGTCGTCAAACACCAACTACAAAAATTTCCTACAAGATATCCTTACATGATTTGTTCCCCGGGCGGGAAAATATCAGTTCATAGTATGATTCCTAAAGCACCACTGTGCATGGGTGGAAAACTATATCCAACCACTCTCATTATCTTAGATGGACAAAAGATCGATGTCATATTAGGTATGTCGTGGTTACATCACCACGGTGCTGTTTTGGACATTGTTCCTCGAACCGTTCATTTGGATTCTCCACTACATAGTCCACATAGTCTCATTCTTGATCGACCCGTTCAAGAAGTTGCAGCAACGTACCACTCTGAATCCATTAAGTTGGAGACATTCTGGTGGTCTGTGAATACCCCTTTGTGTTCCCCGATGATCTACCAGGCATGCCGCCCGAACGTGGCGTCGAGTTTAAGATTGAACTTGCGCCGGGAACCTCACCGATCTCTCGAAGACCTTATTGAATGGCGCCTAATGAGCTAGCTGAATTAAAGGAACATCTCAAGGACCTGCTGGACAAAGGTTTTATTCGCCCAAGCTCCTCACCATGGGGCTGCTCCGCGCTGTTCATTAAGAGAAAGGATGAAACTTTGCAGTTATGTGTGGACTATCGTCCGCTAAATGATATGACCATCAAGAACAAGTATCCACCAGCTCACATCGACATTCTTTTTTATCAATTAGTGGGTGCTAAGGTATTTTCCAAGATGGATCTTTGGTCCAGATATAATCAAATCAAAATTGGCACGGAAGATATACCGAAGACTGCATTCTGGACACGATATGGACTATATGAATATCTCGTCATGTCTTTTGGTCTGACCACGCTCTGGCCCACTTTATGTAACTTATGAACTCAGTGTTCCTGCTGGAGTTGGACAAGTTCATCGTGGCTTCATCGATGACATCTTGGTTTATTCCAAATCGGAAGAAGAACACATTGAACACTTGCATATCATGCTCCAACGATAGCAAGAAAATAAGCTCTTTGCAAAATTCAGCAAGTGTGAATTTTGGATCAGTCATGTGCCATTCTTGGGACACATTATTTCAGTTGAGGGCATTGCTGTGGACCCAAGTAAATTGTTCAGGTGCTGAAATGGCAATGTCCAAAGTCCAGGCATGAAGTCTGAAGCTTCCTTGCTTTAGCGGGATATTATCGAAGGTTCATCCCAAACTTCTCAAAATATGCTAAACCAATGACAGAGCTGTTGAAGAAATTTACCAAATATATTTGGAGTGAAGCATGTGAGAAGGTGTTTCAAACACTGGTGAAGCATCTCACAACAGCCCCGGTTTTAGCTCAACCGGATATGACAAAACCATTAGATGTTTATTGTGATGCATCCGGCATCGGTCTTGGTTGCGTCTATATGAAAGAAGGACGTGTGGTCGCTTACGGATCACGGCAGCTCTGCAATCATGAGCAGCACCATCCTACTCACGTCTTGGAGCTCGCTGCTGTAGTGCTTGCTCTAAAAATGTGGATGCATTATTTGCTTGGAAATATGGTTCACCTCTACACCAACCACAAATGTTTGAAGTATATCTTCACTCAGAAGGAGCTGAACATGAGGCAACACAGATGGTTAGAATTGATCAAGGATTGTGAGATTGAGATTCATTATAGTCCCGGCAAAGCTAATGTGGTTGTCGATGCGCTTAGCCGCAAATCTCATGTCAATAACATGACTATCACACCTATGGAAGAGGACGAACCGAGTCTATACTTGGTTCCATATGGAGCTTTATACATTCTTGCTCTCATTCCCACAATTCAAGATGAGATTATTAAAGCTCAAAAGAAGGACAAGGGAATGTCTCACATACTCAAGAGAATGGACAGCAGTGAGATGAAGTGTTTTGGAAGAGATGAACATGATGCTCTATGGCTCAAGAATCGGATTATAGTGCCCTGAGACATGGAACTTCGAAAGAAAATTTTGGACGAGGCTCACTTGTCCAAATATTCTATTTGTCCGGGCAACAATAAAATGTATCAAGACTTTAAGGCTAAGTTTTAGTGGATACGGATGATGCATGAGATTGCTAAGTACGTATTTGAGTGTGATACGTGTCGGCGAGTGAAGGCCGACCATATGCAGAAAGTGGGACAGCTGCAACCACTGAATATTCCGACATGGAAATGGGAGGATGTGAGTATGGATTTCATCGTCGGATTGCCACATACATTCTGGAAGCATGATTCGATTTGGGTGATAATCGATCAACTAACCAGGTAAGCTGACTTCATTCCGGTAAATGTCGGATTCAATGCCATGAAATATGCGTAGTTGTACATATCAAGAATCGTGTGCCTACACGGCATTCCTCGCACGATTATTTCAAATCGAGGCTCGCTGTTTGTTGCTCGTTTCTGGGAGCAGATGCAGGCCTCGTTGGGTGCCAAACTGATTAGAAGCTCCGCCTATCACCCGCAGACCGATGGACAAACTGAGCGGATGAACCAAGTACTTGAGGACATGTTGCGAGCATGTGAAATCCACCAAGGTAAAAATTGGGATGATCATTAACCATTAGAGGAATTCTCGTACAACAACGGTTGTCAAGCGAGTATCAAGATGGCACCATACGAACCTCTCTACGGCCGGAAATGCCGCAAACCGCTGACTTGGTGTGAGTCTGGTGAGAGGGTGACATTCAGAATTGATCTAGTCAACGAAGCTGATGAACAAGTTCGAATCATTCATGCGAACTTGAGAGCAGCTCAATCTCGACAGAAGAATTATGCGGACAAGCGGCATCACCCTCTGCAGTTCAATGTCAGGGATCACGTATACCTACGTGTGTCTCCGATGAAAGGAATTCACCGGTTCGGAGTAAAAGGAAAGCTAGCTCCCCGGTTTATTGGTCTATTTGCTATTACGGAGAAGTGCGGACCTGTGGCTTATAGATTCGAATTGCCGGCATCTCTCACTGGCATCCACAACATTTTCCATGTATCTCAGCTATGGAAATGTCTAAAATTCACAGCTGCAGTGCACACGGATGAAATCAGCGAGTTGCACCCGGATCTCACATACTCCGAACATCCAATTCAAATTCTCGTCGAGAAGACCCGAACAACGCGGAACCGCACTCTGTGGTTCTATAGAGTGTTATGGAGCAACCATACTGCTGAAGAAGTGACATGGAAATCCGAAGAATATCTCCACTCCAACTATCCGTATTTCTTATCATCTCATATCCGGTAATTTCTCTCCTGCTTTCATCTCTTCATTGTAATCTCAGGACAAGATTCCTTTAAGGGGGGATGAATGTAAAAGCCCTAATTTCCAAAATGCAAACTTCAGTTAGGACTAAAAATTTTGAATGATAAAGAGGAATAAAAAAGGAAATGAGAAAAACAAATTAATTCAAACTCCAACAGAGGGAATTAAAAAATAAACATAGCTACTGTTCAAATGAAGTTAACATGAAGATTTGAGTTGACCATTGGATTCCAAATATTTCAAATAGCCTCCCTGCAAACTTTCATAATCTTTGAAGCAAGTTTGCTATTTCATTCAATAGCTACAATGAATTCATCTCAAATTCAAATTCAAGTTTGATTCAAATGAAACTTTGTCAAATAAACAATCTGAATTCGGAATCAAACTCTACATAATTAATCCAGCCTTCCCACAAATATCTAGCAAACTTTGGACTGAATTAGGTGGCAGAATTGATTGAGCAAGAATGAGAATGAAGGAGATGTGGGGACCGGAGTCCCGACATTCCAGGAATCGCAATTGGGTGGTGCCGTGCGATGCGACACCCAACAGCACACAGAAAAAGGTACATCATATTACATAAAAAACATAGTATTATACAAGCTTTGTCTTTTACAAATAATTTACATTAAAATAAACTACAGCGAAAGATAATTTCATAGCTCTCGACACTCAAGCCTAAGCTATGCAAAAGTCATTACGTTCAGCCCGCGAACCTAATCACACAAGCAGCACACAAATTACATCATGGCGGCTTGCAAGGTTCCCACTCTGCCGTGTACCCCGACGGGGGCAACGCCTCACTGGTGAACCCTTCATCATATACGTCATCATCTAGAGCAAAAACTTAAAATAGCAACCGTGAGCACGAAGGATCAGCAAGACATAACCGTCTCCACTAAGCATGGACATCTATATGCAGAATATACATAATATAGGATAGCAGGTTCCAATAAAAGACTCGCCTAAATATTAGTCCTTACATTCAGCTTTTAGCAGCAAATTAAGGCTTCATGAATCTGAAATTAGTGCGCAACCTGTTCTAAACAAACAAGTATCAATACATAGTTATTGCATAATGCATGATTCAACAATATTCAGCTCCAAATAATTAACTACATCACGACTCAGTGAACAAGCGGTACTCAAGAGGCACGGCGACTCGAATTGATATACACATGCAGGGATTCCTGAATAGCACGACACATACACCAACACTCGGAGCTGCCAAGGAACACTCCACTGATGTTGTATGCGGCAACCATTCACCCGCTACCTACATGCCGAACCGGTCCCACCGCTACGAGCAAGAGGCCCCCACACATAGTACGTCGTACCCGCTGGCAGATTTACATCTTTCTGCTCTCAACTCGCACCTATAAGGTGGTGGGGTATGCCTCGACGCTAAGGTGGATAAGTTACATCGGTTTACTGGGTCCCATATATTCAGTATGCCTTCGGTACATTCAAACATGCTCAACAGGACCGCACAGGGATCGGTCCTTGACCGACAAAGGCATAGCTACGGCTCACAGGCCCCTCTGCTGCTCCTACTCAATGCCCGGTCTCATATTTAACTAAATGGTGAACCTCTCACTCGACCAATCCCGTGTGAACCCAATTTCTGAACTCGCGAGTAGATTCGTACTACTCGACTTCTACCGAAGCCACTATAACATTAAGCATAGCATGGACATATCGAGGACTTAACCAACTACCCTTCTCTCAAGGGTTCTCCGTGTGGGGACCGGAGTCCACACATTCTAGGAATCGCAATTATGTGGTGCTGTGCGATGCGGCACCAAACAGAACACAGAACAAGATACATCATATTACATAAAACAATATAGTATTATACAAGCTTTGTATTTTACAAATAATATACATTTAAATACACCACAGCGAAAGATAAGTTCATAGCTCACGACACTCAAGCCTAAGCTATGCAAAAGTCATTACGTTCAGCCCTAGAACGGAATCACACTGGCAGCAAACATAAAACATCACGACGGCGTGCTGGGTTCCCACTCGACCGTGTACCCCGACGGGGGCAACGCCTCACCGGCAAACCCTTCATCATAAACGTCATCATCTGCAGCAAAAACTTAAAATATCAACCATGAGCACGAAGGCTCAGAAAAGACTAAACCGTCTCCACTAAGCATGGAACTCTATATGTGTGATAAATGTAACATAGGACGGCAGTTTGCAATAAAAGACTCGCCTAAATATTAGTCCTTACTTTCAGCTCTTAGCAGCAAATTAAAGGTTCATGAATCTGAAATTTAGTGAACAATCTGATCTAAACATACAAGCATCAAAACATGATTATTCCATCAAGAATGATTCAATAATATTCAGCTCCAAATAATTAACTACGTCACGACTCAGTGAACAAGCAGTACTCAATAACCGCGAGGGACGGCTATTCGAATTGATATACACCTGCAGGGACACCCGAATAACATGACACATCCACCCACACTCGGAGCTGCGACGGCACACTCTACTCATGTTGTATGCAACAAACTTTCATCCGCTACCTACACGCCGAACCGGTCTCACTGCTACGAGCAAGAGGCCCCCACACGGAGTACGATGTACCCGCTAGAAGGTTTACACCTTGCTGCTCTCAACCCACACCTATAAGGCGTTAGGGTATGCCTTGACACTAAGGTGGACAAGTTACATCGGTTTACTGGGTCCCATATATCCAGTATGCCTTTGGTACATTCAAACTTGCTCAGCAGGGCCGCACACGGATTGGTCCTTGACATGACACAGACACAACTACAGCTCACAGGCCCCTATGTCCTGCTGCTCTTAATCCATGCCCCGTCTCATATTTAAACAAATGGTTAATTGCTCACTCGACCAATCCCGTGTGAACCCAATTCCTAAACTCGCGAGTAGATTTCAACTACTCGACTTCTACCGAAGCAACTATAACATTAAGCATAGCATGGACACATCAAGGACATAACCATCTACCCTTCTCTCATTGGTTCTCTGGTCATGCATGTGGAAAACTGTAGGATCATAGAGCACATGAAAATCTACCAGAGGGGGGGGGGGTGAATGGAAGATTTAAAAAATCTTACGCAGCGGAAACAATTAAATCCCAACCCCTTCGGCCGAAAAATGATCTGTTACAGAAATCATGTGTGAGACTAATCTAAACGTGTTTTACCAGGACAAGAGTGATATATATCAGAGTGAATCAAGTGATGAAGAAAACACAAGAAGAATCACACAAATCGGTCGAGAGAAACTCAAGTTATGATCGAAAGATCGAACAAAGGTCAATCTGTCCTACCGAGAAAAACAGTTCTGGAATGCTGCAAATAAACTCTTGTAGATCAGAAACCACAAATCCAATGTCCCTGAAATTTTAAAAGATGATATATAATCAAGTTGTGAAGACAACCCAAAAAGAATCATGTCAAATGGATCTCTAAAACTCGAGTTATGATAAAACCACCGATGAAAGGTAGTGCTGTCAAGAAACTCGGCGTGTAAAACTTGTCTGGAACAAGTCGGACGAACAAGGCACAAAAGTTCCTTCAAACTACAAATTTTATTCACTTGAACACAAGAGGAACAGACCCAAAGTCGTACACCATGAGCTTTGGCCTCCCTTGCTTATATAACTAGCCCTTAGGCCAACCCAATCTCAACTAGGACTCTAATCCTACTCAGATCACGAATCGAAACTTTCCATAACTGCTTATGACTCTTCTATACACAGATAGAAGCAATCTTAAGACTCCCAATCACCTTAGGAACATATCCCACATTCCTAAAACAAATAAAATTCGTGTCCCACACGAAATCCTAACATAACCAACTCAAATCTTTCCATATTTGAGTCAAACCCGACTCAGCCGCAGTCTGAGTCCATAACCTAGTCGGTTGGACCTTTCCGACCAATTCTTTACGTCCACATCTCTTCATCACACCTCGGAATTATGTAGCCACGTCCATTCACTCCATGCACATGTGCAAACATCTTCCAACGACATCCACGATACCTTCATATGCATTGTTATTGATTCATACCTTCAACTCAACCACAATTCCTCCCGAACATGGTTGTTGAACCTTATCTTCTCCCAAAGTCTAGTTCAATGGATCCAGTCACCAGCCATGTCTCGAACTCAAGCAACACATGCACATGAATAAACAACCAATCCGTATGAGCCCAAGTCCGCGAATAGACTCAAGTTAGTTCTAAACACAACACCTTACGTGAGCGTCTCACATAAGCATGTTGCAAAGCATAGCAAAACGATATCATCCATATCAACCAAAACGCATCAAAAACATAGCAAATGAATATTAAGCAATCTTTCCAAGAATATAAAGCATGTTCGAAACATTTCACATAAAAATTTGGAACATTACGATCAAGCTCCGAACCTTGCCAGAGCTAACCTGAGCTTGAGCCAGAGCTTACCAAAGCTAGTACAACCTAGCGCCAGAGCTTACCAAAGCTAGTCGGACCTAGTGCCAGAGCTAACCAAAGCCAGTCGGACCTAGCGCCGGAACTAACCAAAACTAGTCGGAACTAGTCAACCCAGAAGTCGGAGCTAGAAAAACATGTCAGAGCTAACCAACATAAGTCGGACCTAGCAAAACATATCAGAGCTTTAACAAAGACATGCAGGAGCAATCAAAGACATGCCGGAGCTAAAGACAAAGCTCACCAGAGCTACCCAAAAAACATGTCGGATCTAGACAAAGAAAGTCGGACCTATTGTCAGACCTTGCAGAAGCTCGGAGCTAGAGTCAGACCTTGCTAAAAAGATGTTATGGAAGCATTCAAAACTTTTATTGTCAAAGCCAATGTATCCAGCACAAATAGGTCTCACAATCTCCCCCTTGATGAATGCATTGGCAACACCACTTAAGATCTGAACATTTGCTTATTCACATTAAAAGTTTCAAAAACAATTTCCCCCCCTTTGCAAAAAAGAAATAAAATGAGAAAAATAAATTCTCCCCCTGAGAAGAATCGTGCCAAAAACAAATGTGAATATGTGCAATGTGTAATCAATGTCTCCCCCCTGCATATTTGTTTTTTAAAAATTCACTATATTATCTCTCCCCCTTTGACAATGTATTCAGCAAGGTTTATAAGACAAATTATAATTGTTATGAGCGTATTATAACATATACATATAAAACAAAGCTCATCCAAGTTATACTATCAAGTAACTTACACTATCACATCAATAAAATACATAAAGTAGTGTAAGTCATGCTAGAGATCAAATGTAATTTCCAATTTAGCAAGTCATGATCTCACAGACTTAACTATTTCAAAACCTGAAAGCATGAGACTTGTTGCTGCATTTTATTATTTTTCAAAGCACAAATTTAGATCACATGATATTTGCAAGAGATTATGTGCACATCTGCCTTATTCTAACCAACCAAGCCAAGTCTATGTCATTTGACAATCAGAAGCTTAAGGACATGGTTTTAGTCATACACAACATCTTCCAAGTTCATATCTAAGTGCAATGATAAGCCATCTCAAAAGAAGAAGTGTGATGCAAGCATATTCTCTTGATCTTTTCTCAACTTATATTTGTTCACAAAAACTCAACATGTGAGTTGATTGCTTTAATAATTCATTATGATTGAAAGCACTTGTGAGCATGCAACAAGTTCAAAAGAGCAGAAAGTTTGACCATGACCAGATTTAGTGTAAGTAATTATTCCAATTACTAGACATGGCAAAAACTACAAAATGTATAACACAAGTAATGTAGTAAGAACTTTCAGCATATAAACGGAATCTCAAAGTCATATATGTAGGAAATACTATGCTCATATTATTTTAATTTTAGATTCACACATGGAATTCCCAAGTTTCAAAAATCCCCTCAATTTATGCCATGAGGATGCATAACCCCTATTTCACTACGAATATAACAAAAACGAGTGAAATCCAAAGGTTTTTTAAAAATGTCAGCCAATTGTTGTCCAGTATCTACATGGTAAAGCACAATGTTTCGTTTTTCAACATTATCACGAACAAAGTGATACCTATTATCAATGTGCTTAGTTCTAGAATGTTGCACAGGGTTTTTAGCAATTCAAATGGCACTAGTGTTATCACAAAATAGTGGAACACTATCTAGATCGACCCCATGGTCCTTAAGTGTTTGAACAATCGAAAGAATTTGTGAGCAAGCACTAGCAGCAGCTACATATTCAGATTCAGCCGTGGATTGTGCAACTGAGCTTTGTTTTCTAGAGGACCAAACAACAAGATAATTACCAAGAAAATGAAAAGCACCAGAAGCACTTTTCCTATCAATCCTACAACCCCCAAAATCAGCATCCGGAAAAGCTTTCAAAGTAACGGTTGAGGAAGAAGGAAGAAAAATACCAAATTCTTGAGTTCCATGTAAGTATCTGAGAATCCTTTTCACGGCTTGATGATATGAAGCACGTGGGTAGGCTTGAAACCGTGCACAAAGACATACGCTGAATTGTATGTCCAGTCTTGATGTCGTGAGGTACAAAAGTGACCCAATCATGCTTCTATATTCTTTTTGATCCACGGGTTCACCATCTTCATCAAGTTCAAGTGTTGTTGTTGTTCCCATTGGTGTACGAAGAGGCTTGCTTTTGTCCATGTTGAAGCGCCTTAGGAGGTCTCTTGTATACTTCGTTTGATGCACAAAGGTACCCTCCTTGGTTTTCTTGATTTGCAGCCCCAAAAAGTACTTGAGTTCTCCCATCATACTCATCTCAAATTCTGAACACATCATAGCTGAAAAGTTGGACACAAGATCATGAGAAGCACAACCAAAGATAATATCACCCACATACACTTGAACGAATAATGAGTCATTGCCATGCTTAAGCACAAAAAGAGTTTTATCAACATTGCCCATGGTAAATCACTTTTCAAGAAAGAATGTTTTTAACCTATCATACCATGCTCTAGGAGCTTGTTTGAGACCGTACAAAGCTTTGGACAGTTTGCAAACATGATTAGGAAAATCTGAATTTTCAAAACCTGATGGTTGTTTGACATAGACCTCCTCATCTATGTAGCCATTAAGAAAAACACTTTTAACATCCATTTGATATAGCTTAAAACCTATAGATGCAGCAAAAGCTAACAAAATTCTTATGTCTTCTAATCTAGCAACAGGAGCAAAAGTTTCATCAAAATCTAGACCTTCAACTTGAGTGAAACCTTGAGCAACCAACCTAGCATTATTCCTAACCACAACCCCATCCTCACTTTGTTTATTTTTAAACACCCATTTAGTTCCAATTAAAGTGTGACCTTGAGGTGGAGGTACAAGTTTCCAAACATTATTTCTTTCAAAATTTTCTAACTCTTCTTGCATGGCAATAATCCATGATTCATTAGTGAGTGCGTGTGATATATCTTTGGGTTCAAAAGAAGCAACAAAAGAAGAATGAGCACGAGAGTTTGGATTACAAAACCTGGACCGTGTAACTCGTCCGTGCAAGCTTCCAATAATCTGTTGTGGAGGATGAATTTTGAGAACCCGGAGGGGAGTGGACACTTCACAAGCTTCTTCTTCTTCTTCATGTTCATCACCAATCTATGATCTTGTGACTTGAGGAGGACCTGGACCAGCAATGGTGGTCGTTGGTGCTGGCTGTAAATCAAAATTAGGAGCTCGAACAATGTCATTAGCTGCTGAATTTTTGGGAAGCAGCTCCACCTCTTCCTCACCTTCAACGAAAATGCTCTACCCCTGCGGATATGGATCTAGACCTGCAATGTTTGAGCTAGTACCTAGGCTAGATTCATCAAAAGACACTTCACAAGTCTCCACAATTTTGTTAGTGTCAAGTAAAAGCACACGGTAGCCTCTAGTATGAGATGGATGACCAAGAAACATGCCATCAATGGATCTAGGTTCAAATTTATGAAGATTACCATGTTTCTTAACAAAGCATTTGCAACCAAAGACCCGAAAGTGCGTAACACTAGGTCTATGTCCAAACTGGAGCTCATATGGTGTTTTACCGAGCTTAGCGCGCAAGAAAACACGATTTGAGACATAACAAGCGGTTGCAATCGCATCAGCCCAAAATTTCTTAGGAGTTTGATATTCATCAAGCATAGTCCTATCCATCTCAACTAAGGTTCTATTCTTTCATTCTACAACACCATTTTGTTGAGGTAAATATGGCGAAGAAAATTGATGATCTATTCAATTTTCAGCACAAAAGTGATCAAAAGATTGATTTTTAAATTCAGTTCCGTTATCACTTATAATTGCTTTTAAAGATCCTGGGTGATCAATTGATAATCTAAGAAATAAAGTTCTAATGTGACTAAAAGCTTCATTCTTAGACGCCATAAAGTAAACCCAAAAGTATCTAGAATAATCATCAACAATAACAAGAACATACCATTTACCTCTGAAGGATTGAACACGTGAAGGTCCTACGGTGTCACGGTGCAATAGTTGACCCGGTTCAGTTGTCATGATCATTGTGAGAGGAGTATGTGAACCTGCAACCATCTTAGCATGTCTACAAGAAGAGCACACAATTTTTTTGTCCCCTTTAAGCTTAGGCAGCCCACGTATATGATCGAGAGCACTAACACGCGTTAGGTGATCAAAGCCTACGTGACCAAGTCTACGATGCCAAAAATATAAGTCCTTTGAATCATTAGCAACTAGACACCTATGCTTAGATGAAGACATATTAAAATCAGCTTTAAAAACTCTTCCAAACCAAGACATGTTAAAAATAAGATCACTATTTGAACCTACAACTTTGCAGCAGTTTTTATTGAAAATAATTTCCAGATTTTGATCTAGCAATTGTGAAATAGAAAGCAAGTTGTATTTCAAATTTTTGACAAGTGCCACATCCTTCAATGTGTCATGATCATTTACTCTAACCGAACCCTTAGAAATTATAGGAGTTGAAGAATTATCGGCAAAAGTAACATTGTCTACACATGACACAAAAGAGAGGGAGAAGAACAAATCTTTGTTACCGGTCATGTGGCATGAGCAACCTGAATCCACAATCCAAATTTTCTCCTTCCTCAAATGTGTAATCTACATAGAAGCACAATACGTCGATGACTCAATACTAGGGTTAGTAAAAAGGCATTTAGGAAACCAGTACTAAGTCACACGATGTGCAACAGGAAAAACACGCGAAAGCTGAGATGAAATAGCAGGTTTATGAGTCAAAGTTTGAGGTTTTTTACTCTTAACTACTGACCTATAAGATGTTACTTGGGTAGCACAAAAATCAGTAGCTTCGGAGGCAAAAACAGAAGGTCCGGAGGTAAACTTTGAATGTTTTTGACTCATAACAGCAGGTTGCATGTTCCTGGCATTTGGTTTAATATGTGCAGCAAATTTTGCATGAAAGTTATGAGATCTAGCAATCATTCTTTCCCTTTTCTGTTGTTTAGCTAGTCTATAACAAAAATCTATTACATGACCATCTCTACCATAGTGGGTACAATGAAATTTAACTTTGTGTTCATGTCTAGATGAGCAAACAACATTTTTTTTTGAAACCGAATGAGACAACACCCCTGCAGATTTGAAAACCGCTTTTTTTTTAGGAACTGTTTGAATCAAACCGCTTCCTAGTGACTTTACAATTTTAGGTAGATGTGCCTTAGCATGAGCATGAGAATCAAAATCTAAACCAGTTTTATCTTTGCAAGACTTGGAAGAATTCAGCAGCAAATTTAGGTTCTTATTCCCATTATAAAACCGATCTAATGTCCTGCGCATGTTATCAAGTTTATCGGACAAATCAAGTCAATTTTCACATGAAGTTTTTCCTTTTAATTTGCAATAGAAACAATATTTAACTTCATGAGAACGTAAAGCATTATTAAATATTGAAACTTAATTCATAGCATCTTTTAGTTTCGTTTCAAGATCATCACAACTAGAACAATGCAAATCAATTGTAGAACAAGAAGCATCTTTTAAGTTTCCAATGTCAAGTGCAACAAGCTTTTTGTTCTTTACAATTTCAAGTTCAAGTCTATCTAGAGTGGAGGAGTGTGCAGTTCTTAGTGTGGAAAATTGTTCGTAGATTAAATCACATGAGGGACAAGAATCATCACAAGGAATCAAGGTCTTCAAACAGTTGCTTTCAGATTCTAGTGATTTAATTCTAGCAGCATTATCCTTAAGCTTTTTGTCCTTTTTCTTAACAATAATAGTTGCACGAGAAATTGCATCACACATTTCATTACAGGTAGAACATACCTCGTCGTCGTCACTGTTGTGTTCTGCATCCTTCTGACTTGATCTTGATCTTGTTTTCCCCGCCATGAAGCATAAGTTGGCCAAATCATCTTCATCTTCATCACTTCCAATGTCCACGTCGATTGAGCCAAGTTCCTAGAGTGCGGAGATAAAACTGTTCACCCGTTGGCGACCTGTAAAGCCCTTCTTCTTCTTCTTATCATTTGTTGAGGAGTGCTTCATCCTTGATTGTTTTTCTTCTCGGGAAGTAGAACCTGAAAGATTAGGACAATATGTATGAAAGTGTCCTGTCTTACCACATTCGAAGCATCGTTGAGGTCCGGAGCTTCCTCTCCTTCTAGTTCTCACATTTTGCAATGCTTTTGAGAACCTAGTGGAGAGAAGTGCTAGCTCCTCCTCTGGAAGCTCCTCAATCTGTTCAAGGCTTAGAGAGGACAACACAGCAAGTGTACCCCAAGATGAAGATTGACCGGAGCTAGGCATGCCACGTTGTGAAACAAAAGCAATAGACTTGTTGCGGTCTTTACGTGATATTATGTCAATTTCATGAGTTTTTAACTTGGAATATAGCACATCTAAAGTAAGTGTACTCATGACAGTAGATTCATGAATGGATGTAACTTTCATCTCCTAAATTGACATGTCTAATGCACTTAACAATTGCCTAGCATTTTCAGCGTCTGAAAAATTAACATTGACCCTACGCAAGTTGCTGAGAATTTTATTAAAGCGAGCAAAGAGATCATCAATTGACTCACCGGTTTGCATCTCGAAGCGCATGTATTCTTTCTTGAACATGTCTTGCCTTACCTCCTTGATCGTGTTTGATCGTTCGTGGTAGTCACAAAGTTCTTTCCACACATCGTATGCAGATTCGGAGGTGTGCAACACGGTCGAAGTCGCTTTGAGTTAATCCTTGTATGATCAAGTTTTGAGCCTTGTTGTTGTTGTCGACATCTCTCAGATTTGTAGCTGTAACTTGATCATTTGACGGCACTTCATAAGGCTTGTACACCTTCTCCCATATTGCAAATCCTTGCGCCTGGATGAAAGCCTCTATGCATGCCTTCCAAACCTGAAAATCAATACCAGCAAACACACAAGGTTTGGCAGAGTATTTCACCATGATGATTAGTCAAAAACACGTTCAAATAAGAATGATTAGAGCACTGTGGCTCTAATACTAATTGTAGGATCGCAGAGCACGTGAAAAGCTACCAGAGGGGGGTGAATGGTAGATTTAAAAAATCTTACGCAGCGGAAACAATTAAATCCCAACCCCTTCGGCAGAAAAACTATTTGTTAAAGAAATCGTGTGTGAGACTAATATAAACGTGTTTTAGCGGGACAAAACTGATATATATCAGAGAGAATCAAGTGACAGAGAAAACACAAGAACAATCACTCAAATCAGTTGAGAGAAACTTAAGTTATGATCGAAAGATCGAACAAAGGTCAATCTGTCCTACCCGAGAAAAACAGTTCTAGAACGCTGCAAAGAAACTCGTGTAGATCAGAAACCACAAATCCAATGGCCATGAACTTTTGACAGATGATATATAACCAAGTTGTGAAGACAACCAAAAAATAATCACATCAAATGGATCTGTAAAACTCAAGTTATGATAAAACCAACAACGAAAGGTAGTGCTGTCCAGAAACTCGGCCAGTAAAACTTGTGTGGAACAAGTCGGACGAACAAGGCACAAACGTTCCTTCAAACAACGAATTTTATTCAATAGAACAGAAGGGGAACAGCCCCAAAGTCGTACACCACGAGCTTTGACCTCCCTTGCTTATATAACCAGCCCTTAGGCCAACCCAATCTCAACTAGGACTCTAATCCTACTCAGATCACGAATTGAAACTTTCCATAACTGCTTAGGACTCTTCTATATGCTGATAGAAGCAATCATTAAGATTCCCAAACACCTTAGGAACGTATCCCACAGTCCTAAAACAACTCAAATTCGTGTCCCACACGAAATCCTAACATAACCAACTTAAATCTTTCCATATTTGAGTCAAACCCGACTCAACCGCAGCCTGAGTCCATAACCTAGTCGGTTGGACCTTTCCGACCAATTCTTTATGTCCACATCTCTTCATCACACCTCGAAACCATGTAGCCACGTCCATGCACTCCTTGCACATGTGCAAACATCTTCACAAGATGTCAATGATACCTTCATATGCATTGTTCTTGATTCAAACATGCTCCGCAACCTCCCGATCAACTCAACCACAATTCCTCCCGAACTTGGTTGTTGAACCCCATCTTCTCCCTAAGACTAGTTCAATGGATCCCAACACTATCCATGTCTTGAACTCAAGCAACATCTGCACATGAATAAACAACCAATCCGTACGAGCCCAAGTCCGTAACTTGACTCAAGTTAGTTCTGAACACAACACCTTACGTGAGCGCCTCACATAAGCATGTTGCAAAGCATAGCAAAACAATATCATCCATATCAACCAAAACGCACTAATAACTTAGCAAATGAATACTAAGCAATCTTTCCAAGAATATAAAGCATGTTCGAAACATTTCACATGAAAATTTGGAACATTACGATCAAGCTCCGAACCTTGCCAAAGCGAACCGGATCTTGAGTTGGAGAATACCAAAGCTAGTCAGACCTAGTGCTGGAGCTAACCAAAGCCAGTCGGACCTAGCGCCGGAGCTAACCAAAACAAGTTGGAACTAGTCAACCAAAATGCCGGAGCTAGAAAAACATGTCGGAGCTAACCAACATAAGTTGGATTTAGCAAAACATATCGGCGCTTTAACAAAGACATGCCGGAGCTATCAAGGACATGCCGGAGCTAAAGACAAAACTCACTAGAGCTATCCCAAAACATGTCGGATCTAGACGAAGAAAGTCGGACCTATTGTCGGACCTTGCAGAAGCTCGGAGCTAGAGTCGGACCTTGCTAAAAAGATGTTATGGCAGCATTCAAAACTTTTGTTGTCAAAGCCAATGTATTCATCACAAATAGGTCTCACAAAAACTCAAAGAAAATTCTAGACTTAATGGACATACACCCTAAATCATAGTGTGATACACATAAAATTTAAAACACCATTAAATGCAAACCGAGGCTTACCTGGCTGCAAGATGTGATTAAAGTTAGTCTCCATATTGATGACTTCCAGTGGCTCTGGGGTCTCCTCGAGCTCGTCAACTATTCGATATGTAAATAGAAATGCAATTGAATCAATATTGGTATTATTACATAGCTTAAAGGAAAGACAATTAAGTATATTAAATGATGTCAACTTGTCCTATAAGTTTTACAGAGGACTCTAGGCACTATGGGTGAGGTTCTGGCCGAATTTGGGCTAAGTTCATGGAACTATATGTTGTATAAAATTCAATGTATATAAACCTTTCCCGGAATTTTCATGGGCAACCTGGGACTTTAACGTGGCTAAAAGTTAGTTTTCCCTTTAGAGGAGGTCAAGAGAGACACAACAAAATTTGTTTAACAATTTTCTAGACATTCTAGTGTGATATATTGAATTTAAAAATTTGGACAAATTTCTGAAATGTTTCTGTTGTTTTTGGGCATTCTATGACCAGTTAGGAAAATCTCGAGATTGAACTAGGTTAATGAAGTCCAATTAAGCTGAAATTTTTATAGTTATTCTGAAACTTACTAAAGAACATCGTGGCAAAATGTCAGATTTTTCTATGATGTGAATCATCACATAAAAATCAAACATGAAGATTTTTCTGTAAAGGGCTCTACATGAAAATCTAGAGATTTTTCATGAAGATTGGGTTGTATTTCTGGTCAATGTCGATAAAAAGCAAACCAAAAGAGTTAGTTTCACAATTTTTGAATATTTTTACTGAGATATATTCAATTTAGAAGCTTGCACAAGTTTCTGTACAAATTCTAAATGAATTTGGTTATTTTTATGTGCATGGAGAATACACAGGTGATCAGACCATGTAAATGAAGTCTAATGACCCTGCAATTTTGACTGGAGTCTGAGGATATTGAAATGAAGGTTCTGGAAAATTTGGTAGTTTTCCAAAGATCTGAACTATAGAATTAATTCTATAAGCATTTTGTTTATTTGAATTATGGAGAAATTCCTATGGACTTTCATACAGATCCAAGAGTACAACATGAAATTATAGAACATCTTGGTTCCTACAAAATTTATTTGGGAATTTTTGGACCAGTATTCTAGGATCTATGGATTTTCAAAGTTGGGACCAAATCTGGAATAAAATTCCAATTGGAAATATTTGAATAAACGGCTGGGCCCACAGGTTTAAAATGGGCCAATCGGGTTGAAGCCACACAGGGGCTACAAAATAAAGGGCATAGCCACATGCGATCCATGGACCGCACCAGGTCCGGGACGCGCGCTCGTTAGGCTGATGGCCGGGCCCCACGGCCTTTGTCAACCTCGCGACACCGATAGCGCAGGGGGCAACAGCGGCGGCGCGCGTTGCAGCCTCTCGCCTGTGCCCATTCCACGACACAGCGGCCCTCCAAACTCACTGCACCACCTAGAAATCTATGGGGAACTTGACGGTGGGGCTCCCGACGGCGATAGATGGCCGAAGAAAGGGCACCGAAGGCGACGGCGGAACCTAGGGTTCCGGCGAAGTCGGCCGGGCCCTATGGTGCTCTATTTTGCACAGAGATTGCACCAAAACGTTCCTAGAAAGTTAAGAATCAAGATAGTGGGTGCCAAAACCGGTGAAAAGTTCGTGAAATACGAGTTCGCCGGCGAGATGGGGAGTTCAAACCGGCGGCTAGGAAGTTGACAATTCCGGCGTCGTTCCTCGATGAAATCCCTCGGTTTTTCATCGAGGTGGTGCGCCAGGACAAGGGAAAGACAGAATCTAACTAGCACGAGCTATCCCTCAATGTGGAAAACAAATTTGGCTGAGAGCTAGCTCTGTTGATACCCAAAGTTCATCGGAAAACATGGAAATACGGGAGCTATGAGGCATGGTATGGGCTAAAAATTTACCAAGAGCTAGTACATGACTAGGCGAACCTTTTTGCTTCTAGGACCGAGGGGAGATGAAGCTTCTATTGCTGGGGCGTCGAGGGAGCAGATGGCGGCCATACAGGGGACGTTTCCAGCGGCCACGGTTCCACTCCGATTGGCTTTGGGGAGGCTTCTGCTGGGTAATAAAATGGTCAGGGAGGTGCGCACGACCTTTGTGAGTGAGGAGAGGCAAAGAAATGGGATCAAACCCGAGTAACTTTGCTCCTATTTGTCTGGACAGAGGAGGAATCGGGAGGGAAGCAAATATGGCACTGGAAGTTTCAGGGTTTTGAAATGGTCGAGCCAGGGCGTGGAGGCGGGATAAGGAGGAGGTCACGGCGTGCTGGGGGCAGCTGGAGGCGACCTCAACAGTGCAAGCTGGTTCCTGGACTTTGCATGGCATGTGGTGTCACTTGGAGAGCAGAAACAAGACTTTGCTTTGGATGACAAGTGGGTCCCACCTCATCCTCATCCTTGCCCCATCAATTCCATCACCTAATTTATTCAAAAATTGGCTAGATATTTGTGGGATGTCTGGATTAATCATATAAAATTTGATTTTGAATTCCCAAAGTTGATTTGACAAAGTTTCATTTAAATTCAATCTTGAATTTGAATTTGAGTTGAATTCAATGTAGCTATTAAATTAAATAGCAAACTTGCATAAAA
Organism: Tuctoria greenei; assembly: GCA_036927565.1. Lineage (NCBI taxonomy): Eukaryota > Viridiplantae > Streptophyta > Magnoliopsida > Poales > Poaceae > Tuctoria > Tuctoria greenei. The sequence continues at coordinate 132,023,235 of JAYESD010000005.1, read as the reverse complement.
AATTATGAAAGTTTGCAGGGACGCTAATTGAAATATTTGGAACCCATTGTTCAAATCAAATCTTCATGTTAACTTCATTTAAACAGTAGCTAAGTTTATTTTTTTTAAATTCCCTCATTTGGAGTTTGTATTTATTTGTTTTTCTCATTTCCTTTTTATTATTCAAATTTTTTTCCTAACTGAACATTGAATTATTGAGGTTTGGGCTTTACACTCTGGTCATGCATTTGGAAAACTCCAAGAAAACTTAGACTTTATGCACATACATGCTAACCCATATAGTGTGATACAAATCAAAGTTTAAAACGCTGTTAAATGCAAACCAGGGCTTGCCTCACTGCGAGATAGGAAAAAAGTTAGCCTCCAGATTGATGACTTCCAGTGGCTCTGAGGTCTCCTCGAGCTCTGCAACTATTCGATATGCAGAGAATAATGCAAGTGAATCAATATTGGTATTATTGCTTAGCTGAAGGAAATATAGTTAAGTATACTAATTAAAGGCCACTGGTTCTCGAAATTTTACAGTGGACACTAGGTACAATGGGTGAGGTTCTGGCTAAATTTGGGCTAAGTTCATGGAAGTCTCTGCTGTATAAAATTCTATGTATATAAACGCTTCACAGAATTTTCATGGGTAGACTGGGACTTCAACATGGACAAAAGTTGGTGTTATGTATATAGGATGTCAAGAGTACTCAACAAAATTAGTTTCACAATTTTATATGAAATCTAATGTGAGATATTGAATTTAGAAGTTTGGACAATTTGCTGAAATGTTTCTGGACAATTTGGAATTTTAGGTACATAGAGATTGGAAACACAATTTGGCTATTGGAATGAACTCAAATGGACATGAAATGATTACTGAAACTCAAGGGAATTATTTGGAAAGGTTTGGAAAAATTTGAGAATTTTAAAATGAATGGGGCACCAGTAATTAATTCCAAAGGCATTCTGCTTCATGGAATTATTGAGTATAATTTATGGATTTTCATACAGATCTAAGAGCATAACTTGAAAGTACAGATCATCCTGGTTCTAACGGAATTTATTTGACAATTTTTGGAAAAGTATTCTAGGAGCTATGAATTTTCCAAGTTGGAGCAAAATCTGGAATTAAATCTAAAATAGAAAAGCTTGAATTTAACAGTGGGCCAACGGGTATAAAATGGGCCAATCGGGTTTAGCCACATGGGACCATAGAGTTAACAGGCGTAGCCACATCCGGTACCAGAGCCGCACCAGATCCTGGTGAGGAGAAGACTCACTGACCGGTGGGGCCCGCAGTCGTCTTCGACCTCCAGCCGCGTGCGCTCGTCCGTGGTGGCGCCTCGCCGGACACCTCGCCGCCCATCGATCCACGACACGATTCTTCCCCAAACTCGCCGCCTAGCCATATTTTGAGGTGCTAAGCACGTCGGTGGGGTCAGTGCACGCTGGCAATGGCCGGAAATGCTTGCGCGACGGCGGCGGCGGTTAGGGTTTCGGCCATGTCGGTCGGGCCTTACGGTGGGCTAAATCGGTGGGGAAAACTTCAAGAAGCTTCATGGAAGCATGGGGAACATGATTCTGGCCATAATAAGGAGAGAAAAGGTTTGGAAGATTGTGGCGACAATGGTCCGATGAGATGAAAACCAGCGGATGGGGAAAACCGCTATTCCGGCTTGATGAAACTCGATGAATCTTCTTCGAGGTGACGTGCCTGGTCGCGTAAAACAACAAAGCACATGTGCACAATGAATAATGAAACGTAGAAATGGAATTTCGCGCGTGACCTAGCTCGACTCATAACCGAAGCTCATCGGGAAAATCACTAATACTCGAGCTAGGGGGGGTTGGAAAGGGCTGAAACTTTACGAGCATGTTCTACAGATAATTGCGCACCTTTTCCTTCACGGGCCGAGGTGAGAAAGAGCTTGTATCGCCAGGTTAACGAGGGAGCAGAGAGGCGGGAAACAGGGGAAATTCCCGGCGGCCACGGTTTCGAGTTTAACAGCTTCGGGGGTGGCCTAGCTGCGCAAGAAACTGATCACAAAGCTGTGCAAGAGGTTGGGGAGTGAGGGGAGGCAGAGAAAGGTGATCAACACTGAGTACCTTTGCTCCAATTCGGCTGGACAGAGAAGATTTCGGGACAGGAGCAGAAATGGTGCTGGAACTGCAAGGAATGAGAAGTGGTCGAGTCAGGGGCGTGGAGTGGGATAAGGAGGAGTTCTGTGTGTGCTGGGCGCAGCTGGAGGCAAGCAGGGAGGCAAGTAGCTCGGTGTACAATGCATGCGGTGTGGTGTCGCCCTGGGAAAGCAAAGAACAGAGCAAACTTCATGACATGTGGGTCCCACCTCTCTCCCTCATCCTCATCCTTGCTCAATCAATTCTGCCACCTAATTCAGTCCAAAAAGTGCTAGATATTTGTGGGAAGGCCAGATTGAATGTGGAATATTCGATTCTGAATTCTGATTGTTGATTTGACAAAGTTTCGATTCAATTCAAACTTGAATTTGAGTTTGAGTCGAATTCAATGTAGCTATTGAATTAAATAGCAAACTTGCTTCAAAAATTATTAAAGTTTACAGGGAGGCTATTTGAAATAGTTGGAATCCAATGGTCAACTCAACTTCATGTTAACTCCATTTGAACAGTAGCTAAGTATATTTTTTTAATTCCCTCTTTTGGAGTTTGAATTAATTTGTTTTTCTCATTTCCTTTTTATTTCTTTTTATCATTCAAAAATTTTAGTCCTAACTGAAGTTTGCATTATGGAAATTAGGACTTTTACATTCCTCCCCCCCTTAAACAAATCTCAGGATATGAGACGATAAGAAATCCGGATAGTTGGAGCTTAGATATTCTTCGGATTCCTATGTCGCTTCTTCAATAGTATGGTTGCTCCATAACACTTTATAGATCCACAGAGTGCAGTTCCGTGTTGTCCGAGCCTTCTCATCGAGAATTTGAATCGGATGTTCGGTGTATATGAGATCCGGTTGCAACTCGCCGATTTCATCCACGTGGACTGCAGCGGTGAACTTGAGACATTTCCGGAGCTGAGATACTTGAAAAATGTTGTGGATACCAGCAAGAGATGCCGGCAATTCCAATATATAAGCCACAGGTCAACACTTTTCCGTAATAGCAAACTGGCCAATAAACCGGGGAGCTAGCTTTCCTTTTACTCCGAACCGGTGAATTTCTTTCATCAGAGACACACGTAGGTATACATGGTCCCCGACATCGAAGTGCAGCAGGCGACGCCGCTTGTCTGCATAATTCTTTGCTCCCTCGGCAATGGCTTCCATGTTGCCTCGCCCTCACGCCAAGACGGAAGAGCAACTAGCACCTACAAGATGGCCACATGGCTGGCACACCATAGAGCAAAGCAGGCTGACCCGTTGTGGTCCCCTTTCTCTTTGCTACTTGTGCAAAGACAAGACTGTTTTCTTTGTCCCGTACGTAGCTGTGGGGCTCGGGCTCCCGGTGTCCTCATTCTTCCTCGTGCTGTTGGGGGAGTTTGGCCTGCACCTGCACCACCTGTCGCCAAACTCCATCGTCGTGGCCGCCATGTTCGTGCACATCTGTGAGGCGTTCATAGACCCTTCGCCAACGATGGAGTTGTTTTGTTTCTTCTTCATGATGAGGATCATCGGGAGAAGCTCCATTAGCAAGGTGGGGCCTATTATTTCCAACAATGAGAGAAGACCTCCAAGCAGGACATCGCACCCTTCAAGGGATACAAGTGGGACCACTGGAGGGAGGACTGGGCGATCGTGCAATCGAGGCCCATGCCCTCCTGAAGTTGCCCACATAGGGCATGACTTCCAAGCCTACCTCCTTTGAAGAGTTTCAGAAGCTGGAGGCGGGGTACATACTGATGCTAGAGAGGATTAGCCTCCTGGTGAAAGGGGCCTAACCTCCCTAATGATGCTATAGAACTTCTTGTCTCATCACATCACCCCACTCCAGCAGCGCGAGCACCGGGCCTGTACTACTCCGACGCATTCGACCCGTGTCAGCTGAATGTAGCTTTGGATCTGAGCCCTCAGACACTGGTGGGGTTGCTAAAGATGCCTCAAACATGAGGGAGCAAGTTCGGAACTAGATTTTGAAGGTCAATGACATCGGCCTTGTCCGGCAGCAGGTCAGAGGGTCATCTAGAGTTTAAGCTGTCTTAGGGAAGGACAACGCCGGGGGCCAGCAAGGATCCGCACCCACCCCACGCCCTTCAGTTGGGGTGGAGGAGAGGACCACGATGACCCCTGATAGACGGATGGATAGGCAGCCGGTGCCTATCCCCAATCCGGGGAAATGGTCCTGCACGCCGGACAGGAGCTCTAACCCTCCATCCAGGGCAAGTGGTGGAGTTTCGGCCGAGGGTGCCACCGCCTCCGAGCACAAATGACAGAGGCTGACGTGCAGGGATGGTACCTGGATATCCCATCACAAGGATGCTGGAGCAACCGATACTTCTATCGTTGACCTTATATATGGTATCAGCACCAGCTCCAGAGGTGCCACGGCCACACAGTCCCCGACTAGGGCGCCCCAAGATGCGAGCTCCCCAGCGAAGGCCAGGGAGAAGAACAACAGCGGTGGTTCCGAAAGGTGCATGGACGGATCTACGCCGGTGGTTTGAAACTAGCCTAGAGGGGATGGGGTGAAAAGGAAATAATCGGAAATCTAGACTTAATAAAAATTTGTCCTGTCAATGCAAGTCGGGCTAGTCTGACTGAGAATCGGTCTTGTCTGATCGAAGTCGGATAATTCTGACTCAGCTCGGATAAGTCCAACTGAATCTATAGGACAGTGCCAAAAAATGTGAATGGAAATGCGTCCTAGCAATTCTAGTAGTTGATGGAAACAATATTAAGTGCTTCAACTGAAGTACACCTAGATGATTACTAGAAAATAAGAACTTTGCAGAAATGTAAATGGAGATAATGGACACAATATTTTCAATTGAGGTTTGGTTCCACAAAGAAATCTACATCCCCCTTGAGGAGCCCAAAGAGGGTCGGGCCTAAAAGCCCTATTGTAAGTGCATCTAGGTCCCTTGTGGGTTTCGGTGGATTGATGATGAACCATTAAAGTGCTAATGAACTTGGTTGAGCATGAGCGCAGATCCGAAGTACAGAATGGAGCTTTGAAGAAAGACGGAAAAAGGAGAAAAGTTGTGGCGAAGAAGAATAGAAATAGGATTCTCTATTTTCTCCTTGAGTCGTAGGAAAAACCGTACTATTAAGAGGGACACGACGTGTAGACACTTAGTGAGTCATTCGGGTCCTCAACCCCTTAGTAGAAGATTTTAGTAGGGCCTTTTGTGGCTTGGGCGGACTTATCTGACTTGTGGTGTCAGACATGTCTGAATTCCCTCTATTGGAAGTCGGACATGTCCGAATCTGTGAGTCAGACATGTCCGAATTGGCACTGGAAGGGTTCCAATGAGAGTTCCAGTGAAGTTTCGGACTTGTCCGAACCTGGGGGTCGGACATGTCCGAGATGGATCTGTTCCCAGGGAATAAGGAAAATTTTCTATGTCCCAAAGAGTCAGACTTGTCCGAGTTCCTATCTGCAGAATTTCAGACATGTCCGAGATTGTATGTCAGACATGTCTGAAGTGGTTTTGGTCAGACAAGTCTGAAGTGAAAGGCCTTACCTTTGAGGTCAGACATGTCCAACTCTGTGTCAGACATGTCCAACGTGGGCTATGTCAAACGGTTCTAATGACTTTTTGGAGTATAAATAGTGGGTGGTTTCGACCCACCAACCATGCCTAACACCCCTGAACACTTCTGAATGCCCATTTGAACTCAAGAACCTCTCTCCACTTGTTCTTCACCTCTAGAGCCCAAATTCGAGTTTTTTTGGGAGAGTGAAGAGTGCTTTCTAAGAATCGGGAGAAACGGTTTGTTGAGGGGTTGAGCAACGTGTGATTCGCTAAGTTTCTTTGTGATTGCGTGTTTGTTGCTCTTGGGGTTCTTCACTAGACGGTTAGGCGTCGCCCCGCGATTTCTTTCTGATCTCTTGTAATCGGGGAGTTTGTAACAATCTTTGTGATAGTGGAAGATCGGGACTTGGCCCTTGTGGCAACTCGTGAGGGAAAGGCTAGAGAAGGCCTGGTCCCTTGTGGACTCCTCAACGGGGATGTAGGATCCTTTGTGGTTCCGAACCTCGGGATAAAATCGTTTGTCTCTTGTTGTTCTTTCATTCTTGCAAGTTTTGATTCTAGTGTTTTTCCGCGTGCTATCTCTCCCTCATCTTTCTTTCTACTCCATACTTCGTGTAGAACTGCTAGGGATCGATATCTCTCACTAGATCGCTTAAAAATTGGATTTTTGATCTGATCGTGTAGATAATCTTGGACTTATCCGACCCAGGTCAGACTTGTCCGACTTAGGTCAGACAAGTCTGACAAGAAGTCAGACAAGTCTGACTTCTCTGTTTTCATAACTCTGAATTAAGATTAAATTATCGATTATCACCTATTCACCCCCCCTCTAGGCCGCCTTTCAATTGGTATCAGAGCAGGTTTCTCCGGAAGAGACTAACATCTCGGAGAATCGATGGCGGAAGAAAGGAACAAGGATGATACCTCATATGTCGACGGTGAAGGCTCAAATGACAAGAACTACGATGTTCTTCTTGATGATCCGAAGGACGATGAAGAGACTCGCCAACTCAAGGCGAAGCTTCGGGAGAAGCTAGGGAAACAACCCAAGATCAACAAAGAGAAGGAGAAGAGCAACGATGACTATACTCAAACTCACTTTGATTATGATCGTCTTCATGCTTACAATTACTATTTGTCTATTCCACTTGGCAAACCTCCTCAATTCGATGGAAATGACTATTCAATGTGGAAACACAATATGAAGATGCATTTAATCTCTTTGAATCCTAGTTTGTGGCAGATTGTGCAAACTGGAGTTCATATGCCAAGGAATGAGGAAGACGTCACTCCACAACAAGTTGTCCTACTTCATCGCAATGCTCAAGCCGTGGGAGTCATAACCTCATCTTTGACTCGGGATGAATTCAACTGAGTCGAAGGTTTGGAAGTGGCCAAAGGTATTTGGGATACACTCAAGACGGCACAGAGGGTAACCGAGTCATCCGGGAGGCGAAGATTGAGATGATCGAAGGAGATCTTGGGTGATTTACCATCATGGATGGTGAGTCACCCCAAGACATGTACAACCTTCTCAAGGTGCTTGTGAACAAGATTCGTGCCTATGGAAGCACTCGATGGACGGACCATGAAGTGGTGAAGAGGATGCTTCGGGCATTCATGCCTCGAAACATCACTCTTTGCTCCTTGATCCGTGAAAGCCCCGACTACACCAAGATGACTTCGGAAGAAGTGCTTGGGAGGATAATCAACAATGAGATGATGGAGAAGGAAGCTATGTTCTACAACGATCTCCAAAAGTGTGCCTCATAAAAGAAGAAAGACATAGCCCTCAAAGCAACTTCAACATCCTACAATGAAGATGCAAGTGATGATGAGAGCATGGATTCCGATGAGGAAGAAGCTTTCTTCATCAACAAGTTTAGAAGGATGATGAGAAGGAAGAAGGGAGGCTATCACCAAGAAGGCAAGAGCAAGGAGAAGCTAAAGAAGAAGACTTGCTACAAGTGTGGTGAACATGGGCACTTCATTACGGATTGCCCATACAATGAAAGCAAGAAGAAGGAGGGAAAGACCCAAGATAAGAAGCTCTTCAAGAAGAAGAAGCAATCGGGACATGCCCACCTTGGAAGAGAATGGGACTCAAATGAAGACTCATCTTTCGACGATGAAGAGAAGGTGGCAACCATTGCCGTCGGAAAGAGCTCAAGTGCAAGCAAGCTCTTCCCCAACCTTGATGATTTCAAGTCCAAGTGTTTCATGGCAATGGAGGGAAGGAAAAAGGTCAAATCTAAACCTACTCCCTCTATAACTTCTTGTGATGAACCTGATAGTGATAGTGAACTTGAATCCATGCTTAAAGGCTTAAGTAATAGTGCCATGAGAAAGATGAACTTTCTTATGGATGAAATGTCCGAGAAGGAGGATCTCCTTGAGCGTCAAGAGGACATGCTCATCCAAAAATTGGAGAGATGTCAAGAGCTTGAGGAGCTCCTCGAGCGCGAGAGAGAAAGAAGCAATGCATTGGAGCATGACCTTGCCATGAGCAAGGAAGCATGCTCAAATCTTAAGGACAAGACCGTTGAGCTCAAGGATGAACTTGTTAACTTGACAAAGGTTAACAAGATTCTAGAGACAAAGGTTGAGTCACTTAAGATCAATGCACCTTCTTCCTCAAAGAGCTTATCTTCTCAAAAGATTTCATCCGAGGAAGTTCACACTTGCATGCGCTCAAGCTTGATCCTAAAACTTAAGGATGAACTTAACTTGGCACAAAACAAACAAGCACCGAAAGGTGGCATCTTTGACAAGGAGAAGGTGGCCTATGCACGTAGTGCATACAGCAATGTGAGACCTCCCCATGTCAAGGATGGTCTTGGTTATTCTCGAGAGCGGAGGCAAAATGCCAAAGCCCCCAAGAATAACAAAGACTTGATTGTTTTTGTCACGGAAGGTTCATCCACCCAAGATAAAGGAAAGAACATTGTCTCAACATCTTATATGCCTAAAAATGAACCTCATCCTTTGTTCCATGACTTTGATCCTTCTTATGTTTTATTGAGGAATAAATTTGGCAAGACTTATGCTAGATATGTTGGGCCACTCCGCAAGATCCCAAAGCCTTGCGTGTGGGTGCCCAAATGTCTTGTGACTAACATCAAAGGACCCAACTCCGTTTGGGTACCTAAAGGAAAGGCATAACTCTTTTGTAGGCATACTCCTCCGGTGGATCAAAATGGGTGCTTGACAGTGGATGCACTAATCATATGATCGGAGAGAGGAAGATGTTTGTAGAGTACAAGGAGAATGATGATCCTAGTGAAGGAATCTTCTTTGTGGATAATAGCCAAGGGAAAATCCTTGGCACCGGTAAAATTGCTATCTCCTCAAAACACACTCTTTCTAATGTGTTTCATGTTTATTCACTTGATTACAACCTCTTGTCTATTTCTCAATTATGTGATAATGGTTATGATTGTCTTTTCACTAACAACGGTGTGACCGTCTCAAGAAGATGCAACAACTCAATTGCCTTTAAGGGCGTACTCAAGGGAAAGATTTACCTTGTGGATTTCTCCATGGATAAAGCCCAACTTGATACGTGCTTAATGGCGAAAACTAACATGGGATGGCTATGGCACCGAAGGATAGCCCACGTTGGGATGAGAAACTTGCAAAAACTTCTTAAGGGGATCATATACGTGGACTAAAAGATGTTGTCTTTGAGAAAGATAGACCATGTAGCACATGTCAAGCCGGAAAGCAAGTAGGAGCTCAACATCCGTCCAAGAAGGTCATGACAACCTCAAGACCATTGGAGCTACTACACATGCACCTATTCGGACCGATCGCCTACATTAGCATTGGCGGTAACAAATATGGTCTAGCTATTGTTGATGATTTTTCTTGCTTCACGTGGGTATTTTTCTTGCATGACAAAGGTGAAACCCAAGGAGTTCTCAAGAAGTTCTTGAGGAGAGCTCAAAACGAGTTCTCCTTAAGAATCAAGAAGATTAGGAGCGACAACGGGACGGAGTTCAAGAACACTCAAGTTGAAGACTTCTTGGATGAAGAAGGAATCAAGCATGAGTTCTCCGCTCCCTACCCCCCTCAAGAAAATGGAGTAGCGGAGAGGAAGAATAGGACTCTTATCGAGATGTCAAGGACAATGCTTGATGAGTACAAGACGTCCGACCGGTTTTAGGCGGAAGCGGTTAACACCGCTTGCCATGCCATAAACTGGTTGTATCTTCATCGACTCTTGAAGAAGACCTCGTATGAACTCCTAACCGGTAACAAACCCAACATCTCATACTTTCCTGTTTTTGGGAGCAAGTGCTATATTCTCAACAAGAAGCCTAGGAATTCAAAGTTCGCTTCGAAATCCGATGAAGGTTTCTTGCTTGGCTATGACTCAAACACCTACGCCTATCGTGTCTTCAACATGTCCTCCGGGATTGTTGAAGTAGCACATGACGTAGTGTTTGATGAGACTAATGGCTCTCAAGTGGAGCAAGTTGACAAGTGTGTGCTAGATAAAGAGGAGACTTCACAAGAAGCACTTAGAAGAATGGGACTTGGAGATGTGCGACCACATGATCCAAATGATCTTCAAGCAAGCGAAGAAGATGCAAATCCCCCACATGAACAAGATCAAGATCCTCAAGATGAATCTCAACAAGATCAAAATCAAGGAGGAGGCTTGGATCAAGGGGGAGACCAAGAAAATCATAAAGATGAAGACAATGATCGAGAAGCTCAACTACCACACCCAAGAGTTCATCAAAGCGTTCAACGGGACCATCCCATTGACAACATACTTGGAGACATCTCCAAGGGGGTAACTACTCGCTCACGTATGGCTAACATTTGTGAACACTATTCCTTTGTTTCCTCTCTAGAGCCACGGAAAGTAGAAGAAGCTCTACAAGACCCGGATTGGGTGATGGCGATGCAAGAAGAGCTCAACAACTTCAAGAGGAACAAGGTGTGGGAACTCGTGAGGAGACCAAATGCAAATGTTGTTGGGACCAAGTGGGTGTTCCGCAACAAACAAGATGAACACGGGGTGGTAACAAGAAACAAGGCAAGACTTGTAGCAAAAGGATACGCTCAAGTCGAAGGTTTGGATTTCGATGAAACCTTTGCTCCCGTAGCTAGGCTTGAATCTATTCGCATATTATTGGCTTTTGATACTCACCATGATTTCAAGTTATATCAAATGGATGTGAAAATTGCATTCCTCAATGGTCCAATCAAGGAGGAAGTATATGTGGAGCAACCGCCCGGATTTGAAGATGAAGAGCATCCTGATCACGTCTACAAGTTGTGTAAGGCTCTCTATGGCCTCAAACAAGCACCTAGAGCTTGGTATGAGTGCCTTAGGGATTTTCTCACTCAAAATGGTTTTAAAATTGGGAAAAGCCGATTATACTCTCTTCACTAAGAATTTTGATAATGACTTGTTCGTATGCCAAATTTATGTTTACGATATCATATTTGGTTCTACTAACAAGACTTCTTGTGATGAGTTTTCCAAAATCATGACGGAGAGATTTGAGATGTCTATGATGGGGGATTTGAAGTTTTTCCTAGGTTTCCAAGTAAAGCAACTCAAGGAAGGGACCTTCATATGCCAAACCAAGTACACTCATGACATTCTCAAGAAGTTTGGCATGGAGAAGGCAAAGCCCATCAAGACACCTATGGGAACAAACGGGCATCTAGGACTAAATGAAGAAGGGGCGAGCGTGGACCAAAAGGTATACCGTTCTATGATTGGCTCTTTGCTTTATCTTTGTGCTTCTAGACCCGACATTATGCTTAGTGTGTGCATGTGTGATCGATTCCAAGCCACTCCAAAAGAGTGTCAATTGACAGCAGTTAAGAGGATCCTTAGGTATATAGTTCACACTCCTAATCTAGGTCTTTGGTACCCTAAAGGATCCAAGTTTGATCTCGTCGGTTATTCCGATGCGGATCATGCGGGCTGTAGGGTAGATAGGTAGAGCACATCCGGGACATGTCAATTTCTTGGTAGGTCCTTGGTTGCGTGGTCTTCCAAGAAACAAAACTCCATTGCCCTTTCCACAGCCGAAGCAGAGTACGTTGCAGCCAGAAGTTGCTGTGCGCAGCTTCTTTGGATGCGACAAACTCTTAGGGATTATGGTTACAATCTGAGCCATATTCCTCTCCTATGTGACAATTAGAGTGCCATCAAGATTGCTCACAACCCCGTCGAGCATTCTAGAATAAAACACATAGACATCCGTCACCATTTCCTGCGAGACCACTCCATCAAGGGAGATATCGTTATCTCTCATGTTAGAAGTGAGAATCAATTGGCGGATATCTTCACCAAACCCCTTGATGAGAGACGCTTTTGTGACCTAAGGAGTGAGCTAAATATCTTGGATTCTCGAAACATTGCTTGAGTCGTTCACATCTGATTGCTATTAGTTTTCAACTTCAAAATGTTGTGTGTTTTTTCGAAAATCTCATCTATTTTTCTTGAAAACTATGTTCTAAACTTCTCTTTGGTGAAAATGATCATAGTTTGAGTGTTGGTTGCTTACTTATCATTTTTGTCAAAGATATTTGCAAAAACTTGTCCAAAATGTCCATATATACCTATACTTAGATCCCCAAGTGTTTGCACATTGCATACACTCAGGGGGAGTCGGACAAGTCTGACAAAAGTCAGACATGTCCGAAGTGGGTTTTAAGTCTGCAGAGAGAATTCGGACTTGTCCGAAGTACAAATTCGGACATGTCCGACGTGGGAAGTCCGAACCCCTTCAAAGAGGCCGACGGTTTCCTTTCCTTCTCTCTCTCCTCACTTCAAACCCTAATCTCCATCTCTTTCAAACCTCCCAAGGCGATCCACATTGCTTTTGAGGCTCTTTTGAGGAGTTCTTGAGGGAAAATCTCTCTCGAAGTTGGAGGATTGACATCCCCTTCGGAGTTCTTCAATCTTTTCTCCATCCGAAGGTATTTTCTCATCTTTCCTCTCATTTCTAGATCTAGCGGCAAGTTTGCAAATTTATGAGCTTGAAATTGTTCCTAGGCATGTTTACAACCTTGGTGCAAAATTTGGTCGGTAGAAAAATTGATTTGCTTAGTTTCCTTAGCAATTAGGGTCAGTTCTGTACAGGTCGGACAAGTCTGACTCTGAAATTCGGACATGTCCGAAATTCCTGAGTCAGACAAGTCTGACTTTCCAGTCAGACATGTCCGATCCTGTATAACTTTGAGACCTAATTTCTATCGAAACTATCAAGTTAATTGCTCTATCTCTCTTGCTTTGACTCTTACCTATCCTTGTATCTTTTTCTAGCTATGGGTCACGACAAAAGAGGCAAGGAGCCCGCGGGTCCCGATTCTTCAGCTCAACCATCAAAGCGACCAAAGAAGGTGGTTGCCAAGCGACCCGCAAGCGGTCAGCTCACTATTCACAGTGGTCAGGGGGGCAGCTCGAGCTCCCAAGGGCAGCAAGAGATCGGACAGTTGGTCGTGCACTCTCCATTTGGTGACACTCGACGCACGGCCGACAGAGTGAATTACCGGAGGAACATCCACGACACCATGCACATGAGAGATGTGCGGGTTTATGACATGCCAAGGGAGAGCAAGGATCCCCGTTTCGGGTGCTTCTTCCACATGGATTACTACCGGTCAGTCCTCACGACCAAGAAGAACCCAGTCACGGAGATGCAATGGGTTGATTGGAAGGCTGCATTGAAGAAGAAGGATTCCTATCTTCTCTTCAAGGGGGTGCTCGAAGCTTGTGAGCTCCATGGAGTCAGCGAGATCATGGGTCTCCAATACCCATGGAACAAGGAAGTCATCATCCAATTTTATGCAACTGTGTTCTATTGGGTTGACAAGCACGGCTTCACCTGGATGACCAATGGGGTGAAGTACAAAGTCAGCTATGAGGAGTTTGCCCGCATTCTCGGGATGGAGGACAGCCTGCAGCACTTACTGAAGATCCATGAGATGGATATAGTGAACCTCCTGTAGATGGAGAGTTTCTATGAGGATGGGTATCCAGCCAACCCTCCTCATATCCACGGCCTCAAGCCATTCCATGCCGTGGTGAACCGTCTTATCAGAAAGACCCTCTCGCCCAAGGATGGGGATGCCAACAGGATCAATCACAACAGGAGAAATCTCACCCAGCTCTTGGCAGGGGAGCAGCAATTCAATGCTTTTGACTATATGTACGAGGAGATTTACCTCGCCTCGGAGACACCGGCTAGGTCTTGCTGCTACGCCCCGTACCTGATGAAGCTAACTGAGACGGTGTCCGGGAAGAAGTTTGTGAAGGTTGTGCCTCATAGGCACCTTGTGCCTCAAAAGCCTTCCAAGCTTCACCGCCCGATTCGAGCAGCTGCACCGGCACCGGCACCAGCAGAGGGAGGACCCAGCTCCTCGAGGAGGAAGTCTGCTCAGCCTCCCAGTTCAGCCTCCGTGCCCCAGCAGCAGCCGTCTTGCTCCTCAGGACTGCTCAAAATCCTGAAGTCGATCTTCACCGTCTGCCGATTGACTCAGCGTTTGGCAAAGAGGAACCAGAGGAACCTCGCAGCCATTAAGGAGCACCTCCAGCTTCCTCCAGTCGACGACGCCAGCTCAGACGAGGAGCCACCGGAGTTTCCGGAGCTCACCGAGGCAGAAATGGCTTTCTTCACCTGCACCGGCACCTCTTCCTCAGCACCTCCTGCAGATCACGGCGACTCCAACGAGGAGAGCGACTACGAGGAGGAGAGCGGCAATGATGATAGCGACGAGGACGAGGACGACACCGAGTAGACTAGGTCTTAGTGTCCACTTTTCTCCTTTTTGGTGCCTTGATGCCAAAGGGGGGGGGGGGGAAGTATTAGACTCTAGTGCTTTTTCTTGGACATGGACATGTATCTAGTCATATTTTCTATCGTTGTGTGTCTTGTACTTATTTGTTACTCATTTATGACTGTTAATGCTTAATGATGTTTATTGATGCCTTATGATGATCATTATGATGCTTCATTGATGTTGTGTGCATTTCTTCATTTGTATCACGTTGTTGCACACACACGAGCATATAGGCACCCCACGACGATTGAGTGTATATGAGTTGTTTTTATTGTTATTCCAAAAGCTCATATACACTTGAGACTCAAAACTTCTATCAAATCTTATTTTTGTCGAAGACTTTAGTTGGTTGTAATCAATCACCAAAAAGGGGGAGATTGTAAGTGCATCTAGGTCCCTTGTGGGTTTTGGTGGATTGATGATGAACCATTAAAGTGCTAATGAACTTGGTTGAGCATGAGCGCAGATCTGAAGTACGGAATGGAGCTTTGAAGAAAGACGGCAAAAGGAGAAAAGTTGTCGCGAAGAAGAATAGAAATAGGGTTCTCTATTTTCTCCTTGAGTCATAGGAAAAACCGTACTATTAAGAGGGACACGACGCGTAGACACTTAGTGAGTCATTCGGGTGGTCAACCCCTTAGTAGAAGATTTTAGTAGGGCCTTTTGTGGCTTGGGCGGACTTATCTGACTTGTGGTGTCAGACATGTCCGAATTCCCTCTGTTGGAAGTCAGACATGTCCGAATCTGTGAGTCAGACATGTCTGAATTGGCAGTGGAAGGGTTCCAGTGAGAGTTCCAGTGATGTTTTGGACTTGTCTGAACCTGGGGGTCGGACATGTCCGAGATGGATCTGTTCCCAAGGACTAAGGAAAATTTTCTAAGTCCCAGAGAGTCAGACTTGTCCGAGTTCTATCTGCAGAATTTCAGACATGTCCGAGATTGTATGTCAAACATGTCTGAAGTGGTTTTGGTCAGACAATTCTGAAGTGAAAGGCCTGACCTTTGAGGTCAGACATGTCCGACTCTTCGTCAGACATGTCCGACGTGGGCTGTGTCAAACGGCTCTAATGACTTTCTGGAGTATAAATAGTGGGTGGTTTCGACCCACCAACCATGCCTAACACCCCTGAACAGTTCTGAACGCCCATTTGAACTCAAGAACCTCTCTCCACTTGTTCTTCACCTCTAGAGCCCAAATTTGAGTTTTTTTGGGAGAGTGAAGAGTGCTTTGTTAGAATCGGGAGAAACGGTTTGTTGAGGGGTTGAGCAACGTGTGATTCGCTAAGTTTCTTCGTGATTGCGTGTTTGTTGCTCTTGGGGTTCTCCCCTAGATGGTTAGGCGTCGCCCCGCGATTTCTTTGTGATCTCTTGTATCGGGGAGTTTGTAACAATCTTTGTGATAGTGGAAGATCGGGAGTTGGCCCTTGTGGCAACTCGTGAAGGAAAGGCTAGCGAAGGCCTGGTCCCTTGTGGACTCCTCAACGGGGATGTAGGATCCTTTGTGGTTCCGAACCTTGGAATAAAATCATTTGTCTCTTGTTGTTCTTTCGTTCTCGCAAGTTTTGATTCTAGTGTTTTTCCGCGTGCTATCTCTCCCTCAGCTTTCTTTCTACTCCATACTTCGTGTAGAACTGCTAGGGATCGATATCTCTCACTAGATCGCTTAAAAATTGGATTTTTGATCTGATCGTGCAGATAATCTCGGACTTATCCGACCCAGGTCAGACTTGTCTGACTTAGGTCAGACAAATCCGACTAGAAGTCAGACAAGTCCGACTTCTCTGTTTTCATAATTCTGAATTATGTTTAAATTATCGATTATCGCCTATTCACCCCCTCTAGGCCGCCTTTCACCTATCCTAGCCAAGGGGCCTGAAAGGTCATGTCTTGGACCTTCCACTATCACAAAGGATTACAAAGTTCCCCGAATCAAGATATCACACAACAACTCGCGGGGCAATGCCTAACCATCTAGGTGAGAACCCCAAGAGTAACAAACATGCAATCATGAAGAAACTCTACGAATCAAACGTTGCTCAAACCCTATTGACTTCTGTTGCCAAATCTCACAATCACTCCTTCACTCTTCCCCAAAAACTTTGAATTTAGGATCAAGAGGGTGAAGAACATCGGAGGAGGCTTTCTTGAGGGTTTGAGGCGGCTCTGAGAGTTTTTGTAGAGTTAGGCACTGATTGGGGATGAAATCCCAAACTATTTATACTCAAAAAGTGTTTTTAGCCGTTAGGTGACAGCCCACGTCGGACAAGTCTGACCTAAGGTTGGACATGTCTGACGTGCTGAAAACAGAGACATTATGGATTAGCACTTTGATTTGAATCTATGCTCAAAAGGTGCGTCAGACATGTCTGACTCAACTCAGACAAGTATGACAAACAAGGAGAGGTTTTCAACTCAGACTAATCCGAGGCACTAAGTCGAAAAAGTCTACCTCGGTCATGTTCGACCCACTCCAGACATGTCTAAATTCGAATAGAGACTTCTCGGTCTTGTCTGAACACCTTCAAGTTTTCAAACACTTAGAAAAATTTTCTAAGTCAAGTACATCGGACATGTCTGGCCCACTTCGGATGTGTCTCAAATTCAACCCGAGAGGTTTCAGACATTTCCGACATACATATTTAGACACGTCTGAAAATGACCGGGGAGGTTTCGGACATGTTCAACATACAGATTCGAACATGTCTGAATTCGACCAGAGAGTTTTCAAACTTATATGACCCAAGGCATCGGACAAGTCTTACTTTGACACAAAGGGTTTTCCTAAGACCTACCCAAGAGATTGAGCTCCCATTTGACTCTCTAAGTTTCCACGTGTCGTGTCCCTCTTAATAGTATGGATTTTCCTATGACTCAAGGAGAAATAGAAAACATGTTTCTACTCCACATTTAATACCTTTTCTCCTTTTTAGTGAATTTCATTTCGTACTACAATCTATGTAAGAACTCAACCAAAGTCATTGGCGCTTCAGCTGTTTGTCATTAGTCAACCAAAACCCACAAGGGACCAAGATGCACTTTAAATCTCCCCCTTTTTGGTGATTGATGACAACCAATTGAAGCTTCCAACAATTAGATGAAAATTTTGATTCTGAGTATTAAGGGTCTATGAGATTTCGATCAAAACTGGATTAAATGGGCTCATATACTCTTAATACTCGTGGGGTGCATACATGAATTTTGTGTGAAGGACATTGTGATGCTTATATGAGAGCAAGTGAATAATCATTGATGACTTCAATTAAACTAAGCATCCATAACATAAGTCCAACTTAAGCATCACAAGTAGAATGACAAGATAGAAAGTTAAAAATAAATAGATACATGTCCATGTCCATAACGAAGATGCATACTTCTCACCCTTTGGCATCAAGGCAGTAAAAAGGAGAAAACCTAAAAGAGTCCTAGTATCTACTCATCGGAACTCTCTTTGGAACTGCCACTCTCCTGCCTCTCTTCATACCCGCTTTCTTCAACGTCTTCATTATAACCAGCACGAGTAGTCATAGGATCAATATAGGAAGCATTAATCCCTAAGAATAAGACAAGCTCTAACTCGGACAGCTCGGGAAACTCTAGAGGCACTTCGTCCTCGCTGTCATCTGACACAGGGGCAGTGGGTAGCTGGAGCTGCTCTCTAATGGATGTCATGTATCTCTTATGCCGCTTTGCTAACTTCCGAACTGACAACTGAGTGGCATGGCACATAGAGAACATAGCCTTAAGAACCTTCAAAAGTCCTGAAGAATAAGAAGGTTGTTGTGGTACAGGAGGAGGAGGCTGAGTTGAGCGCCTCCTCAGTGAGCTAGGCTGAGATGGTGTCGATGGAGCTCTCACGGGACGATGAAGCCTAGAAGGCTTCTAAGGCACTAGAGGCCTATGCATTATATCCTTCACCAATTTCTTGCCATAAACTATCTCAATAAGGTTCACGATGTAAGGAGCATAACAGCAAGACCTAGCAGGAGTCTTTGATGCAATGTAAATCTCCTCATAGATGTAGTCAAACGCATTAAAGATCTGTTGGCTGACAGGGAGCTTGATGACATTGCGGCTGTTGTGGTTGATCCGGTTGGCATCAACGTCTTTTGGGGCTATCATCTTTCGAATGAGACGATTGAGCACAACATTGAAAGTACATAGCCCATAGATGTGAGGGGGCTGAGCAGGGTATCCCTTTGAGTAGAAGTCCATCATCTCCTCAGTGGTCACAAGAGGCTCCTCATGGATATTTGAAGGATGCCTCAAACAGTGCCCCACACCCAAGATGGTAGCAAAATCTTCATAGCTGACAGGGTACTTCTCACCATTTGTCATCCAAGTGAAACCATACTTGTCTGTCCAATAGAATCCTTTGGCATAAATGTGAAGAATTACCTTGACATTCCATGGGTATCGCAGCCCCATGATGTCCTTTACACCATGATACTCACATGCATCTCTGATCTCAATAAATAAAAGATCACTCTTCTTTTGGACTGCCTGCCAGTCAACCACTGCTTATCAGTCATCGTGTTTGTCTTTGTCGTGAGCACGGGCCGATATCCATGTCAAATTAGCTCCAGTAGAGAGGGTCTCTCCCAACCTTAGGCATATCATAGCACTTCACATATATCTGATGCTGAGTATCCGGATGGTTCCTTCTGTAGTTGATCCTATTTGCCAGACGACGAGGGTCGCCTACCGGTGAGTGTACAACGTAGGGTCCAATCTCACCTTCCTTTTGACCTGCTTGTGCAGCTTGAGCAGCACAACTAGGTCCTCCTGAGACAACAATGGCCCCCTGAGCTGAGTTGGCACGATGAACAATATACTTGACTCTCTTCGGGGCCTAAGTTGATGCTTTGCTGTCGGTGGCTTTCTTGCCTCTCTTTGCACCTTGATTTTCACAAGCCATGGCTAGAGAGAGACATAAAGGATATATAAGAGGCAAAGAAGGAGGGGTATAATCATTGACAGATAGTTTGTATAGAAGTTAAGAGGTCAAGTGCTATATAGTATCGGACTTGTCTGACTAAGTCAAACATGTCTGACTTATGAGTCAAACTTCTCCGACATACTGTATCGGACTTGTCCCATGCAGATGTTGGACACGTACGACGTGTACAGTCTTAACCCTAACTTCTATCTAAACTACACAAATCAATTTTTCTACAAACAAGTGTAACACCCTGTTTTTTGAGTTTCGGCAAATTAAAAATTTAAATGAGAATTTAGATTTAATAATGGGAGGAAATTGTTTTTATAAATAAAAAATATAAAATATATGCATCTCATATTGCATTTTGCATTTTTCATTCATCCTCATGTATTGAAAATTCATTACCAAAATAAATAAGCTAAAAGAAATTTATTGACCAGAGTAAGTACATTAAAAGAAATTAAATTAGCATAATGAATATGGAATGAAAGAAATAAAGAAAAGAAAATTTATTATGAAAGAAAGAAACAATAAGATGCTAAGAATAAATTAATAAATAACAAACATAAATAAAGAAAAAAATATAACTTTAACTAAGTATATAACTAAATAAATAAAATAAAAGAATAACAAATAATAGGAAAATAAAAGATAAATATATATATATATACATAAAAAGAGAAATAAATAATAATTAACAAAATAAAAGATATATAAAAATAAATATTATATATATAAAAATATAAATAATAAAATATATAAATAATAATAATCATAATGAAAAGAAATAATGAAAAAAAAGAGAAAAAAAAGAAGGCAGCCCACCCGGCCAGGCCAAGCCAGGCCCAACCAGCGCGCCCTTACCCCGCGCACTAGCGCCGACCGCACTGCGCGCTAGCGCGCCTGCCCGCTCCAGCCCGAGCCGCCCGACGGGCCCTGCTCCAAGCGCGACCCCGCGCCCCCAGCGCGCCCGCTCGGCCCCACGCTGCAGCGCGCCCACGCGCACCTCCCCGATCCCGCGCACCGCCCAAGCCGAGTCGGCCACGGTGCCCTCGTGCCCTAGCACCGTGTTCAGTGACTATAAAAGCCCTGAGGCCCTCGTGTTTTCCCGCCGCCAAAGCACCAGAAAACCCTAGCCGCCGTGGAGAACAAAAGGAGAAGAACAGAGGAACCACCAGAGAAGAAAAGGAAGAAAAAAAGAGGGGAAGAAGAGGAAGAAAAAGAGGAGGGTACCGTCATGCGCCGGAGATCGTCGTCGTCGTCGTACCGCCGGAGGACCGTTGCGCCATCCACTTTGTCTACGCGTCGCCATCATCCCGCGATCGTCGAACCCTCACGTCTGTGGTAGGATTCGTTTTTCCTATGCGAATTTTAGCGATGTAATTGATCTAATAAACGTAATTTAATCGTAGTTGCACCATAAATTTATTTTCAGCCACATTAATTCTCGCTAAAACCCCATAAACTCGTATGAACATGTATGAACTAGTTGCATCTAATTAATAAACAACCATAGTTAATTTATAATTGATTTTTGCATGCATGCATATCATCGCATGTTGATTAGTTTGTGTGCATCATGTTGATTTGTATGTATATTCTTGTATGTGTGATCCCGAGTAGAGGGAAGTGCTCAAGAAGTCGTGTACGAGGATTTCGAGAACCAAGACTTTGAGGCGCTTGAGCAACCCTATCCGCCGTAGCAAGGAAAGTGTCCTTGAAGCATATTGATCCTATTTTAAAATAAGTGTTTTGTTTGCAAACTGCATGCTTGTGTCAATTTGATGGGAATCCTATGGTAGGAAGTTTACTAGACTTGTTAAACCAACCTTGTCACCTAGAATTTATGGTAGAGAGTCGGGAAGGGCTTTTACCTTTTTGCTTCGCTTGATTAATTGGTATGGGAAAACAACGCTACACATTTAATTATATATTAATGATATTCTGGTTAATGTGAACTGGCCGATACGGTATGGTAATGGGTGATCTAAGCAAGCCTGGTATGTGGATGGGTTGGATGTTATGGTGGTTTGCTTGCTTTAGATCTAAGGACCGATTCATGCGAGAATAGGCCAGGACTACAGTGCCACCACGAGGCCAAGTATGGTTGCAGCGTAGATGATTAATTAGGGCTTTGCTAGTGCTATTTGAACCATTAAGGATGCTCGGGGAAGGGGTAATTGGATTAAGTTTGTTGATGATTGGCGGGACTACCCTAGGATCTGAATGGCTCAAGAGGGGGCCCTTGGTTGAAGATGTGCTCAGTTGGAGACATTGCCACCGGTGGAACCTCAGTGGGGTCTGAATATACTAGTAATCCCTTTGTAAAGGCTATTTTGTGATCTCTTGGCCATACACCAAAGGAAGTGTAATTGGCAAAAGGGAGGTTCTCTAGTCGCCGACGGGTGATGAAATCACAAACACGTGGGTAAAGTGGTACAAACTCTGCAGAGTATTAAAACTATCATGATAGCCGTGCTCGCGGTTAAGAGCACATGGATGACCTACATGATTAGAGGGAACTTGGGATTTGGGATGGTTATGGTTTGGTAATGGTTATGGTTGATATTATTGTTATGGTTATGGTTATGGGATGGAATCATGGTTTATGACATTGATTATGGTTAGTGGCAATGGTAAATTATGGACTGGTATTATGATGGTTACGTGGTTTATGATGGGTTTACTTCACATAAATATGATACATTGCTTTTCCAAATGGTTTTACTGTACTTTTCAGCACTTAGCCATTATTATTGTCGTCATTTGAATTAGCCACATGTCATACTTTCCACACTTGCTGAGGATAACATGTACTCACTCTTGCAATCCCCCCCAACAATTGCAGGTTAGGATTGTGAGTTTAATGGCGATAATGTAGAGTTCTAGGCTGTGTCTACCGTCAGCTTTGCCTGTGGTGTTGCATGGAGCTACGCTATCCCTTTTGCTTAGTTTGCTTAATTAGAGTATTTCCGCTGCATTAGTCAAACTTGTCATTAAAATTCATTAGAGCTTGTATTCGAGAATATAATGAATTGTGTAATAAAAGTACTTATTTATTAATTTGAGCTCTGGTAGTTATCTGTATATCATTTGTGATGCACTTGTATATGTGTGTTAAACATCCTGGGCACACATATACTACACTTGGTTCATTTTTGGAACCGGGTGTCACAACAAGATTCTACCACAAGTTGTTAATCATGCTAGTGAGCGAAAAGGGGGAAGAATTGAGAAGGTCAAAAGGGTTGTTGTTCTTCAAGTCTTGGAGGAGATTGACCTCACACACTCATCGCAACAAGCTCAAAATCAAAGAAGATCTTGAGAGGGAAGAAGAGGAACTCAATTAAGAGAGATTGAAGTGAGGAGAGAGAGAGAGCGAGAGAGAGAAGAGTCATCGTCGTCTTTTGGGGGCCTCTGACAAGTCTCACGTATGAAGTCGGATAAATCTGGCAGTCTTCCGAAACCCTAACTAACATACGTCGGACTTGTCTAACTCAGATGTCGGACATGTCTGACTAAGTCAGACATGTCTGACTTTTGTGTCAGACATATCCGACTCCCCGTGAATAGTTGCAGTGTGCAACTATAATCTCGAGGGGGGGTCAAATAATTTGGACATTATGGACGTGATTTCACAGAAGATATTTTCAAATATGGTCGGTAAGAAATCAACAATTAAACTAGGATAACTCACGAATATCCAATAATTCAAATAGTTTTGTAGAAAATCGAGGGGATTGAGTTTTTCGCAAGCATGCATGAATGTTGAGGGAAATACGAGTAACAGTCAGATGTGCAAGACTCAAGCAACATTTCGAGAATCCAGGATATTGAGCTCACTCCTAAGTTCACAAAATCTTTTCTCATCATAGGGCTTGCTGAAGATACTAGCCAATTGTTTTTTGGTTCACACATGGGATATCACTATGTCTCCTTTGATGGAGTGATCTCTTAAGAAGTGGTGGTGGATATCAGTGTGCTTGGTCCTAGAATGCTCAAGTGGATTATGGGCTATTTTTATGGCACTCTCATTGTCACATAGGAGAGGGATATGGCGCAAGATTATACCATAGTCCCTAAGAGTTTGCCGCATCCAAAGAAGTTGTGCATAATAACTTCCGGCTGCAACATACCCTGCTTTAGCTATGGATAGAGCAATGAAATTTTGTTTCTTTGAGGACCAAGACACTCGGGATCTACCTAGAAATTGGCAAGTTCCAGAGGTACTCCTCCTATCGACTTCGCACACCGCAAAATCCACATCGAAGTATCCAATGAGGTTAAACCTAGAGCTCTTAGGGTACCAAAGTCCTAGGCTTCGTATGTGAACTAAATATCTAAGAATTCTCTTTACAGCGGTCAAATGACACACCTTTGGAGCAGCATGAAATTGAGCACACATACAAACACTTAGCATTATATCGGTCCTAGACGCACATAAGTAAAGCAATGAACGTATCATGGAGCGATATACCTTTTGGTCCACACTTGTACCATCTTCATTAAAGCCAAAATGCCCATTGGTTCCCATTGGAGTCTTTATGGGTGTCGCTTTGTCCATCTCAAACATCTTGATTATGTCTTGTGTGTACTTCATTTGACTAATGAGTGTGCCTCCATTGAGTTGCTTCACTTGGAATCCTAGGAAGAACTTCAACTCCCCATCATCGACATCTCAAACCTTTCAGTCATAATCTTAGAAAACTCATCACTAAAAGTTTTGTTAGTAGAACCAAATATAATGTCAACAACATATATTTAGCAATCAAACAAATCATGATTGAAAAGCTTAGTGAATAGAGTATAGTTGTCCTTTCCAACTTTGAAACCATTTTGAGTTATAATGTCTCTAAGGCACTCATAACAAGCCCATAGGGCTTGTTTGAGGCCATAGATAGCCTTACGTAATTTGCAGACATGGTGGGTAAAGTCTTGATCTTCAAATCTCGGGGGTTGCTCAACATACACCTCTTTTTTGATTGGACCATTTGTAAAAGCCCTAATTTTTAGAGGGTCATCTCAGCTAGGAGACCCAAGTGTAGAAAAGAAATCACAACAGTAAGTGCCAAAAATCAAATCAGTTTCAAAACTATTGGAGGGATTTCAAAAATTTAAATGTAGCTACTGTTCAAACATGAAGAAACTGAGTTGACCATTGGATTCCTTATATTTCAAATAGTCTCCCAGCAAATTTTCATAATTTTTGAAGCATGTTTGCTATTTAATTCAATGGCTACATTGAATTCCACTCAAAATTGAATTCAAGTTTGAATTCGAATGATACTTGGTCAAATCAATAATCTGAATTCAGAATTTAATTCTACATATTTAACTTGGACTTCCCACAAAAATCTGAAGATTTTTGGATGAATCTAGGTCGGGAAAATTGACTGTCCAGTGAGGATAAGGATGAAAGCAGTAGGACCCACCTGTCATGGACTTCTCTGTTATCCTGTGTTTCATCACCGAGCAACACATCACGGCATTGCAAAATCCACCCAGCTGCCTATGTGCATGCTTCATGCCTTGGCTGTGAAGCCAGCTGAGCTGCAGATAAGGGGAGAGCTGATCCTTTCACTAGCTCATGGTGCAACACAGCAGCAAGCTTTCTCCTCCCCAATTTTTCTTTTTCCCCAGTAACCACCTCATTTGTGCTTTCTTGCAGCAGCTGTTCCTTGCCGATTCTAAACTCAGTCCTTGAAGCAAAAAGGTGTGCCAACACTCCTAGATTCTGCTAGCAAAGTTTCAGGTCAAGCTATGGCTCCTAGCTCGCTAGTTTCAAATTTTATCGAAGCGAGTTCATACCTATGTAACTAGGTCGTTGATTTAATTTAGTTTCTAGGTGCAACCAATTTCCAATTCATTCCTATGAAACTAATTTAGTTCATACCTATGAGTGAAATCGAGCTCACCCTAGGTACTTTAACCGCTGGTCGAGCGCCCCTGCTGGAAGTTGAAGACAACCCTGCCAGTAGGGCCCACGGTTAAATGAGTTGGACTAAACATAGAAAATCTATATCTCTTCGAATACTTTTCGAAAAATTCCAAAATAAATTATGTTGGAACCAGCATGGTCTATTATTTCAAGTGGTGCAATTGGATCTATATGAAAATCCCTAATTGGACCTCAATAATTCTATGAAACAAAATACTATTGGGATTAATTCCTGACTCGCAATTCATTCAAAAATTACCAAACTTGACCAGATCATTCCACATAATTTCCTTATGTTCCAGTAAAAGTTTCAGGTCCATTTGAGTTGATTTGTATAGCCAAATTATGTTTCCAATCTGTATGTGCCTAACAATTCCAAAATGTCCAGAAACTTTTCAGCAAATTGTCGAACTTTGTAAATTCAGTATCTCCTAGTACAATGCCTAGAAAATTATGAAACCAATTTTTTTGAGTCACTATTGACCTCCTCTAAAAATAACACCAACTTTATGCAATGTTAAAGTCTCATATTGCCCATGAAAATTCTGGGAAGGGTTTATATACATTGAATTTTATAGAACAAAGACTTCCATGACCTTATCCCAATTTTGGCCAGAACCTCGCTCATATCACCTAGTGTCCACTGAAATATACAGAACCAGTGGCCATTATTTAATATACTGAACTTTGTTTCCATTCAGCTATGCAATAATACCAATATTGATTTACTTGCATTATTCTTTGCATATAGAATAGTTGCCGAGCTCCAGGAGAACCCAGAGCCACTCGAAGTCATCAATCCGGAGACTAACTTTAACCCCATCTCACAGCCATGCAAGCCCCGGTTTGCATTTAACAGCGTTTTAAACTTTAATTTGTATCACACTATATGGTTTAGCATGTATGTGCATTAAGTCTAAGTTTTCTTGGAGTTTTCCACATGCATGACCAGAAAACCCATGAGAGAAGGGTAGCTGGTCAAGTCCTCGATATGTCCATGCTATGCTTAAAGTTATAGTTGCTTCGGTAGATGTCGAGTTGTTGGAATCTACTTGCAAGTTCAGGAATTGGGTTCACACGGGATTGGTCGAGTGAGAGATTCACCATTTGGTTAAATATGAGGCCGGGCATGGAGTAGGAGCAGCAGGACATAGGGGCCTGTGAGATGTAGTTGTGCTTGTGTCGGTCAAGTTTGAATGTACCGTGTGCAGCCCTGTTGAGCAAGTTTGAATGTACCAAAGGCATACGGGATATATGGGACCCAGTAAACCGATGTAACTTGTCCACCTTAGCGTCGAGGCATACCTCACCGCCTTATAGGTGCAGGTTGAGACCACAGGTGTAAACCTGTCAGCGGGTACGACGTACTTCGTGTGGGGGCCTCCTGTACGTAGCCGTGGGACCGGTTCCGCGTGTAGGTAGCAGGTGAAAGGTTGCCGCATACAACATCAGTTCGTCGCAGCTCCGAGTGCGGGTGTATGTGTCGTGCTATCCGGGTATCCCTGCAGGAGTATATCGATTTGAGTCTCCGTCCTCGCGGTTATTGAGTACCGCTTGTTCACTGAGTCGTGACGTAGTTAGTTACTTGGAGTTGAATATTATTGTATCATGCTTTATGGATTAATAATGTATTGATACTTGTATGTTTAGAACAGGTTGCTCACTAAATTTCAGATTCATGAATCATTATTTTGCTGCTAAAAGCTGAATGTAAGGACTAACATTTAGGCAAGTCTTTTATTGCAAACTGTTATCCTATATTACGTATATCTTGCATATAGAATTTCATGCTTAGTGGAGACGGTTAAGTCTTGCTGAGCCTTTGTGCTCACGGATGCTATTTTAAGTTTTTGCCGCAGGTGATGATCTTTTTGATGACGGGTTCACCGGTGAGGCGTTGCCCCCGTCTTGGTACACGGCCGAGTGGGAACCCTGCACGCCTCCGTGATGTGTTTTGTGTGCTGCTAGTGTGATTCCGTTCTAGGGCTGAAGGGAATGACTTTTGCATAGCTTAGGCTTGAGTGTCGAGAGCTATGAACTTATCTTCTGCTGTAGTGTATTTAAATGTATATTATTTGCAAATCACAAAGCTTGCATAATACTATGTTGTTTTATGTAATATGATGTACCTCTTTCTGTGTGCTGTTGGGTGTCGCATCGCACATCACCACCCAATTGCGATCCCTCGAATGTCGGGACTCCGGTCCCCACAGCCTGGTATCAGAGCCGCATTGGGAATAGCACACTTAAAAAGGATCGTATCAGTAGAAAATTTAGGTTTATGATGAGGAATCGATAGTAGCCCACATAAGGACTATTATTAGCATAGTTCCTTAAGGTGACAAAGCTAACCTATGTATTATTATATTCTGTAAAGACGCTCCAACGTCAGGTAAGGAGTAAGGTAAGCCACAGTAAGCGGATCAATTACGGTAATCTCAACATGCGAGAGGTAGCAAGTGATTGTTTCCGTGGCTTAGCACGGAAAGTCCGTATGAGTCTCTGAAACTCTCCATGTTTCTAAGAACATATGACACGCCGTACTCCAGCGTGCTTCAAAATTAGTGGGAACCCCGTCGGGTGGGACATAACCGGATGTGCCTCATACTGGTGGAGCATTATGCAAAGACGTGGGACCCCCCCGGGTGGTAGGAAACCCGGTCATGTACTTCGAGACGTTTCATAGCTCGGGGCGGCCCATATGGAATGATACGGGACGAATGTTTTTACTTTCATATATATTATTGTGACTGCTTGAAATGATCGTCCGTGCGGGCTGTGCTGTACAACACAATAATGAGTGTTTTGTAAATTGTGTGTCTTATGCAGCTACACTGAGCGCATGATCGTATTGCGCTTAGAAATCGTTTGCAAGTGAATGTCATTAAGGCCACCGTTGAGATGTATGCCGGAATACCGGCTTAGATTTTTTCACTTTTGTGAGGCATATAGTACCGACATGTATTCCGTTCATGCATTAACCACTTCAATGTAAACTGGAAGTGAGAAGACGTAAAAATACTTATATTAGCTATCGAGGTCATATTTTGAACTAAGTTTTCAAGATTTGAGTAGGTTTTGAAGTCACCAATTCAAAAACAGAGTGTCTTGTTTTCTACCAGAAAATACCTTACTTTGAGAAACCATATCTCCAAGTAGAAAACTCCAATGAAGATTTATCTTACATGGATGAAAGATTTGGGAAGTCCTTTGAAACTGTTATGTTCAACTCCAGAGTTGTATTCCCCTCTATCCTATTCAAAATTTCA
Organism: Tuctoria greenei; assembly: GCA_036927565.1. NCBI lineage: Eukaryota > Viridiplantae > Streptophyta > Magnoliopsida > Poales > Poaceae > Tuctoria > Tuctoria greenei. The sequence goes on along the minus strand of JAYESD010000005.1, from coordinate 131,994,616 downwards.
AAGTTCCAGCTGCCAAACTGGACAGAGACTGGAACCCTCTCTGGACTCCTTACTATTTTGACAATATCTCACTCTAGAAAAATTGAACAGGACTGTGCAGGGGATTTCTGGAATCCTTGTAATTTGTATTGTAATTTTGTAATCTGTGGCTGTTGTAAATTGTGAAGTTTTATATCTGGAAATTATGGCCCAAAATCAGCAAAACAAAGGAGATGCTGTCAAAATTTCCAGAAAAACTGTCAGGTTTACAATACCATATCTTCTCTTCAACTTTGTAGTTCACCTCAAGATATTACTATTCAATTTATTGGGTTAAATTTGTGTTTGAGTACATGCTGGTCAGGTTTCCTCAGAAACTTCATCAGTTTGACATATATTGGTCTTGTTATGAATCTGGTCTTTGATTTCACTTTGAGAAGTGTCGTAACAGACCAGGTGTCGATAATTAACAATTTACCAGTGGAATTGAGGGTTTGACCCACTCAAACCTCTTTTCTTTTTCTGACCATGTTTGTATCATATTGAAGATAAGAGAGAGTATTCGCACGATAATGCGCATAACGTCCCGTCGCGACCAACAATAGTCGAAATGAACTTCAATCAATAGAGTTTATTATTTTGGAGCTCGCTATTGTAATATTGGTCCAGGGATGATGTATTTTACATAAAGTCTATACTTTATCAATATATGTTACCGTTATGCAGGTTTGGTTATTAATACGCACACTATTGTTTTTATCCTTGAGTGATCCTACAATATCATGTCTCATGTTGGATTCATGGTTGTGACTGCAGAATGGTGTGCACCCGTAACACGGTTGAGATCGGTGGCTCGAGCCAGGGAGGTGATGACTCCCAGCAGCAGAGAACTCAAGATCAGCGACAACCAACACCGCCAATGACACCTCCTCCTCCGCTTACGATGGCAGATGTGATTGTAGCTATGGTGGGTTCGCACGACGAGCAGACCGATCTGCTGCGAACCCTCGTGCAGAATACGTCCCGTCAGTGGGGGCGTCCAGACAGAGGCAATCATCAGCCTCAACACACCACCTACTCGGATTCCTTGGTGACTCATCCACCAGTCTTCACGGAGGCCAATGAACCTCTTGAGCCGGACAACTGGCTTCGCACTACTGAGGCAAAGTTTGGGATGCTCCAATGCACCAAACAGCAGAAAACGCTCTTCGCGGCACAGCATCTTCACGGCTCCGCCAGCGCATGGTGGGCGAATTGCATCGCCTCTCTGCCGGCTGATCACGCCGTGATATGGACGAAGTTCCGGGAGGTGTTCCGCGCCCATCACATACCTCCCGAGATTATGAAGAGAAAGCTTCAAGAATTTCTTGAACTCAAGCAATGCGGGAGGAGTGCTTATGAGTACTCCAAGGCTTTCAATCACTTGGCTATGCGCCGGATCATATGAACACTGAAGAAAAGAAACTGGACTCCTTCTATCGAGGCTTGAATGCAAAGATGAAGGACAAGCTCGCTATGTTCAATTGCGGCACGTTCAATGATTTTGTCAACGTGGCGAATGTACAAGAGGATGCATCATGCGAGTTGGTTATTGAGAAGAAGAGGAGTGCTCTGCAGGGCAGCAGTGGTGGAGCTCCACGAAAATACCAAATGATATACCGATCACCGTCCGGTCAAAGGTGGCAGCCACCGGTACGACCGCCAATGTTACATGGCCGACCGTTCAACGCACCAAGTTTCCGACCCCTCCCCCCCCCCCCCCCCCCCCTGCCACAGCAGCAACAGCAGCAGCAACAGAGGATGATACCTCGTGCACCCCCACAGCAGTAGCGTACACCGGGTTTCTGTCCCCCGGCCTATGGTGGTCCGACACAATACACGTGCTACAACTGTGGACATGTCGGACATCTTTCCTACAACTGTCCGGACAAGCAAACCAGTGGACAAGCATCGTATCAGGGTGCCAATCAACCACGCAACCAGACAAAGAAACCAAATCCCAAACCCGGCAATGTCCACCACATCGCCATTGAGGACGTGCCGGAAGGCAAACCCGTACTCGCGGGTACGTTCACTCTCATCAATCACCCAATTATCATACTTTTTTATTCTGGAGCCACCCACAATTTCATTGGTAGTTCATATGTTGTCAAGCACCAACTACAAATGTATCCTACAAAATACCATACATGACTTGTTTCCCGCGCGGGAAAATATCAGCTCATAGTATGATTCCTAAAGGACCATTGTGCATGGGTGGAAAAATATATCCAACCACACTCATTATATTAGATGGCCAAAAGATCGATGTCATATTAGTTATGTCGTGGTTACATCACTGCGGTGCTGTTTTGGACATCGTTCCTCGAGCCATCCATTTGGATTATCCACTACACAGTCCACATACTCTCATACTCGCATGCCAACCGAACTTGACGTGGAGTTCAAAATTGAACTTGCACCGGGAACCACACCGATCTCTCGAAGACCTTATCGAATGGCACCCAATTAGCTAGCTGAATTAAAGGAAGATGTCAAGGACCTGCTGGACAAAGGTTTTATTCGCCCAAGCTCCTCACCTTGGAGCTGCTCCGCGCTGTTCATTAAAAATAAGGATGAAATGTTGCGGTTATGTGTTGACTATCGTCCGCTAAATGCTGTGACTATAAAGAACAAGTATCCACTTCCTCGCACCAACATTCTTTTCGATCAATTAGTGGGTGCTAAGGTATTTTCCAAGATGGATCTTTGGTACGGATATCACCAAATCAAAATTCAGACGGAAGATATACCGAAGACGGCACTCTCGATGCGATATGGACTATATGAATATATTGTCATGTCTTTTTGTCTCACCAACGCTCCGACCCACTTTATATATCTTATGATCTCAGTGTTCATGCCGGAGTTGGATAAGTTCTTCATTGACGACATCTTGGTTTATTCCAAATCGGAGGAAGAACACGCCGAACACTTGCATATCGTGCTCCAACGATTGCGATACCATAAGCTCTATGCAAAATTCAGCAAGTGTGAATTTTGGATCAGTCAAGTGCCATTCTTTGGACACATTATTTCAGCATAGGGCATCGCTGTGGACCCAAGTAAAGTTGTTCAAGTGCTGAAATGGCAATCTCCAAAGTCCGTACATGAAGTCCGAAGCTTCCTGGGTTTAGCCCGATATTTTCGAAGGTTCATTCTGAGCTTCTCGAAAATTGCTAAACCTATGACGGAGCTGTTGAAGAAAGGCACCCAATATATTTGGATTGAATCTTGTGATAAGGAATTTCAAACATTGGTGAAGCATCTCACAACAGCCCCAGTGTTAGCTCAACCGGATACAACGAAACCATTTGATGTTTATTGTGGTGCATCCGGCATCAGTCTTGGCTGCATTCTTATGCAAGAAGGACGTGTGGTCGCATATGGATCATGGAAGTTCCGCAATCATGAACAGCACTATCCTACTCACGACTTGGAGCTCATTCTGTGGTACTTGCTCTAAAAATGTGGAGGCATTATTTGCTTGGAAATCTGGTTCACCTCTACACTGACCACAAAAGTTTGAAGTATATCTTCACTCAGAAGGAGCTGAACATGAGGCACCAAAGATGGTTAAAATTGATCAAGGATTATAAGATTGAGATTCATTATCATCCTGGCAAAGCTAATGTGGTTGCCGGTGCGCTTAGCCACAAATCTCATGTCAATAATTTGACCATCATGCCTATGGAAGAAGAAGAACCGGGTCTATACATAGTTCCATATGGAGCTTTATACAATCTTGCCCTCATTCCCACAATCCGAGATGAGATTATTTAAGCTCAAAAGAAGGACAAGGGTATGTCAAACATACCCAAGAGAATGGAGAGCGGTGAGATGAAGTGCTTTCGAAGAGAGGAACATGGTACTCTATGGTTCAATAATCGGATTGTAGTGCCTTGTGACATGGACCTTCGAAAGAAAATCTTAGATGAGGCTCACTTGTCAAAATATTCTATTCATTCGGGCAGCAGTAAAATGTATCAAGACTTGAAGACTAAGTTTATGTGAACACAATGAAGCGTGAGATTGCTAAGTACGTATCCGAGTGTGATACGTTTGGGCGAGTGAAGGCCGACCATGTGAAGAAAGCGGGATAGTTGCAACCACTGAATATTCCGGCATGGAAATGGGAGGATGTGAGTATGGATTTCATCGTCGGATTGCCACTCACATTCCGGAAGCATGATTCAATTTGGGTGATAGTCAATTGACTAATCAAATCAGGACACTTCATTCCAGTAAATGTCGGATTCAATGCAAAGAAATATGTGGAGTTGTACATATCAAGAATCATTTGCCTACACGGCATTCCTCGCAGGATTATTTCAGATTGAGGCTCCCTATTTGTTGCTCGTTTCTAGGAGCAACTACATGCCTCATTGGGTACTAAACTGATTAGAAGCTCTGCCTATCACCCGCAAACCGATTAACAAACTGAGTGAGTGAATCAAGTACTTGAGGACATGTTGCGAGCGTGTGCCATCCACCACGGTAAAAATTGGGACGATCATTTACCGTTGGTGGAATTTTCATACAACAATGGTTATCAAGCGAGTATCAAGATGGAACCATATGAAGTTCTCTACGGCCGAAAATGCTGCACGATGCTGAATTGGTGCGAGTCCGACGAAAGAGTGACATTCGGGATTGATCTAGTCAACGAAGCCGAGGAACATGTTCGAATCATTCAAGCGAACTTGAGAGTTGATCAATCTCGAAAGGTTCCTTAGGTGTGTGGCCAAGAGGTCACAGAACAACCTTTACAAAGTGATTACTACCCTATTTAGACCCCACAGAGGTTTCACCGATGGTGATGTCTCCAACTGAGCACATCCAACTAAGGGCGCCCTCTTGTGCCGTTAAGATCCCACGGTAGTCCCACGAATCTCTACAAACCCAATCCAACTACCACTTCCCGAGCATTCTTAATGGTCCAAATAGTACTGGCAAAACACTAATTAGTCAGCTAAGCCGCACCCATACCTGGCCCTGTGGTGGCACTGTAAATCCTGGATGGTTGCTCCATGAACCGATCCTTCAATCTAAAGCAAGCAAACCTCCAAAACAGTCCAACTTATTCCACATAACCAACTCGCTTAGATCCCTAGGCACCATGTTGCTAAAGGGTCATTAATATGAATTCTATTTATTCATGTGTTCAATAGTTCACAATTGAGCCATTTTATTGTTTCCCAAACCCAATTGAGCATTGCGAAGAAAAATGAGTAAAATACCCTTCCCGACTCTCTACATAATGTTCAAGCGACAAGGGTGGTCATACAAAACTAGTAAAGTCCTACAATTGGGTTTTCCCACCAGTTTCAACACAAGCATGCAATTTTGCAAACAAAACCTCTACAGTAGGATCAATATGGTCAAGGACACTTTCCTTGCTCCTAAGCTTGATTTGGATCAATGGCTTTGAAACTCTTGTTCTGCAGGTCCTCAAAAGCACTCTCTATGGCAATTCCTTCTATTCCGAGCGACAAACATGCAAAACACACAATTCAATCAAATATTGCTCATATAGTACTCAATATGCCAGGATATGCATGATTAATGCAATTGTGAGGTAAAACTTGTTAACGATTTGCTATTAAAGTTTATTAACTTGTTACAATAGTTTCCATCAAATTTAAACAAGTTTGGAATTAATTTGAGGTGATTTGGAATTAATTCAGCACATTCCAGATTCAGATACTGGACTAGTCTGATTTTGGGTGCTGGACTAGTCCGCCCCGGACAGAACTACAAATCAGGATTTTCTTGATCTCCGAGAATTGGGGTTTAATTTGCATGAAAACATGAATTTAGAGGGTGTACCATGTGTTTAGAGATCCAAAGATCAAGGTTTGGGTGAAACCCTTAGATCTTGGCGATTAGGGCTTGATGAAGACGAGTTCATGAAGATTTTGGATGAAAAACGTCAATTGTCAAAGAATCGATGAAGATTGACCTTGATTGGCCCTTCTCCCTCTTCCCCTCCTTCTCCTTGCCTCCGAACTTGATCTTGACGTTGGCAACAAGGCACAAGTTGCAGCAAGGGTTTTCAGTTGGGGTGGAGAGGTGTGGGGTGTTGGGTTGTTTATATAGGGGTGGGGAATTAGGGTTTTGGGGGGAGTTCCAAGTAGAATTCAGTGGGGGACGAGTAGGGGTCATGGTGGGGTCCACTTGAGCGCCTCTAAGGTTGGGCACAAAGTTCTTGGGCCCAAATTAGGCAATTACCCAAAAACAGTTCATGGAGAAACAATGGAATTCAGGTTGATTCCTGAAGGCAGGCTAGTCCGCGGTTGGGACCGGATTAGTCCGTTGGGTAGTGGAGAAAAATCGGACAAGTCTGATCCGATAAGTCCCGGGAACATCAGAGAAGAAATCGGACAAGTCCGGACTCTGAAGAATACTAAATTTTTCTGAATGAAACTGGGGATACCAGACTAGTCCGGGGTTTTGGACGGACAAGTCTACACTTCAGAAGAAGACTGAAATTTCTAAACACAGGATAGGGATACCGAAGTAGTCCGGTTCAGAGGCTGGACAAGTCTGTACCCTGACAGACTGAAATTTCTAGTTTAAGCCTAAATTCATTTTAATCTTGTTCCTTTTTACATGGCTTAATGTTAAACATGTATGAGGATGTATGCAATGTATTATACAAGAAATGAGGGTGTTACAAACCTACCCCCCTTAAAATGAATCTCGCCCTCGAGATTCAATGCAAAAGGAAAGAGATAGGGAAATTCCTTCTTGAGATCATCTTCTCGCTCCCAAGTTGCATCTGATTCTGTATAATGCTTCCATTGCACTTTGCACCATCGAATCACTTCGTTCCTTGTGACCCTCTCCCTGGCGTCTAAAATTTTGACAGGTTGCTCTGCATAGGTCAAATCTTACTAAAGCTCCAATTCTTCCATCGGTACTTGCTCTTCTGGCACACTCAAGCACTTCTTGAGCTCAGAAACGTGAAACACAACATGAACATTATAAAGATGTGCAGGCATCTCCAGTTTATAGGCTACTTCTCCTTGTTTGTCCGAAATATTCAATGGTCCAATATAGTGAGGTGCCAACTTGCCTTTGACATTAAACCGCTTATGACCTCGCATTGGTGACACTTTGAGGTATACGAAGTCTCCCAACTCAAAACATAAGCTTCTTCGTCTATTATCCGCATAACCCTTTTGTCTTGACTGAGCAGCTCTCAAATTCTTGCGAATGGTCTGCAATTGCTTTTTGGCCTCTTGGATCACATCAGGTCCAAATACTTGAGTTTCCCCTGTCTCATTCCAGAACAAGGGTGTTCTACACCTTCTCACATACAATGCTTCATATTGTGACATCTTCAAACTTGCTTGATGGCTGTTGTTGTAGGAAAATTCAGCATATGGAAGACTTTTGTCCTAGCTTCCTCCATACTTTAGCGCACAAGCTCTTGACATATCCTCCAAAATCTGATTTGTTCTATCATTCTGTCCATCTGTTTGAGGTTGATATGCAGAACTAAAGTTCAATTGTGTTCCCATCGATTTGTGCAACTTTTGCTAGAACCTCGATGTGAACTGAGAACCTCTATCATACACTATTTTCTTGGGTACTCTGTGTAAACACACTATTCTTCCCATATACAGTTCTGCCAACTTGGATCCACTATAAGTAGTCTTGACAGGAATGAAATGCGCATATTTTGTCAACCGATCCACAATAACCCATATTGAATTGTAACTTGTTGATTTGCGAGGTAAACCAACTATGAAATCCATACCAACCTCTTCCCACTTCCATTCCAGAATCATCAATGGCTGTGATAATTCGGCTCGCCTTTGATGTTCAACTTTTACTCTTTGACATACATCACAAAGTGCGACATATTCGACTACATCCCTTTTCATACCATCCCACCAGTAGCACGTCTCAGGTCCTTGTACATCTTTGTACAAACAGATGGATTTAGAAAAGTGAGTCATGTGCCTCCTTTAAAATCAATTGTCGGGGACTCTTATCATTAGGCACAACTATCCGTTTTCCAAGCCATAGAGTATCATGGTCATCCTCATCGAATCTGAATTATCTCCCTTCCTGAGTCCTTTCCTTAATTCCCAGTATTTCCTTATCCTTTGTTTTACCTTGTCTTATTTCTTGCTCCAGGGTTGGATTTACTTCCAATGCTCCCATTTCATTTACGAATCCAAGATTCAACCGTTCGAACTCCTTGCATAGCTCGGGTGGCAACTCCCTGACAGTAAGCTGGTGGCTTGCTCCCATTCGACTCAAAGCCTCAGCCACTACGTTGGCTTTCCCTTAGTGATAGTTGATTCCCACGTCATTGTCCTTAGTGAGTTCCAACCATCTTCGTTGCTTCAAATTCAGATCTGTCTGAGAGAATATGTACTTGAGACTCTTATGAGCTGTATAGATCTCACATCCATGACCAAGAACATAGTGTCTCCAAATTATCAACGCATGCACTACGGCTGCAAGTTCTAGATCATGCGTAGGATAATTCTTCACAGGTTTCTTCAACTGCCTGGATGCAGAAGCTACTACTCGGCCTTCTTGCATCAATACACAACCGAGTCTTTGCCTTGAACCGTCGCAATAGATATCAAAACTCTAGCTCACTTCTGGCAATATCAACACAAGTGTTGTTGTTAACCCCTTCTTTAGCTCCTCAAAACTATCTTGACAAGCTTGAGTCCACTTGAATGGCTTCTCCATCATTAACTGTTCATTCATGGGCTTCGCTATCTTGGAAAAGTCTTTGATGAAACTATCGGACTGTGATTCCGGTAATTCTCCCGATACCACCGTTGGTAGCCCGCGGAGTTTGTAGTTCAGTTGCGGGCGCGCAGAGATTGAGAACACAATGGCAAGTTGACACGAGGATTTACGTGGTTCGGGCCGCCTGAGCGTAATACCCTACTCCATGGGTGTGTGTGTTGTTGTTGTATTGAGAGTCTGAGCGCTTGTATGTTAGAGCAGAGTGTGGAAGTCTCCCCCCTGTGTATCGCTCGGCCAGTCCTTTTATAGTATCAGGACTGGACGTTACATTGTTAGCCTGGCCCGACATGTGGCCCTGGCAGTTACTGATGCTTAAAACACAATTAACGTATTTAATTACCCTTAATAGTGTGGTAACACGCCTTGACAGTGGCGTTACTGGTATTAAGGGCCCTCCGATTGTCCCTTGAAGGGTAATCGGGTCTTGAAGTCTTTAATTGTCCCTTGAAGGTCCGAGCCGTTGGAGGTCCACCAGTCTGCTTGTTGAAGTTGAACGTCGAGCGGTTGGACGCGTGGCAGCTCCAGAGCTTACCGTGTGGGACGGGTAGGTCCAGTGCTGTTGTACACGTGTCGGTACCGGAGCTTCCCTCTGTCGGGGGTTAGGTCCGGGGGTGCCGCACAAGTATTTAGCCCGAAGCTTTCCCAGGTAAGGAATGTGGCTCCGGTTTTATGATACACGTGGCGGCACTAGGACTAATCATAGAAGGGAGGTAGGTACGGTTCTGTATGACACGTGGGGCCTTCGGAGGTCTTCAACTCAGGTATGTGGAGTTCCTTAGCATTCTCTACAGTCCCAAAGGGTATCCGGTACCCAGGGTACCGACACTGGCCCCTGGGCCCACCTCTGGGAGAGGCTTTTTGCATTATGTCGTTCTGCCAGAGGTGGGTCCATCCTTCGGTTTTTCAGTCGTGTCTTCAAGGGTCTTTGGATGTGTCATTGGCGGTAGTTCGCAGTTAAACCATCGCTGCATGGCATATCTAGGATGCCGCAGGTGAGATCTGAGCGTGCGGATCTCACGCAATTGATGGTTGCCGGTTCCCGATACAAAAACCGTATCAGATCCGCGAACCCTGTCAGGCCGCCGCTCTCGGGCTTCCCGCCTCTCATGATCACAACTGTTCGCCTGGGGTAAGGTCCTCGACTTGATCGTCAGGGTGGCCCCAGGCCCCCTTGTCATTGGCAGGGTGAAGTTTTTGAACTGTATCGTCGGCTCCTCTGCGATTTCCATCCAAGCGTTGCGGGGGCTTACTTAAGAAGGAAAGCACGCACCGTTTGGGGATTCTTTATGCCTTGATTTGAACCTGCGCTTGAACCCTCCAAACATTCGCTTGCTTTTCATCTCTCGCCCCGCTGTGCTGCGATGAAGTTGGGACTCCCCAAGAGCCGCATTGGGAGCAAGAAGGAGTTGTCTAGGGTCCGGACCTACATGGGTTGGTCCAGTGACTCCTTCGACAATGACATTCGCTGCGGCAAGCTTCCCTTCGAGAAGGAGCGAGCCGGAGATATGGTGTACTTCCTTGAGTACGCCATGGCGGGTTTGATCCCGCCTTTCTCCACTTTCTTTCTGATGCTACTAGACTTCTTTGGTTTGCAGCTCCACCATCTTGGCCTCCACTCAATCTTGCTGGTGGCAACTTTCGTCCATTTTTGCGAGATGTGGTTGGGCGTGCCCCCTTGCATGGAGTTGTTCCGGACTTTCTTCACTGTCCACCCCACCAGGAAGATTGATGAGTTCATCGGCTTCTACTACTTTGTGAAGCGAAAAAAGTCCCCCATCATGTACTTGAGGTCCTTGACTTCCGGCAAGTGGTACGACTGGAAGAAAGACTGGGTGGTCATCACCGTCAAGGGACACGAGAGGCTGGAGCTGCCTGAAGGCCTCCCCCACATCGACACCGACATTTGGAGTGACGTGCTGGAGCTGTCGAGAGAGTATAGGCCCATTCTGGACAGAATCCAGGAGTTTGTCAATGGTGGGGTGAACCCCCAGATGGTCTTCGTCAACTTCTTGATGAATAGGTGGGCCCCGTTGAGGGCTAGGGGGCGACCTGCTTGGGCCTTCAACAGTGAGATGGATACCAACCGCATTGAGGTTGGTTTGGCCACCAATTTGAACAGTTAAGACTTGAAGACTCATCTCAAGAAGTTCCAGCCTGGGAACATCGGCCCTGGCGACGTGTCTCCACCGGCGGCCTTCATTCCTCTTAATATGATACCTGAAGAGTGCAGAGAGCTCTGGAGGAAGATATCGCTGTTGGATAACTTGGGCCTGATGGAGAGGCGATCAACCTCTGGGGTGGCGATCCCCGGAGCATCAGAGGGTGGTTCTGCTCCCGCCCTGAAGCCAAGAGTTGAAGTCGTAGGCAATGGCAAGGAGTTGGCCGAGCCCTCGAGCCGCAAGAGGAAGTTGAAGCATTCTGACGGGTGGTCTGTCAGACCTGCTCCATCCACGACAGCTCCTTCTCCCTGGCGGAGGAGGTCCTCGACGGCGCAACCACTCCAACATCGGCATCTCCCTGGGACGTTAGCTCCGGCCATGTGGCTCCGGTACCAGGGCCAGCTGAGGGCTCTAGGTCCGAGGGTCCTTCTAAATCATGTGGGGCCTCAACCAAGACGACACCAACGGTGGCAGCAAGCTCCGGGGAGCCTTCCGGAGCTACTATGCAAGTGGCGACAGGGTCCAGTACTAAGCGTTCGGTGAAGAGGTTCCGCGCTAGCTGGAGCGGAAGCCTTCCGAGGTAAATTTGATTTTTTTACCTCAGTTGATTGTTTTTTGTTGTAATCATATTTTGAGTTTCTTCATCCTTCATCCACAGGGTACCCAAGAAAGGTGCTGAAGCTCCGGTTCCTGCGACAGCAGCTGATGCTGTCGATGGTTTTGATCCGGCAGATCTCCCGACACTACTAAAGTGTTAGAAGAGTTTGAGGTTCGGTATGGGCGCGCGGAGATTACAGAAGTTGAGATGTTGAGTGACACAAGGGACACGAAGATTTACGTGGTTCGGGCCGCCTGAGCGTAATACCCTACTCCACGGGGTGTGTTGGCGTTGTATTGGATGTATGAGCTCAACGTCAGTTGAGAGTGTAAATTCAGCGTGTCTTTAGAGAGTGTGTCCTATGTATCGTCGGCATGTCCTTTTATAGTACAAGGGCAGGCCGTTACAAGTTAGCCTGGCCCGACATGTGGCCCCAACGGTTACTGATATTGATACACATTCAACAAGTTTAATTGCCCTTAATGACCGAGTTATGGGCTTTGACAGCACCGTTACTAGTAATTAAGGTCGTCCGATCATGTGTCATTAATATAGTATTAATGACACTTGATCGGGTCTTGAAGTCCTTGATTCCCCTTTGAAGATCCGGAGCCGTTGTGGAGTCTTCTGGAGGTTAGAGGCTGAAGATCTGACGGCTGGACACGTGGCAGCGTTGGAGCACACTGTGGGGAACAGATAGGTCTGGTGTTACCCGACACGTGTCAGTTCCGGAGCTTCCCTCGGTCTGGGGTTAGGTCCGGGGGTGCCATTTCGGTACATAGCCCGGAGCTTCCCCCTTGTGGGCGGTAGCTCCGATTTGATAGTACACGTGGCGACCCTGGGACTAACCATGTTGGAGAAGCGGGTCCGGTTATGTCTGACATGTGGGCCTCCGAAGGTCTTCAAATCAAGTAGATGACTTTCCCTTGAGATCTTTGCAATCCCAAGGTGTATATGGTACCCAGGGTACTAACAGTGGCCCCCTGGGCCCACCTCTGGGGAAGACCCCTTGGGTGAAGTCATTCCGCCGGAGGTGGGTCCATCCTTCGACTTTTGAACTGAGTCTTCAAAGGTCTTTGGATGTGTCGTTGGCGATAGTTTGGAGTTAAATACTCGCCGTGTGGCATATCCCGTGTGCGGCAAATGATATCTTTGGCGTGCGGATCTCACTCAATTGAAGGTCGCCAGTTCCCGATACGAAAATCATATCGGCTCCGCGCGCCTTGTCAGGCCACCGCCTTCGAGCTTCCCGCCTCATGATGACAACCGTTTGCCTGGGTAAGAATCTCGACTTGATCGTCGGGGTGGTCCCGGGCCCTCTTGTCATCGGCTGGGTGGAATTTTTGAGTAGTATCTTCGACTTCCTTGCGGTTTACATCCAAGCGTTGTGAGGGCTTACTTAAGGAGGAAAGCGCACACCGTCTGGAGTTCTTTACGCCTCTCATCTGATCTTGCACTCAAACTCCCAACTCGTGCTCGCTTTTCCTCTCTTGCCTTGCTGTGCTGCGATGGAGTTGGGTCTCCGCGAGAGTCGTTTGAAGACCGAAGGTGACTTGAAGAAGGTCCGGACCCTCATGGGATCGTCCCCGAAATTCTTCAACCGTCTGGTCCGCACCGGAAGAGAGCTCCCGTTCGACAAGGAGCACGCTAGCGAGATGGTGTACTTCTCTTCGTACGCCATGATGGGGTTGATCCCACCTTTTTCCTCCTTTTTCTTGATGCTGCTAGACTTTTATGGTCTGCAGCTATACCACCTTGGACCCCACTCCATTCTTCTTATGTCTATCTTCGTCAACTTCTGTGAAATGTGGGTGGGCATCCCCACCTGCATTGAACTTTTTCGGACCTTCTTCACCGTCCATACCACCGGTAGGAGTAATGAGTACCTTGGCTTCTATTACTTCGTGAAGCGCAAGAAGTGCCCATTCAAGTACCTCAGGTCGTTTCCCTCTGAAAAGTGGGATGATCGGAAGAAGGACTGGATAGTCATCCGGGTGGAGGAGCAGGAGAAGCTGGAGCTGCCCAAAGGCCTCCCCAACATCGACACTGCACTCTGGAGTGAAGCTCTGATGCTGTCGGATGCCTTCAACCCTGCTCTGACCAGGATCCGCCAGTGCGTGGAGGGAGGATTAACTCCTCAGGTGGTATTTTGCAACTTCCTGGTCAACAGGTGGGCACCGCTGATGTGGAGAGAAAAATTCGCTTGGGCCCTCAATAGCGTGATGGACGACGACCGGGTCGAGACCGGACTGAAGTCCAACATGGCGGGGGCAACCTTGGAGTTACATCTCAAAAAGTTCCAGCACGGCATCGACGTTGCGGGAGATGACTTGACCCCGCCATCAGCCTTTCTCCCTCTGAACATGGAAGTAGAGTTCAGTAGGGAGCTCCGACGGACGATGCCGGTGCTTGACGACCTTGGTGTCGTCGAGAGAAGATCGACCTCCAGGGTGGTGATCCCTGGGGCTTCCGAAGGTGGTTCCGACCCTTCCCCGAAGCCAAGGATCGAAGTCGTCAGCAAGGGCAAGGAACCGGCGGACGAACCCTTGAGCTGGAAAAGAAACTGCAGCATGCTGACGGAAGGTCCGTCAAGCCTGAAACCTCTGAATCTGCTCCTTCTTCCCGGAGGGGGAGGTCTTCTACAACTGCGGCGACTGTACCCGCAGCGGCATCTTCCCTGGGTGCTAGCTCCGGGCATGCGACTCCATCACCAGGGCCAGTTGAGGCCTCTAGGTCCAGAGGTCCTTCCCGGTCGAGGAGGGCCTCGACTAAGGAAGTGCCCGTGACTGCAACAAGTTCCGGGGGGCCTTCTGGAGCTTCCACGCCGGCGGCGGCTATGGTCAGCCCAGAACGCCCGGGAAAGAGGTTCCGCGCAAGCTGGTGCGGAAGCCTCCCGAGGTAATTTTTAATCTTTACCTCAAACGGTTGTTTTTTTGTAGTAACTGTTTTTTAAATTTCTTCATCTATCATCTGCAGCGTTCCAAAGAAGAGGAGTGAGGCTCCACCGTCAGCCACAGCAGCTGAAGTTGTGATGGCGGAAGCCTCTGCTCCTGTCCCAGTGCCGCCCCAAGTGGTGGCTGAAGCTGCGGCAGCTCCGACGCCAGCTGTCGTGGTCATGGACCTCGACTCATCCCCCAAGACTCCGATGGTAGCGCCGGACCACGGGAGAGAAGATGCGCCAGCGGCACCTGCCCCGGAGGTTGAAGCTCCGGGTTAGGGTGCTGAGATGATGGAAGCTTCGGCTGTTGAGCCGGAGGAAGCAATAATTCCGGCCCCAGAGCCGGAAATTATCGAAGCCCCGGCGGTTGAGCCGGAGGTAATTGAAGTTCCGGCGTGCGCGCCGGATGTTGAGGATGTCCCGACGGTTGGGCCAGGTACCTCTGAAGCACCAGCCGCAGAGCCAGTCGTTGCTGGAGCTCCGGCCGCAGGGCCGGTTGATATTGAAGACCTTCCGGCTCCCGAGCCGGTTGCCGTTGAAGCTCCGACCGCAGGGCCGGCTGTTGTTGAAGATCTTCCGGCGCCTGAGCCGGTCATTGCGAAGGCGTCAGCGCTCGAGCCCCCAGTAGAGGAGGTGCCCAGGCCGGAGCCAGAAGCAGTTCCTGCTCCGGGAGTGATGATGCTGGAGGTTCCCGCGGCTGAGCCGGGGTGCTCTGGTGAAGTCGCTGGCCCCCTGCCCGAGGGGACGAACGAAGATCTGGCTGCTGGTCCTTCGGAACCACTTCTGGAGGTCGGAACTTCATCAGCGGGACCCTCCTTGATGGCGACTGAGGCCATCCTGGAGGACGGCCCTGGTGCTGTGGAGGCTCAGGGGACCACTCTTGTGGAGTGGGACCCAATTTTTGTAACTGAAAACCCGCTGGAACCAGCGGAGGAGACTCCAGCAGTTCTGGATCCTATCCCGTTGTCATTGTCTATTGACAACGCCTGCTACAGTCTGTGTCAAGTTCAGCTGCCATTCTTCCACGACAGCAAGGCTCATGGAGAGGAACGCCAAACCCTTAGGAGGTGGCATAATCGGCTCTACTTCGAGACAAAGCTGGCGCAGTCAAGGCTGGCAGATGACAAAGAATGGATCAAGCAGGAGAAGGTCCGCCTGGGGTACTGGGGCAAGTTATTGGATGACAGGGAGAGCTTGACTCGCGCCCTCGACGCTCAATCCCGGGCCATTTATGAGCAGACCAAAGCAGCTAATAGTGCGGCTGATGAACACCAAGAAAGGCTTGAGGCCATTAACACTACTCTCATCAAGTGCCGGGAGGCACTTGAGGAGAGGGAGAAAAGGCTCGAAGATGAAGAGCAGAAACTCCTAGAGCTGTGGGATGACGTCTTGAGGAGGGAGGAGGAGCTCACTGAAAAGGTGGCTCTGGCTAACAAGGGCCTCGAAGAGCGCGCCAAGAAATTGGAAGAGCGCTGCGCTGAGGAGGAGGAGAAGGCTTGGGTGTGAGGGCAGGAACTCTACGATCAAGAGTGTGCCATCGCTGCCAGGGAGAAGAAGGTAAGGGGCAGGGAGAAGGACCTGGTTGACCGCCGGAACAAGATCTGCCTCCGGGAGGAGGAGCTCGGAAAACTCGAGAAGCAAGTTGCTGAAAAGATTCAGCAAAACTCCAAAGAAGTTGAGCGCCTCGCTCGCGAGAATTCTGAACTGGTGGCGGCCAAAAGATCCTTGGATGAACTGAAGGGCTTGAGGGCTGCGGACTCCCTACAGGTTTGGGAGTTCCTGGGCAAGGCCAACGACTCGCTGACACCGATGGGCTTCAGTCCCATGCGTCCGGATGATCCGGAGCCAGAGCCGGACCCGACGTTGCAAGCGCTGAGCTCGGCGGGTAGCAAACTCTCCAAGGTGGGCGACGTCATCGCAGACCAGTTGGAGGTTGAGGGGCAATCCCTGGCAAAGAACATCGCAGAGTATGTGCTGACGTGCTACACCAGTCGGAATCCCCAATTCCCTCTGGACCCGATGCTTGAAGGTCCCGTCGAAGGAGAAGGTGAAGCCGCCCGAGCCAATGTGTTAGAGGTTTCTCAGAAGGTCCCCCAATTCTTCCATATGGTCTAGGACCATCTTTGTAGCTCCCAGTTGTATTCTCTCTTTTTCTTCCTCAATTTTGTAATCCCTTGTCTCCAGATGAATGAAATCCCCAAATTTTTGTGAATTTCACTTTTTGTCTTCAACACTTTTGTCTTCACTTGCCTCCTGGTAGATGTACACAATTTGATTGTGAACATGTACCAAGAGGATATTGTGTTTTGTTGAAGATTCATTTGCTTCGAACTTGTAGAGTGTAGGTCCGAAGTCTTCGATAGTGAAGGCCCCCTGAGGTTGTCGGAGCTTAGAAGCTCCGGCATTGTCGATCGTCAGAGCTTAGTAGTTCCGACAATAGTCCCTATCAACACGTAGAGCATCGATAGTTAGTCCTCCGGGGTGTCGGAGATTAGTAGTTCTGGCAGTGACCTTTACCAACGTGTAGTTTGTTGGTAGCAGACTCCGCTTGCGGGGTCTTCTCACCATCGTTTATTTTGCGTCGACGGCTGGCCCCCCTAGCTTTACCGGAGCTTGGTTGCTCTGGTGATGCTCGTTTTCAATGTTTAACATCGATTACAAGCCACCTAGGGGGAGTCGAGCTTAGTTAGCTCCGTCTTTTCTCCATTAACGTGGATTTTTTATTTTTCCTGCACACTGAAGCCAAGAAAAATAGTATAATTCGTTCCTTGCCTATAACTTCGTCGCGGCTTACGATTCCCAAGAGAGTTTTAGTTCAAACACGATTCTGAATACAACCGAATGCATTGTCTTTTCTCCCAGATCTAATTGTACTTGGACCTGCCTTACTTCGGCTTGCCGAGGTGTAGGTAGAGTGGCGTACTTAGGGTGCTTGACCAGGCTAAGTCGATAGCACACTCCGGCCCTAGGTTGGCTTGGCGGCATTATGGCGAGTGGGCCATAAACAATATTTGAATCTAGAAGAATTGACAATACAGCTCGAATCGTATATGAACCAGTCGAACTAAAATTTCTTAAGAATTTGCACGTCTTTGTTATAGACAAGAAAGAGAAAAATAAAAAATGTTGAGCCTGCACAAAATAAATGCATGTGGAGTCTGTTTCACATGAAGATGTCTTTCATTATAGGTCCGGGGTACAGGGGAAACAAGTACACTCTTAGGGTACGGAACCAGGATAAGCGTGTTTAATTTCTCGTTTGACCTAGGGTAGCTAGCCACACTTTTAGTCCTGAGACTGCGGCAAGTGTTGCATGAACTTTGCGGACCTTCCGGGAAAGGTCCGGCTCTTCTCCCGGAGGAACTACGCGACTCTGTACAATGACTCTATAACATACACCTCAAGTTACTACAGACTCACCTCCGTGATATTAAGTGTAGAACTCACGAAGGTGCTCAATGTTCCAAGGATTTGAGAGAGGTGTCCCATCCTCGGTAGCCAAGCGAACGCTTCCGGGACGGGATACTTTAATCACTCAGAAGGGTCCCTCCCAGCTGGGGGAGAGTTTGTTTAATCCTTCTCTGGATTGTATTCTCCGTAGCACCAGATCGCCTTCCTCGAGCTGTCGGTTGTGTACATGCCGCTGATGATAGCTCCGAAGGGCTTGGCGGTATCGGGCATTCCAAACAGCTGCTTGGCACCTTCCCTCCTCAAGGAGGTATAGGTCTTCACGCCGGAGCTGGTCCCGCGTGGCTTCGTCGAAGGTCCGGACCCGGAGTGACCCCAAGGTGATTTCTGGAGGAAGGATTGCTTCAGCTCCATACACCAGGAAGAAGGGTGTCTCTCCAGTTGACCGGTTTGGAGTTGTCCTGTTGGCCCATAAAGTGGGCGGAAGCTCTTCAATCCAGTTGGCTCCATGTTTTTTCAAGCGCTCATAGGTGCACGTTTTGAGTCCTTTAAGGATTTTAGCATTTGCTCTCTTGGCTTGGCCATTGCTTGCTGGGTGAGCTACGGAGGCGTAGCAAACTTGAATGTCGAGGTCTTCGCAATATCCTTGAAATACAGAGCTTGTGAATTGGGTCCCATTATTAGTGATGATTTTGTTTGGGACTCCAAATCTGCATACAATGGACTGCAAAAAGTTGATAGCAGATTGCTTGTTGATTGTCACAACTGGAGTTGCTTCCGGCCACTTGGTGAACTTGTCAATGGCAACGTACAGGAACTTGTAACCTCCGACCCATTAAAAAAAAACAAGTCTCTATTTGCGGATTGCGTTATGAATTTTGACAGATTTAATACAATGCTGCTTGGACAACATCAATGCTTTTAGTACTGTCAGCTCTCGGGAAAGGTCCCAAGATGTCCATCCCCCATACAGCGAAGGGCCATGTAGGAGGTATCATTTGTAGGGGCTGAGTCGGTGTGTGAATTTGCTTTGCATGAAATTGACATGCTTCGCATTTCTTCACTAGCTCAGTTGCATCCTGGAGTGCTGTAGGCCGGTAGAAGCCATGCCGAAAGGCTTCACCAACCAGCGTGCGAGAAGACGCGTGGTTCCCACACTCGCCTCCATGGATTTCTGCGAGGAGCTCGCAGCCTTCTTCCCTTGTGATGCACCGCATTAGGATGCCATTGGCACCGCGCCGGTAGAGATCCCCTTCTACCAACATGTATCTCTTAGCCAATCTGACTACCCGGTCAGCAGATACATCATCATCATGAAGGATGTTGTCTTTCAAGTAGTTCCGGATCTCCGAGATCCATGCATCGGAACTAACTTGAGCATTTGAGTCTTGCGTGCTGGGTTGCTCGGAGCTTCCAGCAGAACCAACGACCCTTGATGGCTGCCATGGTAACAGGGCCATCGGGACCGTCAGCTTCGGGATGCTGATCTCCCCCCTTCGCTCAGTTCGGCGGGCTGAGCTGTGGGTTTTGACAACCTCCGGACAAAAGTTCCGTCAGGAGCCGGAGCTCCGGTTGACGCTTTCGTCGAGAGTTCGTCGGCTTCAGTGTTGTGGGCACGCTGGACATGGTGGAGATCTAGGACTTCGAAGTCCTTTTGAAGCCTCTGGACTTCAAGGAGGTAAGCAGCTAGCTGGAGATTGTTGCAGGAGCATTCACCCTTCACTTGCTTAATGATGAGCTGTGAATCTCCCTTGACCAGCAGTTGCTTGACACCGTATGACAGTGCCACCCTTAGTCCGTAAATGAGTGCTTCATATTCGGCCATGTTGTTGGTCGCCTTGAAGTCAAGGTGTACCATGCATTTTACCTTCTCTCCGGTTGGTGCGAGGAGAAGGATTCGAACTCCGGACCCCTGCTTTTGCATGGAGCCGTCGAAGTAGAGGGTCCAGTGAGGCTCGGTGAAGACCGGAGCCTTGTGTTCTGGCTTCTGCTCGCTGGAGCCCCCAGGGTTTGATGGAGAGGGAGTCCATTCCGCCATGAAGTCTGCCAATGCTTGACTCTTGATTGCTTGCCTTGAAATGAATTCGAGATCGAATTCGGCCAATTCCGCTGCTCACTTTGCAATATTCCCAGTTGAGTTGGCATTATGCAAGATTGCTCGAATTGGGTAAGAAGTCACCACTGAGATCTTGTGAGCTTGGAAATAATGGCGAAGCTTCCTGGAGGCAATAAGAACTGCATAGAGCAGCTTATGCACCTCTAGGTATCGAGTCTTGGCGTCATGAAGTACTTCACTAATGAAGTACAATGGGCGCTGGATGGTCCGCACCCTACCAGAGGGGCCCGGAGCTTCCTCTTCATTGATCCGGATCCTCCCGGAGGGGTCCAGATTTTCTTCGGGGACTTCCGGGTCCTTGCTGGAGGAACCCGGAGCTTCTTCAGAAGCGACCTGGACCCTCCCGGAGGGGTCTGGGTCTTCTGTAGTAACTTCTTGTAGATTCAAGTCTGGGAGCTGTGACCCAGACTCACTTTCAGGAACCTCCAGACCCTCCTGAAGGGGTCTGGACTCCTGAGTATGGGATGGTTCTGGTCTCTCCGCAACCAGGACCATACTGACTACTTCGTCAGTGGCTGAAATGTAAAGCAACAAAGGCTCACCAGGGTTCGGAGCTACCAAAATTGGTAGGGTGGTGACGAGCTGTTTTAGCTCCTGGAACGCCTTTTCTGCTTCTTCAGACCATTGGAATGGTCCGGACTTCCTTAATAACTTGAAGAAGGGGAGTGCACGTTACGCCAGTCTTGAAATGAACCAGCTGAGGGCTGCTAGACATCCAGTTAGCTTTTGGACATCTTTGATGCGGGCTGGTGGCCGCATGTCTTCAATGGCTTTGATCTTCGCTGGATTAGCTTCTATGCCCCGGCGACTTACCAAGAAACCAAGAAGTTTTCCAGAGCTAACCTCGAAGACACACTTGTCTGGATTTAGCTTTGTGCGGGTGACCCGCAGCTTGTCAAAGACAGCTTGCAAGGTGTCAAGGAGTGACTCCTTGTTCTTGACCTTGACCACGATGTCGTCGACGTACACTTCCACTATGTCTCTAATGAGTTCTTCAAAGGTTTTGTACATAGCTCGTACAAAGGTTGAAGCTGCATTCTTGAGACCAAATGGCATGGCTGTATAACAGTACAATCCATCTACTGTGATGAAAGAGGTATGCTCTTCATCTTCCCTAGACATTCTGATTTGATGATACCCAGAATATGCGTCTAGGAAACAAAGTAATTCACACCCGGAGGTGGAATCCACTATCTGATCTATTCTAGGTAATGGGAATGGATCTTTTGGACATGCCTTATTTAGTGTTGTGTAGTCGATACACATACGAAGCTTCCCGACGGCCTTGGGCACAACGACTGGGTTTGCGAGCCATTTTGGATGGAAGACTTCTCGGATGAATCCAGCTTCGAGCAACTTCTTCAATTCATGTCGAATGAAGTTCTGTCGCTCTACGGATTGCTTCCAAGGCTTCTGATGCACAGGCTGGGCGTCAGGGTAGATCTTCAGATTGTGCTCAATCACTTCCCTGGGGATCCTAGGCATTTGTGACGGTTGCCAGGCAAACACGTCGACATTAGCCCAGAGGAATGCGATGAGCGCGAGTTCCTATTTGTCGTTCAATCCCCCCGATATACGGGTGGTCTGAGCGGCATCGGAACCGATTTGGACGACTTTGACGGGAATGTCGGTGTCGCCGCTTGGCTGCACATGAGGTGCAGAAGTCGAGCCTCTCTGACGAATGCTCGGGGGTTTTGGAGCTTGTCCTGCCTTGAGTCCTCCTCTTGCGCTGTAGTAAGCGCATGGAGTTCTTCCAGAGCAGTTACTCCGGCAGTACGATCTCCGCGGATCCGAAGAACGCCTACTGGTGTTGGCATCTTTAACACCAGGTAACCATAATGAGAAGCTGCCATGAATTTGTACAAGGCAGGCCTACCCAAGATGGCATTGAAGGGTAAGTTGATCTGAGCAACGTCAAAGACCAACTTCTCGGTGCGATACTTCTCCCGGGTCCCGAAGGTAATGGGGACGGTAATAGCTCCGAGTGGTGTAATGGCTCCCGGAACTACTCTGGAGAAAGGTCGGGAGGGGTGGAGATCCGAAGGTCGGAGCTGAAGCTTGGTAAAAGCTTTGAAGCTTATGAGGTTGAGCCCCGAACCTCCGTCTACCATGACATGGTGGAGCTGGATGTTATTGATGGTAGGAAATACCATCAAAGGTAGCTGACCTGCTCCAACCATGCTTCGAGGGCAGTCCGAAGCATCAAAAGTGATGGTTGTGTCCATCCACTTTCGATGATGCTCCGCCCTGGCTGTAGGAGCTACAGCAGCCATGTCCCGACGCATAGTCTTGATGACGCGCCGGGAGGTGATGTCCCATGATCCACCAAAAATGGTGTTCATGGTCTTCCGACGCTCGTTGTCAGAGACGTCGGAATCGTCGTCGACGGAGGTGTAGATGGCCTTCAGGACCTTTTTGGGATCCTGAAAACCTAACTCCTCTTCAGCCGGAGCTTCGTCAACTTTTTGTTTTCCTTCCCTCTGTCGGAAAGGAGCTTCTTCCCAGCGCTTGTTGTAGCGCTCGGCAAGGTTTTGGACCACCTGGCAGTCTTCCAAACTGTGGCTGTCCGTTTTGTGAAATGGACACCACACCTTGGGTTTGCCACCGACATCAGAAGACGGTCGAGTTCGCTTCTCAGGGTGTGGCACCCGGCCACCCGGAGCTGCAGCAGCTGCAGCATTGGATGCACTGGCCGACGGCTTCTTCTTGCCGTTGGTCCTTTTCTTCTTCTTGCCACTCCCGGAGGTAGCGGCTTCTCCTTTGGAGGATTTCTTGTGATCCTCTTGAGTTGGTTTGGAGTGCGTTCCACGACCCTCCGCAGCTCTGGCACATTTGTCAGCCAAGCTGAAGGGTTCCGTGACACTTGTAATCTCCTTGATCGCCAGTTTCTTCAGCATCTTCTTATCTCGCACCCCTGTCTAAATGCCACGATGACAGAGGCGCTAGAGATAGAAGTGATAGTGTTTCGTACCTGAGAGAATCTCTGGATGAATGACTGCAGGGATTCTCCTCCTTTTTGCACAACTGCAAAAAGGTCCAGTTCGATGCCTGGTCGGGTGTAAGAACTCCCGAAGTTGGCGGTGAACTGCCGGCACAACTCCTCCCAACTGCTGATGGAGTTGGGTGGAAGGCTCATAAACCAGGACCTGTCGGTCCCAGTTAAAGCCAATTGGAAATAATTGGCCATTACGGCCTCATTTCCTCCAGCTGCCAAGATACCATTGGAGTAAATCTGAAGAAATTCGACAGTATTGACGGTCCCGTCGAACTTCTCTGGCAGGTGAGGCCGGAACTTCTGTGGCCACCTGACCATACGCAGATGCATGGCCAGGGTTGAACAGCCTCCTCCTACTCCTTCAGGAGCAGGAATGTCCTGAGCTTCTCGTCTTTCACGAGCACGCTCAATATGGACTCGGCCGTCTTGTTGGCGATATCGGCGATCAAGCTCCGCCCGGAGGTCATGAGTTGAAAGCCTTGATACCGTGTGAGTGCGTCGTGCCCCGGAGGGCAACGATGTCACCTGCTGTGATGCAGCACATCTCCTGTTATTGGAAACGTGCGGACCAAGTCTGCCAGACAAGGTCCATCGCTGCTACGGGGCCCGTCCTGAAGGAGGAGGACACTGGTTGCTGATGCGGTCGGCTGCTGCTGCAACCAAGTGTTCCACATCGGCCCTCCACTGCTCCATTGCATCCCGGGATGCGTCCGGAGGTGGTGGGCGCTGAAGAAGAGCACTTGCTGCATGAAGCGCGTGTTCCGGGTTGTCAAGATTCGCCGATGCAGTGATTGACGCCGGTGCACCATCGCGTTGTCCAGCTTGATTTGCTGGTGGAGGCGGCGGTGGTGGAAGTGTGACTCCTGCTGGAACCGTGGTTCCTGCTGGTGGCTGCATATTGGAGGGATTACCCCCAACAGCTTGAACCGCAGGATGACCATTGAATGATCCAGCGGCTGAGTTCACCATTCTTGAAATCTCTGGCCCCCCTACCTGGCGCGCCCACTGTCGATGGTTTTGATCCGGCAGATCTCCCGACACTACTAAAGTGTTAGAGGAGTTTGAGGTTCGGTATGGGCGCGCGAAGATTCCAGAAGGTGAGATGTCGAGTGAAACAAGGGATACAAAGATTTACGTGGTTCGGGCCGCCTGAGCATAATACCCTACTCCACGGGGTGTGTTGGTGTTGTATTGGATGTATGAGCTCAACGTCAGTTGAGAGTGTAAAGTCAGCGTGTCTCCGGAGAGTGTGTCCTATGTATCGTCGGCCTGTCCTTTTATAGTACAAGGGCAGGCCGTTACAAGTTAGCCTAGCCCGACATGTGGCCCCGGCGGTTACTGATATTGATACACATTCAACACGTTTAATTGCCCTTAATGACCGAGTTATGGGCTTTGACAGCACCGTTACTGGTAATTAAGGTCGTCCGATCGTGTGTCATTAATATAGTGTTAATGACACTTGATCGGGTCTTGAAGTCTTTGATTCCCCTTTGAAGATCCGGAGCCATTGTGGAGTCTTCTGGAGGTTAGAGGCTGAAGATCCAATAGTTGGACACGTGGCAGCGTCGGAGCACACTGTGGGGAACAGATAGGTCCACTGTTACCCGACACGTGTCAGTTTTGGAGCTTCCCTCGGTCTGGGATTAGGTCCGGGGTGCCATTTCGGTACATAGCCCGGAGCTTCCCCCTTGTGGGCGGTAGCTCCGGTTTGATAGTACACGTGGCAACCCTGGGACTAACCATGTTGGAGAAGTGGGTCCGGTTATGTCTGACATGTGGGCCTCCGAAGGTCTTCAAATCAAGTAGATGACTTTCCCTTGAGATCTTTGCGATCCCAAGGAGTATATGGTACCCAGGGTACCGACAGATACTATGCAGGCGGAAGCTCCGCCTATAGTTTCAGCGCCGCCCCAAGAGGTGGCTGAGGCCGCGGCAGCTCCGGCGCCAACTGTTGTGATCCTTGACCTCGAGTCATCCCTTGAAGCTCCCGTGGTGGCGCCATACCACGGGATTGAAGATGTACCAGCGGCACCAGCACCGAAGGTTGAAGCTCCAGTTTTGGATGTTTGATGGCGGACGCTCCGGCCTCAGAGCCGGAGGTTGTTGCTGTTCTGGCCCTAGAGCCGCACGTTGTTGAAGTCCCGGTTGTGGAGACGGGTGTTGATGAAGTTCTGGTGCCTGAGTCAGTTGTCGCAGAAGTGTCGGAGCCCGAGCCGGCAGAAGTCGAAGCGCTGGCGCCTGAACCAGCAGCGGAGGAGGCGCCAACACCAGAGCCGGAAGTGGCCTTAGCTCCGGCCGAATGTTCAACGCCTGCCCCTGAGGTGGTGGTTTCGGAGGTGCCCTTGCCTGAGCCAAAGTGCCAAGACGAAGCAACTATTCCTCCGCCTGAGGAACCGATTGCTAATGATCTGGTGGTGGGACCTTCGGAGCCAACTCCGGAGGTAGGAACTTCTGTTGCAGGACCTTCCTCGGCAGTGGCCGAGGCTATCCCTGAGGGCGGCCCTAGTGCTGCGGAAGCTCAGGGTACCACTTTTGTATAGTGGGACTCGATTTTTGTTATGGGGAACCCGCTGGAGCCAGCGGAGAAGACCCCGACAGGTCCGGAGCCAGTCCCTTTGTCGCTGTCAATTTACAACGCCTGCTCCAGCCTTCGTCAGGTCCAGCTGGCCTTTTACCAAAACTGCAAGGCCCTCGAGGATGAGCGCCACACCCTTAGGATGTGGCACAACTGACTCCAATTCGAGACCATGTTGGTGCAGACGAGGCTCGCTGACGACAAGGAGTTGGTGAAAAGGGAGAAGGTTCGGTTGGAGTACTGGGGTCAGCTGCTGGATGAGAGGGAAAGCATGATGCGATCCCTCGACAACCAGTCTCAGGCCATCCACGAACAGGCCATGGCTGCTACTGAAGCAGCGAGTGACCGCCAAGATAAGCTCAGCGCCATCCATGACAGCCTCGTCAAGAGTCGGGAGGCTCTTGAGGAGTGGGAGAAAAAGCTCGAGGATGAAGAGCAAAAACTCCTGGAGCTATGGGATGACCTCGTGAAGAGGGAGGAGGAGCTTACTCAGAGGCTGACTCTGGGTGACAAGAGCCTCACAGAGCGCACCAAGAAGCTAGAGGAGCGCTGCGAGAAAGAGGAGAAGAAGGCCTGGCAGCAAGGATAGGACCTCAACAAGAGGGAAAATGAAATTGCTGCTAGGGAGAAGAAAGTGCGGGGCCGGGAGAAAGACCTTGTCGACTGACAGAACAAGATCCACCCCCGTGAAGAGGAGCTTGGTAAACTCGAAAGGCAAGATGCTGAAAAGATCTAGCAGAACTCTAAAGAGGTTGAGCGCCTTGCCCGGGAGGATTCAGAGCTTGAGGCGACCAAGAGGTCCCTGGAAGAGATGCGAGCCTCAGGGGCTACGGAGTCCCAACAAGTATGGGACTTCTTGGGCAAAGGCAATGACGCACTGATGCCGCTGGGCTTCAGTCCAATGCGCCTGGATGATACAGAGCTAGAGCAGGACCAGGCATTGCAGGCGTTGAGCTCGGCGGGCAACAAGCTCAACAAGATGGGCGATGCCATCATGGACCAGTTGAGGACCGAAGGGCAATCCCTGGCGAAGAACATCGTAGAGTACATGCTGACGTGCTACACAAGTCGGGACCCTCACTTCCCACTCGACCTGGTGCCTGAAGGCCCCATCGATGGAGAGGGAGATGCCGCCAAGTCTAGCGTGTTGGAGGTTGCCCAGAAGGTTGCCTCATTCTTCCGTAGGATATAAGACTTTCTCTTTGTAGCTCCTGCTTGTATCTTCTCTTCTTTTCTCCAATTTTGTAATCTCTTGTCTCCAGATTAATGAAATCCAATAATTTTATGAATTTCATTTTTTGTCTCCAACACCTTTGTCCCACATGGCCCCCTAGTAGATGTACACAATTTGTTTGCAAACATGTACCAAGAGAATGTAGCATTTTGTTGAAGACTTGCGTGCTTCGAACCTGTAGTTTGTAGGTCTGAAGTCATCAATGGTAGGGGCCCCATGAGGTTGTCGGAGCTTAGTAGCTCCAGCAGTGACCCTTGTCAACACGTAGAGCATCGACAATTAGTCCTATGGGGTTGTCGGAGCTTGGTAGCTCCGACAGCGACCACTGTGAACATGCGTTGCGTCGACAGCAGACCCCACTGGGGAGTCTTCCTATCATATTTTCTTCATGTTGACGGCTGGCCACCTGGATTTGCCTGAACATGGTAGCTCCAACAACACCTGCTATCAATGTTTAAAACATCGATATCAGGTCACCTTAGGGGCTGTTTGATCTTTGATAGCTCTGGCTTCATCCACCATCGTTATGAGATCTTTATGTTTACTGCACACTGAAGTCAAGAAAAACAGTAAAATCCGTTTCTTATCTATAAGTCATTTGCGGCTTATTATTCCCGAAAGAGATTTTAGATCGACAGCAATTATGTATACAATCAAGCGCATTTGTTTGCTTTCTTCAGGTCCAATCGTTTCTGGACTCGCCTTACTTCGGCCTGCCGAGGTGTAGGTAGAGTGGCGTACTTAGGGTGTAGGACCAGGCTAAGTCGATAGCACACTCCGAACCTAGATTGGCTTGGCGGCATTCAAGCGAGTAGGACATTCAATAATATTAAGACCCGAAAGAATTAACAAAGCAACTTGAATTATATATGAATTGGTCGAGCTAAAGTTTCTTGAGAATTGAACAACTTCGTTATAGACAAGAAAGACAAAAATAAAAAATATTGAGCTCGTACAAATAAATGCACGTGTAGTCTATTTTCACATTATGATGTAACAAGTACACTCTTAGGGTACGGAACCAGGCTAAGTGTGTTGTGTTTCCCGTTTGACCCAAGGTAGATAGCTACACTTTTAGTTCTGAGACCGTGAAAAGTGTTGCCTGAACTTTGCGGACCTTCCAGGAAAGGTCTGGCTGTTCTCCCGAAGGATCTACCCGACTTTGTACAATGACTCTATAACATACATCACATGTAACTACAGACTCACCTCCGTAATATTAAGTGTAGAACTTACGGAGGTTCTCAATGTTCCAAGGATTAGGGAGAGGTGTCCCATCCTCGGTTGCCAAGCGAACGCATCCAGGACGGGATACTTTGATCACTCAGAAGGGTCCTTCCCAGCTGGAGGAGAGTTTGTTTAACCCTTCTTGAGTTTGTAATCTCCGTCTTACCAGATCACCTTCCTCGAGCTCTCGGCTATGAACATGCCTTTGGTGATAGCGTCGAAGAGCTTGTCGGTATCGGGCATTCCGAACAGCTGCTTGACACCTTTCCTCATCAACGAGGTCGAGGTCTTCATGCCGGAGCTTGTCGTGCGTGGCATCATCGAAGGTCCGGAACCGGAGTGACCCCAAGGTGATTTCCGGAGGAAGGACTGCTTCAGCTCCGTACACCAGGAAGAAGGGTGTCTCTCTAGTCGTTGACCAGTTTGGAGTTGTCTTGTTGGCCCACAGTGTGGGCGGAAGCTCTTCGATCCAGTTGGCTCCATGTTTTTTCATGCACTCATATGTGCGCGTCTTGAGTCCTTTTAGGATTTTTGCATTTGCTCTCTCCGCTTGGCCATTGCTTGCCGGGTGAGCTACAGAAGCGCAGCTGACCTGAATGCCGAGGTCTTCGCAATATCCTT
Organism: Tuctoria greenei; assembly: GCA_036927565.1. Lineage (NCBI taxonomy): Eukaryota > Viridiplantae > Streptophyta > Magnoliopsida > Poales > Poaceae > Tuctoria > Tuctoria greenei. Next base: position 131,965,943 of record JAYESD010000005.1, on the reverse strand, counting down.
GGAACGCAGAGCTTGTAAATTGGGTCCCGTTGTCAGTTATGATCTTGTTTGGGACTCCAAATCTGCATACTGTGGACTGCAAGAAGTTGATAGCTGATTGCTTATTTATTGTCACAACTGGAGTTTCTTACGGCCAATTGGTGAACTTGTCGATGGCAAAGTACAGGAACTTGTAACCTCCGACAACTCTTGGGAAAGGTCCCAAGATATACATCCCCCACATAGCGAATGGCCATGTAGGAGGTATCATTTGTAGGGGTTGAGTTGGTGTGTGAATTTGCTTTGCATGGAACTGGCATGCTTCACATTTCTTCACTAGATTGGTTGCATCCTGGAGTGTTGTAGGCCAGTAAAAACCATACCGAAAGGCTTTACTGACCAACGTGCAGGAAGACGCGTGGTTCCCACACTCGCCTCCATGGATTTCCGCGAGGAGCTTGCAGCCTTCTTCCCTTGTAATGCACCGCATTAGGACGCCGTTGGCACCACACCGATAGAGATACCCTTCTACACATTGTCTTTAGGAAGGAAATAGTCTTTCAAGTAGCTCCAGATCTCCGAGATCTATGCATCGAAGCTAACTTGAGCATTTGAGTCTTGTGTGTTGGGTTGCTCAGAGCTTCCAGCAGCACCTACGACCCTTGATGGATGCCATGGTAATAGGGCCATTGGGACCGCCAGCTTCGAGGTGCTGGTCTTGCCCCCTTTGCTCAGTTCGGCAGGATGAGCTATTGATCTTGACAATCTCCGGACAAAGGTTCCGTTGAGAGCTGGAGCTCCGGTTGAAGCATTCGTCGAGAGTTCATCGACTTCAGCATTGTTGAGATGGTGTACATGGCAAAGATCAAGGATGTCGAAGTCCTTCTAAAGCTTCTGGACTTCATGTAGGTATGTAGCTAGTTGAGTGTTGTTGCAGCAGCATTCACCTTTGACTTGTTTTATGATGAGTTGCGAATCACCCTTTACCAACAGCTGCTTGACACCAAATGATAGGGCCACCTTGAGCCCATAGATTAGTGCTTCATACCCCGCCATGTTGTTGGTCGCTTGGAAGTCAAGGTGAACCATGTATTTAACCTTCTCCCCGGTCGGAGCGAGCAGAAGGACTCCAGCTCCAGCCCCCTGATTCTTCATAGAGCCATTGAAGTAGAGAGTCCAGTGAGGCTTGGTGAAGACCGAAACCTTGGGTTCCGGCTTCTTCTCACTGGGGCCCCCAGGATTTGATGGAGAGGGGGTCCATTCCGCCATGAAGTCGGCCAATGCTTGACTCTTGATCGCTTGTCTTGGGACGGATTCAAGGTCGAACTCGGCTAATTCCACTGCCCACTTTGCAATGTTCCCAGTAGAGTTGGGGTTATGCAAGATTGCGCGCAGTGGATAAGAGGTCACCACTGAAATCTTGCGAGCTTTGAAGTAATGTTGAAGCTTCCCAGAGGCAATAAGAACTGCATAGAGCAGCTTATGCACCTCCAGGTATTGAGTTTTGGCGTCAAGGAGTATTTCACTGAAGAAGTACACTAGGCATTGGACTGTCCGGACCCTCCCGAAGGGGCTCGGATCTTCCCCCTCATCAACCCTGACCCTACCGGAGGGGTCCAAACCTTCTTCGAGGACCTCTGGGATCCTGATGGTGGAACCCGGAGCTTGTTCGGAAGTGACCCGAACCTTCCAAGAGGGGTCCAGATCTTCTCGTTCAGTAACAGTGACTCCTCCACTTGAAGGAGGTGGCTCCACTGGCATCTCGCCATGAGGATCCGGGTCTAAGAGTTGGGACCCAGACTCGCCTTCAGGTAGCTTCGGACCCTCCCGGAGGGGTCTAGACTCCTGAAGTGGGTATGGTTCTGGTCTTTCCGCAACCAGGACCATGCTGACAACTTCGTAAGTTGTTGAAATGTAAAGCAGAAGTGGCTCACCAGGATTCAGAGCTACCAAAGTTGGTAGAGTGGTGAGGAGCTGCTTTAGCTCTTGGAAAGCCTTTTCTGCTTCTTCAGACCATTGGAATAATCCGGACTTCCTCAATAATTTGAAGAAGGGTAGTGCCCGTTCCGCCAGTCTTGAGATGAACCAGCTGAGGGAAGCTAGACATCCAGTCAGCTTCTGGATGTCCTTGATGCAGGTTGGTGGCCGCATGTCTTCAATTGCTTTAATCTTCGCTGGATTTGCTTCTATTCCTCGGTGGTTCACCAAGAATCCAAGAAGCTTTCCAGAGCTAACCCCGAAGACACACTTGTCCGGGTTCGACTTCGTGCGTGTGATTTGCAACTTTTCGAAGACAGCTTGCAAGGTGTCAAGGAATGACTCCTTGTTCTTGATCTTGACGACGATGTCATCAACGTACACTTCCACTACATCTCTGATGAGCTCTCCAAAAGTTTTGTACATAGCTCATACAAACGTTGAAGCAGCATTTTTTAGACCAAACGACATGGCAGTGTACAATATAATCCATCTACTGTGGTGAAGGAAGTACGCTCTTCATCTTCCCTAGACATTCTGATTTGGTGATACCCATAATATGCGTCTACAAAACACAGTAATTCACACCCGGAGGTGGAATCCACTATCTGATCTATTCTGGGTAGTGGGAATGGATCCTTCGGACACGCCTTATTCAGTGTAGTGTAGTCGATACACATCCGAAGCTTCTCGTCTGCCTTAGGTACAATGAATGGATTTGCCAACCATTTTGGGTGGAAGACTTCTCGGATGAATCCAGCTTCGAGCAACTTCTTCACTTCTTGACGTATGAAGTTTTGTCGCTCTACTGACTGCTTCTGAGGCTTCTGATGTACAGTCCGAGCATCGGGATAAATCTTCAAATCGTGCTCAATCACTTCCCTAGGGATCCCAGGCATTTGTGACGGTTGCCAAGCAAACACGTCGACATTAGCCCAGAGGAAACTGACGAGCGCGAGTTCCTATTTGTCATTCAGACCTCCCGATATATGAGTGGTCTGAGCGGCGTCGGAACCGATTTGGACGACTTTAACGGGAATTCAGTGTCGCCGCTTGGTTGCACACGAGGTGCAGAGGTTGAGCCTCGATGAGGAATGCTCGGGGGTTTCGGAGCTTGCTCCTTTCCGAATTCTTCCTCCTGCGTTGTAGCAAGCGCATGGAGTTCTTCCAGAGCAATAACTCTGGCGGTGCGATCTCCGTAGATCCGGAGAACACCTGCTAATGTTGGCATCTTGAACACCAAGTAGCCATAATGAGCAACAGCCATGAGTTTGTACAAGGCTGGTCTGCCCAAGATGGCGTTGAATGGTAAGTTGATCTGCACCACATCGAAGATCAACTTCTCGATCTTGTAATTCTCCCAAGTCCCAAAGCTCACTGGGAGGGTAATGGCTCCGAGTGGAGTGATGGCCCCCGGACCTACTCCGGAGAAAGGTCGGGAGGGGCGAAGGTCCAAAGGTCGGAGCTAAAGCTTGACGAAAGCTTCGAAGCTTATGAGGTTCAGCCCGAAACCTCCGTCCACCATTACATGGTGGAGTTGGATGTTGTTGATGGTCGGAGATACCATCAATGGGAGTTGGCCAGCTCCGATTATGTTCTGAGGGCAGTCCGAAGCATCGAAGGTCATGGCAGTGTCCATCCAGTTCTGGTGCGGCTCCGCCCTGGTGGTAGGAGCTACATAGTCCATGTCCCGCCGCATTGTCTTGATGACATGGCGGGAGGTGATATCCTACGAACCACCAAAGATGGTGTCCATGGTCTTCCGACGCTCGTTTTCGGAGACGTCGGAGTTGTCATCAATGGAGGTGTATACAGCTTTCAAGACCTTTTTAGGGTCTTGAAAGCCTAACTCCTCTTCAGCCGGAGCTTTGTTGACTTTTTGTTTTCCTTCCCTTTGACAGAAAGGAACTTCTTCCCGGCGCTTGTTGTAGCGGTCGACAAGGTTATGTACCTCTCAACAACCTTCCAGGTTGTGGCTATTCGTATTGTGTATGGGACACCACATCTTGGAGCTGCCATCGTCTTCAGACGACGGCCAAGGTCGTTTCTCGTGGCGTGGCCCCCGGCCACCCGGAGCTGTAGCCGCTGCAATAGTAGGTGTGCTGGCCGACGGCTTTTTCTTGTCGTTGGACTTTTTCTTCTTCTTACCACTCCCGGACGTAGTGGCTTCACCCTTGGAGGACTTTTTTTTGTCCTCCGGAGGTGGTTGGGAGTGCATTTCACGGCCCTCTGCAGCTTTGGCGCACTTGTCTGCCAAATTGAAGAGTTCCGTGACGCTGGTGACTTCCTTGGTCGCCAGCTTCTCCAGCATCTTCTTGTCTCGCACGCCCTGTCTGAATGACACAATAACAGAGGCACTTGAGATAGAAGGTATGGTGTTTCGTACCTCGGAGAACCTCTGGATGAAGGATCACAGGGACTCTCCCCCCTTCTACTTGACAGCAAAAAGGTCAAGTTATGTGCCTGGTCGGGTATATGAGCTCTCGAAGTTGGCAGTGAACTATTGGCACAACTCCGCCCAACTGTTGATGGAGTCAGGCGGAAGGCTCGTGAACCAAGACCTAGCGGTCCCAGTTAAAGCCACGGGGAAATAATTGGCCATCATGGCCTCATTGCCTCCAGCTGCAAGGATAGCGGTGGAGTAGATTTGAAGAAATTCGGCGGGATTGACAGTCCTGTCAATTTTCTCTGGCAGGTGAGGCTAGAACTTCTGCGACCATCTGACCATGCGTAGGTGCATGGCCAGGGCAGAAAAGCCTCCTCATACTCCCTTGGGAGCAGGACTGTCCCGAGCCTCTCGCCTCTCGCAAGCACTCTCGATATGGACGCGACCGTCTTGTTGATGGTAACGGCGATCAAGCTCCAACCGGAGGTCGTGATTCGAAAGCCTGGTTACCATGTGGATACGTCGCGCCACGGAAGGCAGCGATGTTGCCTGTTGAGATGCAACATGCCTCCTGTGCTGTGAAGCATGCGGACCAAGTCTACCCGACACGGTCCGATGCTGCAACGGGGCCCGCCCTGAGGGGGGAGAACCTTGGTTGCTGATGCGATTGGCTGCTGCTGTAACCAAATGTTCCACATCAGCTCTCACTGCTCCATTGCACCCTGGGATGCTCCTGGAGGCGGTGGACGTTGGAGAAGAGCACGCGCAGCATGCAGTGCATGTTCAGTGTTGTTGTTCGCTGATGCAATGACCGACGCAGACGCCCCATCTCGCTGTCTAGCTTGATTTGCCAGTGTGGACTGTGGCGGTGGTGGCATGACTCCTGCTGGAGCCATAGCACCTGCTGCCTGCTGCATGTTGGAGGGATTGCCTCCTGCGGTGGTGGCATGACTCCTGCTGGAGCCATAGCACCTGCTGGTTGCTGCATGTTGGAGGGATTGCCTCCTGTGGTGGTGGCATGACTCCTGCTGGAGCCATAGCACCTGCTGGCTGCTGCATGTTGGAGGGATTGCCTCTAGCAGGTTGCGCAGCAGGGTTGCCGTTGGACGATCTAGCAGCAGAGCTCACCATCTTTGAATCTCGGGCACTCCCTTCCTGTCGCGCCAACTGTCGGAGTGTCATTCCAGCAATTCTCCCAATACCACCATTGGTAGCCCGCGGAGTTTGTAGTTCGATTGTGGGCGCGCAGAGATTCAGAACACAGTGGCAAGTTGACACGAGGATTTACGTGGTTCTGGCCGCCTGAGTGTAATACCCTACTCCACGAGTGTGTGTTGTTGTTGTTGTATTGAGCGTCTGAGCGCTTGTATGTCAGAGCTGAGTGTGGAAGTCTCCACCAAGTTTATCGCTCGGCCAATACTTTTATAGTATAAGGACTGACCGTTACATCGTTAGCCTGGCCCGACATGTGGCCCTGGCGGTTACTGATGCTTAATACAGAATTAACATATTTAATTACCCTTAATAGTGTGGTAACGTGCCTTGACAGTGGTGTTACTGGTATTAAGGGCCCTTCGATTGTGTGTCATTAAGATAGCATTAATGACACTATATTGGGTCTTGAAGTCTTTAATTGCCCCCTTGAAGGTTCGAGCCATTGGAGGTCCACTAGTCTGCTTGTTGAAGTTGAAGGTCCGACGGTTGGACGCGTGGCAGCTCCGGAGCTTACCGTCTGGACGGCTAGGTCTGGTGCTGTTGTACACGTGTCGGTACCAGAGATTCCCTCTGTCGGGGGTTAGGTCCGGGGGTGCCTCACAAGTATTTAGCCTGGAGCTTTCCCAATTAAGGAATGTAGTTCCGGTTTTATGATACACGTGGTGGTAGTAGGACTAACCATAGAAGGGAGGCAGGTCTGGTTCTGTATGACACGTGGGGCCTTCAAAGGTCTTCAACTCACGTATGTGGAGTTCCTTAGCATTCTTTGCAGTCCCAAAGGGTATCCAATACTCAGGGTACCGACAGAAATGATGATAGTATCCAGCCATTCCAATAAAACTCCTTATTTCCTTCACATTTTGCGGCGGTTCCCACTTTAACACGTCTCTAACATTTCCTGTGTGAACATACACTCCTCCTCCCGAGATGACATGCCCTCGGAATGATATCTCCCTCAACCAGAATTGGCACTTGTTGAACTTTGCATACAACTGGTGTTCTCATAGTTTCTGCAACTTCAACCTTAAATTATCTTCGTGCTCCTCTTCACTCTTCGAGTAGATCATGATGTCATCTATGGACACTACCACGAACAAATACTCCATGAAGACCTTATTCATAACATACATGAAGTATGCAAGCGCATTTGTCAATCCAAATGACATGACCGTATACTCATAAGATCCAAACCGTGTCCTGGAAGCTGTTTTGGGTATGTCTGATGGTCTAATCTTCATTTGGAAATATTTTGACTGAAGATCGATCCTAGAGAATATTTTGGCTCCCTTCATCTGGTCAAACAGATCTTCTATGTGGGGCAGTGTATACTTATTCTTGTTTGTCACCTCGTTGAGAGACCAATAATCCACACACATTCTCTGGGCTCCATCCTTCTTAACTTTGAAAAGCACTGGGGCTCCCCATGGTGACGAACTTGGGTGTATAAAACAATTCTCTAACTACTCTCGCATCTGCTTCTTGAACTCTGATAATTCCTTAAGCGGCATCCCATATGGCCTCTTTGCTATAGGTGTAGTTCCAGGTATTGAATCAGTGACGGACTCGATGTCACGATCAGGTGGCATACCTGGCAATTCCTCAGGAAACACATCTAGATACTCACGGACAATTCTAATTTCCTCCAAGGTTCCTCCTTCTGCATGATTTACCATTGCCTTCTCCGTTGTTAGCTAAACTGCCTAGAATTCTATACTGATTCCTTCCTCATTTGTCAACTAGACTGTCCATGTAGAACACTGAATCACTCTGTTCTGCTTCCTTAGCTAATCCATTTCAAGTATGATGTCCAAGCCATGTGTATTCAGGACTATAAGGTTGGCAACGAATTCTACCCCCCTTATGGAAAACAAACTTTTGGACATACTATATTTGTCTTCATCTCCCCTCAAAGAGACTTAACCAACAGAGTATACTTCAGGTATGATATAGGCATGCTACGCTTTGCTACCTACTTTGATGAGTTGAATGAATGGGATGCTCCAAAATCAAATAATATAGTCGCAGGGTTGGAGTTTGCGAGAAACATAACAATCACGACATCTTTAGCTGGTTGAGCCACTTCTGCAGATACATGATTAACCTTGCCATGAGCAAAATTCTATGGTCCTCTGTTGCCTTGAGTTGCTCCTCCATTTGGCCTAGGATTCTTCCATGGAACATTGTTCATCTGTCCTTGACCTAATCTTGGGCATTGATTTGCAAAATGTCCTATCTAACCACAAGCATAACAAGTCTTTCCACCAGTGGCACCAGCAAAGTTAGGGTGAGGCTAATTCTGAGCATAGGCAGACATATTTGGGTGTGGCGTAGGTTGCATAGGTAAGCGAGGTGCTCGCATGGGTGGGCGTTGCTGCATTGGTTGTTGCGATCACGATGGATAAGCAGGGCGGTATGCAGCAGTACACCGGTTGTAAAAGGGTGCAACAGGCAGTGCATAGCGAGGACAGACATTTCTTCCTTGCGGCTGTCCCTGATATAGCATCTTCCTCTTGTGATCTAGCTCCATCTCTTGAATCTTGTTCTCAACCACAATGGTCATGTCAACTAGCTTCTGAAAGATTGCATAGTCAGCATTGAGCAACTGAACTTGAATTTCATTGTTGAGACCCCTCATGAATAGATATTGCTTCCTGCTATCAGTGTTGATGCGCTCTGGAGCATATCTAGACAGTTGAGTGAATTTATTGAGGTATTCACTCACGCTCATCCTTCCCTACCTGAGGTTTTCAAATTATTGCCTTCTTAGTATCATGACTCCCTCTGGCACATAGTGAGAACGGAACTTCTCCTTAAATTCAGCCAAGGTGATTCTCTCTTGATTTTCATGACGCTGCATAAGGATTCCCACCAGTCGGCAACAACAGCAATCAACTACTGTGAGGCAAAAAAAACCTTCTCTTTGTCACAGCACTAGACTCTGGCAAGTTTCTTCTCAATGGACTTCAGCCAGTCATCAGCTTCCATAGGATCTCTAGCTTGAGCAAAGGTAGACGGTCTGGTCCTCATAAACTCTCCCAAACGGTTGTTGTGTGGTGGGGGTGGCGGTGCTGGAGGCATGTGGGGCTGATTGTTGTTGCCAGCTTGCAGCTGTCCCATAGTTTGTATCATGATCTGCATGAGCTGCTTCTGCATGGCCAATAGCTTCTCAAGGTTGATAGCTCCCTGAGCAGGTCCCTGGTTGTTCTGAGGTGCTTCATTGCTCTCCTCCTCACCATTGGCATTCCTCTGGATTCGAGTCCTCGACATCTGTTGGTGAAACAATAGTAGACACGGAAGAATTTAGAATTTGAAAAGAAACACCCCAACTATATGGCTCAAGGTATATGTAGCTAAACAACTCCTTTAATATTATTATAACCCCATTAGAGGATGTGTACAAGCATCCCACAACTCTCTACTATGTGCGGATGTGGACAAAATGCTAGACGTTCCACAACTCGCACCAAGCACACAAGCACAAGCACACACCAAGAAAATTCAGCACACCACACTAATTATGTCTAATGCAATCTAAACGCTTTTCTAACTTCTAAACGTTAGACATAGACTTAATTATCTGAGTCATGCCTGTCCTTGATGTGAGGCGGCGAATGCGACGGCGGAGGCGGGGCCTACATGGGCGCACACCAAGATGAGATGGCTGTCGATGCAGGCGCTAGAGAGGTAGCTACACCATTGACCTCCACAGTGGCACGAACTTCCTCTTGCTTCTCCATGACATATAGCTTCTTACGAAGTTAACAAATGTCTTCCATAGCATCAACATAGCGATTTTCTAGACTCATCAATACTTCTTGAGATCTTTCAATGGCACGAGAACCGACTTGAGCTCCATCTCGTGGCCTTAAGATTTCTCTTGTCCCCTTCCTGCATTGCGAGTGCAGCGCAATGCTAGTACCTCCATCTTGCTCCCGATAGACGTGGCAAAATCTAGTAAGTGCATCCCAAGCTACATGATCAATACCTTTCTCCCTAATAGATCTCCATGTGGATGCAAAGTGTCGGGCGACCACCTCATCTCTGTCAAGAATAATAACTTGATCCCTCCATTCTTCACGTCGACGAGGAATCCTCTTGACATAATACTCCAGGTGCATCTTGCAGAAATCAAGGAACTCCTTCAATTGCTTGGCTGAAAAACCTCCATCAGTGCCATCAGAACAGAATTCTTGGGCATTACTGTAAACTATGCATTTGTCCTCCTTCCTGGCTTAAGTTGGCTGCGATGTGTTCCCTTGAGCATTGGATAGTTCTTCTTGTGCAGTGGGTTCCTCCTATTCCTGTGGTTCATCTTCACTCTCATCATGTGCTTCACCTTCCTCTTCTTTACATTCATATATTTCCACCATCTCGAGATCTTCCTCTTCCTCATCTTTGTAATATTCTACCATCTCTGAATCTTCCTCCGTCGTGTTGGAATTTTCATGCTCAACTTCCATTGCGGGAGAACTCACATCTTCCTCCTCTTGGGCTGGTTCCTTGTGCAGCTCTTTGTGAGGCCTAAGCTGGCTTCCAAGGGGTGGCAAACGAGCTTTCTTGCGGGCTGTCATTTTGGTGTGAGCCATCTACATGAATACATAAGAGAAATAGAGGAAAACACAAATATTAGTTCTGAAATTGCAGCAGCCATAAATCTAGATGAGAGGGTGTGCATTTGTTCAAAAAGATGCAAAAATGGCGAAAATTGCAGCAGCAGCAAAAACATAGTTTTTCCCACATTATACAGCTAGTGGGAGGCAGAATAGTGCAGAACAGGCTAATTTTGATTAGGAAAGAAGTCTTAAGTGATTTGTGGTGTCCATTCTACCTAGGCATGCGCCATACGGTGAAACACGACTCTAACCAATCTGTGACACCCAGTTCTGAAAATGAACCAAGCGTAATCCATATTTGTGCCTAGGATGTTTAACACACATACACAAGTGATTCACAAACGATAAACAGATATAACCATGTCTCAAATAATAGCAATAATAATAGTGCCTTATTACAAACCAAATTGTCCCGAATACAAGTTCTAATGACTCCAAATTCACAGGCAAGCTTGACGGCAAAACACACGCCTAGAACTCCTCAAAGACCTCCTAGTACTTCACCTCGTTGCCTGCGTCTGGATTTGGTGGGGGAATAGCAAGGGTGAGCACATGTTGTACTCAACAAGTGTGGGAAAGTATTACATGTAAAACAAGGAATAGTAATGAATAATGGCTAATTGCATAAAATTACATTCAAATTAGTTGAAAATGCAATTATATGATCATTAAGTGAGGTCAATCCCATAATAACGCAAATGACATCAATTTCAACTTAAATAGCCAAAACCAGCATTAATAAACCATATTCAACTCATAACTGCTCATTTGTCTCAAATTCATCAATTCATATACCAAAGCCAATTAATAAACTAATACCAATTCACAATTCAATTCCATCCATTAAACAAAGTTAAAGTCCAAGTTCTAATCATGTGAGGGTCGAGGTTGATCATGACCGGGAGCACGGCTATCATGATAGCTTTAAACACACTGTGCAAAGGTTGTACCACTTTACCCACAAGTTCATGATTTCATCACCTTTCGATGACTATGAAATCTCAATTATTCCGTCTCTTACTTCCTTAGATTTGTGGCCAAGAGATCACAAAATAGCCTTTACAAAGTTATTACTAGCCTATTTAGACTCCACTGAGGTTTCACCGGTGGTGATGTCTCCAACTGAGCACATCCAACCAAGGGCCCCCTCTTATGCTATTCAGATCCCATGGTACGTGGGGACCGGAGTCCACACGTTCTAGGAATCGCATTGAGTGGTGCCGTGCGATGCGGCACCCAACAGCACACAAGAAAATCCATACAAAATACCCAACACAAATATTTTATTTCACAAGATGATTCTCTTTTACAACATAATATACAATGCAGCGGAATATTTTATACTCACACTCGCAACTAACTATGCACAAGAGAAGATGTCCATGCCCGCGGACGCTTCACACTAGCAACACGAAGAAGAGAGCAGCAGCAAGGTTTCCGTGGGAGATACATCTTGACAGGCTCAAGGTCTCACGGACAACCACAACATAAGTATAAGCTAATAATACCTGCAAAAACCACAATAGAGCAACCGTGAGCTTGACGCTTAGCAAGACTTAACCATCTCACCTAAGACATGAAACTCTACATGGTGGAAACTCTAAATACCGGAAGTTGAATTTGCATAAAGGACACACCTACAAGTGAATCCTTACTTTCATTTTTAGTTTGCATTACAACTACTGCATACATGTTTGCAATACAATTATATATCAAGAAGTATCAAATTCCAATAAACTGTATTCACTTCTTACTACGTCAAGACTCAGTGTCCAAGTATGCTCAAATAACCTCGAGCGACGATGATTGCAACCAGTAGTCACCCGGACTGCACGACATGTACACCCATACTTGGAGTTGCAACAGCACACTCCACCGATGTCGCACGCAGGCACCTTTCCCAAGACTCACCCACATCAAAACAGTTCGATCGACCTGAACAGCAAGCTCCCCCAAGGTGCACCTCCGCCGTGAGATGTTCATGAGCTAGTTGACTCCACTGTTCTAACGACCGACAGCTTAAGCCGATTGAAAAGGTTCCAACATAGGATCCTCAAGGAACATCAGTTTCCTGGGTCCCATATAGCCAGTATGCACCCAGTACAGTTCAAACGTGTCCAACAGGGCCAGGCATGAGATGGGCCTAAACTGACACAGGCAGGACTACGCAGCCAGAACCATATCCTGCTGCATCCTATGCTCCTGCCCGGTCTCCAATTTATCAAAGTGAATCCTCACAATTAAACTCATAATTCCAATCCATTGTGAACCAAGTACTAGTCTAGCGAGAAGGTTCCAACCTCTAGACTTCTACCGTTTCTTCCAACTAGGCATTAAGCATAGCATATCAAAACGTGGAGTATTAATCTACCCAAACCACTCTTTGGATTATTCTGGTCATGCAATTGGGTTTCATTTCACAAGACCTAATGCACAATACATCTCATCCATATAGCGCATAGAAACAAAAACTTTGCAAAATTTCTTAAATGAAAATCGGGGCTTGCCTTTCGGTTAAGATAAAAGTCAGTGACGATCAGTTAGTATCATTCGTCAAGAAATCATGCCATAGCAGAATCACTGTACAAATCCTCGGCTCCGGGTCGTGCTTCTTGTTGGCCACCTTCGTCGCGAGTATTATCGAAATGATATGCAAATAAGAGATTTTAATATATTAATATAACAATTGAAGTTGATTATAACTCAAGAAGGATTAATACTAGGTAGAACTGGAAGTTCTGTTGCTGGAAATGCACAGCAACAGAGAGGAAACAAGATGAACTTAGGCAATGGAAATATGAAGTGATATAGATAATGATTTGGACATAGAGATGTGATCTCAAATTATATAGGTTCAACTGATACATTGTGCCTGAGATAATTACAGTGAGTTCATATGGTCATGGAGGAATAACCAGGTGAGTTTAAGATACATCAATTGAATATATTGGTCTGCAAAATTTCTTAAGTGTTTAGCCTTCTCTGAATTTTCATGGACAGACATAGGCTTTGGCATAGGTAAAACTAGGTTTTCTGGATATAGGAATTCATATAGAGTCCAACTAAATTGGTTTGACATTTTTCTAATCATTATACATGGAGATATGAAATTTACAAGTTCCTACAATATTCTGAAAATGTCTCTGTTGTTTTTTTCTATTTCCAGGGACATAGAACAAGGAAACACAAGTTTCTCCAGTAAATGAATTCAAATGGTTCTGAAATTTTTACTGGATATCAAATATATTTAAAGAAACATTTTGGCAAATTTTGAGAATTTTTTAATAAGTAAATCACCTGGAATTAATTTCTAATGATTTATTTGTGGGAATTATTAGGCAAAAACCAGGGACTTTCATAGCTAATGATTTACACAACTGCACACAACTTGTCATGAGGAACCCAACAAAATTTATTTCATAATTTTTGGACATTTCTACTGTCCACGGGCAATTTCCAAAGACTGGGTAGTTTCTGCAATTATTTCTCTATTGGAAATTTGGCTGAACTGTTGACAGTGGGCCCCACTATTTGAAATGGGCCACTGAGGTGGAAGCAACAGAATGGCCACAAATAAACCCACGGAGCCACATGGGATCCCAGCCACATTTTGATCCGACCATGCTTTGATAGGCTGGCGGGTGGGCCACATCCCCACCTTCTTCAACCATGGGCCCCAGGGCAGGGGACCGGCGGAGCCGACGGCTGTGATGGAGGCGCCCCTCGCCGGTGGCCCTCCGCTTCATCTCCTGATCCCTAAACTGCCGCCTGGGCCTAAAATAAGACGGGGAGCACTCTCGAGTGGTCGGGGAAAGCCAAGGATCGCCGGAAACGGTGTCTCCACGGTGGTGGTGGTCGGAAAAGCTCCAGCGAGGCTGTCTGGTGCACATGGAGCACCAGAGCGGTCGGTATTTGATCGCATGGCACCAGTAGGTGATGAAGAACTAGAACATGAACTAAAATCGGGGAGAAATGGATTGGAAAAAGGATTACACTGGTGACCTAGGTCACAAGCATTGGCGGTTACAAGAACTCGAAAAAGAGAGCCTAGGATTGATCATTTTTTTTGGTTTTTGATTCAGGGGTTCGTATGGTCCTGAGGAAGATCTTATCTAACTAAATTTAAAAATAATCATACGTAGAATCTGAATTGCTTGGCGGAAATTTCCCCTGTTTTTGGGAATGGCCGAATAAAAAATTTGAACTCCGGCTAAACGGCGCTACGAACGGACTAGCAACAAAGGGGACAGCATGGTGGAGTTGTGTTGAACCTTGGGGAGTCTTTTTTTGCATGAAAGACTGGCCAAGACGACCGGGCGTCGATGAACAGGGGCAGCACCGTTTTGAGCTCCGATGATGAATTACTCACCCTGCTCGCGTTGGGGTGGCCAAAAGTGACGACGGCTTTCATGGAGCAGGTGGAGGCGACTTCAGCGCAGCTGGCCACGATCTCGGTACGGTTGAAACCGACGAAGACGGTGGCCGACAGGATTCCACGGACGTTTTCTTGGATAGCGGCTAGAAAAACAGAGCGTACGGGAGCAGAGAGGAAAAGTGAGCGATCAAGGTGTATTGACGACGATAAGGGCGGAAGGTTGGGCATGCTGTGGCTAGGCTTTTGCTCGGGATGTGGCACATGCAGCAGGTGTGGTGGCGCCATGGGAAGAGCAGTGAAATGGAACACGTTTTGCTCTGTTGTGCTGGTTCACTGGATGACAAGTGGGTCCCACCCCTCTCCTCCTTATCCATATTTTCCAGTGCAAAAATCTCCAGTCAATACTCCCACAATGTGGTTGAATTTTCATTGATACTCATTTCAATTTGACAAAGTTTATGGCACATCCAAATCTGAACTTTACAATTGTGAATAGTTCAAAAATTCAAATGTGAAATTGAATTCATATTTTAAAATTTTGTATTACTTTCCCTCCCTATTTTTCCAAAACCAGCAAGGACCTCAAATGAATTACATTAATAATTTTTTTGCGCTAAAATCTTATATTTGCTGAGTTAGACTTGAAGTTTTGAATTAAGTTTGAAATTTTTAGCTTCAGTCATTTGAATTCTATTAAGTAACCCATACTCAAAAATCCTATTTTCTTTTCTCCTTTACTTAATTTCCCAAACTGAATTGCATAGTTTTATTTTGGGGTTTTACATCCCTCCCCCGTAAAATAATCTCGTCTCGAGATTACAAAAGAGAGACAAAACGGTAGAGAGATTACCGAAGATATGACGATAATAGGTACAAATACTTTGTGCGGAGATAATTTTAACTCTCCGATGTCGCTTCCTTGACGGTGTGGTTACTCCATAGAACTACATAAAACCACATCGTCTGATTTCTTGTGACACAAGACTTTTCATCGATAATATGGATTGGATGCTCGACATAGGTGAGATCCGGTTCCAATTCTTCCATTCTTCAATGCGAATGTCGGTAGAGGGTTTGAGACATTTATGTAATTGGGATATGTGGAAAATGTCATGAGCACCAGCTAGAGTGGTTGCTAACTCCAATCTGTAAGCAACAGGACCACATCTTTCAGTGATAGCAAATGGACAGATAAATCACGGAGCCAACTTTCCTTTTACTCCAAATTGATGAATTCCTTTCATCGGAGAGAAATGGAGATACACTTGTTCTCCGATGTTGAACCTTAAAGGGTGACACCTTTTATCCGCATAACTCTTTTGCCGAGACTGAGCGGCTTTGAGATTTGCTTGGATCATTTTAACTTGCTCTTCTGCTTCTTTTACCAATTCAATTCCATATACAACTGGTTCACCAGATTCACACAAATTGAGTGGTGTGCGGCACTTACGACCGTAGAGAGCTTCATAGGGTACCATTTTGATACTAGATTGATATCCTTTGTTGTACGAGAATTCGGCCAACGGTAAATGATCATTCCAATTTTTACCGTGGTGTATGAGACATGCTCTTAACATATCCTCAAGTATCTGATTTACCATCTCGGTTTGTCCGTCGGTTTGAGGGTGATATGTGGAACTACGAATTATCTTTGTTCCCAATGATGCATGTAGATGCTCCAAAAAACGAGCAACAAACAACGATTCTCTATCCGATACAATGATGCGGGGAACTCCATGTAAGCACATAATTCTTGATATGTATAAGTCTGCATATTTCTTCGCATTGTAAGTGGTATGCACTGGAATAAAGTGTGCTGACTTAGTAAACTGGTCAACGATCACCCAAATGGAATTGTGCTCGTGAAAGGTGAGAGGCAATCCAACAATGAAATCCATACTCAGATCCTCACATTTCCATGCAGGTATCCTCAATGGTTGCAGCAGTCCGCTTTGGCTCATGTGATCAGCTTTTACCCTCCGACATGTGTCACACTCGGGCACATACTTTGCTATTTCTCTCTTCATACGTGTCCACCAAAATTTAGTACGAAGATCTTGGTACATTTTATTGCTGCCATGGTGTATTGAGTATTAGGACAAGTGAGCCTCATCCAAATTTTTTTTCCGCAGGTCCATGTCCTGGGGTAGCACTATTCGATTCTTGAACCATAAAGTTCATTGTTCGTCTTCACGGAAACATTTCATTTCTCCGCTTTTAAGTCTTCTCTTAATATGAGACATTCCCTTATCTTTCTTCTGAACCTCTACAATTTCCTCTCTGATTGTAGGTATGAGAGAAATGTTATACAAAGCTCCATAAGGAATCACACGCAGATTTGGTTCATCTTCTTCCATAGGACCGATGGTCAAATTATAAACATGAGACATTCGACTAAGTGCGTCGGCATCCACATTGGCCTTGCCGGGATGATAATAAATCTCAAGTTCATAGTCTTTGATTAACTCTAACCATCTCCGTTGTCTCATAATTAATTCCTTCAAATTGATTATGTATTTCAAACTGTTATGATCTGTGCAGAGATGCACTAGATTTCCCATTAAGTAGTGCCTCCACATCTTTAGTGCAAAAACTACTGCTGCCAACTCTAAATCATGTGTCGGATAGTTGTGTTCATGATTTCGGAGCTGCCTTGATCCATATGCAATTACTCTTCCATCTTGCATAAGTACGCAGCCCAATCCAATGTCTGATGCATCACAATAAACATCAAAATATTTCATCGTATCGGCTTGAGCCAAGATCGGGGCTGTTGTTAGATGCTTCACTAGAGTTTTCAAGGCTTCCTCACATTATTCGCTCCATATATACTTGCTGCCCTTCTTTAATAAACCCGTCATAGGTTTAGCAATTTTTGAGAAACTTGGAACAAATCTCGGATAATAGCCTGCTAAACCCATGAAACTACGGACTTCATGTACGGATGTGGGAGATTATCATTTCAGCACTTGTACCACATTACTCGGATACACAACTATGCCTTCTGCTGAAATAATATGACCAAGGAATGGAACTTAATTAATCAAGAACTCACATTTACTGAATTTGGCATATTGCCAGTGATAACGCAGTCGTTGAAGAACAATCTTGAGATGTTCGATATGTTTCTCTTCCGACACGGAGTAGACCAACATATCGTCGATGAACACCACGATGAACTTGTCTAACTCTGGCATGAATACTGACTTCATCAAGTACATGAAATGTTCTGGGGCATTTGTCAGACCAAAAGACATCACCAAATACTCATAAAGTCCAGATCTAGTTGAGAATGCCATCTTCGGTATATCTTCCGATCGTATCTTAATCTAATGATAACCACACCGAAGATCCGTTTTAGAGAATACCTTTACTCAATAAATCATTCAGCTGCTCCTTTAATTCAGCTAAATCCTTGGGTGCCATTCTATTAGGTCGTCGAGAGATAGGTGTAGTTCCCGATATTCATTCAATCTTGAATTCCACATCTCGGTCGGGCGGCATACCTGGCAGATCACCAGGGAATACATCTGGGAAATCACGGACCACTGGACTGTCTTCCAACTTACTTGTTTCAGAATGATTCACTGCTGCATTTTCTTGAACCATGTTCTCCAGAATTAAGGTGTGGTGGCCGTGAGTTGAAGAGTTGAGCTCAACGGTGCGTGGACTGATGTTTAGAACAGCTTTGTAATTGCTTAACCACGACATTCCCAAGATTACATCAGTCTTTTGACTTTCACGGATGATAAGAGTAGTGGGATATATTCTACCACCCAGACATAATGGTGCTCGAGAGATAACATCACTTGCGGTAATATTACCTCCGGGTGAAGATATAAGATAGCAATGTTTTGTGGTAGTGGTTGGAAGCCGGTGCTTGAATTCAAATGATTGACTTATGAAATTCTTTGTAGCACTGGAATCAATGTGAATCTATATAGGCATATGGTTGAGAGTGAATTCCCGCTAACACGTGTTCTCCTTCCGGTACACCCTCAATGGTAGTATAGTGGACACTGCCAAGCTTTGATTTCTTTTGCTGCTGATTGGGAAACTGACTTGAATGTTGAAATGATGACTGGCTGCAGCTTTGATTTCTCTCTAGACAATATCTAGTAAAGTGACCAACAAGACCACAAGTAAAGTATGGATATTAAGTCGGTTCAGTGCTGACTTGTGGATGAAAACTGGGTATCTCTGGCTGCGGTGGAGATGGATAAGAATTTATGTGCTGCTGTTGCGGGGGTGATTCAAAACTTGATGCAAGCAGCGGGCGACTTTGATATGATGGTCGGACAGATTGCAGCCATTCTTGACCGGATGGCGAACGATATACCAACCGATATTTCTGAGCAACAACACTAGTGTTATCATGTGGAATACTCCACTTTCTCTTCTCCGCTTGAAGACAGAGATCTTCCTTTTCTTGTAGGATAGCGGCATTGACTAACTCGTTGTATTTGTGGTGATTGAATAATGGAAAACTAACTCGAAGTTTGACACGTAGACCTCTGAAGAAATGATCACACCTCAACTTCTCTGTATTCACATAGTTGGGCGCATATTGTGCCAAACGGTTGACCTCCTTAAAATACTCATGGACACTCATGTCCCCTTGCTTGAGTTCAACAAATTCCTCATACTTGGTGTTTATAATCCCTGTCAGAATGTGACAAGCACAGAAAGCCTCACGGAACTCATTCCATGCTATCTGATGACCTTCAGGGCGAGTTGCACTATATTCTTCCCACCAAGCTCCGGCAGCTCCATGGAGCTGTTGAGCAGCGAACAATGTCTTCTGATACTCGTAACAGGGAAACACAAAAAATTTAGACTCCATTACATGAAGCCAATGATTTGATTCTAATGGTTCAGTTGCTTCCGTGAAGATTGGCGGTTGCGTTGCCCAGAGATCAAAATAACTGTTTCGAGGTGGAATAACTTGCTGTGTTTGATGAATTAGGCGTTGCTGCACCAAAGCTTGAAGTAACCTAGTGTTCTCTTGGTGATATTCGAACATTTTGACATGACATCCACCAATACCAATGATGGTGGAGCCTGCGGTGGATTTGGATCATCACCATCTCGACGAGAACTTCCGACCTTACTCGCTGAGCGAGTACGAACCATACTGCACAAATGAATTTGGGATGAGTCAAAGTTCGATCTCAGCAATAAGTGAAGATAAGGAAAACATGAACATGTCAAGAACTTTGTGAAAGTATAACAATATTCATGGTCGCGCAAATTTTCAAACTTTTTCTTCATTGATGAACTATTCTGCCAGAAATGACCAGTTTGGAGTAATTCGAGAATTTTATCCAGTTGGAGGCACAATCATGCTTTGAGGTGAACAATAAAATTGTATTTCACTTCCTGTCATTTATAGAACTTTTTTTTGCTTCAATATCAGTTCTGGTTAATGAGATATGAATTTCCAAAGTTGTCAACGTTCCCAGATTTTCTGAGAAATTTTGACAGCACCTTCTTTGTATATGGCTCTTTTGTCCACAGTTTTTCATATAAAAAATATCCAAATTTGCCAAAACTGTAAATTACAATATTGTCACATATCTCATATAGTTTCCAGAAAAATATCATATGCCCTCATTCATGTTTCTACTGAGAGTTATGATCAAATTGGTGAGAAGTACAGAAACTATTCCAGTTTCTGTCCAGTTTTAACAGGTTTTGATGTTTTTAAATTTTTGCTATGATCCATGGGGATTCTGCTCTGGTAATGAACAGAAATTATTTAGAATAATCTCATATATTCCATCAATGTATGGAATAACATCATGGGATAATTCTACCAGGAGATATGACTTTTCAAACTGGAGCTAAGTTTCTGTCAGAATAACACAGGAAATAACACAGGTTTACAGTTTTGGTTCAAATTTCATTTTTATCATTTCAAGATTGGAATCTGCTTTGGATATTAATTTGACACTTGTGTTGCAAGCTACGCCTTCAGCATATATTTTACCGTCGATGTGCCGATGTAACCCGAATGCAATGCTAGTACCACGTCCTCACCAAATAAAAATCCTAAGCCGGTAATCCGGCATACGTCTCAACGGTGGCGCTAATGACGTTCACTCGCAGACGTTTTCTACTCGATCTACAAATAACACGGTTAGTGTACCTGTAACTACACACAAATTACAAATCAATCATATGGGGCCGTACGGCACAGCTGCACGGGCGATCAATTCACAATAATATATATTAAAGTAAAAACATTCATCCGGTATCATTCCATACGGGCCGCCCCGAGCTAAGCCACGTCTAGAGGTACATGACTGGGTTTTCTACCACCCGACGGGGTCCCACGTCTTTGCATAGTGCTGAACTAGTAGGGGGCACATCGGGTTATGTCCCACCTGATGAGGACATCACAACAGCGGAGACGCACATTGAACTGCAAGGACCAATCAGAAGAGCGGGAGCACGGTTAATAAATCACCAGGTGAAATTGTTCCTAACTTCTTTTGCATTAGAGTTTGAGAATAGATTGTTACGTGATGATTTAATTGTTATTAGGAATAATGGACACGATCAACAAGTGAAGGAAAGGGGCCTTGGGAGCGTGGAGAACCAGCTGGGATGTCAAAAGTTGATGGAAACGGTTTACAACTCGGACTCGAGTTCAACTCGGAGTCCAGGAGCAGTCCACATTAAAACGGACATCCAGGAGGCATACGGACTCTGTTTTTGACGTTCTATGTATGCACGGAAAGAGCAGAAGATGAAATTTCCAATAGTTTTGGTCTCACCTCAAAATTCATCCGGAGTAATTGGCAATCGTTGAAACAATTCGAGTCCAGATTTCGGTACGGTGCTGCGCCACCGAATCGGGCCTTTGGGCCTTGTATCCCGTAAGAGTCCATTAGGGATGCGTCTATCGTGTTTTGTCCGAACCTAGCCTTTAAATACTGCAGCCGCTTGTCATATTCGGTGGGTTTTGCTTAGATCAATAATATCGCCGTTCTACGGTTTGTGAGACCCTAACTTCGCGATTTCAGGTCGTGTCTTCGATGTTCTTGCTCATGTTCTCGGTTGCACATGCAGGGATTAGCCTTCTTGAAGAGGTCAAGCGTGTGCAGCACGGTTGATAACTAACGGAGCTGTGGTGTAGTGATTGCAGGAGTACTCGAACCGCTCGAGTGCTGCGGATCATCAACGTCGAGTTCTCCACCCCAATCGACTTTACCTTTCGGAAGATCGGGCCTAAACCTACTCATCAATTGGTATCAGATTTCCAGGTTGCCCGTGAGGTATCTTTGTTTTCCTTTCCATTAGATCGAGTTTGTTTCGTGCCTAGAGTCCACAGAAAAGCCACAAAAAATTTTAGATCATTTTTCCCGCTCCCTAGAATATAGTGCCTGCTGTTTCATTTTTCAGTTTGCATTGTTGAGTTTGCATTCGTGTGGCCGAGTCTTGTTGCTGGTGTAGCTTTGTGTTTTGGGTCCTAGTTATCATGTTTTGTCCTTGTTTTCTTGCTGTTCGACACCTATTCCACAATCCCTAAATAACAAACCGATCCACCACGTTCATCAGTTTGCCCTAGCTAGCCGCCTTGCGTGAACTCCCGCGTCACCAGCCCTAGATTACGTGAAAAACCTTTGTGCCACTCATCCTTGAATCATCACACACCAACCCATTAGTTGCTGTGAAAATTCCAGATCATTTTCATATCTGACTGTGAGTTTTGTTCTCAAACCGACTTGGAATCAACATTCAAAAAAACGTAACTCAGACAACCTACCTTAAAACGACCATAACTTTTGCATACGAACTCGAAATCGGGCAATTTTTTTTTTCAAATTCATCTACGCGAAATTTCGATTGTGATTTTATGCGGCATAGCCGCGTTCAGAGAAATTATATTGCCCAAATTGCCTTCGTAAGATAGGCTATCCGGCCTCCGAAGTTTTAGCACGAATTTTAAAGAATCTTCTTGATTTTCTATAGGCCGCATATTACATCCAATTGAGATGAAAATTTGTGTGCTTCATATCTTCGTGCTCCTGAGTAATGAAAAAATATTAAAAAAAAGAAAAAAATAGTGAAGAGCGCGCATATTAAAGCAATTGGCCTATACTACTTGTGCTGTGATGTTGGTTATATCATTATGTCTTCCTTTTTGCCTTGCTACTTCCTTGTGTTGTGCTAGGCCCTAGAGCATTTGTTTGACCAGCAACAGTTTCCTACATTGAATACTTATTCAGCTTTGTTTACTGTTAATGATTTTCTGCTTATAGCCACCATATTGTGCCATCCAAGCTCCACCTTTCTCTTGAGCATAACAGGTACCTTTGTAATTACCCCACACTTCATTGGTTCATCTCACTGTCCACACCACCTGCTGTGTCGGTAAGAACACTTGTAAGAGTGTGGTAAGACGCTTGAGCGAGAGAGATTGTTTTCTTCCACGTTTCATATTGTCACTGTAGTTGATAGGGATAACATTTTTTTGTTGTCTTTTGTTTCCTACTAACAATGGCAAGAGAAGACAATGATGACGAATGGTGTTCAACATGCTGATTACGTTATATGATGTAGACCATGACAGATAGGTTCGCCAAATACAATGCAACAACGGAGGAGTCATTGGCGAACTTGACTCACCAACTTGATGACCTTTCTCTTTGGAAGAATAATTTTGAGGCTCGGTTGCCTCTCGCTGGAATACATGAAGACAATACCTATGATGATATGGAAGATCACAACAATCAGCCAAGACTACCACTTTATCGTCGAGGTATGGGAGGTAATAATCATCATAACTATTATAATCGTCCTCCTGATGATCCTTTTGCTAAAGTGAAATTTACTATACCCCCTTTTTCTGGTGCTTATGATGTTGAGGCTTATCTTGATTGGGAGATGACAGTAGAGAAGAAGTTTAATGCCCATCTTGTTCCTGAACAACATAGAGTTCGTCAAGCCACTAGTGAGTTTAAGGACATTGCTATCATATGGTGGAATGAACTTATTAAAACTAGAACTGATCCTCCAACATGAGATAGATTAAAGGAAGCTATGCGTGTTCGATTTGTTCCTACATCTTTTCAGCGGGACCTTCGCAAAAAATTGCAGCGCTTTGACCAAGGTAACATGTCCGTAGAGGAGTATTATCAAGAGTTACAAAAGGGTATGCTGCGTTGTGGGGTAGTAGAGGACATGGATGATAAAATATCTCATTTTTATTGGGGGGGGGGGGGGTTGAGGCGTGAAACTTAGGACATTGTTGATTACAAGGAATATGATACTGTTAACGGATTGTTTCAGCTTGGTATATTGGCAGAAAAAGAATTGCAGGGCCGACAACAACAGCAACAACGCATGAGGAGCAACTTCACGCTGCGTTCGATGTCTACACCATCTAAAACAGCACCATCTTCGACCCCCTGTGCAGCGACTACACCATCCAATGGCAGCCAATGAACTATACCTGTTGCTCCACCTTCTTGTGTGCCGGAAGGCAGCAAGGCATCATCATTCAATCCTTCGTCGTCAACTCCTTCTACGGGTCATACTTACGACATTAAGTGTCACCGCTGCCAGGGACTTGGTCATATGATGAGAGATTGCCCGAGCAAACGATCATACATAGCACGCGACGATGGCTGGTATGATAGTACTTCGGATGTTGAAGATGAATATTCTCTTGCTACTGACTTTACAGATCCAAATGAAGAACACACCAAAGAAAAGGTACTTGGTACAGCGGCGATGGAGAACTATAGGAGCATCATTGTGCAGTGTGCCTTGAGCTCCAAAGTGGAGACCGACGACAAGCTACAACTACACAACCTCTTCCACATGTTTCTCGTCATCAAGGACTGTCGCGTACACACTATAATTGATGGATGTAGCTGCAATAACTTGGTGAACACGGACGTCGTCAACAAACTTGGTTTGACAACAAGAGAACACCCTCATCTGTACCACATTCAATGGTTCAACAACAACGGTAAGGTTCGGGTAATACAAACAGCGAGAATACATTTTTCAAATGGTTCTTACCATGATTTTGCTGATTTTGAAGTTGTTCCTATGGATGCTTGTTCTCTTTTATTAGGTCGTCCTTGGGAATTTGATAGAGATGCTAGTCATCATGGTAGAACCAATAAATATACTCTCATCCATAAGGGAAAGAAAATCACTTTACTCCCCATGACCCCTGCTGAAATTGTGCATTATGAGCAGAGTAAAATTCATGATGGCAAATCAATAAATTTAAATCTGAAAAACATCAAGTCATTAAGTTAAAATCACCATCGCTGCTCGCAACTTAATCTGACCTTGCTGATTTATTCAATGCTAAGGGGATGCGATATCCTTTAGTTTGCAAAGAAGGCATGTTTTCACTTCATGAATTGTCTATTGCATCGTTCCCTGCTGTTGCTAAAATTTTGCAGCAGTTTGAGGATGTGTTTCCCTTTGAGATATCCCATGGTTTACAACCGATGAGAGGCATTGAACATAAGATCAATTTGATTCCAGGAGCAAGTTTGCCAAATTGTGCAGCATAAAGGGCGAATCCACAGGAAACTTAGGAAATTCAGTGACAAGTCCAAGATCTTTTGGACCGCGGGTATTTCGTGAACGCCTTAGCCCTTGTTCCGTTCCTGTACTTTTGGTTCATAAGAAAGATGGTAGTTGGCGCATGTGTGTTGATTGTCGAGCGATTAATAACATCACCATTCGATATCGTTATCCTATTCCTCGCTTAGATGACATGCTTGATGAATTGAGTGGTGCTATCTTCACAAAAAACTGACTTGCGTAGTGGTTACCACTAAATTAGAATGGCAATAGGATATGAATGGAAAACTGCATTTAAAACCAAGTTTGGACCTTATGAGTGGTTAGTCATGCCTTTTGGTTTAACTAATGCACCCATCACCTTTATGCGTTTAATGAATGAGGTTTTACGTGCTTTCATTGGACAATTTGTTGTGGTTTACTTCGATGATATCCTCATTTACAGCAAGTCATATGATGAACATCTTGATCATTTACATGCTGTTTTTACTATTTTGAGAGATGCACCTTTGTTTGGTAACCTCGAAAAGTATGTATTTTGCACCAATCGAGTCTCGTCTCATGGCTACGTCGTTTCCTCGCAGGGAATTGAGATGGATGAGGCAAAAATTGAAGCAATCACCAGCTGGCCAGCACCAACAACCGTCACGTAGGTTCGTAGTTTTCTTGGTCTTGCAGGTTTTTATCGGCGTTTTGTGCGGGATTTCAGCACCATTGCAGCACCTCTACATGAGTTAACGAAGAAGGGAGTGCCATTTCGATGGGGCGAACAGAAGCAACAAGCTTTCGATGCTCTCAAATTGAAGCTTACATAAGCACCATTGCTACAACTTTCTGATTTTGACAAGACATTTGAGCTAGAATGTGATGCAAGCGGCATTGGTATTGGAGGCATTCTCATACAAGGAGGTAAACCCGTTGCTTTCTTTAGTGAAAAACTTCATGGTCCTTCTCTGAATTATTCCACTTATGATAAGGAATTCTATGTCTTAGTGCGAGTATTACAAACTTGGCAACATTACCTTTGGTCTAAGGAGTTTGTCATACATTCCGATCGTGAATCATTGAAGTACTTAAGTGTCAAACCAATCTGAATAAACGACATGCTAAATGTATTGAGTTTATAGAGTCATTTTCATACATCATTAAGCATAAGAATGGGAAGGAAAAGATCATTGTCGATGCATTATCTATGCGTTATACCATGCTGTCCCAACTTGATCATAAAATCTTTGGTTTGGAAACAATAAAAGCATTATATCCTACTGATTTGGACATCAAATATGCTTTTTAAAATTGTAGAGAATGAAGAACTTGGAATAGATATGTGCTGCAAGAGGGTCTCCTCTATCGTGCTAACAAGCTATGCGTTCCAGCTAGCTCTGTTCGTCTATTACTTTTGCAGGAAGCACATGGAGGAGGTTTGATGGGACATTTTGGAGTGAAGAAAACTGAAGACGTGCTGTCCACACACTTCTTTTGGCCAAAGATGAGGTGTGATGTCCAGCGCTACGTGTCACGATGCAGTACTTGCAATAAAGCTAAGTCTCGCCTTAACCCACATGGTCTTTATATGCCTCTTCCTGTTCCTATTGTACCTTGGGAGGATATTTCTATGGACTTTGTTTTGGGATTGCCTAGGATGAAGAGGGGGAGGGATAGTATTTTTGTAGTTATTGATCGTTTCTCCAAAATGGCACACTTTATACCTTATCATAAGAATGATAATGCCTCACACATTGTTGATTTATTTATGACGTAAATAGTTCGTTTACATGGTGTGCCAGATACCATTGTTTCCGATCGTGATGCAAAATTTTTAATTCATTTTTGGAGAATTTTGTGGTATAAATTGGGAACCAAGTTGCTGTTTTCAACTACATGTCACCCACAAATGGATGGACAAACCGAGGTAGTTAATCGTACTTTATCCACTATGTTGCTGGCAGTTTTGAAAACAAATCTGAAGTTGTGAGAGGAGTGTTTACCACATATAGAATTTGCTTACAACAGATCCGTTCACTCCACGACAAAGGTAGGTCCATTCCAAGTAGTGTATGGTTTCAATCCCCGTGCTCCTATTGATTTACTACCTTTGCCTCCTTCTAAAACTATAAATTTGGATTCTACACAATGATCTGAATTCATTCTTAAGATGCATTAAAATAAAAAGAAAGATATTGAAAAGATGAATGAGAAGTATAGGATTGCAGGTAGTAAAGGTAGAAAGGAAGTAAAACTTGAACCGGGTGATTTGGTGAGTTTACACTTGAGAAAAGAGCGATTCCTTGACTTGTGAAAATCTAAACTGATGTCACGAGCTGCTGATCCTTTTTAAGATTGTTGAAAAGATTAATGATAATGCATATAAGCTTGAATTGCCTCCCGATATTGGGGTTAGTCCTACATTTAACATTTCATATTTGCGACCGTACTTGGGAGAAGAAGATGAACACGAGTCGAGGACGACTCAGATTCAAGAGGGGGAGGATGATGAGGACATCACAACTACGGAGACGCACATTGAACTGCAAGGACCAATCACAAGAGCACGAGCACGGTTAATAAATCAGCAGGTGAATTCGTTCCAAACTTCTTTTGCATGTGAGTTTAGAATAGATTGCTATGTGATGATTTACTTATTATTAGGAATAATGGAGAAGATCAACAAGTGAAGGAAAGAGGCCTTGGGAGCGTGGAGAACCAACAAGGATGTCCACAAGTTGATGGAAACAGTTTACAACTCGGAATCGAGTTCAACACGGAGTCCAAGGGCAGTCCACCTTAAAACGGACGGCCAGGAGACATACGGACTCCGTTTTTGACGTTCTACATATGCACGGAAACAGGAGAAGATAAATTTTCCAATGGATCTGGTACCATCTCAAAATTATTCCGGACTCATTGGGAATCGTTGAAACAAGTCGAGTCCAGATTTTTGTCCGGTGCCGCGCCATCGAATCGGGCCTTTGGGCCTTTTATCCCATAAGAGTCCATTAGGGACGCATCTCATCGTGTTTTGGCCAAACCCTAGCCTTTAAATACTGAAGCCGCCGGTCATATTCTATGGGTTTTGCTTAGATCAATTATATCGATGTTCTATGGTTTGTGATACCCCAACTTCGTGATTTCAGATCTTGTATTCGATGTTCTTCCTCGTGTTCTTGGTTCCTCTTGCAGGGATTAGCATTCTTGGCGAGGTCAAGCGTGTGCAGCACGGCTGATAACCAATGGAGCCATGTTGTAGTGATTGCAGGGGTACTCGAACCGCTCGAGTGCTGCAGATCGTCAACGTCATGTTCTCCACCCCAATCGACTTTACCTTTCAGAAGATCGGGCCTAAACCTACTCATTACCATCCGACGGGGGCTTCCTAAAACTTTGAAGCACTTTGGGGTAACGCGTGTCATATGTTCTCAAAAACATGGAAAATTTTAAAGACTCATATTGACATTTCCGTTCCAAGCCACGGAAACAATCACATGCTACCTCTCGCATGGTGATCTTATCACAATTGATCCGCTTGCGGTGGCGTACCTTACCTCTTACCTGATGTTGGAGCGTCGTTACAGAATATAATAGCACATATGTTAGCTTTCCACCTTAAGTAACTATTACTATAATAGACCTTATGTGGGCATAATAACTAATCCTCACTCGATGTAACACCCTCATTTTCATGCATCATGCCTTGCATACACTCATATACATGTTTAACATTAACCCACATAAAGAGGAACGAGTTTAAAAATGATTTGGAACAAAACCGCACTTAAAATGTAGGAAAGTGCAGACTAGTCCAATTTTGCTGAGGACTAGTCCGATTTCTCTCTGACTAAAAATGAACTTGTCCGTTTTTGCTGCGGACTTGTCCGATTTTGCCCCTGGAAACTTTCAGACTTGTCCGATTTTGTGCGGACTAGTCCGATGTTCTAAGAATCCTTGAAAATTTGCTAAGTCCCTGGACTTTTTCGGACTAGTCCGGTGTTCCAGTGGACTTTTCCGATTTCCTCTCTGTTTAAAGTCAAACTTGTCCGATTTTTGGCCAGACTTGTCTGATTTTCTCTCTGGACGACTTCGGACTAGTCCGGTCCTTTCCGGACTTGTCCGATATTTTGTGACTCCGAGTTGACCCTTTGTTTTACAACTTGTTTCTTGGGTTTCAAATTAAGTGGGCCTAAGGACGTCGTGCCTAACTTTTTTAGAGCCCATGTGGGACTCTAAACCGGGCTCTACTCATCCCAAGCTCGAAATCCATCTAACCCTAGCCTCCACCTCTATATAAACAACCCACCTCTTGGTTTGACATCTATTTGCCACTTTTCCACCCCACACAAACCCTAGTCCGTGGAGAGCCACCATAAAGGAGGGAGGATAAGATCCCAAGCAAGAAGAAGAAGAGGAGGAAACAAAAGAGGATCAAGATCTCCACCAAGCTTTCGTTCTTCGTCACCAATTCATCTCCAAGTTCATCACCAACCCTAGATCATCAAGATCCAAGTGCTACCTCCAAGTTTCTTGATTCATTGGAGTCATAAACACCTGGTATACCTTCTATTCTCTTTTTCCTTCGTGAATTCAACCCCAAATCTCAAAATTTACGTCGATCTAGAAAACCCTAATCAGCTGATCTCGCAAAGTGCGGACTTGTCCGGTCCCTAGCGGACTAGTCCAATCTTCCTGGTTAAATTATATTGAATTGATTCTAAAAATTTGATCTAATCAACTCCAAACCTGTATAAACTTGTTAAAAGCTATTAGAACTAGTTATTGATCATTAAAAAGCAACCCATTAACAAGTTCTACCTTGCATTTGCATCAATCATGCATGTCATGACATATTGAGTAATATTTGTGCACTCTTTGATTGTGGTTCATGTCTTGTATGTTTATTGTGCAGATTAGACGTATTTGCGCTAGAGAGTGCCACGGAGGATCTATAGCACCAAGAGTTTGAAGGCTTTGACCCCAATGAACAGCAAGAGCAAGGCAAGTGTCCTTGAAGCATATTGATCCTGTTTTTAAAATAAATGTTTTGTTTGCAAATTGCATGCTTGTGTCAATTTGATGGGAATCCTATTGTTGTAGGTTTACTAGATTTGTTTAACCACCCTTGTCACCTGGAATTATGATAGAGAGTCAGGAAGGGCTTTTTACCTTTTGGATCGCTTAATCAATTGGGATGGAAAACAACTCTACACATTTAATTATGCATTTATGATATTATGATTAACATGAACTGGTTAAAAAGATGGGTGATCTAAGCAAGCCGGGTATGTGGATGGTTGGACGTATGGTGGTTTGCTTGCTTTAGATCTAAGGACCGGTTCATTCGAGAATAAGCCAGGACTACAGTGCCACCATGAGGCCAAGTATGGGTGCAGCATAGCTGATTAATTAGGGCTTTGCCAGTGCTATTTGGACCATTATGGATGCTTGAGGAAGGGGTAGTCGGATTGGGTTTGTTGATGATTGGTGGGACTACCTTGGGATCCGAATGGCTCAAGAGGGGGCCCTTGGTTGAAGATGTGCTCTGCGGGAGACATCACCACTGGTAAAACCTCAGTGGGGTCTAAATAGACTAGTAATCCCTTTGTAAAGGCTATTTTGTGATCTCTTGGCCATACACCAAAGGAAATGTAATTGGCGAAAGGGAGGTTCTTTAGTTGCCGACGGGTGATTTAATCACAAACACGTGGGTAAAGTGGTACAAACTCTGCAGAGTCAAATAAAACTATCATGATAGCCATGCTCCCGGATATGAGCACTTGGACAACTTCCATGATTAGAGGGAACTCGGTATTGGGATGGTATTTGGGATGGTTATGGTTACAGTTGGTTATGGATTTATTTCTGGTATTGAATATGGTTATTGGCAATGGTGAAATCTGGAATTATGGATGATGGTAGTGAATTCAGTTTGTTATTATGATATTACTTATTGGTATGATGGGTTTTGTTCACATACATATAATATATTGCTTTTCAAATGTTTTAATGTACTTTTCAGCACTTTGCCATTATTAATGTTGTCATTTGAATCGGCCACATGTCATACTTTCCACACTTGCTGAGTATGACATGTACTCACTCTTGTAACCCCCCCCCCCCAACAGTTGCAGGTCAGGATTGGGAGTTTAATGGTGAGAATGCGGAGTTCTAGGCCGTGTCTACCGTTAGCTTTGCCTGTGGTGTTATTGGAGCTGCGCTATCCCTTATGTTTAGTTGCTTAGTTGCTTAATTAGTTTATTTTCGCTGCATTAGTTGAACTTGTCATAAATATTCATTAGAGCTTGTATTTGAGGATAATATGGTTTGTGTAATAAAATTTGGTTAATTAATCTTGTTCTGTGGTAATTTTCTGTATACTCTTTTGTGAATGCACTCGTGTATGTGTGATGAACATCCTGGGCACACATATGCGTTAGCTTGGTTCATTTTTTGGAACCGGGCATCACAGATTGGTATCAGAGCCACAGGTTTACCGTAGGACGCAGCCTAGATAGAATGGACACTTTAGAGCACAAAGGAGCACTCAGGAATCGATGTATTTTGGTTGGTGTGCTGTTGCTATACATATTGTTTGCTTGTGTGCTTAATAGAGGATTATGGGATGCCTTAGCATTGCCATGTCCACCTAGGCTACTGTAGCTAGCTATTTAGTTTCATATCCCTTGATGCATATAGTTGGGGACATTTTCTAATCCTTACATATTGCTTTTCTTCAGATGGTGAGGACTCGCAACCAGAGGGATGGCAATGATGAGGAGGAGAACAATGGAGTGCCTCAGAACAACATTGGACAAGGATCTACTCAGGGAGCTATCAACATTGAGCAGCTATTGGCTATGCAAAACCAGCTCATGCAGACCATGATACAAACTATGGGACAGTTGCAAGCTGGCAACATCAACAATCAGACCCACATGCCTCCACCGCCACCCTCTCGCTCCTCATAACCGATTGAGAGAGTTTATGAGGACTAGGCCGCCAACCTTCGGTCAAGCCGCTGACCCTATGGATGCGGACGATTGGCTCAAGTCCGTGGAGAAGGAGCTAGCTATTGTCCAATGCAGTGATCGGGAGAAGGTTCTATTTGCTTCTCATCAACTAGTTGGAGCAGCTGTGGATTGGTGGGATTCTTATTGCAATGCTCATGAGAACCAAGAGAGAATTACTTGGGCTGAATTCAAGGAGAATTTCCGTTCTCATTATGTGTCCGAGGGTGTTACGATCTTGAAGAGGCAAGAATTTCAGAATTTAAGGAAACTAAGATCAAACGTGAGTGAATATCTCAATAAGTTCACTCAACTCTCAAGATATGCATCTGAGGATGTTAGTCGGGACAGCCGAAAATACTTGTTCATGAGGGGCTTGAACAATGAAATCCAAGTGCAACTATTCAATTGTGATTATGCAAATTTTCAGAAGCTTGTGGACAAAGCAATTGTGGTTGAGAACAAGATTCGTGAGATGGAGCAAGACAATAAGAGGAAGGCGCCCTATCAAGGACAGCAACAAGGAAGTAATGTGCGCCCTTGCCTTGCACCACTCAATGCGCCTTATTACAGCTCTTCTATTCCTGCTCAACGCCCTGGATTTGCACCGCGCCCAACTCAGTTTGTGCAGCAGCACCCTGTCATGCAAGCACCTAGGCCTCCAATGTTTTATGCACCTCGTGCTAATCTTCTTGGTGCAAATGTTCAAAACCAAGCTCGTCCCAATAATTCTGGTGGAGTTAAGAAGTGTTATACTTGTGGAGAAGCTGGACACTTTGTGCATCAATGTCCTAAGTCAGGCCTTGGTCAAGAAAGCAATTCGCCGAGGCAAAACCCAAGACCCAATGGAGGACAGCCACAAGAGAACCGTGGACAGCAGAAATTTTGCTCGTGGCAACGTGAACCATGTCTCTACGGAGGATGCTCAACAAGCGGATGACGTGGTTATTGGTATGTTTCTCGCCAACTCCAATCCCGCGACTATGTTATTTGATTCTGGAGCATCGCATTCATTCATTGCATCGACATATGTTGCCAAGTATAGTTTGCCTATCTCTTATATGATGTTTACTCTATTGGTGAAGTCTCCTGGAGGAGAGATGAGGACAAATATAGTATGTTTAAAAGTAAGCCTTAGAATAAGCGGGGTAGACTTCTCCGCCAACCTCATTGTTTTGGATTCTCAGGGATTGGACATTATACTTGGTATGGACTGGTTGAGGAAGCACAATGGGGTTATTGAGTGTGCCAAGAAGATGGTGAAGTTTACCAATGAGGAAGGGATCACCATAGAATTTGAAGCATCTCAAACCGCACCAAAGCAATTGTAGTTGAATCATATGGACGGTGCCGCAATTGAGGAGATTCCGGTGGTGTGTGAATTTTTGGATGTTTTCTGGACGAGTTGCCAGGTATGCCACCTGATCGAGACATTGAGTTTGTTATTGATTTAATACCTGGAACTGCACCTATAGCTAAGAGGCCGTATAAGATGCCTCCTATGGAACTAGCAGAGCTCAAGAAACAAATTCAAGAGCAACTAGAGAAAGGTTTTATTCGCCGTAGTTCTTCACCTTTGGGAGCACCCGTGCTGTTTCTGGACAAGAAGGATGGATCCCAAAGGATGTGTGTGGATTACTGAGCTCTCAACGAGGTAACAATCAAGAACAAGTACACCATGCCATGCATAGAAGAATTGTTTGATCAGATGAAGGGTGCTTGTGTCTTCTCTAAGATTGATTTGAGGTCGAGATATTTCCAAATGAAGATTAGACCATCGGACATACCCAAGACAGCTTTTAGGACACGGTATCGATTTTATGAGTATACGGTGATGTCTTTTGGACTGACAAATGCACCTGCCTACTTTATGTACATCATGAATAAGGTCTTCATGGAGTACTTGGATAGATTCGTTGGGGTATTTATTGATGACATTATGATCTACTTGAAGGATGAGAAAGAGCATGAGAAACACTTAAGGCTTACGTTGCAGAAATTGAGGGTGCATAAATTGTATGCCAAGTTCAACAAGTACCAGTTCTGGTTGAAAGTGGTGACGTTTTTGGGTCATATAATCTCGGGAGGAGTTCCGGATGACTCCAGAAAAGTGGGAGACATGTTGAAGTGGGAACCACCACAGAATGTCAAGGAAATAAGAAGTTTTCTTGGGATGGCTGGATATTACCGTTGATTCATCAAGGACTTTTTCAAGATAGCCAAGCCTATGATGGAGTTGCTAATGAAGGGAAAGGCGTTCCAATGGAATCAAGCTTGTCAAAATAGTTTCGAGGAGTTGAAGAAGAGGTTGACAACAACCCCAGTTTTGGTACTGCCGGATGTGTGCAAGAGTTTTGATATTTATTGCAATGCATCGAGACAAGGACTTGGATGTGTATTGATGCAAGAAGGTCAAGTGGTCGCCTATGCATCAAGACAATTGAAGAAACATGAGCAGAATTACCCCACGCACGATTTGGAACTCGCGGCTGTGGTACACGCATTGAAGATTTGGAGGCACTATATTCTTGGACATAGGTGTGAAATTTATACGGATCACAAGAGTTTGAAGTATATTTTCACACAAATGGATCTGAACTTGAGGCAACAGAGATGGTTGGAGCTCATCAAAGATTATGATTTGGGAATCAACTATCATCCGGGAAAAGCCGATGTAGTGCCTGATGCTTTGAGTAGAAAGGGAGTAAGTCATCAACTCACAGTTTGAGAGTTACCATTCGAGTTATGTAAGTAGTTTGAAAGGTTGAACCTCGGATTTGTAAATGAGATGGAGATGATGGAGTTAAACCCAACCTTGGAGCAAGAAATTTGAGAGGCACAAACCGCAGATGAAGAGATCAAGGACCGAAGAAGGGAGAGAATTCAGATTTGATGAAGATGTAGGATCGAAGAGCACGTGAAAAGCTACCAGAGGGGGGGGGGTGAATGGTAGATTTAAAAATCTTACGCAGCGGAAACAATTAAACCCCAAACCCTTCCGGCAGAAAAACGATCTGTTAAAGAAATCGTGTGTGAGACTAATCTAAACGTGTTTCACCCTGACAAAAGTGATAGATATCAGAGAGAATCAAGTCACGAAGACAACAAAAAAAAAGAATCACTCAAATCCGTCGAGAAAAACTCAAGTTATGATCGAAAGATCAAACAATGGTCAATCTGCCGTACCCGAGAAAAAAAAACAGTTCTGGAACGCTGCAAAGAAACTCGTGTAGATCATAGACCACAAATCAATCAAGTTGTGAAGACAGCCCAAAAAGAATCACGTCAATTGGATTTGTGAAACTCGAGTTATGATAAAACCACCAACGAAAGGTAGTGCTGTCCAGAAACTCGATGAGTAAAACTTGTCTGGAACAAGTCGGACGAACAAGGCACAAATGTTCCTTCAAACTATGAATTTTATTCAATAGAACACAAGAGGAACAGCCCCAAAGTCGTGCCTCATGAGCTCTGGGCTTCCTTGCTTATATAACCAGCCCTTAGGCCAACCCAATATCAACTAGGACTCCAATCCTACTCAGATCACAAATTGTAACTTTCCATAACTGCTCAAGATTCTTCTATACACTGACAGAAGCAATCTTAAGACTTCCAAACACCTTAGGAACGTATCCCACATTCATAAACAACTCAAATTCGTTACCCACACGAAATCCTATCATAACCAACTCAAATATTTCCATATTTGAGTCAAACCCGACTCAGCCGCAGCCTGAGTCCATAACCTAGTCGGTTGGACCTTTCCGATCAATTCTTTACGTCCATATCTCTTCATCAAGCCTCGGAACCATGTAGCCACGTCCATGCACTCCTTGCACACGTGCAAACATCTTCCAATGACGTCCACGATACCTTCATATGCATTGTTCTTGATTCAATCATGTTGCGCAACCTCCTGATCAGCTCAGCCACAATTCCTCCTGAATTTGGTTGTTGGAACCTCATCTCCTCCCTGAGACTAGTCCAATGGATCCCATCACCAGCCATGTCTTGAACTCAAGCAACACCTGCACATGAATAAACAACCAATCCATACGAGCCCAAGTCCTCGTCTTGACTCACTTCAGTTCCGAATACAACACCTTACGTGAGAACCTCACATAAGCATGTTGCAAAACCACAGTAACACAATATTATCCATATCAACCAAAACGCACCAAAAAGTTAGCAAATGAATACTAAGCAATCTTTCCAACAATGTAAAGCAAGTACGAAACATTGCAAATGAAAAGCAGAAGTATTGCAGTCATGTTCCGGACCATCCCACAGCAAGCCGGAGCTTGACACGGAGCTTACTAGTACAATGAAGCACCTGCCGGAGCTTACCAAAACTAGTAGATCCTAGCACCGGAGCTTACCAAAAACTAGTCAAAACTAGTCAACCCAAAACCAGAGCTAGACAAAGTACATCAGAGCTTAGCAAAAGCATGCTGGAGCTATCAAATATATGCCGGAGCTATCAAAGACATGCCGGAGCTAATAAAGACATGCCGGGGCTAGAGATAAAGCTCACCGGAGCTAACCAAAGCTGGTCGGACCTTACCAAGAAGTCGGACCTAGCATCTAACGTAGCCGGAGCTACCCAAAACAAGTCGGACCTACCGTCGGACCTTGCTGTAGCTCAGAGCTAGAGTCGGACCTTGATAAAAAGGTGTTTTTGGTGATATTCAAAACTTTTATCATCAAAGCCAAGTGTATTCATTACAAGCCAATGTATTCAGCACACATAGGTCTTACAATCTCCCCCTTGATCAATGCATTGGCAACACCACTTAATATCCGAACATTGGCTTATTTTCAATAAAAATTTTGAAAATAATTTCTCCCCTTTTTTAAATCAGAAATAAAATGAGAAGAAAAGCAAAAATTCAAAATTCACATATCTCTCCCCCTTTATCATCTCTCCCCATGCACATTATCTTTCCCTTTTTTGAATGTGTGATTAATCTCTCCCGCTTTGACAATGTATTCAGCAAGGTAAAAGAGGTATTTTAATTGTTATGAGCATATTATAACATATACATATAAAACAAATCTCATCCAAGTCATACTATCAAGCAACTTACACTATCACATCAATGAGATACATAAAGTAGTGTAATCCATGCTAGAGATCATATGTAATTTTCAATATAAGCAAGTCATGATCTAAAAAACTTAACTATTTCAAAACTTTAAAGCATGACACAAGTTGCTGCATTTTATTATTTTTCAAAGCATAAATTTAGATCATATGATATTTGCAAGAGATTATATGCGCATCTGCCTTATTCTAACCAACCACGCCAAACCTATGTCATTTGACAATCAGAAGCTTAAGGACATGGTTTTAGTCATACACAACTTCTTCCAAGTTCAAATCTAAGTGCAATGATAAGCCATCTCAGAAAAAGAAGTGTGATGCATGCATATTCTCTTGATCTTTTCTCAATTTATATTTGTTCATAAAAACTCAACATGTGAGTTGATTACTTAATTAATTCTTTATGATTAAAAGCACTTGTGAACATGTAACAAGTTCAAAACAGCAAGAAAGTTCGACCATGACCAGTTTTAGTGTAAGTAATTATTCCAATTACTAGACATGGCAAAAACTACAAAATGTATAACACGGGTAATGTAGTAAGAACTTTCAACATGTAAAAGGAATCACAGAGTCATATATGTATGAAATACTATGCTCATATTATTTTAATTTCAGATTCACACAAAGACTTCCCAAGTTTCAAAAACTCCCCCTCAATTTAAGCCATGAGGATGCATAACCCCTATTTCACTACGAATGTAACAAAAACGAGTGAAATCCAAAGGTTTTGTAAAAATGTCAGCCAATTGTTGTTCGGTATCTACATGGTGAAGCACAATGTTTCCTTTTTCAACATTATCTCGGAGAAAGTGATACCTAATGTCAATGTGCTTAGTTCTAGAATGTTGCACGGGGTTTTTAGCAATGCAAATGGCACTAGTGTTATCAAAAAACAGTGGAACACTATTTAGATCAACCCCATAGTCCTTAAGTGTTTGAACAATCCAAAGAATTTTTGAGCAAGCACTAGCAGCAGCTACATATTCAGATTCGGCTGTGGATTGTGCAACTGAATTTTGTTTTCTAGAGGACCAAGCAACAAGAGAATTACGAAGAAAATGACAAGCACCAGAAGTACTTTTCCTATCAATCCTACAACCCCCAAAATCAGCATCCGAAAAAGCTTTCAAAGTAACGGTTGAGGAAGAAGGAAGAAAAATGCCAAATTCTTGAGTTCCATGTAAGTACCTTAGAATCCTTTTGACGGCTTGACGATGTGAAACACGTGGGGAAGCTTGAAACCGTGCACAAAGACATACGCTGAATTGTATGTCCGGTCTTGATGCCGTGAGGTACAAAAGTGATCCGATCATGCTTCTATATTCTTTTTGATCCACGGATTCACCATCTTCATCAAGTTCAAGAGTTGTTGCTGTTCCCATTGGTGTCCGAAGAGGCTTGCTTTTGTCCACGTTGAAGCGCCTTAGGAGGTCTTTGGTATACTTCGTTTGATGCACATAGGTACCCTCCTTGGTTTGCTTGATTTGCAGCCCCAAAAAGTAAGTGAGTTCACCCATCATACTCATTTCAAATTCGGAACTCATCATTGCTGAAAACTTGGACACAAGATCATGAGAAGCACAACCAAAGATAATATCATCCACATACACTTGAACGAATAATTAGTCATTGCCATGCTTAAGCACAAAAAGAGTTTTATCAACCTTGCCCATGGTAAACCCCTTTTCAAGTAAGAATGTTTTTAACCTTTCATACCATGCTCTAGGGGCTTGTTTCAGACCATATAAGGCTTTGGACAGTTTGTAAACATGATTAGGAAAATCTGGATTTTCAAAACCCGGTAGTTGTTTGACATAAACCTCCTCATCTATGTAGCCATTAAGAAAAGAACTTTTAACATCCATTTGATATAGCTTAAAACCTTTAGATGCTGCAAAAGCTAACAAAATTCTTATGGCTTCTAATCTAGCGACAGGAGCAAAAGTTTCATCAAAATCTAGACCTTCAACTTGAGTGAAACCTTGAGCAACCAAACTAGCCTTATTCCTAACCACAACCCCATCCTCACTTTGTTTATTTTTAAATACCCATTTAGTTCCAATTAAAGTGTGACCTTGAGGTGGAGGTACAAGTTTCCAAACATTATTTCTTTCAAAATTTTCTAACTCTTCTTGCATGGCAATAATCCAAGATTCATTAGTGAGTGCATGTGATATATCTTTGGGTTCAAAAGAAGCAACAAAAGCAGAATGAGCATGAGAGTTTGGATCGCAAAACCTGGACCGTGTGAGACGTTCGTGCAAGCTTCCAATCATCTGTTGTGGGGGATGATCTTTGTAAAAACGTAGGGGAACAGATGTATCACAAGCTTCTTCTTCATTAGGTTCATCGTAGATTGATGAGCTTGTGACTTGTGGACGATCAGGACCAGCAGAGGTTATAGCCGGAGCTTGTTCAATGTCCGGAGCTGGACACGTGTCAACTTCGGAACTATCAGGCAGTATCACCGGCTCTTCTTCATCTTCGAAAATACCCTCCCCCTGAGGATACAGATCTGGTCCTGCAATACCGGAGCTAGTACCTGGGCTAGCTTCATCAAAAGACACTTCACAAGTCTCCACAATTTTGTTAGTGTCAATTAAAAGCACACGGTAGCCCCTAGTATGAGATGGATAACCAAGAAACATGCCATCAATGGATCTAGGTTCAAACTTATCAAGATTACCATGTTTCTTAACAAAGCATTTGCAACCCAAGACCCGAAAGTGTGTAACACTAGGCCTATGTCCGAACCGAAGCTCATATGGTGTTTTACCTAGCTTAGCACGCAAAAACACGATTTGAGACATAACAAGCGGTTGCTAACGCATCAGCCCAAAATTTCCTAGGAGTTTGATATTCATCAAGCATAGTCCTAGCCATCTCAACTAAAGTTCTGTTCTTTCTTTCTACAATACAGTTTTGTTGAGGTACATATGGTGAAGAAAATTGATGGTCTATTCTATTTTCAGCACAAAAGTGTTCAAAAGATTGATTTTTAAATTCAGTTCCGTTATCACTTCTAATTGCTTTTAATGATCCTGGGTGATCAATTGATAATCTAAGAAATAAAGTTCTAAAGTGACTAAAAACTTCATTCTTAGACACCATAAAGTAAACCCAAGAGTATCTAGAATAATCATCAACGATAACAAGAACATACCATTTACCTCCGAAGGATTGAACACGTGAAGGTCCTATGGTGTCAAGATGCAAAAGTTGACATGGTTCAGTTGTCATGATCATTGTGAGAGGAGTATGTGAACCTGCAACCATCGTAGCATGTCTACAAGAAGAGCACACAATTTCTTTGTCCCCTTTAAGCTTAGGCAGCCCACGTATGCGATCAAGAGCACTAACACGCGTTAGGTGATCAAAGCCTACGTGACCAAGTCTACGATGCCAAAAATATAAGTCCTTTGAATCATTAGCAACTAGACACCTATGCTTAGAGGAAGACATATCAAAATCAGCTTTAAAAACTCTTCCAAACCAAGACATGTTAAAAATAAGCTCACTGTTTGAACCTACAACTTTGCAGCAGTTTTTATTGAAAATAATTTCTAGATTTTCATCTAGCAATTGTGAAACAGAAAGCAAGTTGTATTTCAAATTTTTGACAAGTTCCACATCCTTCAAAGTGTAGTGATCATTTAGTCTAACCGAACCCTTAGCAATTATAGGAGTTGAAGAATTATCGGCAAAAGTAACATTCTCTACACGTGACACAAAAGAGAGGGAGGAGAACCAATCTTTGTTACCGGTCATGTGGCGTGAGCAACCTGAATCCACAATCCTAATGTTCTCCTTCCTCAATCATGTAACCTACATAAAAGCACAATGCGTCGATGACTCAATACTGGGGTTAGTCAAAAGGCATTTAGGAATCCAGTACTGGGTCACGCGACGTGCAGCAGGAAAAACACGCAAAAGCTGAGATAAAACAGCAGGTTTACTATTCTTAACTCTTTTAGCACAAGAACCAGTAGCTCCGGAGGTAAAAGCAGCAGTTCCAAAAGACAAGGCTGAAGCTCCAGAAATAAAAGCTAAAGTTCCGAAGGAAACAACAGAAGGTCCGGGAGCTCTCGGAGCTATCGGAACTATTGGAGCTGCTTTTGCGGATTTCTTACCAGAAGGTCCGGAAGCTACCTTTTCAAATTTCTGACTCACTAAAGTAGGTTGTGTTTTTCTAATTGCATGAAACTTATAAGATTTAGCAATTTTTCTTTCCTTTTTCTGTTGTTTAGCTAGTCTATAACAAAAATCTATGACATGACCATCTCTACGACAGAAGGTACAATGAAATTTAACATTGTGTTCATGTCTAGATGAGCAAGCAATATTTTTATTTGAAACCGAATGAGGCAACACTCCTGCAGATTTGAAAACCACTCCTTTTTGTTTAGGAACTGTTTGAATCAAACCACTTCCTAATGACTTTACAATTTTAGGTGGATGTGCCTTAGCATGAGCATGAGAATCAAAACCTAAACCAGTTTTATTATTGCAAGACTTGGAAGAATTCAGCAGCAAGTTTAGGTTCTTATTCCCATTACAAAACCGATCTAATGTCCTATGCATGTCATCAAGTTTATTGGACAGATCAAGGCAATTTTCACATGAAGTTTTTCCTTTTAATTTGCAATTGGAACAAGATTTAACTTCATGAGAACGTAAAGCATTGTTCAATATAGAAATTTCATTCATAGCATCCTGTAGTTTCTTATCAAGATCATCACAAGTAGAACAATGCAAGTCAATTGTAGAACAGCTAGCATCGTTCAAGTTCTTATCATTAAGTGCAGCAAGCTCTTTGTTCTTTTTAATTTCTTCATCAAGTATATCTAGAGTGGAGGAGTGTGTACTTCTTAATGTGGATAATTGTTCATAGATTAAGTCACATGAGGGACATGCATCATCACTAGGAATCAAAGTTTTTAAACGGTTAATTTCAGATTCTAGTGATTCAATTTTAGCAGCATTATCCCTAAGCTTTTTGTCCTTTTTCTTGACAATAATAGTTGCACGAGAAATAGCATCACACATTTCATTGAAGGTAGAACATACCTCATCGTGTTCACTGTTGTGTTCTGCATCCTCTGGACTTGATCTTGATCTTGTTTTGCCCGTCATGAAGCATAAGTTGGCCAGATCGTCATCATCTTCATCACTTTCAAAGTCTACATCACTTTAACTATGTTCTTGAAGTGCGGTGATGAAGCTATTAATCATCTTGCATCCTATGGTACCCTTCTTTTTCTTGTTGGAATTTCCAGAGGAGGTCCGGACCTTGCTTTGTTTTTCTTCCCGGGTGGTCGGACCTGAAAGGTTAGGGCATTTTGTACGAAAGTGTCCTATTTTACCACACTCAAAACAGCGTTGAGGTCCGGAGCTTCCTCTCCTTCTAGTTCTCACATTTTGCAATGCTTTTGAGAATCTAGTAGAGATGAGTGCCAACTCCTCTTATGGAAATTCTTCGATCTGTTCAAGGGTTAGAGAGGACAACAAAGAAAGTGTACTACAAGATGAAGATTGGCCGGAGGTAGGCATATCACGTTGAGAAACAAAAGCAATAGACTTATTTGGGTTCTTACGTGCTAGGATGTCAATTTCATGAGTTTTTAGTTTAGAATAAAGTACATCTAATGTAAGAGAACTCATGACAGTTGATTCACGAATAGATGTTACTTTCATTTCCCAAATTGACATATCTAATGCACTAAGAAGTTGCCTAGCATTCTCAGCATCAGAAAAATTAACATTGACACTACGTAAGTTGCTGAGAATTTTATTGAAACGAGCAAAGAGGTCATCGATAGACTCACCTGGTTGCATCTCAAAACGCATGTATTCCTTTTTGAACATATATTGTTTTACCTCCTTGATTGTGTTGGTGCCTTCATGATAATCACAGAGAGCTCTCCAAACATCGTATGCTGACCGGAGGTGCGCGACACGATCAAAGTCGCTTTGAGTGAGTCCTTGGATGATCAGGTTTCGGGCTTTGTTGTTGTTGTCGA
Organism: Tuctoria greenei; assembly: GCA_036927565.1. Classification (NCBI taxonomy): domain Eukaryota; kingdom Viridiplantae; phylum Streptophyta; class Magnoliopsida; order Poales; family Poaceae; genus Tuctoria; species Tuctoria greenei. The sequence goes on along the minus strand of JAYESD010000005.1, from coordinate 131,922,716 downwards.
CGTCCCTTAGGTTTGTGGCCGTGACTTGATCATTAGGTGGTACTTCATAAGGCTTATACACCTTCTCCCATATTGCAAAGCCTTGTGCCTGGATAAAAGCCTCTATGCGTGCCTTCCAAACCTGAAAATCAATACCAGCTAACACACAAGCTTTGGCGGAGTACTTGTCCATGATGATTAGTCAAAAACATGTGCAAATCACAAATATTAGAGCACCGTGGCTTTGATACCAATTGTAGGATCGAAGAGCACGTGAAAAGCTACCAGAGGGGGGGGTGAATGGTAGATTTAAAAATCTTACGCAGCGGAAACAATAAAACCCCAAACCCTTTCGGCAGAAAAATGATCTGTTAAAGAAATCGTGTATGAGACTAATCTAAACGTGTTTCACCGTGAAAAAAGTGATATATATCAGAGAGAATCAAGTCACGAAGACAACACAAAAAGAATTACTCCAATCCGTCGAGAAAACCTCAAGTTATGATCGAAAGATCAGACTATGGTCAATCTGACCTACCCGAGAAAAACAGTTTCTGGAATGCTGCAAAGAAACTCGTGTAGCGCAGAAACCACAAATCTAATGACCGTGAAATTTTGACAGATGATAGACAATCAAGTTGTTAAGACAACCCAAAAAGAATCACGTCAATTGGATCTGTAAAACTCGAGTTATGATAAAACCACCGACGAAAGGTAGTGCTGTCCAGAAACTCGACGAGTAAAACTTGTCTGGAACAAGTCGGACAAACAAGGCACAGAAGTTCCTTCAAACTATCAATTTTATTCAATAGAACACAAGAGGAACAGCCCCAAAGTCGTATAGACGAACTTTGGCCTTCCCTTGCTTATATAACCAGCCCTTAGGCCATCCCAATCTTAACTAGGACTCCAATCCTAAACCGATCACAATCGGAACTTTCCATAACTTCTTAGGACTCTTTTATACGCAGATAGAAGCAATATTAAGACTTCCAAACACCTTAGGAACGCATCCCACATTCCTAAACAACTCAAATTCGTGACACAGACGAAATCCTAACATAACCAACTCGATATTTCCATACCGAGCCATAACCGACTCAGCTAGCAGCCTAAGTCTTCAACCGATACGATCCGATCCTTCCGATCAGATCTTCCTTCCATAATCTGTCTCTAGAAGCATATTGCCACGTCATGCACCGCATGCATACGTGCGAACACCTTCCTTCGACCTTCATATGCACCGCCCTTGATTCAATCATCCTGCGCGACCTCCTGACCCGCTCAACCACAGTTCCTCCCGAACTTGGTTGTTGGAACCTCATCTCCTCCTGAGACTAGTTCAATGGATCACGTCACCAGCCATGACTTGAACTCAAGCAACACCTGCACATGAATAAACAACCAGTCCATACGAGCCCAAGTCCTCGACTTGACTCAAGTTAGTTCCGAACACAACACCTTATGTGAGAACCTCACATAAGCATGTTGCAAAACCATAGTAACACGATATCGTCCATATCATCCAAAACGCACCAAAAACTTAGCAAATGAATACTAAGCAATCTTTCCAACAATGTAAAGCAAGTACGAAACATTGCAAATGAAAAGCAGAAGCACTGCGGTCAAGTTCCGGACCTTGCCAGAACAACCCGGAGCTCGAGCCGGAGCTAACAAAAGCTAGTAGAACCTAGCGCCGGAGCTTACCAAAACTAGTACAATGAAGCACCTGCCGGAGCTTACCAAAACTAGTACAATGAAGCACATGCCGGAGCTTACCAAAACTAGTAGAACCTAGCACTGGAGCTTACCAAAAACTAGTCAAAACTAGTCAACCCAAAACAGGAGCTAGACAAAGTACATCGGAGCTTAGCAAAAGCATGCCGGAGCTATCAAGTATATGCCGGAGCTATCAAAGACATGTCGGAGCTAACAAAGACATGCCGGAGCTATCAAAGACATGCCGGACCTACCTTCAGACCTTGCTGTAGCTCGGAGCTAGAGTCGGACCCTGATAAAAAGGTGTTTTGGTGATATTTAAAACTTTTATCATCAAAGCCAAGTGTATTCACTACAAGCCAATGTATTCAGCACACATAGGTCTTACACTTTTTACCTTTTGCATCGCTTAATCAATTGGAATGGAAAACAACTCTACATATTTAATTATGCATTTATGATATTATGATTAACATGAACTGGTTAAAACGATGGGTGATCTAAGCAAGCCTGGTATGTGGATGGGTTGGACGTATGGTGGTTTGCTTGCTTTAGATCTAAGGACTGGTTCATGCGAGAATAAGCTAGGACTACAGTGCCACCACGAGGCCAAGTATGGGTGCATCGTAGCTGATTAATTAGGGCTTTGCCACTTCTATTTGTACCATTATGGATGCTCGGGTAAGGGGTAGTCGGATTGGGTTTGTTGACGATTGGTGGGACTACCTTGGAATCCGAATGGCTCAATGATGAGGACATAACAACAGCGGAGACGCACATTGAACTGCAAGGACCAATCACAAGAGCACGAGCACGGTTATTAAATCAGCAGGTCAATTCGTTCCTAACTTCTTTTGCATGTGAGTTTGAGAATATATTGCTATGTGATGATTTAATTGTTATTAGGAATAATGGAGAATATCAACAAGTGAAGGAAAGAGGCCTTGGGAGCGTGGAGAACCAGCTGGGACGTCCACAAGTTGATGGAAACAGCAGTCCACCTTAAAACGGATGCCCAGGAGGCATACGGACTCCGTTTTTGACGTTCTACAGATGCACGGAAAGAGGAGAAGATAAAATTTCCAATGGTTCTGGTCCCACATCTAGATTCCTCCGGAGTCATTGGGAATCGTCGAAACAAGTCGAGTCCAGACTTCTGTCCGGTGCTACGCCACCGAATAGGGCCTTTGGGCCTTGTATCCCGTAAGAGTCCATTAGGGATGCTTCTAATCGTGTTTTGGTCAAACCCTAGCCTATAAATACTGCAGCCGCCAGTCATATTCGGTGGGTTTTGCTTAGATCAATAATATCGCCGTTCTACGGTTTGTGAGACCCCAACTTCGCGATTTCCGATTGTGTCTTCGACGTTCTTGCTCGTGTTCTCGGTTTCACTTGCAGGGATTAGCCTTATTGGAGAGGTCAAGCGTGTGCAGCACGGTTGATAACCAATAGAGCCGTGGTGTAGTGATTGCAGGGGTACTCGAATCGCTCGAGTGCCGTGGATCATTAACGTCGAGTTCTCCACCCCAATCGACATACCTTTCGGAAGATCGGGCCTAAACCTACTCATCAATTGATATCAGATTTCCAGGTTGCCAATGAGGTATCTTTGTTTTCCTTCCATTAGATCAATTTTTTTTCGTACCTAGAGTCCACAGAAAAGCCAAAAAAAATTAGATCGTTTTTACCGCTTCCCAGACTATAGTGCATGCAGTTTCGTTTTTCAGTTTGCTTTGTTGAGTTTGAATTCGTGTGGTCGAGTCTTGTTGCTGGTTTAGCTTTGTGTTTTGGGTCCTATTTATCGTGTTTCGTCCTTGTTTTCTTGCTATTCGACACCTATTCCACAATCCCTAAATAACAAACCGATCCGCCATGTTCATCGGTTTGCCCTAGCTAGCCGCCTTGCGTGAACTCCCGCATCGCCAGCCCTAGATTAGGTGACAAACCTTTGTGCCATTCATCCTTGAATCATCAAACACCACCCCATTAGTTGCTGTGCAAATTCCCGATCGTTTTCGTATCCGATTGCGAGTTCTGTTCTCAAACCGAGTTGGAATCAACATCCAAAAAAAATCGTAACTCGGACAGCCTACCTTAAAACGACCATAACTTTCGCATATGAACTCGAAATTAGGCGATTTTTTTTTTTCAAATTCATCTAAGCGAAATTTTGCATCTGATTTTCCGAGGCATAGCCGCGCTCGGCGAAATTAGATTGCCCAAATTCCCCTTGGAAGATAGGCTATCCGGCCTCCGAAGTTTCAGCACAAATTTTAAAGAATCTTCTTGATTTTCTGTAGGCCGCATATTACATCCAATTGAACTAAAAATTTGTGTGCTTCATATCTTCGTGCTCCTGAGTAAATAAAAATATCAAAAAAATATTACAAAAAGGAAAAAAAAATAGCGAAGAGCACGTATATTAAAGCAATTGGCCTATACCACTTGGTGCTGTTTTGTTGGCTATATCATTCTGTCTTTCTTTTGCCTTGATACTTCCTCGTGTTGTGCTAGGCTCTAGGGCACTCGGTTGACCAGCAACAGTTTCCTACATTGAATACTTATTCAACTTTGTTTAGCAGTTAGCGATTTTCTGCTTATTAGCCACCATATTGTGCTATCCAAGATCCACCTTTCTCTTGAGCATAACAGGTACCTTTGCAATCACCCCGCGCTTCATTGGTTCATCTCACCGTCCACACCACCTGTTGTGTCGGTAAGAACGCTTGTAAGAGCGTGGTAAGACGCTTGAGCAAGAGAGATTGTTTTCTTCCACCTTCCACATTGTCACTGTAGTTGATAGGGATAACATATTTTTTTGTTGTCTTTTGTTTCCTACTAACAATGGCAGGAGAAGACAATGATGACGAATGTGTTCAACATGCTGAGTTACGTGATATGATGAAGACCATGACGGATATGTTCGCCAAATACAACGCAACAACGGAGGAGTCATTGGCGAACTTGACTCGCCAACTGGATGACCTTGCTCTTCGGATGAATACTTTTGAGGCTCGGTTGCCTCTCGCTGGAAGACAAGAAGACAATGCTTATGATGAACTGGAAGATCACAATAATCAGCCAAGACTGCCACTTTATCGTCGAGGTATGGGAGGTAATAATCATAACAATTATTATAATCGTCATCCTGATGATCCTTTTGCTAAAGTGAAATTTACAATACCCTCTTTTTCTGGTGCTTATGATGCTGAGGCTTATCTTAAATGGGAGATGACAGTAGAGGAAAAATTTAATTCCCATCTTGTTCCTGAACAACATAGAGTTTGTCAAGTCACTAGTGAGTTTATGGACTTTGCTATCATATGGTGGAATGAACTTGTTAAAACTAGAACTGACCCTCCAACATGCGATAGATTAAAGGAAGCTATGCGCGTTCGATTTGTTCCTCCATCTTTTCAGCGGGACCTTCGTAAAAAATTACAGTGTTTAGACCAAGGTAACATGTTCGTAGAGGAGTATTATCAAGAGTTATAAAAAGGTATGCTGCGTCGTGGGGTAGTAGAGGACATGGATGATAAAATAGCTCGTTTTTATGGGGGGTTGAGGCGTGAAATTCAGGACATTGTTGATTACAAGGAATACGATACTGTTAACAGATTATTTCAGCTTGCTATGTTGGCAGAAAAAGAATTGCAGTGTCGACAACAACAGCAACATCGCACGAGGAGCAACTTCACGCCGCGTGCAGCGACTACACCATCCAAAAGAGCACCATCTTCGACCCCACGTTCAGCGACTACACCACCCAATGGCGGCCAACGAACTATACCTGCTGCTCCACCTTCTCGTGTGCTGGAAGGCAGCAAGGCGACATCATTCAAGCCTTCTTCGTCCACTCCTTCTACGGGTCGTACTTCTGACATCAAGTGTCACCGCTGCCAGGGACTTGGTCATATGATGAGAGATTGCCCGAGCAAACGAGCATACATAGCACGCGATGATTGCGGGTATGATAGTACTTCGGATGTTGAAGATGAATATTCTCTTGCTACTGACTTTACAGATCCAAATGACGAACACACCGAAGAAGAGGTACTTGGTACAGCGGCGACGGAGAACTATAGGTGCATCATTGTGCAGCGTGCCTTGAGCTCCAAAGTGGAGACCGACGACATGCTACAACGACACAACCTCTTCCACATGTTTCTTGTCGTCAAGGACTACCGTGTACACACTATAATTGATGGAGGTAGCTGCAATAACTTGGTGAACACGGACGTCGTCAAGAAACTCGGTTTGACAACAAGAGCACACCCTCGTCCGTACCATATTCAATGGTTCAACAACAGGGGTAAGGTTCGGGTAACACAAACAGCGAGAATACATTTTTCAATGTGTTCATACCATGAATTTCCTGATTTTGATGTTGTTCCTATGGATGCTTGTTCTCTTTTATTGGGTCGTCCTTGGGAATTTGATATAGACGCTATTCATCATGGTAGAACCAATAAATATACTCTCATGCATAAGGGAAAGAAAATCACTTTGCTCCCCATGACTCCTGCTGAAATTGTGCATTTTGAGAAGAGTAAAATTTGTGATGTCAAAGCAACAAAATTAGAATCTGAAAAACAGCAAGTTATTAAGTTAAAATCACCATCGCTGCTCGCAACTAAATCTGAACTTGCTGATTTATTCGATGCTATGGGGATGTGCTATGCTTTAGTTTGCAAAGAAGCCATGTTTTCACTTCATGAATTGTCTATTGCATTGCCCCCGGCTGTTGCTAACCTTTTGCAGGAGTTTGAGGATGTGTTTCCCTCCGAGATACCCCCTGGTTTACCACCGATGAGAGGCATTGAACACAAGATCGATTTGATTCCAGGAGCAAGTTTGCCAAATCGTGCAGCATACAGGGCGAATCCACAAGAATCTAAGGAAATTCAGCGACATGTCCAAGATCTTTTGGACCTCGGGTACATTCGTGAAAGCCTTGGCCCTTGTTCCGTTCCTGTTCTTTTGGATCCTAAGAAAGATGGTAGTTGGCGCATGTGTGTTGATTGTCGAGCAATTAATAACATCACCATTCGCTATCGTTATCCTATTCCTCGATTAGATGACATGCTTGATGAATTGAGTGGTGCTATCATCTTCACAACAATTGACTTGCGTAGTGGTTACCACCAAATTAGCATGGCACTGGGAGATGAATGGAAAACTACATTTAAAACCAAGTTTGGACTTATTGAGTGGTTAGTAATGCCTTTTGGTTTAACTAATGCACCCAGCACCTTTATGCGATTAATGAACGAGGTTTTACGTGCTTTCATTGGACAATTTGTGGTGGTTTACTTCGATGATATCCTCATTTACAGCAAGTCATATGATGAACATCTTGATCATTTACGTGCTGTTTTTACTGTTTTGAGAGATGCACGTTTGTTTGGTAACCTCAAAAAGTGCGTCTTTTGCACCAATCGAGTCTCGTTTCTTGGCTATGTCGTTTCCTCGCAGGGAATTGAGATGGATGAGGCAAAAATTGAAGCAATCACCAGCTGGCCAGCCCCAACAACCGTCACACAGGTTCGTAGTTTTCTTGGTCTTGCAGGTTTTTATCGGCGCTTTGTGCAGGATTTCAGCACCATTGCAGCACCTTTACATGAGCTAACGAAGAAGGGAGTTCCATTTCGATGGGGCGAACAGCAGCAGCAAGCTTTTTATGCTCTCAAATCAAAGCTTACACAAGCACCGTTGCTACAACTTCCTGATTTTGACAAGACCTTTGAGCTAGAATGCGATGCAAGCGGCATTGGTATTGGAGGCGTTCTCATACAAGGAGGTAAACCCATTGCTTTCTTTAGTGAAAAACTTCGTGGTCCTTCTCTGAATTATTCTACTTATGATAAGGAATTGTATGCCTTAGTGCGTGTATTACAAACTTGGCAACATTATCTTTGGTCTAAGGAGTTTGTCATACATTCCGATCATGAATCATTGAAGTATCTTAAGTGTCAAACCAATCTGAATAAACGACATGCTAAATGGATTGAGTTCATAGAGTCGTTTCTATACATCATTAAGCATATGAAAGGGAAGGAAAATATCATTGTCGATGCATTATCTAGGCGTTATGCCATGCTGTCCCAACTTGAACATAAAATCTTTGGTTTGGAAACAATTAAAGCATTATATCCTACTGATTTGGACTTCAAAGATGCTTTTGAAAATTGTAGAGAAGGAAGAACTTGGAATAAATATGTGCTGTGAGAGGGTCTCCTCTATCGTGCTAACAAGCTATGCGTTCCAGCTAGCTCCGTTCGTCTATTGCTTTTGCATGAAGCACATGGAGGAGGTTTGAAGGGACATTTTGGAGTGAAGAAAACTGAATACGTGCTGTCCACACACTTCTTTTGGCCAAAGATGAGGCGTGATGTCGAGCGCTACCTGTCACGATGCACTACTTGCAACTAAGCTAAGTCTCGCCTTAATCCACATGGTCTTTATATGCCTCTTCCTGTTCCTAGTGTACCTTGAGAGGATATTTCTATGGACTTTGTTTTGGGATTGCCTAGGACTAAGAGGGGGAGGGATAGTATTTTTGTAGTTGTTGATCGTTTTTCCAAAATGGCACACTTTATACCTTGTCATAAGAATGATAATGCCTCACACATTGCTGATTTATTTATGACGGAAATTGTTCGTTTACATGGTGTGCCAAATACCATTGTTTCTGATCGTGATGCAAAATTTTTATGTCATTTTTGGAGAACTTTGTGGTATAAATTGGGAACCAAGTTGCTGTTTTCAACTACATGTCACCCACAAATGGATGGACAGACCGAGCTAGTTAATCATACTTTATCCACTATGTTGCGGGCTATCTCGAAAACAAATTTGAAGTTGTGGGAGGAGTGTTTACCACATATAGAATTTGCTTACAACAGATCCGTTCAATCCACGACAAAGGTAAGTCCATTCCAGGTAGTGTATGGTTTCAATCCCCGTGCTCCTACTGATTTACTACCTTTGCCTCCTTCTAAAACTATAAATTTGGATGCTACACAACGATCTGAATTCATTCTTAAGATGCATGAAACTACAAAGAAAAATATTGAAATGATGAATGGGAAGTATAGGATTGCAGGTAGTAAAGGTAGAAACGAAGTAAAACTTGAACCGGGTGATTTGGTGTGGTTACATTTGAGAAAAGAGCGATTTCCCGACTTGAGAAAATCTAAACTTATGCCACGAGCTGCTGGTCCTTTTAAAATCGTTGAAAAGATTAATGATAATGCATATAAGCTTGAATTGCCTCCCAATTTGGGGTTAGTCCTACATTTAACATTTCAGATTTGCGACCGTACTTGGGAGAAGAAGATGAACTTGAGTCGAGGACGACTCCAATTCAAGAGGGGGAGGATGATGAGGACATCACAACAGCGGAGACGCACATTGAACTGCAAGGACCAATCACGAGAGCACGAGCACGGTTATTGAATCAGCATGTGAATTCGTTCCTAACTTCTATTGCATGTGAGTTTGAGAATAGATTGCTATGTGATGATTTAATTGTTATTAGGAATAATGGAGAAGATCAACAAGTGAAGGAAAGATGCCTTGGGAGCATGGAGAACCAGCTGGGACGTCCGCAAGTTGATGGAAACAGTTTACAACTCGGACTCGAGTTCAACTCGGAGTCCAGGAGCAGTCCACCTTAAAACGGACGCCCAGGAGGCATACGGACTGCATTTTTGACGTTCTACATATGCACGGAAAGAGGAGAAGATAAACTTTCCAATGGTTCTGGTCCCACATCAAAATTTTTCCGGAGTCATTGGGAATCGTCGAAACAATTCGAGTCCAGATTTCTGTCCGGTGCTGCGCCACCGAATAGGGCCTTTGGGCCTTGTATCCCGTAAGAGTCAATTAGGGACGCATCTAATCTTGTTTTGGTCGAAACCTAGCCTATAAATACTGCAGCCTCCGGTCATATTCGGTGGGTTTTGCTTAGATCAATAATATTGCCGTTCTACGGTTTGTGAGACCCCAACTTCGCGATTTCCGATCGTGTCTTCGACCTTCTTGCTCGTGTTCTCAGTTGCACTTGCAGGGATTAGCCTTCTTGGCAAGGTCAAGCGTGTGCAGCATGGTTGATAACCAACGGAGCTGTGGTGTAGTGATTGCAGGGGTACTCGAACCGCTCGAGTGCCGCGGATCATTAACGTCGAGTTCTCCACCCCAATGGACATACCTTTCGGAAGATCGGGCCTAAACCTACTCATCACTCAAGAGGGGGCCCTTGGTTGAAGATGTGCTCTGCGGGAGACATCACCACCGGTGAAACCTCAGCGGGGTCTAGATAGACTAGTAATCCCTTTGTAAAGGCTATTTTGTGATCTCTTGGCCATACACCAAAGGAAGTGTAATTGGCGAAAGGAAGGTTCTTTAGTCGCCGACGGGTGATGAAATCACAAACACGTGGGTAAAGTGGTACAAACTCTGCAGAGTCAAATAAAACTATCATGATAGCCGTGCTCCCAGTTATGAGCACCTGGACAACTTCCATGATTAGAGGGAACTGTGTATTGGGATGGTATTTGGGATGGTTATGGTTATGGTTGGTTATGGATTTATTTCTTGTATTGAATATGGTTATTGGCAACGGTGAAATCTGGAATTATTGATGATGGTAGTGAATTCAGTTTGGTATTATGATATTACTTATGGTTATGATGGGTTTACTTCACATACATATTATATATTGCTTTTTAAATGTTTTAATGTACTTTTTTGTACTTTGCCATTATTATTGTCGTCATTTGAATCAGCCACATGTCATACTTTCCACACTTGCTGAGTACGACATGTACTCACTCTTGCAATCCCCCGCCCCCAACAGTTGCAGGTCAGGATTGGGAGTTTAATGGTGAGAATGCGGAGTTCTAGGCCGTGTCTACCGTCAGCTTTGCCTGTGGTGTTATTGGAGCAGCGCTATCACTTATGTTTAGTTGCTTAGTTGCTTAATTAGTTTATTTCTGCTGCATTAGTTGAACTTGTCATAAATATTCATTAGAGCTTGTATTTGAGGATAATATGGTTTGTATAATAAAATTTGGTTAATTAATCTTGTTTTGTGGTAATTTTCTGTATACTCTTTTGTGAATGCACTCGTGTATGTGTGATGAACATCCTGGGCACACATATGTGTTAGCTTGGTTCATTTTCTGGAACCGGACGTCACACTCAACTACTTCGTAGTTTTCAAAAATAGGCGCTTTGCAAGCGTGCTATCCCAATACGGCTCTAATACCAAGCTGTGGGGACCACGGTCCACACGTTCCAGGAATCGCATTGGGTGGTGCCGTGCGATGCGGCGCCTAACAGCACACAAGAAAAACCATACAAAATAACCAACACATATATTTTATTTCACAAGATGATTCTCTTTTACAACATAATATACAACGCAGCGGAATATTTTATACTCACACTCGCAACTAACTATGCACAATAGAAGATGTCCATGCTTGCGCACGCTTCACACTAGCAACACGAATAGAAGAGCAGCGACATGGTTTTTGTAGGAGATACATCTCGACAAGATTAAGGTCTCACGAACAACCACAACATAAGCATAAGCTAATAATACCTGCAAAAACCACAATAGAGCAACCGTGAGCTTGACGCTCAACAAGACTTGACCGTCTCACCTAAGGCATGAAACTCTACATGCAGGAAACTCTAAATACTAGAAGCTGAATTTGCATAAATGACACGCCTACAAGTGAATCCTTACTTTCATTTTTAGTTTGCATTACAACTACTGCATACAAGTTTGCAATACAATTATATATCAAGAAGTATCAAATTCCAATAAACCGTATCCACTTCTTACTACGTCAGGACTCAGTGTCCATGTATGCTCAAATAACCGCGAGCGACGATGATTGCAACCAGTAGTCACCTGGACTGCACGACACGTACACCCATACATGGAGTTGCAACGGCACACTCCACTGATGTCACACGCAGCCACCTTTCCCAAAACTCACCCACATCAAAACAGTTCGATCGACCCGTACAGCGAGTTCCCTCAAGGTGCACCTCCACCGTGAGATGTTCGTGAGCGAGTTGACTCCACTGTACTAACACCCGACAGCTTAAGCCGATTGAAAAGGTTCCAACATAGGATCCTCAAGGAACATCGGTTTCCTGGGTTCCATATAGCCAGTATGCACCCGGTATAGTTCAAACGTGTCAAACAGGGCCAGGCACGAGACGGGCCTTAATCGACACATGCAGGACGATGCAGCCAGGACCATATCCTGCTGCATCCTATGCTCCTGCCCAGTCTGCAATTTATCAAAGTGAATCCTCACAATTAAACTCATAATTCCAATCCAGTGTAAACCAAGTACTAGTCTTGCGGGAATGTTCCAACCTCTCGACTTCTACCGTTCATTCCAACTAGACATTAAGCATAGCATATTGTAACGTGTAGTATTAATCTACCCAAACCACTCTCTAGATTATTCTGGTCATAAAATTGGGTTTCATTGCACAAGACCTAATGCACAATACATCTCGTCCATATAGTGTATAGAAATGAAAACTTTGCAAAATTTCTTAAATGCAAACCGGGGCTTGCCTTTCGGTTCAGATAAAAGGCAGTGACGATCAGTTATTATCCTCCGTCAAGAAATCATCCCACACTAGAATCACTATAAGAATCCCCGGCTACGGGTCGTGCTTCTTGTTGGCCACCTTTGTCACGAGTACTATCAAAATGATATGCAAATAAGAGGTTGCAATTTATTAATATAACAACTGAAGTTGATTATAACTCAAAAAGGATTAATACTAGCTAGGACTGGAAGTTATGTTGCTGGAAATGCACAACAACAGAGAGGAAACAAGATGAACTTAGGCAATGGAAATATGAAGTGATATAGATATTGATTTGGACATGGAGATGTGATCTCAAATTATACAGGTTCAACAGATACCCTGAGTCTGAAAAACTTACAGTGAGTTCATACGGTCGTGTAGGAATAACCGGGTAAGTTTCAGATACATCAATTAAATATATTGGTCTACAAAATCTCTTAAGTGTTTAGCATTCTCTGAATTTTAATGGACAAACAGTGGCTTTGGCATAAGTCAAACTAGGTTTCCTGCATAGAGGAATTCGTATAGAGTCTAACCCAATTGGTTTGACATTTTTCTAATCATTATACATGGAGATATGAAATTTACAAGTTCCTACAATATTCTGAAAATGTCTCTGTTGTTTTTCCTATTTCCAGGGACATAGAAGAAGGAAACACAATTTTCTCCAGTAACTTTATTCAAATGGTTCTGAAATTTTCAGGATTTCAAAGATATTTAAAGGAACATTGTGGCAAATTTTGAGAATTTTTTAATAAGTAAATCATCTGGAATTAATTCCTAATGATTTACTTTGTTGGAATTATTAGTCAAAAACCAGGGACTTACATAGCCAATAATTTGCACAAATGCACAATACTTGTCATGAAGGATTCAACAAAATTTTATTTCACAAATTTCGGATATTTCTACTTTCCATGGGGAATTTCCAATGATTGGCTAGTTTCTGTAATTATTCGCTATTGGAAATTTGGCTGAACCGTTGACAGTGGGCCCCACTATTTGAAATGGGCCACTGAGGTGGAAGCTACACAATGGCAACAAATAAACCCGCACAGCCGCATGGGATACCAGCCACATTTTGACCCGCCCATGCTTTGATAGGCTGACGGGTGGGCCACAGCTCCACCTTCTTCAACCTTTGGCCCCAGGGCAGGGGACCGGCGGCGCCCACGGCTGCCATGGCGGCACCCCTCGCCGGTGGCCCTCCGCTTCATCTCCTGATCCCTAAACCACCACCTTGGCCTAAAACAACATGGAGAGCACACTGGAGTGGTCGGCGAAAGCCAAGGATGGCCAAAAACGGTGTCTCCACAGCGGCGACGGTCGGCAAAACTCCGGCGAGGTCGTCTAGTACACAGGGAGCACCACAGCGCTCGGGATTTGTTCGCATCGCACCAGTAAGCAAGGAGGAATGAGAACATGAACTAAATCGGTGAGAAATTGACTAGAAAAAGGATTACTCCGGTGAACTAGGTCACAAGCATTGGTGGGTACAAGAACTCAAAGAACAGAGCCTAGGATTGATCACTTTATTTGGTTTTTTTTACAGGGGGTTCGTATGGTCCTGAGGTAGATCTTATCTAACTAAATTGAAAAATAATCATACGTAGTATCCGAATTGTTTGGAGGAAATTTACCCTACGGCTAAATGGCGCTACAAACGGACTAGCAACAAAGGGGACAACAAAGTGGAGTTGTGGGGAGCCTTGGGGAGTCTTTCGTTGCGTGGAAGATGGGCCGAGACGACCGGGCATTAATGAACAGGGGCGGCACCGTTTTGAGCTCCAAGAACGAAATAATCGCCCTGCTCATGTTGGGGAGGTCGAACATGACGCCGGCTTTCGTCAAGAAGGTAGAGGCGACAAAGACGCCGGCTGACCGGATTGCACAAATGTTTTCTTGGATGGCGGCCAGAAAAACAGAGCGTACGGGAGCAGAGAAGAAAAGTGAACGATCATAGTGTATTGACGACGATAAGGGCAGAAGGTTGGGGCATGCTATGGCCAGGCTGTTGCCGGGGATGTGGCACATGCAGTAGGTGTGGTGGCGCCATGGGAAGAGCAGGGAAATGGAACATGTTTGGCTCTGTTGTGCTGGTTCACTGGATGACAAGTGGGTCCCACCCCTCTCCTCCTTATCCATATTTTCCAGTGCAAAAATCCCCAGTCAATACTCCCACACAGTGGTTGAATATTCATTGATACTCATTTGAATTTGAAAAAGTTTATGTAATATCCAAATATGAACTTTTCATTGGTGAATATTTCAAAAATTCAAATCTGAATTTGAATTCATATTTTAAAATTTTGTCTTACTTTCCTTCCCTATTTTACAAAAACCGGCAAGGACCTCAAAATGAATTACATTAATAATTTTTTTGGGCTAAAATCTTACATTTGCTATGTTATACTTGAAGTTTGAACTAAGGTTAAAATTTTTAGCTTCAGTCATTTGAATTCTATTAGGTAACCCATACACAAAAATCCTATTTTCTTTTCTCCTTTATTTAATTTCCCAACTTGAATCGCATAGTTTTGTTTTTGGGGTTTTAAAGGGTAATACTGGCAAACACTAAATAGTCAGGTAAGCCACACCCATACATGGCCTGTGGTGGCACTGTAAATCCTGGATGGTCGCTCTACAAATCAGTCCTTAGATCTAAAGCAAGCTAAACCTCCAAAATAGTCCAACCCATTCCACATAACAAACTTGGTTAGGTCCCTAGGCACCATGTTTGTAAAGGGTCATTAATATCAATTCTCTTCACTCATGTGTTCAATAGTTCACAATGGAGCTATTTTATTGTTTCCCAAACCCAATTGAGTATTGTGAAGCAAAAAGTGCAAAATACCCTTCCTTAATCTCTACATAATGTTCAAGCGACAAGGATGATCATACAAAACTAGCAAACTACTTAGGTTTTCCCATCAATTTCGACACAAGCATGCAATTTTGCAAACAAAATCTTTAAAACAGGATCATTATGGTCAACGACATTGGCCTTGCTCCCGAGCTTGATTTGGATCGAAGGCTTCGAAACTCTGGTTTTGCAGGTCCTCGAAAGCACTCTTTGCGACAATTCCTTCTATCCCGAGCGACAAACATGCAAAACACACAATTCAATCAAATATTGATCATATAGTACTCAATATGCCATGATATGCATGATTAATGCAATTGTGAGGTAAAACTTGTTAATGAATTGGTATTAATGTTTACTAACTAGTTACAATAGTTTCCATCAAGTTTGACCAAGTTTGGAATTGATTTGAGATTGATTTGGAATTAATTCAGCACATTCCAGATTCAGATACGGGACTAGTCTGGTTTCAGGGGCAGGGCTAGTCCGCCCTGGACAGAACTGCAAATTAGGGTTTTCTTGATCTGTGAGAAATGGGGTCGAATTTTCATGAATCATTGAATGTAGAGGGGTGTATCACTTGTTTAGAGATCCAAAGATCAAGGTTTGGGTATAACCCTATGATCTTGGCGATTAGGGCTTGATGAAGACGAATTGATAAAGATTTTGGATGAAGAACGTCAATTGTCAAAGAATCAATGAAGATTGACCTTGTTTGGTCCTTCTCCCTCTTCTCCTCCTTCTCCATGCCTTTGGACTTGATCTTGATGTCGGCAACAAGGCGAAAATGGCGGCAAGGGTTTTCAATTGGGGGTGGAGAGGTGTGGGGTGTTGGGTTGTTTGTATAGGGGTGGGGAATTAGGATTTTTGGGTGAATTCCAAGTAGAATTCGGTGGGGGACGAGTAGGGGCCGTGGTATAGTCCACTTGGGCTCCTCTGAGGTTTGGCACGAAGTTCTTGGGCCCAAATTAGGCAATTACCAAAAAACAGTTTGTGGAGAAATAATTGAATCCGAGTTGATTCCCGAAGGTCGGACTAGTCCGTAGTTGGGACTGGACTAGTCTGTTGGGTAACATGGAAAATTTGAACAAGTGTGACCGGATAAGTCTGGGGAACATCAGAAAAGAAATCAGACTAGTCTGCACATTGTGTAGGACAAGTCCAAACTCTAAAGAACACTGAATTTTTTTGAATGAAATTAGGGACACTAGACTTTTCTGGGGTTTTGGTTGGACAAGTCCGCACTTCTTGAGAAGACTGAATTTTCTTAAAAGAGGATAGGGATACCGGACTGGTCCAGTTCAAAGGCCGGACAAGTCCGTACCCTGACAGACTAAAATTTCCATTTTAAGCCTAAATTCATTTTAATCTTGTTTGTTTTTTACATGGCCTAATGTTAAACATGTATGAGTATGTATGCAATGCATTATGCATAAAAATAAGGGTGTTACAGGCACTTGGGCACCCACATGCAAGGTTTTGGACTCTTGCGGTGTGGCCCAACAGACCTAGCATAAGGCTTTCAGAACCTGTTCCTTAACAAAACATATAAAGCATCAAAATCATGGAACAATGGGTGTGATTCCTTTTTAGGCATGTCCTGCGATGTAGCAATGTTCTTTCCTTTGTCATTGTCATATGAAACTCATTTGACAACAACAATCAAGTCTTTGCAATTCTCGGGAGTTTTGGCATTTTGCCTCTTCTCCCTAAAAAAACCAAGACCATCCTTGATAAGGGGATGTCTTGTACTGGTATATGCACTACGTGCATATGCTATCTTGTCCTTGTCAAAGATGCCACCATTCGGTGCTTGCTTGTTTTGTGCCAACTTAAGCTCATCTTTTAGTTGTAGAATTATGTTTGAGCACTTGCAAGGTTGAGGTGTTTCGGATTTGACATTTGTAGAAGGTGAGCTTTTAGTGGAATAAGGTGCATCGACCTTGAGAGACTCCACTTGTTTTTCAAGGATCTTGTTCATCCATTAGCACAATTGTAGTGTTCTCAAGGTTTGAGCAAGTTTCCTTGCTCAAAGCGAGTTCACGCTCAAGTGCATTACTTATTTCTCTTTCAAGCTCCAAGGGCTACTCAAACTCTTGACATCTTTCCTTTTGTTAGATGAGCATGTCCTCTTGACGGATGATGAGCTCTTCCTTCTCAAATATCTCATTCGACAACATATTCAATATTTTCAATGTACTCTTACTCATGTCCTTAAGCATGCATTGATTTTCACTAGCACTAGCAAAGTTATCATGTGAAGAAATTGAAGAAGATGGTTCAGATTTAACCTTCTTTCTTCCCTCCTTGGACACGAGGGAAGTTGGCCTTGAGCTCTCCATGTTGCGGAATAGCTTGTTCTCTATGGTTGATTTCTTCATGGCAATTGTTGCTATCTTCTCTTCCTCATTGGAGGAGGAGTCTTAATGTGAATCCCACTCTTCCCAAGGTGGGATTGTCCCGATTGCTTCATCTTCTTGAAGTATTTCTTCTCTTGGCACTTGCCCTCCTTCTTCTTCTTGTTTTCTTCATGTGGGCAATCCACAATAAAGTGGATATATTCCTCACATTTGTAGCAAGCCCTCTTTGATCTTGTCTTGGGCTTGTCTTTGCTCTTGCTTTCATGATGGTACCTCCCCCTCCTCCTTCTCATCATCCCCTTGGAATTTTTTATGATGAGTGCCTCTTCCTCATCGGTGTTGGGGATCTCTTCATCACTCTCTTTTTGTTCTTGTAATCTTTATGACATTGCCTGGAAAGCAACATCTTTCTTATTGGAGGAGGTGATCCTTTGAAGGTCGTTGTAGAAAATGGCCTCTTGCTCCTTCATCTCATGGTTGATGATTCTCCCTAGCACTTCTTCCGGAGTCATCTTCTGGAATCCTGGACTTCCACGAATCAAGGAGCAAAGAGTGACATTTCGAGGCATGAATGCCCGAATCATCCTCTTTACCACTCCGTGGTCCGTCCATCGGGTGCTTCCATAACAGTGACTCCTGTTGATGAGGACCCTGAGGCGGTTGTACATGTCTTGGGGAGTTTCAGCATCCATGATAGTGAACCTCCCAAGTTCTTCTTCGATAATCTCAATCTTAGCCTCCCTTGTCACATGGTTTCCCTTATGCGCCATCTTGAGGGTGTCCCAAATGTCCTTGGCCACCTCTAACCCTTAAATTCGGTTAAACTCCTCACGAGTGAAGGAGGAGGTGATCACTCAACTGCTTGAGCATTGTGGTGGAGTAGGATGGCATGCTCCGGGATCACGTCTTCCTCATTCTTGGGAAGATAAACGCTTGTCAAAAACAGTTTGCCACAAGCTAGGGTTTATGGAAAAAAGGTGCATCTTCATATTATGCTTCCACATAGCATAATCATTTCCATCAAATTGAGGAGGTTTCTGTAACATCCAAAATTTCAAAATATGATACAAAGAAATTTATATTAGAAATGCATCATGTCTTTGAACTTGTTTGAAAATTTTAATTGCAAAAATGCGCAAGAAAAATTGTTTGAAATTTTAAAAGTAACTCAAATTGAAAAATAAAGGAAAAAGAAATAGAAAAGAAAAATAAAAAGGAAAAACACTGCCTGGGCCTAAATTCCCCAACTGGCCCATCTCTCTCGCCCCTACCCCTTTCCTTTTTCTCTCCCACCAACCCAAACACCGCCGTGGCCCAAGTCAACCCACACCCCCTTCCGTCTTTCCTTTCTCTCCCTGTCACTGGCAAACGGGCCCGCTCGTCAGGCCTCTCCCTTTCTTTTCATCGCATGCGCGACACGCTCCGCCGACTCCGCCTCAGGTTCAAAACCACGACAAGAAATCCTCTCCTTAATTGCCCCGATCACTTTCCTTCACACGAGATTACCTTCCATCCTTCGTCACCCCGCTCCCCCAATAAATCCCGGTCGGCGCCCCCAAGTTTTCCACCACCCCGATAGCAAACCCTAGCCGCCACCGGTGCAAGGTGTGACGCTAACGTTCTCATCGTATCACCCGTGGATTCTCTCTATCTCTTTGCCTAATTTGTTTGCCATGTCAATAGGAACACGTCGGACATCTTTGCTCAAGAAGTGCACTGTCATTTCGCCGTATTCACCGAAGGACCACGACCTCCCCGAGCTCCGCTGTTGCCATCACCTCTCTGCTACGTTCCAACCCCCGAAAACACCCTTGGTGAGTGAACATTGTCCCTCTAATTAGATTGGTGTAGAGAACGCATAGCCTAGGCATCGATTTGGCCGTTTGGCCATCGCCGATGAGGCCCACCGCCGTGCTCGCCGTGCGCCTCCGTGCGCCTGGGTGCGCGCCACCCATGGGGCGACGTGGCCTATTCCCGGCCGTCGATTTGAGGCTGACGGTCGAGATTAGAATATGCTTACCCCTTCATTTATTTTAAATACATGCCATTCACTGTAGATCCGATGGTCACAATTTAATACGGCCATACCCCTTTGTTGTTTTACATATATACCCCTGCACCTCTTTGAACCTTCACAGTTATGCCTTGACATTTATGAATTAACCCCAAAACATTATAGTATTTTTGTCAACACTACTAAAATGGTTAAATATTGCATTTTAGCCCCTGTTTTCAATAGTAATTATGTTTTTAGCCTTTGTAATTTGCATTGTGTCCCCTAAGTACATTATAAAATAATTTTAGGCCCCTGTTCTTGTTTGTTTTGCATAAAAGCCCTTGTATTCATATATATTTACATAAAATCATATGTTCACACTCTTTTTTTGCACAAATCACCTTAGGATATTATTTGTTCGAATTTTCTAATATGATTTGGACAAAATAATGTATTAAATTTGCTGTTCATGCTGAATTTTTAATAAACACATGTGGACACTAAAATCCAAACCTCAACCCACATCACTAATTGAACTACAATTAAGGAGATAATGCAAGTGACGTAACTGCGTAAGTTTTCTTTTTTGATTGCTTATTTGTGATGTGCCTATGTTTTCTTATTTCTTATTGTGTGCTCTATTTTCCGTTCCACGTGCGATGATGTATTTTGAGTCAGTTCCCGTACAAGCCTACAACCTTCAGGATGACCACTCCAACGATCCACACTTCCAGGGAGGCAAGTGTCCTTGACCATTTTGCACCCGTTTTATTATGTTTTAGTTAGTTGCATGCTTAATAATTTGAATCCTATTTGCTTTATCATTCCATATAATTCCTTGTCACTGGGTTGGATCGGGACTATTTTATTGCTATGGTTATGCTTAGCCATGCTTAGCATTGGGAGGGAAATTCTCGACATACATGTTATATTATTAATTGTTATGATAATTTATTGTGATATGTGAAATGAATTGTAGTGAATAGGAATCTGGCGGGTTGGTTTGTATGGTATAGTGTAGTATGCACGAGACCCAGTTTTTGGGGTGTGGACATTGTCGAATTCTAAGGATTGGTTTATGGAGGAAGTCACCTAGCTATTTAGTCAATCGTCGTGCTCTCAGACGAGAGCGGCTTGGTGTCAAATTTTTAATTGGTCAATGGATGGACATAGTGGTTTGGCTGGTTGGGACTTTGTTTACAAATGGTTTATGGATGGGTTCATTAACCTAGAAGTAGGTGCTAATGAAAGCTAAGGATAGGATGTAATGCTATAGCGCTTAACCCAGATTTAGCCTTCCTTCTAAAAGCTTGCATATCATACTTTCCCTACTTGCTGAGTACCATTGGTACTCAAACTTGCTTGTTGCTATTCTTTCCTCAGTATACAATTGTGAAGAAGTGGAGAATGAAGACTTCTACACTGATACATACAAGGCATTCTAGGCTCGCGCAACTCCCGGGCAACACCTATGCATGGAGGCACACTAGTTTACTTTTCTGCTGCTTTGCTTCTAATGTTATATTAGACCTACGGGTCATTATTTTAAGACATTTATGTATTCGAACATGGCTTGTAATAAATGATATTACACTTTCTTCTACATGAATGATGTGAATCAATCGTGGCATACATGTGGAAGCACTCGGTTGTCACGTTGGGATTGGGTGTCACAGTTGCCCAATAGGAATAGACAAATAATGATTATTATGAGTTAAACGCTCATAATTCAAAGGATATCGGGAGTAGTCTTGTGAGCCACTCCTATTCACCTCGTTGGTCTCCTTCTTGGGAACATTCAACTTCTCACGTAGTCGCGCCTTGAGTTGATGCACTTCCTCATCATCATTAGGATCATCTTGAAGCACATAGACGTTCTTCGTCTTGTCACCGTCGATGATCACACTGTTATCACCCATGATGACCATGTCCTCTCCGAGTTGTTAGACTCTTGGTGTAGAGACCTTCTTCGATACCAATTGAAAGTAGCCTAGAGTGGAGCGAATAGGAATTAATCAAAAATATATACTTAATTTAAATCTATCCTATCAATACAAGTCGGACCTGTCTGACTAAAGTCGAACAAGTCTGAATCAACTTGGATAAGTCTGACTGAATCTATAGGATAGTGCCAAAAATGAATTTTTTAAGCAATCTAGTGAATTGAATGCGTCCTAGTAGTCCTAGTAGTTGATGGAAACAAGCTTAAGTGGTTGAACTGAAGTACACCTAGATGGTCACTAGAAATTAAGAACTATGCGGAAATGTAAAAGGAGACAATAGACACAAGATTTCTCCTGAGGTTCAGTTACACAAAGAAACCTACATCCCATTGAGGAGCCCACAGAGGGTCGGGCCTAACAGCCCTAACGTTGCCAAGATACCTCAAAGGTCAAGTATTGGATCTTCCACTATCACAAAGGATTAAAAAGTTCTTCAAATCAAGAGATCACACAAGAACTCGCAGGGCGACACCTAACAACCTAGGGGAGAATCGCAAGAGTAATAAATACGAAATCACAAAGAAAGTCAAAGAATCAAATGTTGCTAAGCCCCTATGGACTTCTCTTGCCAAATCTTGCAATCACTCCTTCACTCTTCCCCAAAAACTTCAGATTTGGGCTCAAGAAGGTGAAGAACAATGAAGGAGGCCTTCTTGATGGTTAGAGGCGGCTCTGAGAGTTTTTGTTCGGTTAGGCACTAATCGGGGATGAAATCCCCACCTATCTATACTCAAAAATTGTTTTTAGCCATTAGGTGACAGCCCACGTCGGACAAGTCTAGCCTAAGCTCGGACATGTCTGATGTGCTGACAACGGAGACAGTATGGCTAACAACTTTGATTTGAATCTGCACGCAAAAGCCACGTCGGACATGTCCGACTCAACTCGATAAAGTCTGGCATACAAGGAGATGTTTTTCAACTCTGACTAATCCAAGGCACTAAGTTAGAAAGTCTACCTCAGAGATTTTTCAGATTCTTAGAAAATTTTTCTGGGTCAACTACCTCAGACATGTCCGACCCACTTCGGAAATGTCTAAAATTGGACTAGAGAGGTTTCGAACATGTCCGACATATAGTTTCGGACATGTCTGAAAATCAACAAAGAGGTTTTGGACATGTTGGACATACAAACTCGGACATGTCTGAATTCGACTAGAGAGCTTTTAGACTTATACGACTCAAGGCATCAGACAAGTCTGACTTTTACACAATCGGTTTTCCTAAGACCTACCCAAGAGGTTGAGCTCCCATTTGACTCACAAAGTTTCCACACTTTGTGTCCATCTTAATAGTACAGATTTTCCAATGACTCAAGGAGAAATATATAACCTATTTCTACTCCACTTTTCAGGCTATTTCTCCTTTTTCTTGCATTTCATTTTGTACTAAAATTGTTTGTCATTAGCCCTTTAATTTTTTGTCATTAATCAACCAAAACTCACAAGGGACCTAGATGCACTTTCACAGTCGTGCTGATGTACGCCGCTCCCCGAGAGCGGGAGCCAGAGGTGGGAATGCTGGCCGGAGGTGGCAACACCAGCCTTGGCGGCGGGTCTAGGAGGCCCTAGTCCGTTGCCCGAGCTGGGAGCCCAAGGTCGCTAGAGCTACCAGGCCCGCTGGTAAGGCGTAATTTCCAATTTTGGTGTTGTTGTCTTTACTTATTTTTTGATCCGACGAGGGTTACCGTATGCTTTGCAGGGCATCATCAGCCGACTTAGCCTCCTTGCTGCTGCAGGGGACACACATAATGGTCCCGACCTCCATAGGTGCTGTTAGCCTTATGGTGACGCCGGCCCCCGACTATGAGACCACGACCGCCCTGAGGGCGGCACGCCATCGCGAGAAGCGTGTCAGGCTCTAAAGCAACCTCCGATGATGTTGCATTCCTTGTGGCAGACCCTCGGGCACCCACACCCGATGTAGCAGAAAGGACCAAGGAAGTGTCGGGTGAGGTAGGCATGCCCACCGCCATCGTGGCGTCAGACATAGATGTCATTAGTGCGCAAGGTGGTGACTTGCCAGGGGCGGATGGCGACACAACCGTGGTAGGTTATGATGTCATGCAGATTGAAGACTCGTCTGCCGCAGTCGACAATGCTCCGGTGCTGGGCGAGGAAGCGCCCCCTCCCATGGCTTCCGTTGAGGTGTCTATGGATTCCCTGGTGTTGGTAGGTGCCACCGAGGAGGCCAACAAGGTCTAAGGACGACCTTCTGTGGCAACGGTTGTGCCGATCCCTCTCTCAGAGGCCATTAATAAGGCCCATTCCGGTGTGCTTGATATAGTGGTGAAGAGAGACACTTGATAATGTTGGTCGATGCTAGGATGCAGGAGCACCTAGAGAAGGCCCAGAAGGCTCACGCCGATGCTGACACCCGCCTCAAGTCATGCAAGGATACACGGTTGGACATGGCCCATCGCAAGATCGCCGTTGCCGTTCAGGAGCGAGCAGTGGTGAGGAAAGAGGAGGAGGCCTCCAGGAAACTCTAGCTTGAGCATAACATGTTGGAGGAGAGGCACCAAACCGTGCTGAACCTCGAGCTCGCCATCATGCTTCGGGAGAGCGACCTAGATTGTTGTGCTCGGAAGCTCACCGAGGGGGAGGAGGCGTAGTGCGCTTGGTAGTAAAAGTTCTCGAAGAGCGACCCGGGCGCCCTAGAGGCATCGCAAAATGAGGTATGCAACTCATAGGCCTCCCGTGCAGCCAAGGTGCAGGGGTTCTGGGACTTCCTGGGCCACACTGAAGCGGTGCTGTAACCTCTCGGTTCTTGTCCTGTGCCGCGTGAGGAGCCGTCACTTGAGGTGAGGCAGCTACTCCCAGCCATGGACTACATCTTCTCGAAGATGGGGGCGGTGAACACTGTCTTTGCTGAGCGATTGGAGGCTGAATGGAGGGAATTGGTGGAGATGGTTTCCCATGTACTATTGTGCTATCGGAGCTGGTTTCCATAACTCACTCTGGACCAGGTAGACAAAGGTCCCTACGAGATGCGGGAGGAAGAGGCGAGGCCCCAAGCCAAGGACCTCGCTAAGCAGGTGGCTTCTGCGTTCAAGCGGGACTAAGGCCGATGGCCCTTAGCTAGAGCGCCTTTGTAAATAACCTTTTATGAATTTGAATTCATTACCAGTTTCTTGGTTCTGTCCAGTGCTTCTCAATTTGTCCACCCAGGTCCTTTGCGATGCAAGGGCCTAAAGATTTTTGCCGACTTTGTTAGATTTTAGGAACCAACGGTCGCACACTTGACGTAGCCGCTTTTCACCGTTTGACATCGTGCCCAGAGAATGCCTTAGAGGCCCCCTGATAGTTGTGGTCAACTGGATGGGCACGCCTACCACTTGATCGCAGGATGTCATCGATGTGCCCCCGACAGAGTGTTGGAGCTTGAGTAGTTGACACCGGTGGGCCCCTTGGTGGGCGTCGAGCTTGATTTCAAAGGCATGGTAGGGCCACTGTGAGGTGCCGGAGCTAGATGCTCCAGAGTCACCCACCAAAACCCATAAAAACACTGACGACAAGCCCACTAGGAGGTGCAAGAGCTGGGTGCTCCAGCATCGCCCAATGTCAACGCGTAGAATCCTTCAACGACGACCCCCCTTGGAGGTTCGGGAGCTAGCTGCTCTGACATTGCCCACCATCAACGTGCAGAAAACATCGACGGCGACCCCCTAGGATGTGCCAGAGCTGGATGCTCCGGCATGCCCACCATCAGCACAATGAAAACATTGACGGCGGGGCCCTTGAGAGGTGTTGGAGGTGGATGCTAAGGCGTCGCCCAACATGAACACGAAGAAATGCTGATGTCGTGGCCCTTGGGAGGTGTTGAAGCTAGATACTTCGGTGTCGCCCACCATCAACGCGAAGAAACATTGACGATGGGCCCCTTGGGAGGTGCCGGAGCTGGCTACTCTGTCGTCGCCCATCATCAACATGAAGAAACTTCGACGACGGGCCCCTTTGGAGGTGCCGAAGCTGAATGCTCTGGTGTCGTCCATCATCAATGCGAAGAACATCAACGGAGGGCCCCTTGCTAATAGGAGACCAAATAAACCTTGTTAGCAACAAAAGCAAAACAAGAGAGCGTACTCACAAATCGGCGCTTGTTTAGAAGAGAATTGGCGGGCCCCCAGGGAGGTGCCGGAGCTAGGTGCGCCAGCGGCGCCATCATAGTTTTGTAGAAAACATCGACGGCGGGCACCCTGGGAGGTGCCGGAGCTGGCTGCTCCGCCGTTGCCCACTATCAACGTGTAGAAACGTTGACGGTGGGCTCTTTGGAAGGAATGAACGCTACCAATGCTGCTACTGATTATGCTTGAACCAACCTGCCTTTTATGTCCTGCACACACGACAGAAGAGGAGTAATCTTGCTCACCAGTCACCCCCTTTCTCTTTAGTTTTGTTACGTCTTATGGTCCTGGACTTGGTAATTCGATGCGCCAGTGTCCGGGGCCTGGCTCCCGCCTTACCTAGAGTGTGAGCCCTTTGACCCCTAGTACTTTGCCGTAGCGCTAAGAGGAAGATGGTGTACAGTTAGGGTACTGAACTAGACCAAGCAGGCTACACACCCTGGACCTCCGGCTCGACATAGGACTTTCATGGGAGACCAAGTTGCACCACAAGACCCCAAGCATAGGGGAAGCCGTGAGACCCCAAAACAAATTGCAGGTACCTCAAATGAGACCGCCTATAGCAGAATTGCGTAATTCCACCAGTGGCGAGACAGAGAGAAAATGACTGAGCATACAAAGACGATATGCGAAAACGACCATAGTTTAATTAATGACAAATTATATGAACATAAGAGAAACACAAAGCAAGATAGTGATTCTTTCAAGTTGGTATTCATAGGAGGAGGTAGGCTTTACAAGAAGGCAACAATTTGCTCCACATGACAAAAGAGGCATAATGTACAAGCTTAGGGTACACGACCAGGCTAAGCAGACTGCACACTCTGGATCTAACACCCCCCCCCCCCCCCGGAGCTTGGTTGTCCTAAGCGCTGCTCCTAGACTCCATGAGACACCTTTACACTATCCTACCACCATGTTAGGGGTAAAAGTTACGGAGGTGTTCTCAGTTCCAAGGGTTGGAGAGGGGCTCTCCTTCCTCCGTGGCCAGGAGGACACACCCAAAGCGGAATACATGCGTCACCTAAAAGGGGCCCTCCCAGCTGGGGAAGAGTTTGTTCCACCCTTCACTAGTAATTATGTGCCGCAGGACCAGGTTGCCCACCTGCAGCTCTCTACTCCGCACAAACCACTCCTGGTAGCGTCGGAGAGGTTGCTGGTAACGCTCATTTGAAATGGCAGCATTCCATCTTGCTATGTCGACAAGGTCGAAATCTTAACACCGGAGCTGGTCCTGCGCGGCTTCATCAAATGCCTTGACCTGAAGGGAGCCCCTAGCGATCTCAGTGGGGAGGACGACCTCGGCCCACACACATTACAAGGATTCCACCCTGTTGCAACTATTGTACTGCAATGAACACTAAATTGTAGCAGTAAGCATGGTCTGTTGCCACGATCCACTAGTTCGTGGAATTAGCATCTATCGCCACAGAACAAGATCGTTGCGTTAGGATCTGTTGCCACGATTCACTAGTTCGTGGCATTAGAATCTATTGCCACGAATCTATTGCCATGATTCACGAGTTCGTTGCATTAGCATCTATCGCCACGGCACACGATCGTTGCATTAGGATATGTTGCCACGATTCACTAGTTCGTGGCATTAGAATCTATCGCAACGAATCTATTGCCATGATTCACGAGTTCGTGGCATTAGCATCTATCGCCACGGAACACGATCTTTGCAATAGGATCTGTTGCCACGATTCACTAGTTCGTGGCATTAGGATGTATCACCACGAATCTGTTACCACGATTCACTAGTTCGTGGCATTAGCATATATCGCCACGGAACACAATCGTTGCACTTGGATCTGTTGCCACGATTCACTAGTTCGTGGCATTAGGTTCTATCGCCACGAATCTGTTGCCACGATTCACGAGTTCGTGGCATTAGCATCTATCGCCACGGAACACGATCGTTGCATTAGGATCTGTTGCCACGATTCACTAGTTCGTGGCATTAGGATCTATCGCCATGAATCCATTGCCACGATTCACTAGTTCGTGGTGTTAGCATCTATCGCAACGGAACCCGATCGTTGCATTAGGATCTGTTGCTACGATTAAATAGTTCGTGGCATTAACATCTATTGCCATGGAACCCGATCATTGCATTAGAATCTGTTGCCAAGATTCACTAATTCGTGGTGTTAGCATCTATCGCCATGGAACCCGATCGTTGCATTAGGATCTGTTGCTACGATTCAATAGTTCATGGCATTAGCATCTATCACCACGGAACCCGATCATTGCATTAGGATCTATTGCTACAATTCAATAGTTCATGGCGTTAGCATCTATCGCCATGGAACCCGAGCGTTGCATTAGGATCTGTTGCTACGATTCAATAGTTCGTGGCATTAGCATCTATTGCCACAGAACCTGATCATTGCATTAGGATCTGTTGCTACGATTCAATAGTTCGTGGCGTTAGCATCTATCGCCATGGAACCCGATTGTTGCATTAGAATCTGTTGCCACGATTCACTAGTTCGTGGCATTAGCATCTATCACCACAGAACCCGATCGTTGAATTAGGATCTGTTGCCACGATTCAATAGTTCATGGCATTAGCATCTATCGCCACGAAACACAAACGTTGCATTAGGAACTTATGCCACGATTCACAAGTTCGTGGCGTTAGGATCTATCGCCATGAAACACAATCATTGTATTAGGATCCGTTGCCACAAAATACGATTGGTGGCGTTAATATCAATCTCCATGGAACACAAACTGCATTACAAAGTTCATGTACATCTAGCTCACACGGTACCTATATGAATAATCATCATCTTCACTGTCCTCCATCAATATTGGAGGTACAATACCATCATTGATATATGTGTTATCATCGTCGTCGTCATCTTCATTTGAAAAAGTAGAAGCATCACCGGTTGCTCTGTCAAGTCATTCCTATCACATGTGGTCATATCCTCATTTATATCATTAAGTCGTCGATCATCAAATAATGTCTCAGCCTCCATCGTCTCAGTGACATTATTTTCACTGCCTCCACGAGGCATGGCAAATAGGTTTCTTTGCATCATTTTAACAATTGTAGCCCATTTAGGTTGCTTCACACTTCTAACGTAAAAAACTTGTTCTGCTTGGGTGGCTAGAATGTAAGGCTCATACCTAAATTGAGAAATAGTAGTGTCCACATGTATCATTTCGTATCAGTCAATTTTGTAGTCTCTGCTTTGGCTCTGTCCAGAACGAGGCCGATCAATCCATTCACATTCAAATAACATAACCTCTTGATTTTTTTTTGAAATCAACGGAAATCATTTTCTTGATTACTCCATACCACTCATAATCACCATCCTGAACAACAACACCACTGTTTTGCGTCCGTAAATCTTTTTCCACCTCTACTGTTCGAAAGAAGAAGCCATTTATGAATGATCGACTAAAAAAACGTGCCCAACGATCAGGTCCTCTAGATAATGCATACAAATAATCGGTTACTTTGCCTTCTTTGTGTAATGTCATAATCTGTAGACAGTAATTAGTATAAAAGGGGTCATCGATAAACCAACTTTAGAACAGACATTTCTTCAATATTTCATCAAAGTAAAAACTTGCATGTACTTACTCATTCCTGAAACCAATAAACAAACTCATCTCTATGGCGTCTTTCAACATCACGAGAATGAATCTTTTTCAGCTCTTCAAAATGCTCACTGAAAAGGGTACAAAATTAAATAAGCCCTCTACAATAAGCATGATCCATTAATATAGTATAGAACATCTCTGAGTGTTATGCATACTTGATCCATGCAGCGGCCTCTTCAAGATTAGAAATAATATAATGCCTGATGTTATGTAGCTCCACCATAGTAATTTCGCCCCATTTAAACCCTTTTTTAGAATTATCAACTTCTGTAAATATATTAGACTCGAGAGAAGGTTCATTCCTAGCTGTAGCTTCATGACGTTCTGGCCTATTAAGCTTGATGTTGATGTTATCCAAAAAATGGCTACAAAAAGTCATACACTCTTCCATAATATATCCCTCAGCTATAGAACCCTCCGGGTGAGCTCTGTTACGTACATACCTCTTCAATGTACCAAGGTACCTCTCAATTGGATACATCCATATGTAAGAAATAGGTCCACCCAAGCGAGCTTCTTCTCCAAGATGGATTGGAAGATGTACCATGATATCAAAGTGATGAGTAGGTTTAGGCCCGATCTTCTGAAAGGTATGTCGATTGGGGTGGAGAACTCGACGTTGATGATCCACGTCACTCGAGCGGTTCGAGTACCCCTGCAATCACTAAACCATGGCTCCGTTGGTTATCAACCGTGCTGTACACGCTTGACCTCACTAAGAAGGATAATCCCTGCAAGTGCAACCGAGAAAACGAGCAGGAACGTCGAAGACACGATCTGAAATCGCGAAGTTGGGGTCTCACAAACTGTAGAACGGCGATATTATTGATCTAAGCAAAACCCACTGAATATGACCGGAGGCTGCAGTATTTATAGGCTAGGGTTCGACCAAAACAAGATTAGACGCGTCCCTAATGGACTTTTACGGGACAAAAGGCCCAAAGGCCCGATTCGGTGGTGCAGCACCGGACAGAAATCTAGAATCAACTTTTTTCGACGATTCCCAATGACCCCGGAGTAATTTTGAGGTGGGACCAGAACCATTGGAAAGTTTATCTTCTCCTCTTTCCGTGCATATGTAGAATGTCAAAAACGGAGTCCGTATGCCTCCTGGGCGTCCGTTTTAAGGTGGACTGCTCCTGGACTCCGAGTTGAACTCGAGTCCGAGTTGTAAACTGTTCCCATCAACTTGTGGACGTCCCAGCTGGTTCTCCATGCTCCCAAGGCCTCTTTCCTTAACTTTTTGATCTTCTCCATTATTCCTAATAACAATTAAATCATCACATAGCAATCTATTCTCGAATTCACATGCAAAAGAAGTTAGGAACGAATTCACCTGCTGATTTATTAACCGTGCTCGTGCTCTTGTGATTGGTCCTTGCAGTTCAATGTGCGTCTCCACTGTTGTGATGTCCTAATCATCCTCCCCCTCTTGAATTGGAGTCGTCCTCGACTCAAGTTCATCTTCTTCTCCCAAGTACGGTCGTAAATCTGAAATGTTAAATGTAGGACTAACCCCAAGATCGGGAGGCAATTCAAGCTTATATGCATTATCATTAATCATTTCAACGATCTTAAAAGGACCAGCAGCTCGTGGCATAAGTTTAGATTTTCTCAAGTCTAAAAATAGCTCTTTTCTCAAATGTAACCACACAAAATCACACGGTTCAAGGTTTACTTCTTTTCTACCTTTACTACCTGCAATCCTATACTTCTCATTCATCATTTTAATATTTTTCTTTGTAGTTTCATGCATCTTAAGAATGAATTCAGATCGTTGTGTAGCATCCAAATTTATAGTTTCAGAAGGAGGCAAATGTAGTAAATCAATAGGAGCACGGGCATTGAAACCATACACTACCTAGAATGGACTTACCTTTGTCGTGGAGTGAGCAGATCTGTTGTAAGCAAATTCTATATGTGGTAAACACTCCTCCCACAACTTCAAATTCGTTTTCATGACATCCCGCAACATAGTGGATAAAGTAAGATTAACTACCTCGGTTTGTCCATCCATTTGCGGGTGACATGTATGTGAAAACAGCAACATGGTTCCCTATTTATACCAGAAAGTTCTCCAAAAATGACTTAAAAATTTTGCATCACGATCAGAAACAATGGTATTTGGCACACCATGTAAACGAATAATTTCCGTCATAAATAAATCAGCACTGTGTGAGGCATTATCATTCTTATGACAAGGTATAAAGTGTGCCATTTTGGAAAAACGATCAACAACTACAAAAATACTATCCCTCCCTCTCTTAGTCCTAGGCAACCCCAAAACAAAGTCCATAGAAATATCCTCCCAAGGTACACTAGGAACAGGAAGAGGAATATAAAGACCATGTGGGTTAAGGCGAGACTTAGCTTTGTTGCAAGTAGTGCATCATGACACGTAGCGCTCGATATCACGCCTCATCTTTGGCCAAAAGAATTGTGTGGACAGCACGTCTTCAGTTTTCTTCACTCCAAAATGTCCCATCAAACCTCCTCCATGTGCTTCCTGCAAAAGTAATAGACGAACGGAGCTAGCTGGAATGCATAGCTTGTTAGCGCGATTGAGGAGACCCTCTTGCAGCACATATTTATTCCAAGTTCTTCTCTACAATTTTCAAAAGCATCTTTGAAATCCAAATCAGTAGGATATAGCAAGTCATATGATGTGTTCAATGCCTCTCATCGGTGGTAAACCAGGGAGTATCTAGGAGGGAAACACATCCTCAAACTCCTGCAAAAGGTTAGCAACAGCAGGGGGCAATGGAATAGACAATTCATGAAGTGAAAACATGGCTTCTTTGCAAAGTAAAGAATAGCACATCCCCTTAGCATCGAATAAATCAGCAAGGTCAGATTTAGTTGCGAGCAACGATGGTGATTTTAACATAATCACTTGCTGTTTTTCAGATTCTAATTTTGTTGCTTTGCCATCACGAATTTTACTCTTCTCAGAATGCACAATTTCAGCAGGAGTCATGGGCAGCAAAGTGATTTTCTTTCCCTTATGCATGAGAGTATATTTATTGGTTCTACATGATGAATAGCATCTGTATCAAATTCCCAAGGATGACTCAATAAAAGAGAACAAGCATCCATAGGAACAACATCAAAATCAGCAAAATCATGGTATGAACCAATTGAAAAATGTATTCTCGCTGTTTGTGTTACCCGAACCTTACCGCTATTGTTGAACCATTGAATGTGGTAAGGATGAGGGTGTACTCTTGTTGTCAAACCAAGTTTCTTGACGACGTCCGTGTTCACCAAGTTATTGCCGCTACCTCTATCAATTATAGTGTGTACATGGCAGTCCTTGACAACGAGAAACATGTGGAAGAGGTTGTGTCGTTGTAGCTTGTCATCGGTCTCCACTTTGGAGCTCAAGGCACGCTGCACAATGATGCTCCTATAGTTCTCCATCGTCGCTGTACCAAGTACCGCTTCTTCGGTGTGTTCACCATTTGTATCTATAAAGTCAGTAGCAAGAGAATATTCATCTTCAACATCTGATGTACTATCATACCCGCCATTGTCGCGTGCTATGTATGCTCGTTTTCTCGGGCAATCTCTCATCATATGACCAAGTCCCTGGCAGTGGTGACGCATAATATCGGAAGTACGACCCGTAGAAGGAGTGGACGACGAAGGATTGAATGATGTCGCCTTGCTGCCTTCCAGCACGCGAGAAGGTGGAGCAGCAGGTATAGTTCATTGGCCGCATTGTGTGGTGTAGTCGCTGCACAGGGGTCGAAGATGGTGCTGTTTTGGATGGTGTAGTCGCTGCACGCGGCGTGAAGTTGCTCCTCGTGCGTTGTTGCTGTTGTTGTCGGCCCTACAATTCTTTTTCTGCCAACATAGCAAGCTGAAACAATGTGTTAACAGTATCATATTCCCTGTAATCAACAATGTCCTGAATTTCACGCCTCAACCCCCCATAAAAACAAGCTATTTTATCATCCATGTCCTCTACTACCCCACAATGCAGCATACCCTTTTGTAACTCTTGATAATACTCCTCTACGGACTTGTTACCTTGGTCTAAACGCTGCAATTTTTTGCGAAGGTCCCGCTGAAAAGGCGGAGGAACAAATCAAACACGCATAGCTTCCTTTAATCTATCCCATGTTGGAGGATAAGTTCTAGTTCTAACAAGTTCATTCCACCACATGATAGCAAAGTCCTTAAACTCACTAGTGGCTTGACGAACTCTATGTTGTTCAGGAACAAGATGGGAATTAAACTTTTGCTCTATTGTCATCTCCCAATCAAGATAAGCCTCAACATCATAAGCACAAGAAAAAGAGGGAATAGTAAATTTCACTTTAGCAAAAGGATCATCAGGAGAATGATTATAATTGTTATGATTATTACCTCCCATACCTCGACGATAAAGTGGCAGTCTTGGTTGATTATTGTGATCTTCCAGTTCATCATAAGCATTGTCTTCTTGTCTTCCAGCGAGAGGCAACCGAGCCTCAAAAGTATTCATCCGAAGAGCAAGGTCATCAAGTTAGCAAGTCAAGTTCGCCAATGACTCCTCCGTTGCTGTGTTGTATTTGGCAAACATATCCGTCATGGTCTTCATCATATCGCATAACTCAGCATGTTGAACACATTCGTCATCATTGTCTTCTCCTGCCATTGTTAGTAGCAAACAAAAGACAACAGAAAAAATATGTTATCCCTATCAACTACAGTGACAATGTGAAAGGTGGAAGAAAACAATCTCTCTCACTCATGCATCTTACCACGCTCTTACAAGTGTTCTTACCGACACAGCAGGTGGTGTGGACAGTGATATGAACCAATGAAGAGTGGGGTGATTGCAAAGGTACCTGTTATGCTCAAGAGAAAGGTGGAGCTTGGATGGCACAATATGGTGGCTAATAAGCAGAAAATCGTTAACAGCTAAAAAAAGTTGAATAAGTATTCAATGTAGGAAAACTGTTGCTGGTCAACCAATTGCCCTAGGGCCTAGCACAACACAAGGAACTATCAAGGCAAAAGAAAGACATAATGATATGGCCAACAAAACAGCACCAAGTGGTATAGGCCAATTGCTTTAATATGCATGCTCTTCACTATTTTTTTCTTTTTGTAATATTTTTTTGATATATTTTCTTTACTCAGGAGCACAAATATAGGAAGCACACAAATTTTCAGCTCAATTGGATGTAATATGCAGCCTATAGAAAATCAAGAAGATTCTTTAAAATTCATGCTGAAACTTCGGAGGCCGGATAGCCTATCTTCCGATGGGAATTTGGGCAATCTAATTTCG
This sequence comes from Tuctoria greenei, assembly GCA_036927565.1. Taxonomy (NCBI): domain Eukaryota; kingdom Viridiplantae; phylum Streptophyta; class Magnoliopsida; order Poales; family Poaceae; genus Tuctoria; species Tuctoria greenei. The sequence goes on along the minus strand of JAYESD010000005.1, from coordinate 131,888,140 downwards.
CTGAACATGACTACGCGGCGGAAAGTCAGATGCAAAATTTCGCGTAGATGAATTTGATTAAAAAATCGCCCGATTTCGAGTTCGTATGCGAAAGTTATGGTCGTTTTAAGTTAGACTGTCCGAGTTCCATTTTTTTGAATGTTGATTCCAACTCGGTTTGAGAACAGAACTCGCAATCGGATATGAAAACGATCGAGATATGTACAACAACTAATGGGGTGGTGTGTGATGATTCAAGGATGAGTGGCACAAAGGTTTGTCACCTAATTTAGGGCTGGCGATGCGGGAGTTCACACAAGGCGGCTAGCTAGGGCAAACCAATGAACATGGTGGATCGGTTTGTTATTTGGGGATTGTGGAATAGGTGTAGAATAGCAATAAAACAAGGACGAAACAAGATAACTAGGGCTCAAAACACAAAGCTAAACCAGCAACAAGACTCGACCACACGAATGCAAACTCAACAATGCAAACTGAAAAACGAAACTGTAGGCACTATAGTCTGGGAAGCGGTAAAAACAATCTAATTTTTTTGTGGCTTTTCTGTGGACTCTAGGTATGAAATAAAATTTATCTAATGAAAGGAAAAAAAAGATACCTCACGGGCAACCTGGAAATCTGATACCAATTGATGTGTAGGTTTAGGCCCGATCTTCCGAAAGGTATGTCGATTGGGGTGGAGAACTCGACGTTGATGATCCGCAGCACTCGAGTGGTTCGAGTAATCCTGCAATCACTACACCACGGCTCCGTTGTTTATCAACCGTGCTGCACACGCTTGACCTCGCCAAGAAGGCTAATCCCTGCAAGTGCAACCGAGAACACGAGCAAGAACGTCAAAGACACGATCTGAAATTGCGAAGTTGGGGTCTCACAAACCGTAGAACGGCGATATTATTGATCTAAGCAAAAACCACCGAATATGACCAAAACACGATTAGACGTGTCCCTAATGGACTCTTATGGGATAAAAGGCCCAAAGGCCCGATTCAGTGGCGCAGCACCAGACAGAAATCTAGACTTGACTTGTTTTGACGATTCCCAATGACTCCGGAGGAATTTTGAGGTGGGACCAGAACCATTGGAAATTTACTCTTCTCTTTCTGTGCATATGTAGAACATCAAAAACGGAGTCCGTATGCCTCTTCGGAGTCCGTTTTAAGATGGACTGCTCCTGTACTCTGAGTTGAACTCGAGTCCGAGTTGTAAACTGTTCCCATCAACTTGTGGGCGTCCCAGCTGGTTCTCCACGCTCCCAAGGCCTCTTTCCTTCACTTGTTAATATTATCCATTATTCCTAATAACAATTAAATCATCACATAGCAATATATTCTCAAACTCACATGCAAAAGAAGTTAGGAACGAATTCACCTGCTGATTTATTAACCGTGCTCGTGCTCTTGTGATTGGTCCTTGCAGTTCAATGTGCGTCTCCGCTGTTGTGATGTCCTCATCACAAAGAAAGTGGGAGGAAGCAACATCTCAAGCTTACAAATTGTTTCAGGAAATTTTTCAATCATCTTATCCAAACCTGGTTCTGCCAATTCTTTAGAACAAATTCCAGAAAAGAATCTGCTAAACACAATTAAAGGTTCAACAACCTTTTCAGGCAATATGTCGCGTATTGCAATAGGAAGGAGCTTCGGAAATATAATATGGAAGTCATGAGTTTTTATACCTAATACCTTACGTGCTGTTAGGTCCACACTTCTCTTGATGTTTGAGGCATAACCATCGGGCATCTTCACATCCGCCAAAAACTTGCACAAGATGGTCTTCTGATCTTTTTCCAAAATATATGATGCTGATGAACAATCACACTTCCCTTTCATACCCACCGTATGTTTCTTTGGCTGTATACCCATTTCCTACATATCAAAACGAGCTTGTAGATTACTATCCATATTAAGCAATGTACCCAATATGCTATCACAAATGTTTTTTCTCAATGTGCATGACATCCAAGTTATGCCTTATTAGCAATGTCTTCCAATACGGGAGCTGAAAAAATATACTTTTCTTCTTCCAACTATGCCACATATCTTCCTCAGTGCGCTTTCAATTATTATTCGTCTTTCCAAAACTCACTTGATCAAAAGTCTCGTATTGTTGGAGTACTTCGTGACCAGAGAGTGATGTTGGAGCCTCTCTATTCTCTATTTTGTTGTTGAAAAAAGCTTTGTCCCAATGCCACCGGTGATCCTGAGGTAGGAAACGACGATGACCCATGTAGCAATACTTTCGTCCATGTTTCAACCATAAGGCCTCAGTGTTTACATGGTAGTATGGACATGCTAGCCGACCTTTTGTGCTCCATCCACGTAGCATTGCATATGCTGGAAAATCATTTATTGTCCACAATATAGAAGCTCGCATGAGAAATGTCTCATTCTTTGAACTATCATATGTTTCAACACCATCAGACCATAATTTCAGTAGCTCATCAATCAAAGGCTGCATATACACATCAATGTTGTTTCCAGGTGACTTTGGCCCAGGAATTATCATTGACATCAACCAATAAGGCTGATTCATACACAACCAAGGTGGTATATTATAAGGGATTAGAATCACGGGCCATGTACTATAAGAAACATTAATTACTCCAAAAGGATTGAAACCATCAGATGCTGGCCCAAGTCTTACGTTGCGAGGATCAGATGAGAAATTTGGGTGAATGCTATCAAAATGCTTCCATGCTTTCGAATCTGCAGGATGGCATAATATTCCATCATTAATACATTCTTCTTTGTGCTAGCGCATGTTTGATGCTATTGATTCTACCATATAAAACCTTTGAAGACGGGGAATAAGAGGGAAGTATCGTAGAATCTTGCGTGCTACAAGCTTCTTGGCTTTTCCACAAGGTAATGCCTCTCTTGCATCCCCACCAGTACTATTTTTCCATCTTAATTCACCACATTTTGGGCATTGATCCAGCAGAGAATAGTCCTTCCAGAATAACACACAGTCATTGACACATGCATAAATATTTTCGTAGCTCAGCCCGAGGTCATGAACAACCATCTGAACTTTATCAAGTGTATTAGGAATGCAATGGCCCTCTAGAAGCACATATGAGAATAGTTCAAGGATGAACTCACACAGTTTTTTTCTTAAACCAGTTAAACACTTTATCTGGTACAACCTGACAATGAAGGATAATTGGGTCACCTTCTCACAACCTGGATACAACTCCTTTTTAGCACCATTTAAAAAGTCATAGAATGCCTTTGCACACCCAGTTGGCTCCTGCTGGTTTATAGCATTTTTTGGATCATCAACACCATCTGAAATACCACCATGATCACCAGTGCCTCTAAGAAGGCTGGACAACATATTTTCCATTGCAGCATCATCAGAAATTATCTCCTCATTATTTGCTGATTGCTCAGCAATTTTTTCTCAACTCGTTTTTCTCCATGGTGTACCCAACAAGTATAATCAAATGACACCCCATTACAAAGCAAGTGCATATGAACTTCCTTGCGTCTCCCGTGGCAAATATTACGACATTTCGTGCAAGGACAAGACTTAGTTTCTTCTTCACGAGTGCTCTGGAATGCTAAATTCAAAAATGACTTCATTCCATCCTGCCACTCCTTCTTACGCCTGTCTTTTCCCATCCATGTCTTATCTTTTGACATCGCTTCCTACAATTCAATCAGCGTATCCGTAAGAGGATTGAACTACAATAACATTATGTGAGGAATTGTACCTAGCGCTGTTGCTCCTCCACGTGCGGCGGCTGGCGGATGCTCCTCCACCCCGATGGACGGCGGATGCTCTTCCAAGAGCGTGGCGGCCGGTGGATGCTCCTCCAAGAGCGTGGTGGCCGACGGATGCTCCTCCAAGAGCGTGGCGGCTGGCGGATGCTCCTCCAGGCACGTTTCATGCAATAGGGAGAGGGGGCCGTTGTGGATCGAAGGGTCCGACGGGGAGGCAGCCAGGATAAAGCGTACGTGAAGCTATCAGAGTTGGGCCGCTTGTTATTCGTGGGCTGAAACTATGCTGAGTCACTTTATATTCTTGGGGCGAAACTGCGCTGGAACGCCTGGTGTTTGTCCCCATGTACGCGTGAGCCCATGTACCAAAATTTGGCATCGTTAAAGGAGCTGTTTTTTGATAAAAGGCGAAATTTTTAATTTGACATGCAAAGGGCCCATCGTATGCGGGGAAAAATTACGCAATTTTTGACAAATGAGGAAAAAAAATTATGGATACGGTATGCATATCCAAGGCTGTGCATACCGTTCCACATTTGTGACATGTGTCCACATGAACGGACGCACGCAGTAGTGGTGATGGGACGCAGAGCGGTTCCAATTAAATTCAAAGATGCGCATGCGCTGCGTGCACTTAAGGCGACTCGGTGACTGGCGCGCACGTAAGCTCGGTGCGCCCGGCCGCATCAGCCGCCTGTACAAATGGCTACAGCTTGAACGAAGGACGAAACCTTATGCGGCAAACAGCAACGTATAATACATCCCCCGCCCCAACTCAGCTCTATTTCTGTTTTGGTCGAACTAGTTACCTTTGAAAAATGATTTATATGGAATTTATTAACTTCAATAACATGTAGTACTAGATTGTATATTATGGAAATATTTTCAGGGTGAATCTAAAAGTACAATTCTTGTATTGTTAAAACAGATCAAAATTGCGTAAATCTCAAACATAGATTTGACGAAACATAAGACTTCCCTTTGAAAAAGTTTTATACTTTACATTAATTTTACATATGTAATATGCACATAGGATATATCATTAAATAGTTTTGCAAAAAAAACATGCAGGAGAAATTTTTATATCCCATATATATGCTGCTACTACGTAAATTAGGGGTGGGCAAATAAACCGAGATCGAAAAACCAAAACCAATAAAACCGAGACCGGAACTGGAAAGACCAAAATATCGGGTATCGGGTACTTTTCGGGTAGCAAATATAAAGAACTGAAACATAAATGTCGGGTTCGGGTAACACTCTCGGGTAACTGAAATAACCAAATAGTCGGTCCATCAAATAATAAGTTAAATTATGCGTGCTAAACTATGAACAATTCAAATTTAGATATTTTATTTTCAAGTTGTGATGTGTGAAGTTGTTGGATTTAAACATTTATTTTTTATTTTTTATTTGTCAATTTATAATAAATGACCTCATGGGATTAAATTTATCAATCATATTAAATTTGTGCAAACATGACATGGATATAATGTATAATTCGGATATACCGGGTAGGACCGAAGACCGAACTGGAATTTTGGTACCCAAAATGTTTGGGTACCTAATATTATTACAACAATTTGGGTATTGATTTCAAGAAACCGAATTTTGAAAAATATCGAAATACCCGAACCAAAATATCGGGTAGACCGAATGCACACCCCTTAACGTAAATCCATCTGAAATAATTAGCTAGTTTGAGGATGAATGAAGTTGAGCTTGCGAGCTTGATGAGCACCATCATTGTTTTGAGACGGGATCATTCTTCCTAGGGATGAAAACGGTACGGTAAATTCCCGAACCGTCCGATGCCGTTTTCGAAAATTTCCGATGCAATTACCATTTTTGAAAATTTCCGAAATTCTCGATCCGATTACTGTTTTTATCGGACATTGAAATTTGGTGAACGGAATGGAAACAATTTAGACTGATTTATGACTGAATTGTCGGAATACCATATTTTAATGGAAAATTTCCGAACAATAACCGAATACTTTCCAAAAAGTAGGTTGGGTCTAATGGGCTGACATGTACTCTCTTCGTCCCTTGGAATAGAGGGTTTTTAAAGGAAACTTCAGAAGAATTCATTCCTACATTGTGCTTAAGTCACAGGTGTTTGGAACACAGGAATCATATTTCATTTCGTGTAGAAAGACTTCCTTTCCTATGTAAAATGGAGGAATGAAATAATCCAGTCCAAGTTCTTTGTGGTATGCTGGTTGGCTATGGAGAGAATACATAGGGTGTTAAAAGTCAAATTAACTAACCTAATGATTTGCATGGAATAATTATTTCTTTTTTTGAAACAAGGGAATAATTATTTCTGAGATACTGCAATGCAATAGACGTTTTGATGTTAGAAATATAGGAATGAAGTTGTTTATGAAGTAAACTGGTAGTTCATTTTGGCAAGAATTTATGACTTCAATTTATGTATTACAAATAATGATAGTTAAGATTCTAAAGAATTCTGTTTATAGTTGCTCACTTTCTTCATTCCTGCATTTTGTCTATTCCCATGTTTTTTCCAATTCCTGTGATTTGGATTCCTATGTTACAAATGGGGCCGTAGTAAATATCGCTTTGTAGTTTATTTTTGAACTCCAAAGCGACAAGTATTTAGAGACGGAGGGTGTAATAAGCTCAATTCTTTAAATTTTTTATTCAGACACCAGTTTGAATAAGGACTGGTCAAAGGTAATAAGCTCAATTCCAACCGTTTTCATCCCTATTCTACCCCAAGTCATCTGGGGCAGCAGGCAGAGGACCTTGATGATCAGGATAAGGATCAGGCAAGAAATCATTGGTCAAAGGTAAGTTTGACCTAGGCTAAAAATAGAGTTAAGTTGGGGCGGAGGGAGTACTTTTTACAGACCGCTTCGCAGGCCCCGCTGTGGCCTGCGGGCGATCTCCTGCCTGCTGACAACTCCAGCGGCTAAAGTACTAGCGTACAGTTGCACTTTAGAAGTCGTAACCCTAGTTTCGCAAGTAGCATTCCAAACGTTGCACATTAGAAGCCATAACCATCACTGCGCGCGTCTCATCGTCTTCTCCGCGCGTATTAATAAAGACACACCATCCTCTTCTCCGCAACACACACAGACCATCCTCTCCTCTGCGCGTACTCTTCCTCTTCGCCACCATCGCGCGCGTCCTCATTGGTTCCCTTCGAGGCCCATGGAGTTCCTATTGCCGCACGATATTGCAGTCCTGATCACGGGGTGGGTCGCCGCAACCTCCCCGCAACCCATGGACGACCTCTCCAGTCTGCGCGCCACCTACAAGGCCATGCACGCAACATGCCGGGATCGCGCCGTGGGCAGGTGTGTGGCGCTGGAGCGGGTGAGCATCTAGAAGTATACCCGGAGCTACGACCGCCTCGTGGAGCTCCCGGCAAGCGTCGGCAACCCTCATGCGTGCTACGTCACCGGGTTCGACCTCGTCTTCCTGCACGGTCGCGCGCAACCGGGCACCCAGTTCCTTGCCCGGGCGGCCGCGAATGGCCACATGGTGGCGGCCTACGTCCTCGCCATGCTCCGCTACGATGCCGACCGCGGGGCCCGCTACGCCTTCGAGTATATCCGGCAGGTCAAAGGTGAGGACCACGTCGGCTACAATGCGGCTAGGTCCGTCTCCATGAAGTGGACCAACAAGGAGTGCTACCGGTGTCGGCGTGAAGCCGTGAGTAGTATCGATGGTGTTGCCTGGAGGTTCCTGGGCAGGCCTCGTCCAGAAGCGGCGCCGGTGGCGGTGCCCAACATTGATGATGACGCTTGGGGCTTCTCAATAGGGGGGAACCAGGGAACTGCCCACTGCGGCAGGACTATGTGGAATATGTGGTCAGTCTTCTGTACAGAGAACTGTAGGATTAAGCACGAGCATCACCTGTTCTGCCGTCTGGCGCTGTACTATATGGATTATATTCCCTCCATTCCCGTTTGGATGCACCGCTAGTTCTCCCAACGCCAATTAAAAGAGAACAAAGGGAGTACATAAAATAGACTTGTACTAGTATATGTGTTTCCCCTATGCCCGCTCGTCTCTGATGAATGTTGCACTTGTTTGTTTCCCCTATGCTCGCTCGTCTTATGTTTAGCCCCGTTTGCGTCAAAGGAAAGTCACGGGACAATTTAAAGAAACGGATTCTTCCAGAAATGAATACATTCAATCATATAGTAGTTTGTAACGAAGGAAGGGCAACGACTGCTGTGCAATCTGGGCTCCTGTGCAAGCGTGCAATCCGCGAATCTCAGCCGTGTGATGGACATCCAAGGGTGTCGTACTTTTTGCACATAGATCCCTCCACCTTCTTGCGCACTTTTTACACATTTATATGTAAAAGGTGAATCGACCCTTGGATGTCCATGAAACGGCTAAGATTCGCAGATTGCACGCTTACACAGAAGTCTAGATTTCACAGCAGTTGGTGCATTGTCTCCACTTTTCATTCCAGTCATCGCTAATCGATAGAACTAGCTGTTACATAATCCCCAATAAACACAAAATAAACTAATCGGCACATCTAGTCCGCAGCACTTCCCTTGAAGCAGTGGTAATAACTTCTAGCTGCGTATAGGTGTAGTGGTAATGATTACACCGTGTATAGGGGCATAAGGCCAGTGGAACGTTGGTGTTATACCTATCTTTTTCTAACATTTTTCTCGTCCTTTCTTTTCTCTCTGTTCATTGTCTCATCTTTCCTTTCCAGTCGTCGCTACCTATTAGTACTGTATATTATACTTTACAGACCGCTTTGCAGGCCCCGGTGCGGGCGATCTCCGGACACCTCCAGCGGCTAAAGTATCGTAAAAGCCACTTTAGAGGCCATCGGTGGTGTGTACGGTCATTCATTAGTAGAGAATACAGATAGAATAGATAGATTACTAAATAGCAAATAGAAAATAAAGTAACAGATGGAATAGCCGAACAACATTGAGTTCATTATCATAAAACATTACTCCCTCCTTCCTATATTACTTGTCGTTAGAACAAGTTTTTTTGTTAATATCTGAACTAGAAAATAACTTGTCCTAATTATTAATGACAGGTAATATGGGAAGGAGGAAGTACAAAACATGAAACACAACATCACAAAACAAGAAAAAATAAAACATCACAAAAACAAGAAGAGAAAAACATCACGACTGGATTAATCCATGTCAAAAGATTTCCTATTTTAAAGTTGGGTTCAACTAGAATGTAATCATATGTTTGGTGCAATCGTGCAATCAACCATCTTCAACCCTTGGATCGATCTACATTACGGTCGTTGAATCTTTTTATTTAACCCCGTCCACCAGGTGGAGGGGTGGTGGTGGTGGTGGAAGGAGTTGAATGAAAAGATGTAATAACCGTAACATGTAGATCCAACGGATGAAAATCTTTGATTACACGATTGCACCAAAACTTTAATTCCATGTAGGGCTGTCAACGAGTCGAACTTGAGCGAGTTTGTTTCTATCATATATAAAAATTGTGTCCCATAGAACATTTTTAATAGAATTATATAGTTTAGTTAATCATACGTACATATCACAGATGACAACAACAAATGAGCTTACTCGAACTTTTCGAGCTTGACCTCACCAAGCTAGCAATACTCAACTTCATCTTCAAACTTTCAATCAAAACTAAGTTTGGTCCTTGAACTTTCAAACGGGTCAATTATTTAGTCTATCAACTTCAAAAGACCGTTTTGATAACATCCTTAGTCTGGGTTAGACATCCACATTGGCATGCCAAATAAGCTATTATGCCATGTACATCATCTACCCAGCCACCTCACTTAGAAAAAGATAATAATTTTTTATCATCTTAAAAAATAAGTAGCTAATTAATTGGGGTGTATTTACGTAGTTGCATGGGATTTTTTTTTGCAAAACCATCAAGTTAGATATTATATGTCATATTACATATGTAAAAATATCATACAATATAAAACTTTTAAGCCTAGGGAAGAGCAAACAGAGAAAAATAGAGAAGAAGAGCAAACTTTTATGCCTAGGGAATAAAATATAAAACGAAACTGCGCAGCTGTCCGGGTACACGTACAGTCCGGGCTGCTATTGTGGTGCACCTTAACCGCCATCGTGAGTCCCCGGTGGTTGTTCAGAAGACTCTTGCAGGCAGACCAGGATCGCCTGACGTAGTGAATTTTACTGCATCCTATTTTCAGGAGTCTTTTGAAATATGGTATATTCTCATTAATTATTGTGGTCGATCTATACGATACTTCATGCTCTAGGAAAAAAAGAAAAAAAGATTGTACTTCATGCTGATGCAAACAAGAGGCAATTAAAATGGAGGACAGGAATCGGAGCATACATGCCTGGACCAGGATCGCCTGACATAGCGACATTTTGCTACATGCGTGCAGTAAAGGCTGTATCCACCATTTTTTGATGACACTCTCGCTGATGTGTCATCATATTATTTGTTGTGAAGGTATGATAGTTAAACTAAGCATTAATAAAGGGACTAATAACATTTTGACACATTAGCGGATGACGCATGGGAGGACAGAACGGGAGGGACACGGCTTGTATACTCCCATTCAGGGACACAGCTTGTATACTCCCATTCAGTGCTTCCATGTGTGCTCCTACTTAAGTGTCATGATTTTATTGGCCCTTTCATTTACCTAACATAATGCCTGATTTAACTTCAACCAATTAGATGATGACACATAAGCGCAGAGTACGCATGGAAGCACAAACGGGAACACTAAAGTTGCATTAACAACAGCTTTTGAATCTATGTAGTGCGAATGGGTTTTGTTTTGGTTTCACACTACAGTAGCTAGCCTATATAAAGTGTTGTATATGTGTTTCCTGATGAATACACAACAAACATTCTCAATATAGAATGAAACTTGCATGCCGCTTTCCTCTGCCGGAGGATCGAAGGAAACTACACGGCTAGCCAGGTACACATACGGTACGGGTGTGCCGGTGTACCTTAACCCCCCGTACGTCGTCTGTCCCCGGTGGTTGTTGGGAAGAGCCTTACAGGTATGCTCTGATTCCAAACCTCTTACTCCATCTCTAGGTTTCTAATGATGCAGGCAGTTCACCACCAGGCAAACCAAAAAAGTTTGAGCGACATGCATGTTTTTTGATGAAAAACTGACTGCGGCCAGCTGACGCATCCATTTGTAGTTTTTTTATGACACTCTCGCTGACGTGTCATCATAATATTTGTTGTGAAGGTATGGTAGTTAAACTAAGCATTATTAAAGGGACCAATAACATTTTGACACATCAGCGGGATGACGCATGGGAGGACAGAACGGAAGGGACAGGGCTTGCAGCCAGTTTGTCATCAAGAAATTTGCATGCCGCTCTCATCACCGAGGCTTTGCTGGTTTGTCTAGTGGTCAACCACATGCTTCATCGGAAACCTAGATGTAGTTAGAGGATAGGAATTAGAACATACCTGCAGGGGTCTTCCAACCACCACCGGGGACGCACGACGGGGGTTAAGGTACACACCAGCACACCCAGACCATACATAATGTGTCGGTGAAGATGAACGGCGTTCCGGCTGTGGAAGCACCTTCATGGCTTCCGTTGGAAGGTGACCGACTCACGGAAGATGTGCAAGGTCGACTATGCCAACATTATTTGTTGTGAAGGTATGGTAGCTAAACTAAACATTAATAAATGGACAAATAACATTTTGACACATCAGCGGGATGATTCATGGGAGGACAGAACAGGAGGGACACGGCTTGTATACTCCCATTCAGAGCTTCCATGCATCCTTCTACTTAAGTGTCATGATTTTATTGGCCCTTTCATTTACCTAACATAATGCCTGATTTAACTTCAACCAATTAGATGATGACACATAAGCGCGGAGTACACATGGAAGCACACACGGGAGCACCAAAGTTGCATCCGAAGGGCCCATTGTATGCGGGGAAAAATTATGCTTTGGAAGGATACGATTCCTTGGTGTTATCCCTGCCATGTCCAGCCATGATACGACCTCGTTCGTTCATGTGGACACATGTCACAGTCATGCAACTGCTTCATCCGCCCGTTCATGTGGACACATGTCACAAATGTGGGAACGCATGGATGCCTACGTTTAGTCATTAACGATAGCTTTTGAATCTGTGTAGTGCGGAAGGGTTTTGTTTTGGTTTCACACTACACTAGCTAGCCTATATAAAGTGTCGTATCTATTTTTCCTGATTAATACACAACAAACATTCTCCATACAGAATGAAACTTCCGTGCCGCTTTCTTCTGCTGGACGTTCGAAGGAAACTACACGTCTGTCCGGGACACGTACGGTACGTGTGTGCCGGTGTACCTTAACCCCCCGTACGTCGTCTGTTCCCAGTGGTTGTTGGGAAGAGCCTTACAGGTATGCTCTGATTCCAAACCTCTTACTCCATCTCTAGGTTTCTGATGACACAGGCGTTCATTACCAGGCAAACCAAAAAAGGTTGAGTGGCATGCATGTTTTTTAATGAAAAACTGACTGCGCTCTGCTGATGCATCCATCTCTAGTTTTTTGATGACACTCTCGCGAACGTGTCATCATATTTGTTATGAAGGTATGGTTGTTAAACTAAGAATTATTAAAGGGACCAATAATATTTTGACACATCAGCGGGATGACGCATGGGAGGAAAGAACGGGAGGGACAGGGCTTGCAGCCAGTTTGTCATCAAGAAATTTGCATGCCGCTCTCATCACCGAGGCTTTGCTGGTTTGTCTGGTGGTGAACCGCATGCGTCATCGGAAACCTAGATGTAGTTAGAGGATAGGAATTAGAACATACCTGCAGGGGTCTTCCAACCACCACCGGGGACGCACGACGGGGGTTAAGGTACACACCAGCACACCCAGACCATACATAATGTGTCGGTGAAGATGAACGGCGTTCCGGCTGTGGAAGCACCTGCATGGCTTCCGTTGGAAGGTGACCGACTCGCGGAAGATGTGCGAGGTCGACTACGCCAACATTATTTGTTGTGAAGGTATGGTAGTTAAACTAAGCATTAATAAAGGGACCAATAACATTTTGACACATCAGCGGGATGATGCATGGGAGGACAGAACGGGAGGGACACGGCTTGTGTACTCCAATTCAGTGATTCCATGCGTGCTCCTACTTAAGTGTCATGATTTTATTGGCCCTTTCATTTACCTAACATAATGCCTGATTTAACTTCAACCAATTAGATGATGACACATAAGCGCGTAGTACGCATGGAAGCACACACGGGAGCACCAAAGTTGCATCCGAAGGGCCCATTGTATGCGGGGAAAAATTATGCTTTAGAAGGATATGATTCCTTGGTGTTATCCCTGCCATGTCCAGCCATGATACGACCTCGTTCGTTCATGTGGACACATGTCACAGTCATGCAACTGCTTCATCCGCCCGTTCATGTGGACACATGTCACAAATGTGGGAACACATGGATGCCTACGTTTAGTCATTAACGCTAGCTTTTGAATCTGTGTAGTGCGAAAGGGTTTTATTTTGGTATCACACTACACTAGCTAGCCTATATAAAGTGTTGTATCTATTTTTCCTGATGAATACACAACAAACATTCTCCATACAGAATGAAACTTGCATGCCGCTTTCTTCTGCTGGACGTTCGAAGGAAACTACACGGCTGTCCGAGACACGTACGGTACGTGTGTGCCGGTGTATCTTAACCCCCCGTACGTCGTCTGTTCCCAGTGGTTGTTGGGAAGAGCCTTACAGGTATGCTCTGATTCCAAACCTCTTACTCCATCTCTAGGTTTCTGATGACACAGGCGTTCACCACCAGGCAAACCAAAAAATGTTGAGTGGCATGCATGTTTTTTGATGAAAAACTGACTGCGGTCTGCTGACGCATCCATCTCTAGTTTTTTGATGACACTCTCGCGAACGTGTCCTCATATTTGTTATGAAGGTATGGTTGTTAAACTAAGAATTATTAAAGGGACCAATAATATTTTGACACATCAGCGGGATGACGCATGGGAGGAAAGAACGGGAGGGACAGGGCTTGCAGCCAGTTTGTCATCGAGAAATTTGCATGCCGCTCTCATCACCGAGGCTTTGTTGGTTTGTCTGGTGGTGAACCGCATGCGTCATCGGAAACCTAGATGTAGTTAGAGGATAGGAATCAAAACATACCTGCAGGGGTCTTCCAACCACCATCGGGGACGCACGACGGGGGTTAAGATACACACTGGCACACCCAGACCGTACATAATGTGCCGGTGAAGATGAACGGCCTTCTGGCTGTGGAAGCACCTGCATGGCTTCTGTTGGAAGGTGACCAACTCGCGGAAGATGAGCGAGGTCGACTACGCCAACATTATTTGTTGTGAAGGTATGGTAGTTAAACTAAGCATTAATAAAGGGACCAATAACATTTTGACACATCAGCGGGATGATGCATGGGAGGACAGAACGGGAGGGACACGGCTTGTGTACTCCAATTCAGTGATTCCATGCGTGCTCCTACTTAAGTGTCTTGATTTTATTGGCCCTTTCATTTACATAACATAATGCGTGATTTAACTTCAACCAATTATATGATGACACATAAGCGCGGAGTACGCATGGAAGCACAAACGGGAGCATCGAAGTTGCATCCGAAGGGCCCATCGTACACGGGGAAAAATTATGCTTTAGAGGGATATGATTCCTTGGCATTATCTCTGTCATGTCCAGCCATCATACGACCTCGTTCCTTCATGTGAACACATGTCACAGTCATGCAACTGCTTCATCTGTCCGTTCATGTGGACACATGTCACAAATGTGGAAATGCATGGAGGCCTACGTTTAGTCATTAATGCTAGCTTTTGAATCTGTGTAGTGCGAAAGGGTTTTGTTTTGGTTTCACACTACACTAGCTAGCCTATATAAAGTGTCATATCTGTGTTTCCTGATGAATACACAACAAACATTTTCCATACAGAATGAAACTTGCATGCTGCTTTCTTCTGCCGGAGGTTCGAAGGAAACTACACGGCTGGCAGGGTACACATACGGTACGGTTGTGCCAGTGTACCATAACCACCCGTACATCATCCGTCCCCGGTGGTTGGTGGGAAGAGCCTTACAGGTATGCTCTGATTCCAAACCTCTAACTCCATCTCTAAGTTTCTGATGACGCAGGCGGTTCACCACCAGGCAAACCAAAAAAGGTTAGCGGCATGCATGTTTTTTGATGAAAAACTGACTGCGGCCTGCTGACGCATCCATCTCTAGTTTTTTGATGACACTCTCGCTGACGTGTCATCATATTATTTCTTGTCAAGGTATGGTAGTTAAACTAAGCATTATTAAAGGGACCAATAACATTTTGACACATCAGCGGGATGACGCATGGGAGGACAAAACGGGAGGCACAGGGCTTGCAGCCAGTTTGTCATCAAGAAATTTGCATGCCGCTCTTATCACCGAGGCTTTGCTGGTTTGTCTGGTGGTGAACCGCATGTGTCATCGGAACCAAGATGTAGTTAGGGATAGGAATCAGAACATACCTGCAGGGGTCTTCCAACCACAACCGGGGACGCACGACGGGGGTTAAGGTACACACCAGCACACCCGGACTGTACATAGTGTGCCAGTGAAGATGAACGGCATGCCGGCTGTGGAAGAACCTGCATGGCTTCCATTGGAAGGCGACCGACTTGCGGAAGATGTGCGAGGTCGACTACGCCAACAATATTTGTTGTGAAGGTATGGTAGTTAAACTAAGCATTAATAAAGGGACCAATAACGTTTTGACACATCAGCGGGATGATGCATGGGAGGACAAAACGGGAGGGACACGTCTTGTATACTGCCATTCAGTGCTTCCATGCATGCTCCTACTTAAGTGTCATGATTTTATTGGCCTTTTCATTTACCTAACATAATGCCTAATTTAACTTCAACCAATTAGATGATGACACATAAGCGCGGAGTACGCATGGAAGCACAAATAGGAGCACCGATGTTGCATCCAAGGGCCCATCGTATATGGGGAAAAATTATGCTTTAGAAGGATACAATTCCTTGGCGTTATCCCTGTCATGTCCGGCCATCATACGACCTCATTCATTCAAGTGGACACATGTCACAGTCATGCAACTGCTTCATCCGCCCATTCATGTGGACACATGTCACAAATATGGAAATGCATAGAGGCCTACGTTTAGTCATTAACGCTAGCTTTTGAATTTGTGTAGTGCGAAAGGGTTTTGTTTTGGTTTCACACTAGACTAGCTAGCCTATATAAAGTGTCGTATCTTTGTTTCCTGGTGAATACACAACAAACATTCTCCATACAGAATGAAACTTGCATGCCGCTTTCTTCTGCCGGAGGTTTGATGGAAACTACACGGCTAGTTGGGTACACGTACGGTACAGGTGTGCCGGTGTACCTTAACCCCTCGTACGTTGTTCATCCTCGGTGGTTGTTGGGAAGAGCCTTACAAAAATGCTCTGATTCCAAATCTCTTACTCCATCTCTAGGTTTCTGATGACGCAGGCAGTTCACCACTAGGCAAACCAAAAAAGGTTGAGCGGCATGCAAGTTTTTTGATGAAAAACTGACTGCGGCCTGCTGATGCATCCATCTCTAGTTTTTTGATGACACTCTCGCGAATGTGTCATCGTATTATTTGTTGTGAAGGTACGGTAGTTAAACTAAGCATTATTAAAGGGACCAATAACATTTTGACACATCAGCGGGATGACGCATGGGAGGACAGAACGGGAGGGACAGGGCTTGCAGCCAGTTTGTCATCAAGAAATTTGCATGCCGCTCTCATCATCGAGGCTTTGCTGGTTTGTCTGGTGGTGAACCGCATGTGTCATCGTAAACCTAGATGTAGTTAGAGGATAGGAATCAGAACATACCTGCAGGGGTCTTCCAAACACCACCGGCAACGCACAACGGGGGTTAAGGTACACACCGGCACACCCAAACCGTACATAATGTGCCGGTGAAGATGAACGGCGTTCCGGCTGTGGAAGCACCTGCATGGCTTCCGTTGGAAGGCGACTGACTTGCGGAAGATGTGCGAGGTCGACTATGCCAACATTATTTGTTGTGAAGGTATGGTAGTTAAACTAAGCATTAATAAAGGGACTGAAAGTGCATCTAGGACTCCCTTGTGGGTTTTGGATGATTTATGACAAGCAATTGGGATCCTAATCCTTTTGTTGAGATGAATGCAGGCAAATGATGAAAAATGAGCAAAATGCCAAAAAGAAGGGAAATGAGAAGCAAAGTGAATTTGAGCTCAAGGAGAAGAAAATAGTAGATTATTATGTATGGAGTGTGTTAAGGAAACACACCCAAGAGCTCAATCACTTCCAAGCACACACACACAATGCACAAAGTTATACAGGACCGGACTAGTCCGAAAATAGCTAGACTAGTCCGATATCACATTCTGCACTAGATCGGACAAGTCCGGTCTCCATCGGACTAGTCCGATATCTTTCTGATCCACTTCGGACTAGTCCTCCCCAATGCGGACTAGTCCTCAACACAATGCACAAGTCACACAAAATCGAACAAGTCCGTTGTGATCCGGACTAGTCCGATATTCATTCTGATCCACTTCGGACAAGTCCGGTGTCTACACGGACTAGTCCGATATACACACTGATCTAAATCGGACAAGTCCTCCAAGTGCGGACTTGTCATCCTAAACACTTAGGGTTTCATATGTCCGCACAAGTCCGATGGCAATCGGACTAGTCCGAAGATTTCCAGTAGTGAAATCGGACAAGTCCGTTTTCAACCGGACTAGTCCGATATTCCTGGACACTTAGTGTTTGCTACACACAGCACACAGGACTAGTCCGGTGACCACCACAGACTAGTCCGATCTTTCTAAACCCTAACAGTCACTTTTAGAAACCCCATATAAATAGAGGTGCATGGCCCACTTTTACGAACACTCAAACCCTAGTGCCGTCACACCTCCCAAGAGACTCAAAAACCACCTCTCTCCACGAAATTAAGTGCAAAATCGATCAATCTATATAAGATCACTTCTAGATCATTGGAGAGACACTTGGCACACATCATTGAGCTCTTGGTTTGATTCTCTAACACACTCTTCCGTTTCAATTTGTAATTTTCGAGTGTGTTATTGGTGGCTTTGTAAGTTGTAATCAAGGGAGTTCTCAACGTGTGAGAACGCCCCTTCAACTTGGTTATTTACCCCTTTGTGATTAGTGGAAGAGGATTGGCCTTCGTGGCAATCCGACGAGGGAAGGGTTGGAGAAGACCCGGTCCTTTTGTGGGCTCCTCAACGTGGATGTAGGTTGCCTTCGTGGTAGCCGAACCACGGGATAAATCTCGTGTCTTGTCCTTTTGTGTTCTTCATCTTAATTGATCAACTTAATCTAGGGTTTGATTCACTTTGTTCAATTTGAGTTAAATTGTTAAACAAGAGGCTTAATTGTTATAGAATTTGACATACAACTATTAAACTGTCATTTAAGTTTATATTTCTGCTGCAAACATTAACGAATCAATCAAATTGACTGAACTTGATCAACTTAGCCTGTGAAAACAGGACTAGTCCGCACTTTACCGGACTAGTCCGATATCTCTGGTATTGACTGTGTTGTTGAGTCTTACAGGAACCGAGAAAAATTCAAAAAGGCCTATTCACCCCCTCTAGGCCTACATTCAATTGGTATTAGAGCGAGGTTCTTCAAGAAAGAGTGCAACCACTCGAAGAGATCATGTCGGACATGAAGGAAGTTCAGAAAATCAACAACCAGGAAGAAGTGAACAACGACAAGAACCAAAAGCTGGAAAAGTATCTCGAAGCAATTCAATACTTCGATGATGATGACGAGGAGACGCTGGAGCTGAAAGCACTCCTCAGAAAGAAAGCACTTTCCAAAGGGAAAGCTAAAGTTGAAGAAAAGAAGAAGAGGAGTAGTCACACTGACTACTTACGATATCCTTTTAACTATGATCGTTTAAATTCAAACAACAGCCATTACCTATCTATTCCTCTTGGAAAAGCCCCACACTTCGATGGGAGTGATTACTCCATGTGGAGGCAAAATATGAAGATGCACTTGATTTCCCTTAACCCAAGTTTATGGCATATTGTGTGCACAGGAATAGACATCCCAGATGACGACGAAGAGCGCACCCCAAGTCAAGAGCAAGCCATCCACAGAAACGCTCAAGCCGCAGCCGTAATCACCTCCTCTCTAAGTCGAGATGAATTTACGAAGGTGGACGGACTGGAGATTGCCAAGGAAATATGGGACACACTACAAACAGCCCATGAAGGTGACCGGCATGTGCGGGAGGCGAAAATTGAAATGATCAAAGGCGAACTAGGAAGGTTCGCAATTGAGGAAGATGAGTCTCCCTAGGACATGTACAACTGATTGAAGACACTTGTAAACAAGTTTCGATCATATGGGAGCAAGAAGTGGAATGGCCACGAGGTTTTAAAGCTCATCCTTAGAGCCTTTATGCCTTGCAATGTCACACTATGCTCTATGATCAGAGAGAGAACTGGGTACAAGAGGATGACTCCATATGAGCTGCTTGGCAAAATCATCAACTTTGAAATGATGGAGAAACAAGCCAAGCACGTCAAAGAAATAGCCGACCTCACATCGGCCAAGAAGAAGGGAGTTGCCTTAAAGTCCACACTGAAGCCTCTATCCAAAGAAGCAAGAGAAGCACAGCTTGAGGAGGACAGCGATGATGAAAGCAGTGAGCTGGACGAAGAGGATATGATTTTGTTCATGAAAAAGTTAAAAAGAATAATGAAGAAAAGACAAGGAACAAAATCAAGTGAAGGCAAGTACAAGGAGAGAACAAAGGCGAAGATGAGGCGGGCGTGCTATAATTGTGGTGAGTACAACCACTTTATAGTTGATTGCCCGTATGAGGACAACAAGAAGAAGAATAAAGAAGCCAAGCCTCAACCGAATAAATTCTTCAAGAAGAAGAAACAAGTTGAACAAGCACACATTGGAAAGGAGTGGGACTCAATCGATGAGTCCTCATCATCTGATGAAGAAGAGATGGCTAGCATAGCCATTGAAAGCACGTCCAAGAGACCCACACTCTTCCCCACGCTCGGTACAAAGAAGGGACATGGCACTTGCCTCATGGCAAAGGAAGGTAAACGCAAGGTAAACATCAAAACTCCTTCCGTGCATTCCTACTCAAGTAATGATGAATTAGATAGTGATGATGAAGATATGTTAATTGGATTAGATAGAAAAACTGCTGCTAAAATGAAATTTCTACTTGACCAACTTGTTGAGAAGGAACAGCTAATTGATCGTCAAGAGGACATGATTATATCCCAAAAGGAGAAGAATGTCGAACTTGACAATCTTCTAGTCCTTGAGAAGGAGAAAAACAGCTCACTAGAGCTTGAGCTAGCTTCAAGCAAGAAAACTTGCTTGGAGTTAACCAACTCAAACGTTGCAATCAAGGAACAACTTGATGACCTGATCAAGGTCAACAAGATCCTTGAAGTGCAAGTTGAGTCACTCAAGCTAAGTGAATCTTCCTCCTCTTCAAGCCTACCTTCTCAACCCACTTCAACTAATCCTGCTCATATGTGCAAATGTGGTAAAATC
The DNA here is from genome assembly GCA_036927565.1 of Tuctoria greenei. NCBI lineage: Eukaryota > Viridiplantae > Streptophyta > Magnoliopsida > Poales > Poaceae > Tuctoria > Tuctoria greenei. The sequence goes on along the minus strand of JAYESD010000005.1, from coordinate 131,867,807 downwards.
AACACCAGGTTGAAGGAAAAGTCTACCTCCACAAAGGATAAAAATCCTACCCAATGTAGAATATTTGACAAGGAGAGGATCAACTATGCACGTAGTGCATACTTGGTCCAAAGACCTCCAAATGTCAAGTATGGCATTGGTTACTCTTATGATGGAAAGCAAAATGCTGGAAGTCATAAGAATAACAAGGGAAGGATTACCTTTGTGAAGGGAGGACCCTCACAATCTGGTAACTCAAAAATTAAGAACCTGAACTCTCATGAACGCCGGACTAGTCCGGTTGTTGTCCGGACAAGTCCGGTCATCCGGACATGTCCGGTCACCCAGACTAGTCCGATCCATAAACAACAGCAACTTTTGTTCAAAACCTTTGATGCCTCCTATGTATTAATGAGAAACAATCTTGGTAAAGTTTATGCTTATTATGCTGGGCCACGCAATGGGAACACAAAATCCCATGTGTGGGTGCCCAAATGTATTGTAACTAACCTCCAAGGACCCAAGCAAGCTTGGGTACCTAAAACCAAGGCATAATTTGTTTCTGCAGGCCTATTCCTCCGGTGGATCCAAATGGGTGCTAGACAGTGGATGCACCAACCACATGACCGGATAAAGGAGGATGTTCGTGGAATATGAAGAAAACGAGGATCCAAACGAAGGCATCTACTTCGGAGATAATAGTCAAGGAAGGGTCCTCGGTACCGGTAAAATAGCAATATCCTCTGAACACACTCTTTCTCATGTTTTACATGTTGAATCTTTAGATTATAACCTGCTGTCCATATCTCAATTATGTGACAAAGGTTATAATTGCTTGTTCACTAACGAGGGTGTGACCATCTCAAGGAGGAGTTATGGTTCCGTTGCATTCAAGGGTATGTTGAAGGGAAAGCTTTACCTTGTTGACTTCAACAAGGATAAAGCCGAACTCGACACATGCTTGATTGCAAAAACCAACATGGGTTGGCTGTGGCATAGACGGCTAGCACATGTTGGTATGAGGAATCTTCAAAAACTCCTCAAGGGCGATCACATCTGAGGTTTGAAGGATGTTGTTTTTGAGAAAGACAGTCCTTGTAGCGCATGCCAAGCCAGGAAGCAAGTTGGAGCACATCATCTCGCAAAGAACATCATGACTATGACAAGACCGCTCGAACTACTTCATATGGACTTGTTTGGTCCAATTGCTAACATAAGCATCAGCGGTAATAAATACGGTTTAGTCATTATTGATGATTTTTCCTGCTTCACTTGGGTGTTCTTTTTGCATGACAAGTCAGAAACACAAGGGACACTCAAGAAATTCTTCAAGCGAGCGCAAAACGAGTTCTCACTATCGACCAAGAGTATTCGGAGCGACAATGGCATGGAGTTCAAGAACATACAAGTGGAGGAATACCTTGATGAGGAGGGAATCAAGCACGAATTTTCAGCACCATACTCTCCACAACAAAACGGAGTTGCCAAAAGGAAGAACCGAACGCTCATAGAGATGGCAAGAACAATGCTCGATGAATACAAGACTTCGGATCGATTTTGGGCGGAAGCATTTAACACCGCTTGCCACGCCGCAAATCGACTCTACCTTCATCGACTACTCAAGAAGACTCCTTATGAGCTACTCACCGGTAACAAACCAAACATTTCATATTTTAGAGTTTTCGGTTCTCCATGTTATATCTTGAACAAGAAGCCCAGGACTTCAAAGTTCGCTTCGAAGTCCGATGAAGGTTTCTTGCTTGGTTATGATTCGAACACTTACGCCTATCGTGTTTTCAACAAGGCCTCCGGACTTGTTGAAGTGGCACGTGACGTAGTGTTCGATGAAACTAATGGCTCCCAAAAGGAGCAAGTTGATCAATGTGAATTAGGTAAAGAAGAAGCTACTTATCAAGCATTGAAGAGAATGGCTCTAGGCGAAGTTCGACCACAAGAGTCATCATCACAAATAAAAGAGGAAAGTGAACCACAAGAGGAGATCAACAATCAAGGGGGAGCCTTGATACAAGATCAATCACAAGAATATGAAGATGATCAACAAATCAACGAGGGCAACCACTCAGGGGGAGAAGAAAATGATCACCAACACACAACTCTCCAAGTGCCACACCCAAGAGTACACCAATGCATTCAAAGGGATCACCCAATCGACAACATCATCGGTGACATCCAAAATGGAGTAACCACTAGATCTCGTATAGCTAATTTTTGTGAGCATTACTCGTTTGTCTCCTTTTTGGAACCACGCAGGACTGAGGATGCATTGAAGGATCCGGACTGGGTGGTGGCAATGCAAGAAGAGTTGAACAACTTCAAGAGAAATGAGGTTTGGGAACTTGTGGCAAGACCCAATGCAAATATAGTGGGCACCAAGTGGGTCTTCCGCAACAAGCAAGACGAACACGGAGTGGTGACAAGAAACAAGGCACGACTTGTGGCCAAAGGTTACTAACAAGTCGAAGGTTTGGATTTCGATGAGACTTTTGCTCCAGTAGCTAGGCTTGAATCAATTAGAATATTACTTGCATATGCTACTCACCATGATTTTAAGCTGTATCAAATGGACGTAAAAAGCGCCTTCCTCAACGGACCGATCAAGGAAGAGGTGTACGTGGAGCAACCACCCGGGTTTGAAGACGAAGAGTTCCCCGACCACGTATATAAACTGCGTAAGGGTCTCTATGGCCTCAAACAAGCTCCTAGAGCTTGGTATGAGTGTCTTAGAGATTTCTTAATTGATAATGGTTTTCAAATTGGCAAAGTAGATTATACATTATTCACTAAGAATCTAGATAATGATCTTTTTATTTGCCAAATCTATGTTGATGATATAATTTTTGGGTCAACTAACCAATCTTTCTGTGGAGAATTTAGTAGAATTATGACAGACAGGTTTGAAATGTCAATGATGGGAGAATTGAAGTACTTCTTGGGATTCCAAGTGCGGCAACAAAGGGAAGGAACATTCATAAGCCAAACCAAGTACACGCAGGACATACTCAAGAAGTTTGGCATGGACAAGGCAAAGCCCATAAAGACTCCCATGGCTACGAATGGCCACTTGGATCTCAATGAAGATGGACCAAGCGTCGACCAAAAGTTATATCGCTCCATGATTGGATCTTTACTCTACTTATGTGCATCTAGGCCAGATATTATGTTGAGTGTATGTTTGTGTGCAAGATTTCAAGCCAACCCTAAGGAATGTCACTTGACAGCCGTAAAAAGAATCTTGAGATATTTAGTTCATACACCCAACCTTGGTCTTTGGTACCCAAAAGGCTCCAAATTCAATATCATTGGTTACTCCGATGCAGATTATGCCGGGTGCAAAGTTGATAGAAAAGGCACCTCTGGCACATGCCAATTCCTAGGAAGATCTTTAGTTTCTTGGTTATCTAAGAAACAAAATTCCATTGCATTATCCACAGCCGAAGCGGAGTATGTTGCAGCCGGGAGTTGTTGTGCACAACTCCTTTGGATGGGACAAACTCTAAGGGATTGCGGTTACAATATGAACCGTATTCCTATCATTTGTGATAATGAGAGTGCCATTAAAATAGCCAACAATCCAGTTGAGCACTCTAGGACTAAACACATAGACATAAGACATCATTTCTTGAGAGACCGTTCCATGAAAGGAGACATAACGATCTCAATGTCAACACCCAAAAACAATTGGCCGACATATTCACCAAGCCACTTGATGAAAAGCGTTTTTGCGAACTCCGAAATGAGCTAAATATTCTTGATTCTCGGATTGTGTCTTAAAAAGTTGCATACCTGTATGATTGCTTCAAAATGTTGATTGAATTGTGAAAATCATCCCTCTCCATTTTTCTCTCGAAAAACTATGTCAATTATTAGATCTTGATGAATTTTGATCATTGTATGATTGTTGTATGCTTACTTGTCAAATTCATCAAGATTACTTGAATTGTTTGGCCTCTCTATTCTCTATTATTGAACCTTCAAATATATATGAATGGGATATGCAATTCTTTCCTGGTGACCACGGACTAGTCCGTGGTTACCCGGACTAGTCCGCCCATGCAGACTAGTCCGCAGAGTGCCGGTTAGGCCGGACTAGTCCGATAGACCACGGACTAGTCCGATATAGGTCTCTGGATGACTTCGGACTAGTCCGGTCATGTCCGGACTTGTCCGATTTTTCGTGTCCATAACCCTAGCCGCCACCAAACCCTAATCTCCTCATCCCCACTTTTGCTCACGCCTCCTCTCTCTTGCGCTCGAGCTCCCAAGGCGATTTTCTCCTCCCTCCGTCGAAAAAGTCCACATTTGGGCGGAGATCGAGCTTGACCTCTTGGGGATTGAAGCTATCGGACTAGTCCGACCTCCAACCCCCAACACCTCGAGCCTCCATCGATTTCTTCGGTAAATTTCTTCAAAACCCTAGAAATCTTGTTTTTCTCCATTGTTGATCGTATAGCCTAGCATCCTTCACTAGATATATGCTTATTTGATGTACTACGTGTATGCTAGACTAGATTTGCATTAAGAATCATCCCTTGACCAATCTGTTAGGTTTTTGATGATGAACACCGGACTAGTCCGGTCCATGCACGGACAAGTCCGGTACCCCGGACTAGTCCGTGCCTGAGCACCGGACAAGTCCGATGTTTCTGAACCTGAAACCTAATTCCTTAATTACTTAATGCCATCCATTGCTATCTTGTCTTACCTATGCCTTGTATAACTTGTCATTATTCTTGCTCAATCATTCCCAGATCATGTCGAGCTCCGACAACGAGATCTCCGACATTGAGGCCGAGTTGGACCACGAGGTGGCACCTCGGTCCTCGGCGGGTCTTGGCAAGAAACGCCAAGAAAGACCTTCCGAGCCTGCTACTTCCCCTCTCCAGGTTCGGAGGAAGGTCTGTGTCAAGAAGCCCGCCTCGAAGGCTGCTTCGTCAACAAGCGGCCTTCGTCAAGCAAAAGGAAAGGGCAAGGGAGTAGCAACGGGGCCAGTTGGGCCCTTGAAGCTCCATGCTCCCAGGGAAGGGGTCCGGGACCCCAATGAAGAGAAATTCAATGGAAAAGGCAGCGATGTGGCAGCCAAGCTCAGAAGCATTGATTGCTATGGAAGGCCAAAGCAGGCAGCTGATGGAAGGTTCTGGGCAAACTTCCATGTAGATTTCTACAAGCTGGTTTACCTGCCGATGAAGACTCCGGTGGTGCGCAGTCAGTGGATTGACTAGGCCTACCTAGAGAAGAAGAAGTGCTCAGCTTTTGATGAAGTCATTGCAGCAGCTGAGAGGCATGGCCTGAAGGATCTCTTTGCCTTCAGGCATAACTGGAATGATGAGGTGATTGCAAAGTTCTATGCAACGTGCCACTTCTCGAGTCAAGATGAAGAGAGTGTGACTTGGATGACCCATGGATCCAAGTACTCCATCACTCAGGAGGATTTTGCAAACTTGCTCCATTTAGCCTCTGCTGGAAATGACCACCTGATCATCCACAACATAGGGGTCATTAAGAGGGACGGAATGAAGTTCATGTATGAGCCCATCTCTAAGTATGTTCCTCCCTCCACAAAGAACATGAAGCCCTTCTTTGTGGTCCTGAACAGAGTTCTCCGGAAGACCATTGCCCCCAAGGATGGAGATGCAGGGAGTGTACAGGGCTACCTCCGGACTCTAATGAGGGTCATAAGCAAGAAGAGACAGTTTGATGTTGCAAATTACATATGGAACGACATGGTCAACATCTCAAGGACCCCTAACTGGTCATGTGGCTATGCTCCCTACTTGATGTTCATGATTGAAAAGGTCACAGGAATAGAATTTGTGAAGAATGTAGAGCACACTCCCCTGAGGCCTCAGAAGCCTCAGCCTGTGAGTGTCCAGGCTGCTCCCTTGCCGGCCTCAAGTCCTGAGGCACCGGCAAGAGAAAGAGATGCTGCTAGGGCTCCTCCCCCCTCCAGGGAAGCCCCTCAGAGAGGATCAGCTAGTGGGATCCTCAAGTACCTGACCGCCATATTCTCCTCCTGCAGGAAGACTGAAGTAAAGCTTCATAAACTCAATCAGAAGAGGAAGGAGGATATGAGATACATCAAAGCCAATGTGAAGCAACTCAGTGCAAAGCTGGAGATCAACCCCATTGGATCTCCAGTAATTTCTGAAGATTCTGATCTTGACATCACCGAGCTCGAGCCTCTGAACCCCTCCGAGCTTGCCTACTTTGGCATTGGGGGCTCGAGCAGCTCCGCTCCTCCTCCCTCTCCTCCTCGTCAAGCGGAAAGCGAAGAAGATCAAGACGATGACGAAAGGACCGACAGTGAAGAGTGAAGACCCTAGGACCCTCCTCTCCTTCTTTTTGGTGTCTTGATGCCAAAGGGGGAGAGATTGAGGGGGAGTCTTAGCTTTAGCTGTGGTAGGGTGCGAGGAGAGATTTCTCTTTATCTTTTATTTGTGATTGTAATAGTTTAACTCTGTTTTCATGTTAAGTTTGGTCTTGTGATGAATTGCCCAATTTATTTGAAAGTGTGTGATGAAAACTGCATTTTTGCTCCTAGAATGTCATATGCACTTGGTTAATGTAAATTCTGTCATTCTCAATGTATTCATGCACTTAGTATGCATCCCACCATAAAGAATTCACATATGGATAATTCTCTTGTTGCTTGATGTATTTTTGAGTCATATGTGCATACTTTATGAAAATCTCATTTTTTGCCTTATTTTGTGAAATCTCATTTGGTTGTCATCGATCACCAAAAAGGGGGAGATTGAAAGTGCATCTAGGACTCCCTTGTGGGTTTTGGATGATTTATGACAAGCAATTGGGATCCTAATCCTTTTGTTGAGATGAATGCAGGCAAATGATGAAAAATGAGCAAAATGCCAAAAAGAAGGGAAATGAGAAGCAAAGTGAATTTGAGCTCAAGGAGAAGAAAATAGTAGACTATTATGTATGGAGTGTGTTAAGGAAACACACCCAAGAGCTCAATCACTTCCAAGCACACACACAGAATGCACAAAGTGATACAGGACCGGACTAGTCCGAAAACAGCCGGACTAGTCCGATATCACATTCTGCACAAGATCGAACAAGTCCGTTCTCCACTGGACTAGTCCGATATCTTTCTGATCCACTTCAGACTAGTCCTCCCCAATGTGGACTAGTCCTCAACACAATGCACAAGTCACACAAAATAGGACAAGTCCGTTGTGATCCGGACTAGTCCGATATTCATTCTGATCCACTTCGGACAAGTCCGGTGTCTACACGGACTAGTCTGATATACCCACTGATCTAAATCGGACAAGTCCTCCAAGTGCGGACTTGTCATCCTAAACACTTAGGGTTTCATATGTCTGGACAAGTCCGATGGCAATCGGACTAGTCTGAAGATTTCCAGTAGTGAAATCGGACAAGTCCGTTTTCAACCGGACTAGTCCGATATTCCTGGACACTTAGGGTTTGCTACACACAGCACACCGGACTAGTCCGGTGACCACCACGGACTAGTCCGATCTTTCTAAACCCTAACGGTCACTTTTAGAAACCACATATAAATAGAGGTGCACGGCCCACTTTTACAAACACTCGAACCCTAGCGCCGTCACACCTCCCAAGAGACTCAAAAACCACCTCTCTCCACGAAATTAAGTGCAAAATCGATCAATCTATAGAAGATCACTTCTAGATCATTGGAGAGACACTTGGCACACATCATTGAGCTCTTGGTTTGATTCTCTAACACACTCTTGCATTTCAATTTGTAATTTTGGAGTGTGTTATTGGTTGCTTTGTAAGTTGTAATCAAGGGAGCTCTCAACGTGTGAGAACGCCCCTTCAACTTTGTTATTTACCCCTTTGTGATTAGTGGAAGAGGATTGGCCTTCGTGGCGATCCGACGAGGGAAGGGTTGGAGAAGACCCGGTCCTTTTGTGGGCTCCTCAACGTGGATGTAGGTTGCCTTCGTGGTAGCCGAACCACGGGATAAATCTTGTGTCTTGTCCTTTTGTGTTCTTCATCTTAATTGATCAACTTAATCTAGGGTTTGATTCACTTTGTTCAATTTGAGTTAAATTGTTAAACAAGAGTCTTAATTGTTATAGAATTTGACATACAACTATTAAACTGTCATTTAAGTTTATATTTCCGCTGCAAACATTAACGAATCAATCAAATTGACTGAACTTGATCAACTTAGCCCATGAAAACTGGACTAGTTCGCACTTTACCGGACTAGTCCGATATCTCTGGTATTGACTGTGTTGTTGAGTCTTACAGGAACCGAGAAAAATTCAAAAAGGTTTATTCACCCCCCTCTAGGCCTACATTCAGGGACCAATAACATTTTGACACATCAGCGGGATGATGCATGGGAGGACAGAACGGGAGGGACACGGCTTGTATGCTCCCATTCAGTGCTTTGATGTGTGCTCCTACTTAAGTGTCATGATTTTATTGGTCCTTTCATTTACCTAACATAATGCCTGATTTAACTTCAACCAATTAGATGATGACACATAAGCGCGGAGTACGCATGGAAGCACAAACGGGAGCACTGAAGTTGCATCCGAAGGGCCCATCGTATGCGGGGAACATTATGCTTTAGAAGGATATGATTCCTTGGCGTTATCCCTGTCACATCCTCGTTCGTTCATGTGGACACATGTCACAGTCATGCAACTGCTTCATCTGTCTGTTCATGTGGACACATGTCACAAATGTGGAAATGAATGGAGGTGTACATTTAGTCATTAACGGTAGCTTTTGAATCTGTGTAGTGCGAAAGGGTTTTGTTTTGGTTTCACACTACACTAGCTAGCCTATATAAAGTATCGTATTTGTGTTTCCTGATGAATACACAACAGATATTCTTCATACAAAATGAAACATGCATGCCACTTTCTTCTGCCGAAGGTTCGAAGGAAACTACACGGCTGGGCGAGTACACGTACGGTACGGGTGTGCCGGTGTATCTTAACACCCCGTACGTCGTTCGTCCCCAGTGGTTGTTGGAAAGAGCCTTACAAGTATGTTATGATTCCAAACCACTTACTCCATCTCTAGGTTTCTGATGACGCAGGCGGTTCACCACCAGGCAAATCAAAAAAGACTGACCGGCATGCAAGTTTTTTGATGAAAAACTGACTGCAGCCTACTGACGCATCCATCTCTTGTTTTTTTATTAGACTCTCGCTGACGTTTCATCATATTATTTGTTGTGAAGGTATGGTAGTTAAACTAAGCATTATTAAAGGGACAATTAACATTTTGACACATGAGCGGGATGACGCATGGGAGGACAGAACGGGAGGGACAGGGCTTGCAGCTAGTTTGTCATCAAGAAATTTGCATGCCGCTCTCATCACTGAGGCTTTTCTGGTTTGTCTGGTGGTGGACCGCATGCGTCATCGGAAACCTAGATGTAGTTAGAGGACAGGGATCAGAACATACCTCCAGGGGTCTTCCAACCACCACCGGGGATGCACGATGGGGGTTAAGGTGAACACAGGCACACCCGGAACGTACATAATGTGCCGGTGAAGATGAACGGCGTTCCGGCTGTGGAAGCACCTGCATGGATTCTGTTGAAAGGCGACAAACTCGCGGAAGATGTGCAAGGTCGACTACACCAACATTATTTGTTGTGAAGGTATGGTAGTTAAACTAAGTATTAATAAAGGGACCAATAACATTTCGACACATCAGCGGGATGATGCATGGGAGGACAGAACGGGAGGGACACGGCTTGTATACTCCCATTTAGTGCTTCCGTGCATGCTCCTACTTAAGTGTCATGATTTTATTGGCCCTTTCATTTACCTAATATAATGCCTGATTTAACTTCAACCAATTAGATGATGACACATAAGCGCGGAGTACGCATGGAAGCACAAATGGGAGCACCGAAGTTGCATCCGCGAACGGGAGGACACAGCTTGTATACTCCCATTTAGTGCTTCCATGCGTGCTACTACTTAAGTGTCATGATTTTATTGGCCCTTTCATTTACCTAACATAATACCTGATTTAACTTCAACCAATTAGATGATGCCACATAAACGGGAGTACGCATGGAAGCACAAACGGGAACACCGAAGTTGCATCCGAACGGCCCATCGTATGCAGGGAAAAATTATGCTTTAGAAGGATACAATTCCTCGGCGTTATCCGTGTCATGTCCGGCCATCATACGACCTCGTTCGTTCATGTGGACACATGTCATAGTCATTCAACTGCTTCATCCGTCCGTTCATGTGGACACATGTCACAAATGTGGAACTGCTTCATCCGTCCGAACCTGCCATTTATTTTTCAGTTATTTATATTTGCTATCTGAAAAGTACCCGATATTTTGGTCTTTTCAGTTCCGGTCTCGGTTTTATCGGTTTCAGTTTTTCGGTCTTTGTTTATTTGCCCACCCCTAATTTACTTAGTAGTAGCATATATATGGGATATACATATTTCTCTTGCATTTTTTTTTGCAAAAATATTTAGTGATATATCCTATGTGCATATTACATATGTAAAACTAATGTAAAGTATAGAACTTTTTCAAAGGGAAGTCTTAGGTTTCGTCAAATCTATCTTTGATATTTACGCAATTTTGATCTACTTTAAAAATACAAGAATAGTACTTTTAGATTCACCATGAAAATATTTCCATAATATACAATCTAGTACTACATGTTATTGAAGCTAATAAATTCCATATAAATCATTTGTCAAAGGTAATTAGTTTGACCAAAACAGAAATAGAGTTGAGTTGGGGCGGAGGAAGTATTATACGTTGCTATTTACCGCATAAGGTTTTGTCCTTCGTTGAAGCCGTAGCCATTTGTACAGGCGGCTAATGCCACCGCGCGCACCGAGCTTATGTGTGCACCAGTCACCGAGGCGCCTTAAACACGCGCAGCGCATGCGCATCTTTGAATTCAATTGGAACCGCTCCGTGTCCCATCCCCTGAAGTACTGCAGGTGCAGTCGACATGGCTGACATGAGGGCCCCACATTGTGTGGGACCCACATGTCAGCCACCTCTACTGCACCTCTAGTACTACAGAGGCCCCATGACTCAGTTGCAGTAACCGCAGTGCAGTAACTGTAGAGGATTTCGTCTACGCTATAAGATCACCCGGGCATGCCATCATCTTCTCCGCACAACCACTCTTCCTCTCTTCCCAAAACCGTGCCAAGAACACCATGGATGACAAGACAACGCTGACGCAAGGCCCACCGAAGGACGCCAAGGGGAAGCGTCCCTGACCAGACTGCCCCCCCCCCCCCCGGACATGGAGTGGGCTCTCCGGAAGATGGCGCGCGATGTATTTGATATTACATCGCGCTCCATGCATCGCATTGGGCTTGGTCCCCTACCATAGTATGCTGCCATGGGGACCACGAGCCACTACGTCTTTGGCATGACACACTTGGCCGGCCGCCTCGACATCCTCTTGGAGACGCTGGCGGACGAGCTCGACGTCGCCAGCCGCGACAACCTGTTGGCAGTGACGTCCAGGAAACTGGGCTTCCCGTCTCAGCTGCGGGAGGTGCACCCACCCAGCCAGGAGCCCAAGGAGGAGGAGGAGGAAAAGGAGAAGTAGGTGGAGCGAGGTGGAGAAGTAGTTTTTTTCTTGTTCTTAGTTGTGTTGTTTATCTTTTCTTGTTTATAGTTTGTGTTTTCCTTTTTTCCTGTTTGTAATGTATCGTCTTAAGGTAATGAACTTTATATTTTTGTTCATTGGTGCCCAAAATTAGATCTAATGTTGCTGTTCTAATGGTAAACTAGTGGACTATTTATCTCTTTTCTCTTTTAGAATGGAATATATTTCCACTTCCAACTCTACTGAGCTGGGGATCCAGAAAGTGACTATCACCTATACTAGTTTATCTGACTGGATCAGCAGGGAGAAGCCCACTCTCTGTTCAAACCCAACACAGATCCAACATAATGAGCAATTAAAGAGCAAAGCACGTAGCAAATCACAAAAAACACAACAACAGTTTGTGGAGTACATACGTATCAACTTTAGCCCAGATTAGATGCTCGTGAGCGTCATTGCAAAAGGGTGAAGAAAAAAAAGACTTGATTCCGGATGGCTTGCAAAAACAAACTAGAAGTCAGGGTCATCGAAACTTTTTCCCGATTTGGATTGAGTCTTAGTTATAGACTTCCATAATAATAAAATGTGTCGGGTATTTTAACTTTCACAAGTGTGTCATAAAATGTATCGGTTGTTTTACTTCCACTACTGCGTCATAAAGTGTACGCCGGCCATGTATCCTGATCCAACCGTACAACTTCAAATAAAGGAGGGTTAGAGCATCTCCAACCCCTTTGTTATTTTTGGTTTGCTATTATTTCAAATGAAAAATATGCTATCCACACTAAGGTTGTGTTTGGGAGCCCAATATTTTAATACTAAAGTTTTAGAAACCACAATTTTTAAAATGACATAGCAATACCAAAGTATTTTAATACCACAGTTTTGTAATACCACAGTTTTGCAATACATAGAACTGTTTGGGAGCAAATTAGCAAGCATCAAGAGGATGCAAAAAGAGAAAAACTTTGGTTTGGACCAAAGTTTTTTATACCCAAAAATACTGTAGTATAGACAAAACTGTGGTTTTCAATACATAGTTTTTGAGTTGGTTGCCAAACACCATTATGTAAAAGATACCATAGTAACATCAAATACCACGGTATTGCTCTAAAACTCCAAAAATACCATGTTCCCAAACATATCCTTAGCATCTCATTCCATGAGCATCTCCAACCCGTTTGCTATATGATATGCTATATTAATTTTTTTTCATAATTTATTAGTATATAATAATTATTTTAAAATTCAAATAACATTGTTGCAATGGCTATATTGTAATGGTTGTATTTATAACGGCTATTTTTCGATGGTTATTTTTCTAACTACTATTTTTGAATGGATGTATTTCCAACGGCTAATTTTCAACGACTATTTTGCAACGGAACGACGATAATGTACTGGAAATTGGGAATAGCAAATCGGATAGCATTTGCTACTAGTAGCACACCAAGAGCTCCATATATAGCAAAAATGTCTAAAAGTAGCAATCCTAATAGCAAACTGGTTGGATATGATTTTTGCTCTAGATTTGCTAAATAATAGGATAGCACATCATATAGCTAATGGGTTGGAGATGCTCTTTTAGCCATTACCTATATGGTGTGATATCCTATTATTTAGAAAATTTAGAGCAAAAATCATCTCCAACCCGTTTGCTATTAGGATTGCTACTTTTAGCTTATTGCTATATGGAGCTCTCGGTGTGCTACTAGTAGCAAATGCTATCCGGTTTGCTATCCCCAATTTCTGCTACATTATTGTCGTTTCTGTTGCAAAATAGTTGTTGAAAATTAACCGTTGGAAATTAAACCGTTGAAAAATAGTCGTTAGAAATATAACCATTGAAAAATAGCCGTTAGAAATACAAACGTCACAATATAGCCGTTGCAACAATGTTATTTGAATTTTAAAATAATTATTACATATTGATAAAATATGATTTTTTTAATATAGCACATCATATAGCAAACGGGTTGGAGATGTCATAGAATGAGATGCTAAATGTGGATAGCATATTTGCTATTTGAAAGAATAGCAAACAAAAAATAGCAAACGGGTTGGAGATGCTCTTAGAAGATTGGTGGAAAATAATATGAACTTATAAGAAAAAGGTGAAGAAGAAAAAGGATAGCGCGCGTTTTGATACATGAACCGTGACACTGCTGACATCCATCTTCATTGGCCAGTTCCCGATTCCGCTGATCTCTCCAGCATGTTTTCACACTAGCTTCTCTCTGGTGACTGGGACCCAGGGTATCCCGTGGCTCAGCCGGCATATCCAGTGGGTGGGCTCCTGAGAAATGTTGTTTTTGTTGTACGTGGTGTTCGGCTGAGACCATGCAACTTGTGGTCATAACGATAAGAATTAAAAATTAGAAAGAGTATATAAGATTCAAAAATCTTCATTACTCTCTTTACTCTGGCCTCGGGCCTGTCAAATTCGAAAACTCCTCCGCTCATATCGTAACTGCATCAGTTATATATCTAGGCCCGTATCCAATTAAAATCCAAACTAAAGGTGCAGACGAAGGTTTTGCACAACAAAGAGAGTTGCGCTGTGCAGCAGCAGACCGCAACCGTAGGGACGACAAGGAGAAAGACCCAATGGCGGAGACTCAGGTGTACAACATGACATCCGAGGAAGACGTGATCACCACCACCGTGATGTCCTCCGACAAGGCCGTGGAGGACTGGCTCGATGAGGTCCTCTCCGTCCACCGTCGGCGCCTTCACAAGCTCGTCGTCGGGCTTGACGTCGAGTGGCGACCCAGCATCTCCGCCGAACAGAACCCCGTCGCCGTTCTGCAGCTCTGCGTCGGCCACTGCTGCCTCATCTTCCAGGTCATCCACGCTGACTACTTCCCCAAAGATCTGGAAGATTTCCTCAGCAATTCCGACTACCGCTTCATCGTCGTCGACGTGGAGGGTGACGCCGACAGACTTTGGAAGGACTGGCAGCTGAAGGTGGCCAAAACGGTGGACGTGGCCGAGCCTCCACTGTGCGGTGCTGATGGACATCGCGAGCGCCGTGATGGGCGCCGACATGGAGAATCCTTACAGGGTGAGGACGAGCAACTGGGACGCGTACAATCTCTCCGGCGAGCAGATCAGCTATGCGTGCATCGACGCCTTCGTCTCCTTCGAGGTCGGCCGCAAGCTGCTCTCCGGCGACTACTGATCTTACCACCGAGTTTGCGGATCGGCTGCCGTTGATCATCCCGGCATATGGAATTCATAGGTGCATCTCTCAAGTTCTAGCTTTTGTGCTTGTGCGCCCAATCTCTCATAAAATTATTTTTTCTTGAGGAAACACTATATGTTGCTTTTAAAAACATGCATGTTATTTCACATGCATCGAGGTCTTTCACATGCATGTTAGTTGTCTATGCATGCTACGCACCAAACATGATTAACGAGCCTCAAACAAAAAAGAGAACACGTAAGGTGAGCAAATATGATCGAGGTCTTTCACATGTATGTTAGACGTACATATGCTACATCCCAAACATGTATTCCAAGAATAGAATAATATTTCCTACCATGTATATATATTTCTATATTTATCATATTCTCTTCCATACATGTGTGTATGATCTCAACCTACAGTATCAGTATATGACAGTTTAACTACCACATTAATGAAGAATATTATCCTGTCATCAATAGAGATAACAAATTTGACACAAGGATGTTCCCTCGACGGTACGAGGATAGAATGTGGACTACCATCGTCTAATAAGCACACAGCTCTCACTACGTACGTATGTGGTTCATCAAATTAATCGATTGCATGCTGCCATTATGTATCGCTGTACTCGTCTTTTGAAGAAACAACAGGTGTAGGCGCTAGCTGCTAAGTGTTCTAATTTTATGAACAAATGAACACACATGTGAAAACACTTGCGATAACCGAGAGGAGGCGAACCGCAGTTTGGAGTAACTCTGACTGACGATTCAAAAGCACAATTTTTGACGCGTCCGATCATCTCTCCACTCACACGCTTAGATGACGACCTGCTATAAAGGCACACCTTCCTCTTCTTCTCCGCCGCACCTCTCGATCGATTTTAGCCTCCAAACTTCTCCTCTTGCTTCTCCGGCGCACCACCATCGACCACCTCTCTCTCTTTGTTCGCAACTCCGTCATTGCAAAAATGGGTAGCCCCGCACCGAAGCGCTCCAGGTCATCAAAATCCTTCGAACCTCCTTCTCCGTTTCCGTCGCCGCCAAGGCCGGTGGAACTGGAGGCGGCGCCCGCACCTCCTCCACTCCCGTCTTCGCCCGCGGCGCCCGCACCTCTTCCGTCCGACTATGAGGAGACTGTCCACCTCATGGAGGAAAGCATCGACAAACTCGACGGCAAGCTTAAGGAGGTCACCGGAAGCCTGTTCGCCGCCGACGTGCAAGCAAAAGTGCTCGACCAAATGGCGCAGGATGTATTTCACAATACATCTCACTCCTGTCGCCGACTGGGACTTGGTGTCCTTCCCCACCACGCCAGCATGGTCTCCGCCGGCTACTACATCTTCAGGTTAGGCTTTGTTGCCGCTCGTCTTGACTGCCTCTACGAGACGATCGATGAGGAGGCTGGGGAGGGGTTTCGCGAGCAACTCGTGGAGACCATCAGCCGGAAGAAGTTTGATCTGGTGTTGCAGGATGCTCCGTCGGCGGTTGCGGCGGAGGCGGAGGCGCCAGCGGCGGATGCGGAGGCGGAGGCGCCGCCGGCCGAGGCGGCGGCGGCAGAGGTGGACAAGTCCTCCTCCGAGTAGAGTAGGATGAGTAGTAGTTTTTTCTTTTGTTTTCTTTGTGTTTTTTTTCTTGTTTGTAATATATGTGTTGTTTTTATGTTAATGAAAAATGTCTTTTATTTTATGTTTATGAACAATGTGTCCTACTCTAGTACATGCACTAACGAAAACTCCTTCTTTTACCGAAAAACATCGCATATGGAAAATTAACACATTAGTAATATTATAATGTATCTAATAAATACCCCCTCCTTATTCTTTTATTTGACGTTTTGGACAAAGCATTGAACTAACATTAGTAGGACGTGACCACCCCCACCCACCGTCCTGGCCCCAGGCAGTAGCCCACAAATTTTCTGCAACCCTGCTGCACAGCATCGCACATAGTCGTGGGAGCGGGACACGCGGGATTTCCATCCTTAGGTGTCCAGACAACGAAACCATCGCGAAGCAAAGGATCTCAGCAGGATTTCCATGGGACAGCGTGCGGGGCGGGGGCGCACGCGCGACGTTGTGCGGCAGGGCCGCAGAAAATTTACTTTCGCCCGCCTAGGCCCAGAGCTTTAGGCTGTGTTTGGGAGCACAGTTTTTAAAGACTGAAGTTTCAGAAATCACAGTTTTTAAAATAACATGACAATACCAAAGTACGTATTTCAGTAACACAATTTTGTAATATCATGATTTTGCAATACATAGGACTGTTTGGTTGACAAGCACCATTCTATAAAAAATACCATAGTAATCTCAAATACCACGGTATTGCTAATTGCTCTAAAACTCCAAAAATTCCGAGTTCCCAAACACCAAAATCGAATTCTCGGCGGCCCTTTCGCACATAGCCGTCTCTGTGTGACCCTGCCCAGATGGTTGCCACGTAGTTCACACTCCAAATCTTACAGCCAAGGGCGCACTACACGATTCCCGCGACTGTACCACCCTGCCCTTATGATTGCCACATACGCGAGCGCATCGAATCTTGCAGGGCGCACGGGCACACACAAACTCCACGTCTGAACTTTGCTCAGCGATCCGAATAACTCGGCGCTCGGCGTGCATGTTCCATCATTATGCGCACGAATAATATTATGAAATTATCAACTTTGATGATTCAATAATCCCAATCAATTTTCATCCAACATACCAACAAAAAATTGGATCGTCCAGTCCATCCAACCAAACGTTAATTTGGATGATCCAAGACATAAAGAAATTGATGATCTATCTCCAATCGAACTTCGACATCAAACAAAATGCAATTGATGACTGAGCACTTTGTCACATGTCACTAGAGTGTACGCACAAATGACAAATACATGGCCTCAACAGCGGGTTTAGGGTGCATCGTGGACTAACCACATGACCCGACCAAATACTCACGTAATTACCATACACCTGCAAGAGCAACTACCTGGCCGCATCCTTCATGTACGAACGGCAACACTGACCAACTTATACTTTTTGTACTAGGTACAAATAATTTTCCTTGTCCATGAGCCAATAAACAAGCTCTTCTGATGCGGCTTTCGTAGTTAAAAAATGAACTACAACAAAGCGACAAGTTCATGGAGACGGGGGAGTACATATGATCATCGATGTCTCTCTCACATTCATGTTAATTATAGTTGTCCATGCATGCTACCCTACGCCCCAAACATAGGATGATTGATCAATGAGCCAATATATATATATATATATATATATATATATATATATATATATATATATATATATATATATATATATATATATATATATATATATATATATATATATATATATATATATATATGACGATCAAAAAGAGAAAACAATATATATATATATATATATATACATATATATAACATGTTAGTTGTGATGCCCAACATGATCAACAAGCCTCAAACTATATATGACGATGTTTCAATAAAAAATAGAGAAAAGACGTAATAATGTTGTCATCAAACATGATCGTCGCGAGGTTTTCAAGTGCATATGTTACATGTCCATGCATGCTTGCTACCCCCCAAACATGATCAACGAGTCTCAAATATGACGCTCTTTCAACAAAATTAGAAAACACTTACGTCATCAAACATGCATGATCAAGGTCTTTTGCATGTCAAACAGAAAACATGAATGAGGGTTTGTGATATATATATATATATATATATATATATATATATATATATATATATATATATACATATACATATATATATATATATGATGATCTTTCAAAGAATAAGAGAAAACACGTAACGTCATGAAACATCATCGAGGTATTTTGCGTGACAAACTGGAAAAAATGGAACATTGCATATACCTTGGGCCGGTGGGCCCTTTGCGTGTCAAAATTAAAAACTAGAAATGAAAAACTGAAACACCGCCGGACGGACCTACAAAGTATGCTAGGTAGGCCACTGCATAACCTTGACCCTTTGCATAACAAATTAATAAACCCCGTGTGAATCGGAGATGGAAGCCAACCGCGGTTCGGATTAATTCGAAAGTGTTGTTTTCCAAGCGTCCGATCATCTACACTCGCACGGGACGAGGACCCGCTATAAAGGCACACCCGTCCTCTTTCGTTTTTGCCACACCATTCCATCTCCATCGATTGTAGCCTCCAAACTTCTCTTCCTTCACCGCCGCACCATCGCCGACCACCTATCGCTCTTTCTCCACAACTCCGTCGCCGCACAAATGGGTAGCCCCACACCAAAGCGCTCCAGGCCGTCGACGTCCTCTGAACCTCCTTCTTCTCCGTTTCCGTCGCAGCCAATGCCGGTGGAACTAGAGGCAGTGCCCGCACCTCCTTTGTCCCCTTCTCCGCCCGCGGCGCCCGCACCTCCTCATCCTGTTTGGGTTCAGGAGACTGTCGGCCTCGTCGAACACCACTTTGATGAACTTGATCGGCACCTGAAGGAGGCCACCGAGCATCTTTTCGACACCACCGGGCGAGCAAAAAAGCTCGAAATATTGGCGCGGGATGTATTTTCCGATACATCTCGCTCGTGTGAGCATCTGGGTCTTGGGAAACTTCCCGTCTGCACAAGCATGGACACCGCCAACCATTACTGCTTCGGGTTAGGGTTTGAGGCCAGTCGTCTCAACGTCCTCTACGAGATGATCGGGGAGGTGGCTGGGGTGGAGGACCGCCAGCATCTTCTGCGGACCATCGCCTGGAAGCTTCAGACTCAATTGACGGAGGAGGCGGCGGCAGCGGCGGAGGAGGCGGCGGCGGCAGTAGCGGCAAAGGCGGATGAGGAGGAGATCTCAAACGACTCCGAGTAGAGTAGTATTTGTAGTTTTTCTTTTTCTTGTCTTCTATGTGCTTTTGTAGTTATTGTTTGTAATACGTGTTGTTTCTATTTTAACGATAAATGTCTTTTTTGGTCATGAACAATGCATCCTATGCAGCATCGAAAAACATCTCCTTTCCAAAAAAGGGGCGAGATAACTATTGTTCAATGTCTAGCCAAGAATTCGTTGTGTTGCGACAATAAACGACTCTTGGTTGAAACTCCATTGAGATCGTGGTTGAGGTTGCGTTTCTCCTCTTTTTTGTTCTTTCACTCAATTTTTTTCATTTGTAGTCGGCGCATGGGAAAATGTATTTTTAGTATGTAGTAGTATATACTACATGTAATCGTTTCATTGTGATTAATATTACAAATGTCGATTGTTTACCATCGTTTCGTGCACTTGGCTGTATTTGCATATCGTTTGCATTAGCACATACGTATACATTTGGCGATTCATATTTTTTTCGTATTTTTTTGGAATGTCCCACTAGCTAGCAGATGACTGCTTTTAGATTTTGATCTCCATGCATGGCAACAAAGATGAATTAAAAAGCGAGCAAGTTGTCCTAAGACGAAGTGTACCCCTCTAGCTACACGCACCAGCCATGTGCAGGAATTGACGCGACATGAGATGTAATTAATCACAATTGGATGCGTGCACAAGGGCACGGCTTGCATCCAATTCTCCAATGTTGCAAAAAAATTTCGTTCTACTTGGCGCGCCACATTTGATATTTTGACAATTCAATTTTCACTACATGCGCCTCAAATTTCAGTCCCGCCTATTATTGTAACCGTATTTCAGCCACGATGAGTATAAATGGAAACACTGGCCTCCGTTCCCGACACACTGCTGCCCCACCCTTCTGGTGATCTCGCAGTACTCCAAAATGTGTTGTCTCTCTGTCCTGTGTTCCATACTTGTATTCCTAAGAAATTCCCGTGTTTTCATTCCCATGGTTTTTACAATTTTCCCCCACGGATCTCGCAGTGACGCATCGAAGCTCTTGGTGGTGTTGACTCCTGGGTACAACGTTGGGCGACCAAGTTTGACGGCTCTACCGAACCTCTTCGTCGCCGACACCTCCCTGCGACATGACAACCCGGACTCCAGTTTTGTGCTAGGTAAACTACACGATCCATGCTGTCTTTTTATAGAGCTATATTGGCTTGGTTGTACACGATCAATGCACTTTTGGCCTTGTTAAGTTATACACAATCCATCCTAATATACCAGGATTAAATATATTAACAAAGAAGAAATTTGGTCTTTTGTTTCACGAATTTAGTTTTATATATATATATATATACACACACACACACACACACTACATCTGTCCCAAAATAAATGTTGCTCTGACAGCCTATTACGGTAGTGTATTTCTAGTTCAATTCCTGGCCGGGAACGACAAATACTAAAAACCAGAGGTACTAGTATGTAATTTATGGATTTAGATGTCAATGACGCACGGGTTATTTGATCAACCACTCCAAATGTTATACTCTCATTCCTGTTTTACAAATTTGTATTCCTAAGATTTTTAGTTCTCATGGTTTTCACTTTTTTCTTTCTTGTGGCTTTCTTGGATCGTACGTTTTTTACTATTCTTTCTTTTCAAATTCAACCGTTAGTAACAAACACTGCAGTTTATAGAAAGCACACCGTCCAATCCAAAATCTACGTCGGTCATGTAATCTGACGTTACCACTGTTATTTGGAATGACTACTTACAATGCTCTTTACATTAGGAACAAGACATCAAACCGTGATGTCGTCTACAAGCATTCATGGTGGCCAACAAGCACCTCGTATAACTATGAATGTGTTTACTATCAAAATTAAACAAATTTAGACAACATTAAATCGTTTGCATGGTACGCAGAGAATATTACAGCACATGATGTTCAGAAACCCCGAGGTTCTTCACTCCCTGGTACTACTACGATGCATGAACCAACAACAGGTATAGATATACAAACCAGAAATACTCCTTCCGCCCCAGTGTAATTTTACTTTTGGAGCTTAAAAAATGTCCCACTCCAACTCTATCCTCGGTACTACCTGCCTCTCTACCGTGCCATTTGTTTTGGCAGAGCGTGTTAGTGTTTTACTCTACTCCTTTGGCATTGAATTTGGACCATTTTGAGAGACTACGTTCTGTCCTTTAGATATATTGATAATGGGTGTATCATGGTGATTTGCATTCTTTCCTAGGATCTACTAATAGTTTTAGCAGGCCTTGCGATTCTACTTTCTTATTAGTACTTAGTCTTTATAGTTAACAGTTCATCAGCCTGTGTGTTGATGGCGTGATTTTTTTATGCCTCCACACTATGTTCTCTCGCCGCTGGCCACTCCGGCCAGCACCGCCGCCCACGCCCACGCCCTGCTGCTGGTCACTTCACTGTCCTCCCCGACGCGTCTCCCTCGCCCATCACCACGTCCCATCCTTCGCGTGCCATGATTACACCGCCGCCCGCAAATCCCTGGCCATTACTCCCTGCCACCAATCCTCCTCTAGAGTATTGGCGAGACCGAACCCTAGCTTTGTTGAGTGTCGCAAGCTGGCACTATGCAGTACTACACCTGCAGTAGCCGCTACTAACAAGTAGACCCGATGTCTCATGGGCCCACATGTCAGTGGCAGCTAATGTAGGTGCAGTACTGCAGAGGATTTTAATCCCGCAAGCTGCCTGCCTTATCTGTCTTGCATTCGCCACCTGCTACCGCTGGCGTTCATTACATGCCCTGCAACTAATAATTCTCTTCGAGACGCGCTTCGGCAGATGTCAGTCAGACCGAACCAGCGAACCCTATCATTGTCTAGTCTAGCGTTGCCAGCTGCATGCCCCCTCATAGTCTTGCCTGCTTTGCTCATGGACTGAAAATCCTCTGCAGTACTACGAGTGCGTACCGCCACTAACATGTGTACCTGATGGCTCATTTTAGGGTATGAACAGCAACAAAGAAGTCAATAATGTAACCCCCCCATCAAAATAGGTGTCATTAGGACAGTCCTAACTACTATAGTAGTTCATTTTTAATTCATTTGTGGGCGACAATTAATATAAACCAGGAGGAAGTACTATAGAACAAAATGGTGCTGGCACGACGCGGTCCTCCCATGCTCGTATTTGCCGCACTCGTCCTGAAGATGGTATGGACATCAGACTTTTCTTCTTTTCACACTATTTGTACATGATACTAAACTTGTTCAGGCGGTAATTTGCTTTAATCTTTTACCGTTTGAATCAATGTAACAGAAGGAAGGAAGCTAGGAAGAAGTGTGGCTAAAGGACTTAAGGTTGTCAGAATACGCTATGCATCCCAAGATAGTAGAACGCAACATGTGAAGCTACCAATTAAGTTCTCCGTTAGGTTGGGTGCTGCGGTTGGTATTAATCAGTGGCACTTTGTCGATGATGTGGTTATGTTTACAAAAAGACATGCATCCCTCACCGGTGCAAGGAAGTGGGCAGAGGTTGGACATAGTAACAAGAGAGATATAGTACGAGACATTCTGGTTAGTGTTGTCACACCCCCACACAAGTATTTTTTTTCTTGCAATCTCCATCCTGTACATTTACAGCAACTTGTTATACAATGTACAAGATTTCTGGGACATGGAGGACACACCGGAGAGTGCAAGAAAAATTTTGAAAATTGCTGATGACCGCTACAAGGGGTGGCACTCGACTTTGCATTCCACCTATAAGAGTTATTCTACCGATGAAGAACGTATACGAAACAAGCTTGTTGACGTAACGACGCCCGAGTGGTTGCACCTAATAGAATATTTTGGGTATGAGCGATTCAAGGTCAGCTAACTTTTTAATAGCTTCACATCATACAATAAATATTTCATTTACTTTCATTCATGGAATTAATTCTTAAAATTATTGCAATCAATAAGCAGGACCAATTCTCAAAATCGAAGAAGACAAAAGGCGTGTCACTTGCTTGGCTCCAAATCCTACGCCCAACTTAGTTACGAGAAGGTATGAAAAAGAAATCACGCTTTTACTTTGCGCTGCAAACAATATGTATACTGACATGTTAAAGTTTACTTGTATTTTATGTAGTGAGACCCAGAGACCGGAAAAGAACCTGATGTCATACAACTGTGGGAGGCAAGACATTTATTGGAGAATGGTAACTGGACAAACAAGCTAGCAGAAGCTGTAAATGTGAGTAACACTTCAAACAATCCCCAATTAAATAAATATTTGCATATTACCTGTGACTTTTCTTTTCGTATATAGATCCAGGCACGTGCCCAAGTGCATGACATGGAAGCTGAGCAGGGAGGCCCAATTCCAAATGAGGAGAGAAACCACATCTTCCAGCGTTGTTATAGATCCTCAATCGGTCGTGCAGGATCACAGGTTCGGGGGTGTGGTTATATGGCTAACCCAACTGGTCCCGAACGTGAACGTATGCGTATCCAGATGTCTGAACACCTCAGTGACCATGTTCGAAACTTAGAAGATAGAAATGCAGGCCTCAATGAAACAGTGCAGGAGTTGGAAAGAAGAAAAAATAGCTTAACCACCCAGATGGACTGCATAAACCAGAAGAATGAAGAGTTAATCGTTCAAGTATAGAACTTACAAGGTCAGATAGCAGTTGATCGTGAACAGACAGCTAAGGAAATGCAGGACATGCACGCCTCAATGATGGCTAAAATGCACAAAATGATGGTGACCACTCCTCAGAAGGTCCAACAAATTAGGAACCGCCAAAAGCCACCTGCTCCAACAATTAGTCCTGGTCAGCTTAGGAAAACTCTTAGCATGCAAACACATCGCTTAAGTAATCCTTGAGTGTTGTTATGCATGTTGTAATATCAATTGATGGATGTTTATTGTTAAACTCGTGATTCTGTTGCCACTAGTTTTCAAAACTGGTGCATTCGGGTTCTACTGCCGCTAATTATAAAATGTGGCATTACGAATTTCTTGTCACAAATGATAAATTGTTGCAATAGGAAGCTATTGCCAATACATATGATAAAATGTGGCAATAGAATGACAAAACGTTGCAGTATAATCATTTGGCAATGACTCAAAAAACGTTGCATTAAAACACTATTGTCACAGATAAGAAATCGTTGCAATACCAAACTGTTTGCCACGGATGCGAAATCATTGCGATACCATACTAGTTCCAACGGATCTGAAATCGTTGCAATATGGTACTATTCACCATGTTTGTTGACTCATCGCAGTATGATACTATTTGCCACGGCTGTGACATCGTTGTAGTATAACACTATTTGCCACGAATGTGAAATCGTTGCAATACCGTGATATTCGTTGCAATATGGTAAATCGTCGCTACACCATAACTCGTTGCAATATGTTAATATTTGCCACGGCTGTGAAAATCATTGCAATACTATAGTATTTGCCACAAATGCAAAATCGTTGCAATCACATACTATTACCACGAACACGAAATCGTTGCAATACAATGCTATTCGTTGCAAAACGTTAAATCGTTGCAATACGGTAAACCATTGCAATACCATACTATTTGCCACGAATGTGAAACCGTTACAATACCGTACTATTGCCACGCCTACGAAATCGTTGCAATACAATGCTATTCGTTGCAATACGTTAAATCGTCACAATACGCTAAACCGTTGCAATAACATATTATTTGCCACGAATGTGAAATCGTTACAATACCGTACTATTGACATGCCTGTGAAATCGTTGCAACCACATACAATTACCACGAATCTGAAATCGTTGCAATACCATGTTGTTTGTGGCAATACGTTAAATCATCACAATACGCTAAATCGTTGTAACAACATACTATTTGCAACAAATATGAAATCATTGCAATACCGTACTATTTGCCACGATGGTGAACCCGTTGCAATACCGTACAATTTGTTGCGATACGTTAAATTGTCGCAATATATGAAAACGTTGCAATAGCATCCTATTTGCCATCGATGTAGAATCGTTGCAATACCATATTATCGCCACGGATGCCAGGGC
Source organism: Tuctoria greenei (assembly GCA_036927565.1). NCBI lineage: Eukaryota > Viridiplantae > Streptophyta > Magnoliopsida > Poales > Poaceae > Tuctoria > Tuctoria greenei. Next base: position 131,842,169 of record JAYESD010000005.1, on the reverse strand, counting down.
GTCGCAAATAACCTATCGCTGCGGGAATTATTACGATGATTCATAAAACTATCGCCACGCTCTTTTTCGTTGCAACAGTGACCTATTGCGACGAAAAACAACCTATTGCGATGAATTTTTTCGTTGCGATAAACCGGAATCCTTGCAGTGACACCAAGAAGATAGGCCTCTCCCCCGTGGCCCGGCTGGGTGATATTCGGCTTTCCCACTGTGCGCACGGAAGTTCGTCAACCCACTTGGCACTATGCTTCTCCAAGCTTTCATATGTTCGTGTATTCAGGCCCCTGAGGATCTCAGCGTTGGCCCTCTCGACTTTACCGTTGCTCTATGATGAGCCACATACACATAACAAACATGGACGCCAATGTCTTCACTGTAGTCTTGGAATGATGCGCTAGTGAAATGGGTCCCATTGTTGATGATGATCTTTTTTCGGGACCCCAAACATGCAGACTATCTACATGATGAACCTAACAGTGGACTCCTTGTTGATTGTGGCCCCCCGGGGCTGCTTCTTACTGTTACACCCGGTTCTGAAAATGAACCAAGTGAATGCATATGTGTGCCCAGGACGTTAATCACACATACAAGAGCGCTTCACAAATGATATACAGAAAATTACCACAACACAAATTATTAAAAATGTACTTTTATTACAATATTCAATTAATCCTCAAATTACAACTCTAATGATCATTATTAATAAAATCTAGAAACTAATACAGTAGAAATAATTTAAACTGAGCAAACTAAGCATAGGGATATACAGCGGCTCCAAGCAAACCACGGGCAAGCCAACGGCAGCACACAACCTAGTACTCCACATTATCCTCAGGGTACTCCCAAACTTCATTTGAAACTATTGGTGGGGGAATTTCCAGGGTGAGCACATGTCATACTCAGCAAGCTTGGCAAAATAATGACATGTAGCTCAACGAGGAAATTGATAATAAACAATGGCTATTTGCTGAAAAGTACATTTGAAACACATGAAAAGCATCCTACAATGTCTATGTGAAATAATCCCAGCATATTCGAAATAAACATAATAATTCATATCCATCATTCATTATCCATCCATATGCCAGATTATTACCATCATCATTAACCATGTCCATTTATCACCATCCAATCCATAACCATAACCAAACCATCCCAACTCCCAATTTCAACTCTAATCATGTAGGTCATCCAGGTGCTCTTAATCGGGAGTACGACTATCATGATAGTTTTACACTCTACAGAGGTTGTACCACTTTACCCACAAGTTCGTGATTTCATCATACGTCGGTGACTAAAGAAACCTCCATTATGACAATTACACTTTCTTAGCTGTATGGCCAAGACATCACAAAATAGCCTTTACAAAGGAACTACCAGCATATTTAGACCCACTCAGATTTCACCGGTGGTAATGCCTCCTACTAGGCACATCCAACCAAGGGCCCCCTCTTGTGCCTTTTGGATCACAGGGCAGTCCCGCCACTATTGCAAACCCAAATTTATTCCCATTCCCCGCTCCTCCAAATGATTTGAACAATGCTAAAAATACACCTAATTAATTGGCTAAGCCGCGTCCATACTTGGCCTTGTGATGGCACTGTTATCCTGGCTTATTCTCGCATGAACTGGTTCCTTAGATCTAAAGCAAGCGAAACCACCATAACATCCAACCCAATCCACAAACCATGCTTGCATAGATCTCCCAAGTCCCATATTAATTACTATTTAATCATGTTCATCAATTCACATCATCCATTATTTCATTAATTCATAGTTAAGCCATTTGGTTGTTTTTCCATCCAGATTAACAAGAGCGAAGCAAAAAGTATACATACCCTTCTTGACTCTCTACTACATATTCCAAGCGATAAGCATGGTTAAACAAGTCTTGTAAACACCTATAATTGGGTTTCCCATCAAATTGACACAAACACGTAGTTTTACAACAAAACATTTAAAAACAGGATCAAAATGTTCAAGGACATTGCCTTGCTCATGAGATTGGTTAGGAGCAAAATCTTCAAAATTCTTTTGATGGAGGTCCTCGAAAGCACCCTCTAGAGCAGAATCATCTATTCCGCACAATAACCATACAAAACAAACATTACAATCAATAAATGCTCATATATTACTAAATATGTCTTGACATGCATGATTAATGCAATTATGGGGTAATGCATGTTATTAGGGTGATATCATGGCTTACTAACTAGTTACAATTAAGTTTTACATGTTAGAACAAGTTCCATGTCATTTCGGAGGATATTAAAGAAGTTCAAAGAATTTTTAGAACAGGAAGACTGGACTAGTCCGCACCGGGACCAGACAAGTACGTTCTGGAACAGAAAGGAAATCGAACTAGTCCGCTCTAGGACCGGACAAGTCCATTGGAATAGGGTTTTGGCGAGTTTTCAATTAGAACATAGTTAAAATTAATATGGAACCATATATTTCATAGAAAAGATGGATCTAAGATAATTACCGTGAATCTATGGTTCAAAGCTCGAATACTTGACAATTTGACACCAAGATCGAAGGAGACGAAGAAGGATGCTGATGTTTAGAGATTGATGATGAAGATCGCAAAAGCGATGACGATCTTGGTTGATCCTCTTCCTTCCCCCCCCCCCCCCCCCCCCTTCTCCTTCTTCTCCCTGCGGTGGTGGCTCCTTGATGGTGCTCTCATGAACTAGGGTTAGGGGCTTCTCTTCAATAGTGGCAAAGTGATGAGGGTGGGTGTTGGGGTGTTTATATAGGGTGGAGATGGTAGGGTTTGGGGTGGAATTCGAGTTTAAGGTGGTGGAGGCCAATTAGGGGTCCCATGTGGGCTGCACAGGGGTTGGACACGACATTCTTGGGCCCAAAAATGTAAATTACCAAATAACATGTCATGGAGGAAAAATATAATCCGAGTTGAAACTCACTAGATCGGACTAGTTAGTATGAGGGTGGACAAGTCTGTTAGAAGTCTGAAAGTTGAACGGATAAGTCCAGTGTCAAGGCAGATATGTCTATTCGCAGTTATATCGAAGTTCCGGAGAGTTGAACGGACAAGTCTGGTGCTAGACCAGTCAAGTCCGGAGAAGGGCTTCGGAAAACGTCATAAACATTTTTTTAACTATACTGTAGCATTGACTGAAAAGTCCGAAAAAACATCAGAGAGTTGAACGAACAAGTCCAAAGAACAGCCCTGACAAGTTCGCCCTACCCAGGGAGAACAACAGAGAGTTAGACGGACCAGTCCAGGTTACAAATCCGGACAAGTCTGTACTGAGTCAAGTTTTTTATTTGCTTGTTTGATTATAATTCATTTAAACTTACTCCTTTTTGTGTTGCTTAATGTTAAACATGTATGAGAGTGTATGCAATGCATGATGGATGAAAATGAGGGTGTTACAACCCTGCCCCCCTTAAAATTAATCTCGCCCTCGAGATTCAACGTAGAAGGAAAGAGATAGGGTAATTATTTCTTGAGCTCTTCTTCTAGATCCCAAATCGCTTCCGATTCTATATGATGCTTCCATTAAACTTTCCACCATCGAATCACCCTGTTTCTTGTGACTCTCTCGTTGGTTTCGAAGATATTGACCGTTGCTCGGCATAACTCAAATCTGCCTCTAATTCGAAATCTTCCATTGGCACTTATTATATGGTACCCTTAAGCACTTCCTGAGATAAGAAACGTGAAACACATCATGAACATCGGAAAGATGTGCTGGCATCTACAACTTATATGTCACTTCTCCGCGTTTGCCCAAAATCATGAATGGCCCAATATAACTACGTGTCAACTTGACTTTGAAATTAAATCGCTTATGACCTAGCATGGGTGACACTTTGAGGTATATGAAGTCTCCCATTTTAAAAGTTAAGTTTCTTTGCCTATTATTTGCATAGCCTTTTTGTCTTGATTTAGCGCCCTCAAATGCTCGCGTATTATCTGAACTTTCTTTTCAGCTTCTTGCAACACATCAGGTCCAAATACTTGGTTCTATTGTGTCTCATTCCAAAACAAGGGTGTCCTACACTTCCTTCCATAAAGTGCTTCATATGATTACATCTTCAAACTTGCCTGTTAACTGTTATTGTGGGAAAATTCAGCATATAACAAACTTTTGTCCCTACTGCATCCATGCTTCAAGCAACAAGCTCTCAACATGTCTTCTAATATTTGGTTTTTCCTCTCGGTTTGTCCATCGGTTTGTGGATGATATGTTGAACTGAAATTCAATCTTGTACCCATAGCTTCATTGAATTTCTCTCAGAACCTAGAGGTAAAATGAGAACCTCGGTCAGACAATATTTTCTTTCAAACTCCATGTCGACATACCATATTCTCCATATAAAATTCTGCTAGCTTTGCAGTGGTATAGGTTGTCCTGACGGGAGTCAAATGAGCTGATTTCGTCAACTGAACCACGATAACCCATATCGAGTCATAACCGGACTGGGTTCAAGGTAATCCAACTATGAAGTCCATACAAATTTCTTCCCACTTCCATTTTGGAATCTTCAATGGCTGCAGTAGTCCAGCTAGCCTTTGATGTTCAGCTTTGACTTGTTAATATACATCACACAAAGCAACATATTCAGCTATGTCCTTTTTCATCCTATCCCACCAATAGCAAGTTTTCAAGTATTTGTACATCTTCGTACAGCCGGGATGAATTGAGTAAGGCGAGCCATGTGCCTCCTTTAATAACGTCTCTTGGTGATGCTTCACATTAGGCACAACAATCAGTATTCGAAGCCATAATGTACCATGATCATCCTCATCAAATCTGAATTCTCTCTCTTCTTGAGTCCTTTCCTTGATTTCTTGGATTTCCTCATCCTTCGTTTGACCTTCTCGAATTTCTTGTTCAAAGGTAGGATTTAACTCATTATTCCCATCTCATTTACAAATCCAAAATTCAACCGTCCAAACTCCTTGCATAGCTCGGATGGCAACTCCCGAACAATGAGTTGGTGGCTTACTTCTTTCTGACTCAAAGCATCGGCCACAAAATTAGCCTTGATTCCAACATCATAATCCTTGATGTGCTCCAACCAACTTCATTGCCTCAAATTTAGGTCCATTTGCGTGAATATGTACTTGAGGCTCTTGTGATCCGTATAAATTTCACACCTATGCCCATGAATGTAGTGCCTCCATATCTTCAAGGCATGCACTACAGCTACAAGTTCAAGATCATGCGTAGGATAATTCTGCTCATGTTTCTTCAATAGCCTTGATGCATAGTCTACCACTTAACCTTCTTGGATGAGCACACATCCGAGTCCTTTCCTTGATGCATCACAATAAATATCAATGTTTTTGCTCACATCTGGCAAAACAAAGATTGGCGCGGTGGTTAACCTCTTCTTTAACTCCTCAAAACTGTTTTGACAAGCTCGAGTCCATTGGAAAACTTTCACCTTCATTAGCAATTCTATCATGGGCTTGGCTATTTTGATGAAATCCTTGATAAACTGATAGAATTGTCCAGCCATTTCAAGAAAACTCCGGATTTCCTTAACATTTTACGGTGGCTCCCATTTTAGCACATCCCCTACTTTTTCTAGGTCAATCGACACTCCTCCTTCGAAGATGGTACGGCCCAAAAATGACACTTCCCTTAACCAAAATTGGCACTTACTAATTTTGGCAAATAATTTCCCTCAATTTCTACAATGTGAGCCTCAAATGCTCCTCATGCTCCTCCTCGCTTCTTGAGTAGATCATAATGTCATCAATGAACACCACAACAAACTTATCCAAGTACTCCGTGAAAACCTTATTCATGAGGTACATAAAGTATGCTAGTGCAATTGTCAATCCAAAAGATATAACGGTATACTCATAGGATCCATACCGTGTCCGAAAAGCTATCCTAAGTATATTCGATGGTCTAATTTTCATTTGGAAATATTCTGATCAACTCGATCTTGGAGAAAACACAGGCATCCTTCATTTGATGAAAATCCTCTATACGGGGCAATGTATACTTGTTCTTGATCGTCACCTTGTTAAGAGCCCAGTAATCCACACACATCCTTTGGGATCAGTCCTTCATATCAACAAAAAGCACTTGTGCTCCCCAAAGTGAAGAGCTTCGGCGGATAAAACCATTCTCCAGTTGCTCTTGAATTTGCTTCTTGAGCTCTGCTAACTCCATAGGAGGCATCCTCTATGGACTCTTAGCTATAGGTGTAGTTCCAGGTATTAAATCAATGACAAACTCTATATAACGATCAGGTGGCATACCTGGCAACTCATCCGGAAACACATTCGAAAATTCGCCCACCACCGGGATCTCCTCTATCGCTGCACCGTCCATTTGATTCTGCTCCATATGCTTTGGTGTGTGTTGAGATGCTTCAAATTCTATGTTGACCCTTTATTCATTTGTCAACTTCAACGTATTTGTGGCACATTGAATTATCGCATTGTGATTCCTTAACCTGTCCATACCAAGTATTATGTCCAATCCTTGTGAATCCAAAACAATAAGATTGGAGAAGAAGTCTACCCACTTATTCTAAGGCTTACTTTTGGACATACTATATTCGTCCTTGTAAAATCCCACCTTTTCCTTAATATGAAGTTCAATTACGAGTTGGTTTTCAGCCATAGTAAAGATCAATTATGGTTGTACACATGAACTTGATATCATCATAAATATTTCTTTCCCTCATACCTAAAATTTTATTAACATAAGGGATGGGCTTCACCAATGACCCTAGGAGAATTCAAGTGACCTTCCTGCAAATTTTGGATTTTATTGAATGGATTTTGCTAGGGCAAAACACTATGCAGTACTAAATATATTCAAAATTTGAATATAGCACTGTACACATAGGCCCTGTCAAAATATTCAAATTTGAGGCAATACATTTTTCCATGGCCTCATAATATTCCAAATAGCCTTCCTGCCAAGTTTCAAGATTTGTGAATTCCATTTGCTGAATTCTGTTCAAACTTATTTGAACATAAAATTTGGAGACACCATCAGGAGCAGCATGACTTGCTTGACTTATCCAACAAGTTTCATAATTTTTGAAGCTCATTTGCTATTTAATTTAGTCAATCCACTGAATTTCATTCAAATTCAAATTTGAATTTGAATTTCAATTGATACTTGTCCAAATTTGAAATATAATTTCAGAATCTGATTCTACACATTTGATTTGGCTTCTCCACAAAGATGTAGGATTTTTGTATCAAGTTTGGTAAGAGAATTTATGTTGCAAAGAAGGGACGAGGATAAGAACGGTGGGACTCACTAGTCAGGGAGACGTTTACCGTCAGTGCTATGTTCTGACTCCCCGCAGTTCAACACCCGGTGCGGCAAACAGCTCACCGTCGGCAGGCAGCTGTGTGGCATCCCAGTTGTGTGTTCCCCCTCCCTTCTCCTCCTCCTTATCATCACATCTCTTGCTGAAGGGAAAGGCACCAGCTCTTTCGTCACTCCTGAGCACAAACCATTGCCGCCTCCCTGTGCACCCGACGAGCTTGAAGTCTTGCCAAATCCCATCGTCCTCCCAACAGAAAATTGGTACCTAAGACTTCCCTCTACCTTCTCAATCTTTTAGTTCCTTGTTTCGTCATCTACATGGCGGCATTTTTGCAGTTTTACCGGCGCTGTTGTCCAGTCGCTGTGAGGATGCTACTGCCTCCCCGTCACGCCAATGCTACAACCCCTCTCTCGAGCTGCTCTTATAAGCAACTAGGATCGCCAAGACATGACGTTTCTCACGGTACAAACCGTTCTTCGTTTCATTCCTTATCGTGCAAATAATACGGGTTTTGCTTTCGGATGTAGCCCATGAACGAGCTCACTTCTCGGTTTATTTCTATTTCTACGTGTGATGATTCTTCAATCCAAGTAAGGATTATACTCCGTACCTCCTAGCGCACCCCTCTGCCAAGAATCAGTGGATACCATCGAGTAGAGTATGAGATATTCAAGTTCCCCCCTCCGCCATTGAAACCTCCCATGTTCACCGACGAACTTGTGTTTCCCGGTGGTTCCACACCATTTACACGACCTAGGAGTCTTCCTCAAGATCCTAAAAGCCTCCCCGACCTTTTCCCAAGCCGTTTGCACCATTCAAGAGCGATTCCGACGATAGTCGAAACCCTTGCTCCGCCGCCGTCGTCGCGCTGCCATCTCCGGCCGTCGACGCCGCGATTGGACCTCACCATCGTGTCGTGCGGTCAATTCTATGGCTAGGTGGTCAGGGCCGAGTCGAATGGAGGTCGATGCAGCTATTGCGGCGAGCAAGCCGGCGCAGCGCCGCCGTGGCCGCGTCGCGCGTCGGGAGGTAGGAGATGACTCGAGGGTACCACAGGTCAGCGACCGATTCCCTCGCGTGAGATCAGCTGCGGCTCTGGATCCAGTGCGGCTACCCGGTTGAATCTGTGGCCCCCGTGCGGCTTCAACCCGATTGGCCCATTTCAAATATGTGGGCCCATCCCTTTATTCAAATGTTTTCCAATTGGAATTTTATTCCAGATTTTTGCCCAAACATGGAAAATCCATAACTCCTAGTAGAATTGTCCAAAAATTCTCAAGTAAATTTTGTTAGAACAAGCATGGAGAATACTTTCCAGTGGTGCACTTGTCTTTGTATGAAGGTCTATATGAATTTCTATATAAATCAAATAATAAAATAATTATAGAATTAATTCCTATAGTTCTGCTCTTTGGAAATTACCAAAATTTTCCATAACCTTCATTTGGACAGCCTTGAACTCCAGTAAAATTTCAGGTTCATTAGACTTCATTTACATGGTCTGATCACCTGTGTATTCTCTATGCACATATAAATAGCCAAATTGATTTAAAAATAGTACAGAAAATTATCCAAACTTCTAAATTCAATATCTCACAGTATAATGCTTAGAAAATTGTGAAAGGGATTTTCCTAGGACCCGTGAGACCCCCTCTACGTGGTCAAACCACTGGTAGCTATGATAGACCTCCAGAATTTCAACCAAAATTCAGAGAAAGTTATTGCTTACCATTATTTTCAGAGACAACAAACTCCCTTGATCATCTCCTGTTCTTTGCAAGAGTCTCCACTATAGTCCGTAATATCTACCATAAAAGTCCCAAAGCCAAATACGATCCAAATCTTATTTGTTTCATAAGAGATTATCTTGTGACCTTAAACATATTATTTATTTTCAAAGTCATTCATATATAGCATATGTATAACCTGTAGTAACTGAAGTCAAGGAGCAGCCAGAAGCTTTGGATGTCCAGCTGCCAGAAACTAACATAGTCTCGGACTCGCATTCAGGCAAGCCCCGGTTTGCATTTAAGCTCCTTCAGTGTCTTTGCAGTTTTCATTCACCTTACGTCTTCTGATGTTTGTGCATTACGTTTAAGGTGTTTGACATCCACTTGCATGACTAAATAACCCATTGAGTGGTTAGAATATCTCATAGACTCGTGTAGTAACTGCCATGCTTATATTCGTAGGGATCCGGTAGAAGTCGAGTAGTTGGAATCTACTCGCGGGATAGGATTTTATCACATTAAATGAATTGGATTAAGAAATGGTTTATAAATATGAAATTGAGATCGAGCAGCGGGTACGATGCAGCGACACGTGGTCTCACGCGCGTAGCACTACTTGCGTCGATTGAGGATAGATTCGTGTGCAGCCCTACTGGACACACTTGAATTGTACCAGCGACATACTGGAGAAATGGGCTCCAGCAAACTGACATAGTTTGACACTGGTTTGTCAAGGCATACTATTCCTATTTATATCGTAGGTTGAGGGTAGCAAGGTGTAAATTAGCTGGTGGGCACGTCAGAGTACACCCCACGCTGGGACCTCATGCTCGTGAAGGATCGACCGGTTCGACATTCTAGTGTTGGGTGAAAGGTGGCCATATAAGACTAGTACTGAAGTGCTATGTAGGTACTGTTGTAAGTACTCGCTGGCGCTTCCGAAAGTGCGTATGTGTTCACCGGGTGTGTCCTGATTGCAATCACCATCCCTCGCGGTAATAGAGTACCACTTGTTCACCGTGTCGTGACGTAGTAAATACTGAAGAAGTCAGGAGAATATGATGTATTGAATTATAATTGTTTTGCAACCTTGTATGGCTTAGAGATAACACAAGTAAAAGTTTACAGTTCCCCCATACTTTATCTGTGATAGCATTATGTGCTCTGGTCATGTCATATCATCGGCAAAGCATTTCTTGTTTGATTGTGGACTCTATGATGTGCCGTGCTAGAAGAATGTCATGTGCTACTTAAAACATGACTACAAGGATCCACTTGTAGGCGTGTCCTTGATGCTATTCCTTACCTATACTTAGTGTTCACCCTTGCATATGTCTAGTGAGACGAGATAGTCTTATTGAGCCTTATGCTCACGTTTGCAGTTAACAAGTTTTTGAAGATTATACAACTGATGACGGGTTTGATGACGAGGCTGCACCCCCTCAAGGGTTTACAGCCGAGTGGGAACCCTGCACGCCGCCGTACGTTGGTTGTTGCTAGTGCAAAGTATCCAGGGCATGGATGAATTTGCTTTTGCATAGCTAGTGCCGAGAGTGTAGCTATGATGTATAGTTCTCTTTCCTTTTCTCTTAGTATTGTAAAACTTCCGCTGTGTTATAAATAAATGCTTGGTATTGTAGTTTATTCTCGTTCTTTTCTTGTATACTATTGGGTGTCGTATCGCACGACACCACCCAATGAGATCCTTCGATGTCGGGATTCCGGTCCCCACAGCATGGTATCAGAGTATCATTGGTAACAGTGTTCTTGAAAACAACATATTTTCAAAACCTAAGGATTATATGAGTGAGGAATTAGCTATATGCCCATATAAGGAGTATTATTAGTATATGATATAAAACTATGTGTTGTTATATTCTGGAACGATGCTCTGACGTCAGGTAAGAGGTAAGTTACGCCACCGCAAGTGGGTCAATTGCGGTAAGCTCACCATGCGAGAGGTAGCATGGAAGTCTTTCCGTGGCTTGGCACGGAAATTTTAATAGGAGTCTCTGAAACTTTCCATGTTTCTGAGAACCTATGACACGCGGTACCCCAGCGTGCTTCAAAGTTAGTGAGAGCACCTGTCGGGTGGTGAATAACCCGATAGTATGCGTCTCTAGAAATATTCATGTTCTATGGGAGTATGAGAAACACGTATACCCCCAAAGCAATCCTTTTTCCTCGACATACGAGCAAGCCGAGGACGGCTTGTCATAAAGAAGGGGAGAATGATGAGATCATGCATATTATCGTTGCACAAAAAAACATGGCACAATGTTTATTTGTTTGGGATCCTGGCTCAAGTGAATATGCACTCTTATTTGATGGACAAGATCAAGATGGCGCACTATATCATCCACCACCTTGGCCTCCTCCATTCATAGGTGGAGCGATATTATTAATCTATGCAAAACCCAATTGTTCATGGCGGCTACTATGGAGTATATATATGTGGGAGGACGTCCAAGGAGGTGTTGGGGTCGTGACCTAACCCTAGCACACGAAAATAATGGACTTAGACTTGATACAAGGCCCAATGGCCCAATACGATGGTGCAGCACCCTGATAGATTCTGAACTCTATTTTGTTTTGACGATTCCCGTCCACTCCAAAGGAATTTTGATATGGGACCAGCGCCATTAGAAAGATTATCCTCTCCCCTTTCCGTGTATATGTGGAACGTCCAAAACGGAGTTCGTATGCGTCCTGGGCGTCCATTTTAGTGCATACTGCTCCTGGACTACGAGTTGGATACGATTTGGAGTTTGGTTCGGTTTCCATCTTCTTTGAACGAATTCTCTGGTCTTCCACGTCCCTAATACTCCCTCCGAGTACTCCTTGAGTCACTCCATGGATCCTAATCACAAATAAATCATTAAGTAGCAATCTATGCTCAAAACATATAAGGAAATATATAAGAACGAGTTCACCTCTGAAATTAATTGTTGTGTATGAACTCTATTGATTGCATCTTGTATGTTCAATGGAGTGTTGTTTGTATCCATAGAAGTGATGTCCTCATCATTCTCCCCTTCTTGAATTGGAGTCATTCTCGACTCAAGTTCATCTCCTCTCATGTGTTGGTCGAAATGTTCAACACCATCAAATCTTCTTGTATGCAAGAATGGAGGAGGCCAAGGTGGTGGACGACATAGTGCGCCATCTTGATCTTGTCCATCAAATAAGAGTGCACATTCACTTGAGCCAGGATCCCAAACAAATAAATAGTATGTCATGTTTATAGGTGCAACAATAATGTACATGATCTCATCATTCTCCCCTTCTTTATGACAAACCGTCCTCGGCTTGCTCGTATGTCCAGCAAAGAGGCTTGCTTTGGAGGTAGAATGACAAAGGTGCAAAGGCTCAATGTGGTTTGGACAAATAATGAACAGATCTACTAAACTGCAAGTTTTTTTGTGGCTTTTTTGTGGACTCTAGGTATGAAAAACAAAACTAATGTAATAGATAGATGAATTACCTAACGGGCAACTTGGAAATCTGATACAAACTGATAGAAAAGATGATTCCCGATCTTCTGAAAGGTATGTTGATTGGGATGGAGATCTCGACATTGATGATCCGAGGCTCTCGAGTAGAACACGAAGAGCCCCTGCAATCACTACACCACCGCTCCCTTGGTTATAAACCGTGCTTCACACGATTGACCTCGCCAAGAAGGCTAATCCCTACAAGTGCAACCGAGAACACAAGCAAGAACATAGAAGACACGATCTGAAATCGTGAATTTGGGGTTTCACAAACCGTAAAACAGTGATATTATTAATCTATGCAAAACCCAATTGTTCATGGCAGCTACTATGGAGTATATATAGGTGGGAGGACGTCCAAGGGGGTGTTGGGGTCGTGACCTAACCCTAACACACGAAAATAATCTACTTAGACTTGATACAAGGCCCAATGGCCCAATACGATGGCGCAGCACCCTGACAGATCCTGAACTCTATTTTGTTTCGACGATTCCTGTCGATTCCGATGAAATTTTGACATGGGACCGGCGCCATTGGAAAGGTTATCCTCTCCCCTTTCCGTGCATATGTCGAATGTCTAAAACGGAGTTCGTATGCATCTTGGGCGTCCGTTTGAGTGCGTACTGCTCCTGGACTCCGAGTTGGATACGATTTGGAGTTTGGTTCGGTTTTCATCTTCTTTGAACGAATTCTCTGGTCTTCCACGTCCCTAATACTTCCTCCAAGTACTCCTTGAACCTCTCAATGGATCCTAATCACAATTAAATCATTAAGTAGCAATCTATGCTAAAAAACATAAAAGGAAATATATAAGAACGAGTTCACCTCTGAAATTAATTGTTGTGTATGAACTCTATTGATTGCATCTTGTATGTTCAATGGAGTGTTGTTTGTATCCATAGAAGTGATGTCCTCTTCATCCTCCCCTTCTTGAATTAGAGTCGTCCTCGACTGAAGTTCATCTCCTCTCATGTGTTGGTCCAAATGTGCAACGCCATCAAATCTTCTTGTATGCATGAATGGAGGAGGCCAAGGTGGTGCCCGACATAGTGCGCCATCTTGATCTTGCCCATCAAATAAGAGTGCAAATTCACTTGAGCCAGGATCCCAAACAAATAAACATTATGTCATGTTTGTAGGTGCAATAATAATTTGCATGATCTCATCATTCTCCCCTTCTTTATGACAAGCCATCCTCGGCTTGCTCGTATGTCCAGCAAAAAGTATTGCTTTGGGGGTAGAATGAGTGTTGTCCATAATGCACAACCGCAGTGAATAATGCTTTTGTTGTCTCTGTTGCAAGGAAAAAATACTAGAAAACTTGACAAACATTATTAGCGTTAGTACATTCATTTACTTGACCATGTTGCAGCACAAAAGGATCTTGCACAATGGAACATATGAATACTTTATGCACCATAAATTCACCACTATCTTCATAGTTGCCTATAGCATGAAAAATATTTCTACTTAACAAAGGCAATTCAGATTGGGGAAATATTCTCTTCTCTATGATATCCAGATCACAAAGAGTGTCAAATTCAGTATAACCCAAAGTATTTAGGGAAGACAAAAATTTCAGCTCATCATTTTCAGCAGTAGCTGTGATCAAATTATGAATTTCAGCACAAGTAGGTGAATCCAAAACACAATTATCTCGTACATTAACTTGTTTTTGCATAGGTATAATAGAGTTATCAGCACACAACTCTTTCTTAGCACAACGATCAGCAGAAAAATCATCATGTGACAATGGTGTATAAATAAACGATTCTAATAGTTGCTCCTTGAAAATAGCATGATTGGTGGAAAAAAACAGAACATCCAAAAACTTCTGACCTTCTATATTTGTAGATTGTTTTGCCTTACCATTTTCAGCAGTGATTTCGAGTGCATTATGAGTTGATCCATCTAAAATTTCACAAGTGTTGTCAAAAGCCTCGTTCTCTTTTGCATCATCTATATTATTTTCTATATTGTCCTGCAAAACTTAGACACAAAAGGAGGTACAACAAGACTTTTTTCCTCAAATTGCTGAATTTCTTCTTTGCACATAGATACATTAGCAAAAGTTTCTCGCATAAGAATTTTCGTTTCTTCCATGTTTGTTGTTTTTCTAATTCATTTAAATTGTTCCACCAAGTTAATGCACAATCTCTAATGCACTTGCAACATTTCTAATCTTTCTCCTCTCACATATATGACATTGTCCAAAAATTTTATCCACCTCTATTTCCCAAGTAATATATTCATCATAACTAAAACCATTATAAGAAGGAAGAGATGGGAGAATGTAATTACTTCTTATGGAAGGTGTTGTAAAGGTGGTCTGAATGTCATGTGAAACATTGGTTGATGTTTGATTTTTAGTGAGCAACTCTATCGCCATCTTCATCATGTCCATCATCTCAGCATATAATGCATGATTCTTGCTTTTACCTGACATTGTTAGTAGCAAACAGAAGACAACAAAAAAAATATGTTATCCCTATCAACTACAAAGGATAATGGCAAAGTGGAAGTGGAATCACACACTCTCAAGCGTCTTACCACACTCTTACAAGTGTTCTTACCGACACTGCAGGTGGCAAACGGTGGCCGGTATGAAGAAACCAATGAAGCGTGGGATGGTTGCAAAGGTGTATCGATTCTGCTTAAGAGTAAGGTGTAGCTTGGATGACACTTTATATGTAGCAAGGATTAGCAACAATGAAAATCAGATAGTAAAGTTGAATAAGTGTCCAAAGCATTTGTCAAAGTTGCTGGCCTAAATGTGTTCCAAGTAGTTCAAGCTAGCAAGACATGAGACAAAACTAGATGACACAAAGAATGCAAGCACTTTTTTTTTGTTGTTTTTTCCTCTTTTTTTGTGCGGCTTTTCTTTCTTGTTTTGCACTTGACTTTTTCTTTTTTCTTCCTTTTTTTTAGAATGTGCTGCAAGGGAAGAACAAAATGAAAATCAATCCAAGATATCCCGTGTGTCTGTCGCAGATTTTCTGCTCAGTCTTCCAAGGACAAATAGGCACACTTATAGGCTCTAAATTGGAAAACTTGAACAGCAATATTGTAGATATATCTCTCCTCTTTAATTTAAATATATGGAAGACCTATTTTAGAAAAGAACAATAGGAGATATTCCCCCCGAAATATAGACTGTTCAGAATTTTTAGGTCAATAACAGATTCGGATCCAATGCAATTTAGACATCGATAACTATAATTCATGGGCAGATGATGAATATGAAAGTTATAGAGCGCTTCTTAATCTTTCCAGAAAGTACAAGAACACCAAAATCAGAGTTCGTATGTGCGAGATATGATGAAAATACCAAACTGGACAGAGGTGAATCTAATCTGGACGTGATGACGTGATTCAAAAGGATGAATCACACAATGCAAAACTCAAACTAAGACCAAAAACACTTTCTAAACAAGCAATATGACTCAACCACAGACACAAACTCAACAAAACCAATCTGAATAACAAAGTTGCAAAGGCTCAATGTGGTTTGGACAAATAATGAACAGATCTACTAAACTGCAAGTTTTTTTGTGGCTTTTTTTGTGGACTCTAGGTATGAAAAACATAGCTAATGTAATGGATAGATGGATTATCTAATGGGCAACCTGCAAATCTAATACCAATTTATAGGAAAAGATGATTCCCGATATTCCGAAAGGTATGTCGATTGGAATGGAGGAGGCCAAGGTGGTGGACGACATAGTGCGCCATCTTGATCTTGTCCATCAAATAAGAGTGCACATTCACTTGAGCCAGGATCCCAAACAAATAAACATTGTGACATGTTTATTTGTGCAATGATAATATGCATGATCTCATCATTCTCCCCTTCTTTATGACAAGCCGTCCTCGGCTTGCTCGTATGTCGAGGAAAAAGGATTGCTTTGGGGGTAGAATGAACAATGTCCATATTGCACAACCGCAATGAACAATGCTTCTTTCTTATTTGTTGTCCTTGCTGCAATAAAAAAACGCTAGAAAAACTTGACAATACATTATTAGTGTCAGTGCATCCATTCATTTCACCATGTTGTTGCCGCACAAAAGGAGCTTGCACATTTGAACATATGTAAACTTTATGCACCATAAATTCACCACTATCTTCATAGTTGCCTATAGCATGAAAAATATTTCAACTTAATAAAGGCAATTCAGATTGTGAAAATATTCTCCTCTCTACAATATTTAGATAACAAAGAGTGTCAAATTCAATATAACCCAAAGTATTTAGAGAAGAAAAAAATTTCAGCTCATCATTTTCAGCAGTAGAGGTGATCAAATTATGAATTTCAGCACAAGTAGGTGAATCCAAAGCACAATCATCTTGTATATTAACTTGTTTTTGCATAGGTATAATAGAGTTATCAGCACACAACTTTTTCGTAGCGCAACGATCAGCAGGAAAATCAACATGTGACAATGTTGTATAAATAAATGATTCTAATAGTTGCTCCTTGAAAATAGCATGATTGGTGGAAAAATTCAGAACATCCAAAAACTTCTTACCTTCTGTATTTGTAGAATGTTTTGCCTTACCATTTTCAGCAGTGATTTCGAGTGCATTATGAGTTGATCCATCTAAAATTTCACAAGTTTTGTCAAAAGCCTTGTTCACTTTTGCATCATCTATATTATTTTCTATATTATCCTGCAAAATGTTAGACACAAAAGGAGGTACAACAAGAAATTTCTCCTCAAATTGCTGAATTTCATCTTGCACATAGATACATTAGCAAAAGTTTCTCGCATAAGAATTTTTGTTTCTTTCCATGTTCGAGGTTTTTCTAATTCATTTAAATTGTTCCACCAAGTTAATGCACAATCTACTAATGCACTTGCAACATTTCTAATCGTTCTCCTCTCACACATATGACATTGTCCAAAAATTTTATCCACCTCTATTTCCCAAGTAATATATTCATCATAACCAAAACCATCATAAGAAGGAAGCGATGGGAGAATGTAATTACTTCTTATAGAAGGTGTTGTAACGGTGATCTGAATGTCATGTGAAACCTTGGTTGATGTTTGATTTTTAGTGAGCAACTCCATCGCCATCTTCAACATGTCCATCATCTCAGCATATAATGCATGATTCTTGCTTTTACCTGACATTGTTAGTAGCAAACAGAAGACAACAAAAAAAATATGTTATCCCTATCAACTACAAAGGATAATGGCAAAGTGGAAGTGGAATCACACACTCTCAAGCGTCTTACCACGCTCTTACAAGTGTTCTTACCAACACTGCATGTGGCAAACGGTGGACGGTATGAAGAAATCAATGAAGCGTGGGATGATTGCAAAGGTGTATCGATTCTGCTCAAGAGTAAGGTGTAGCTTGGATGGCACTTTCTATGTAGCAAGGATTAGCAACAATGAAATCAGATAGTAAAGTTGAATAAGTGTCCAAAGTATTTGTCAAAATTGCTGGCCTAAATGTGTTCCTAGTAGTTCAAGCTAGCAAGACATGAGACAAAACTAGATGACACAAAGAATGCAAGCACTTCTGTTTTTTTGTTGTTTTTTCCTCTTTTTTTGTGCGGCTTTTGTTTCTTGTTTTGCACTTGCCTTTTTCTTTTTTCTTCCTTTTTTTTCAGAATGTGCTGCAAGGGAAGAACACAATGAAAATCAATCCAAGATATCTCGTGTGTCTGTCGCAGATTTTCTGCTCAATCTCCCAAGGACAAATGGGCACACTTATAGGCTCTAAATTGGAAAACTTAGAACACCAAGATTGTATATATATCTCTCCTCTTTAATTTCAATATATGGAAGACCTATTTTAAAAAAGAACAATAGGAGATACTGCCCCCGAAATACAGACTGTTCAGAATTTTTAGGTCAATAATTGATTCGGATCTAATGCAATTTCGACATCAATAACTATATTTACTGGGAAAATGATGAATAAGAAAGCTATAGAGAACTTCTTAAGATTTCCAGAAAGTATAAGAACACTAAAATCCGAGTTGGTATGAGCTAGATATGAAGAAAATACTGAACTGGACAGAGATGAATCTAATCTGGACGTGATGACGTGATTCAAAAGGATGAATCAACACAATGCAAAACTCAAACTAAGACTAAAAACACTTTCTAAACCATCAATATGACTCAACAACGGACACAAACTCAACAAAACCAAACTGAAAACGAAAGTTGCAAAGGCTCAATGGTGGTTTGGACAAAGTAATGAACAGATCTACTAAACTGCAAGTTTTTTGTGGCTTTTTTGTGGACTCTAGGTATGAAAAACAAAACTAATGTAATGGATAGATGAATTACCTAACGGGCAACCTGGAAATCTGATACCAATTGATAGGTGAAGATGAGTCCCGATCTTCCGAAAGGTAATGGATAAGTCGATTGATGTGGAGATCTCGACGTTGATGATCCGAGGCTCTCGAGTAGAACACGAACAACCCCTGCAATCACTATACCACCGCTCCGTTGGTTATCAACCATGTTGCACACGATTGACCTCGCCAAGAAGGTTAATCCCTGCAAGTGCAACCTATAACACAAGCATGAACAAGGTAGAAGCAATCTGAATTGCTATGTTGGGGTCTCACAAACCGATGAACGGTGAAACTGTATATAACAGATTAATCTAAGAAAAACCCAATTGTTTATGGCGGCTACTATGGAGTATATATAGGTGGGAGGACGTCCAAGGTGGCGTTGGGGGTCGTGACCTAACCCTAACACACGAAAATAATGTACTTAGACTTGATACAAGGCCCAATGGCCCAATACGATGGCGCAGCACCCTAACAGATTCTGAACTCGATTTTGTTTCGACGATTCCAGTCGACTCCAAGGAATTTTAATTAGGGACCAGATGCATTAGAAAGGTTATCCTCTCCCCTTTCCGTGCATATGTTGAATGTCCAAAACGGAGTTCGTATGCATCCTGGACGTCCGTTTTAGTGCGTACTGCTCCTGGACTCCGAGTTGGATACGATTTGGAGTTTGGTTCAGTTTCCATCTTCTTTGAACGAATTTTTTGATCTTCCACTTCCCTAATACTCCCTCCAAGTACTCCTTAAACCTCTCCATGGATCCTAATCACAAATAAATCATTAAGTAGCAATCTATGCTCAAAAACATATAAGGAAATATATAAGAATGAGTTCACCTCTGAAATTAATTGTTGTGTATGAACTCTATTGATTGCATCTTGTATGTTCAATGGAGTGTTGTTTGTATCCATAGAAGTGATGTCCTCATCAGTGTATGAGCCGGTTTGTGCGGGTGTCCTTGCTGTACAGATGTAGTACAACCATGTACCTCGAGACATGACATCGCTCGAGGGCGACTCACACCAGAGTCGTATGCATTTACTTTCATATGTATTATAATTGTGACTGCCTGTCGTGTTTCCCTGAACCACCCTTGTGGTGTGAAGGTGTGATAGGGGATTGGTTGTCTTCTGCAGCACTAACTACGTTAGCGACCCGTGTAGAACACATTTGCGACTGAACGATACTAGGGCCACCTATAAACGTATCCGGATATGCCGGTTAGAATTTTTTTTTAGTGAGGC
Source organism: Tuctoria greenei (assembly GCA_036927565.1). NCBI lineage: Eukaryota > Viridiplantae > Streptophyta > Magnoliopsida > Poales > Poaceae > Tuctoria > Tuctoria greenei. The sequence goes on along the minus strand of JAYESD010000005.1, from coordinate 131,822,094 downwards.
ACGTAGTACTTTCAGTATCAAATTTGATACTTGACCATCCCCAACGACAGAATGCTTGCATTACATTTTGGAATGTCCGACTATCTGATGCTGGTAAGTTTGGATTCCGCAAAATGGGTTTCGACTAAGCATTGGGTTAGAACCAAGATTCTTGATTTCTGGCAGAAGTTTGCTCAACTTCGCCAGGTTGTAATCTTAGTTAGTTGAAAAATTACATAGGGGTATGCTATATGGATGGAAAGCTCCTGAAGACCTCTAGAACTTTTCTGTTGACCCTCAAGGCATAAAATCTTGATAATCCGTTGAAATTTGGAGTATACTTCAACTGCTCCAGATGACCATACCATTGTACCAGTCTCTGTATTTTTGCCATAACTCACTTTAGAAAAATCTTCTGCCTTATTTTGATACATATATGGAAAGGGTAGAAGTATATATACAGTTTATATATTCAAAGTTGTTTCTGATTCAAAATTGAGTCAAATCAAATTTTGAGTTCAAAACAGTGAACTGCAGAGCTGCTGTCAAAAACCAGTCAGTTCATCTGTTAAGTTTGGATAGTTATAGCTTTTGATCCAGAATAGTGACATGGTCACATATATACATTTATGGAAATATTAGGAAGTCCTCTATCAACTTTATTTTTTACTTATGACCTGAATCTTGGTTTAATGGTGTTTAATTCCTATTGTCGCAAACTTGGTTCTGGCAGACCAGAACTTGAAACAGTTTGCACCTAGTTTCAAATTTGCGCGTTATACCTGTATAACAAATGTTTCATGGTTGAAATATTTTACTTCTGGATTGTTAACTTGATGTTATACAATGTGTATTTTTTCATTAGCTTAATATTTTGTTTTGATATACCTGTATAAATTGTGGAAATAACCACATATACAGGGGAGGTTCTGTCAAAATTTCCAGAAAATTTGGGTCAAATTTAAACCTGTATAGATTCTACTTCCTAGATCCCCTGGAGCTGTATGAGTACAATATGTAACGCTTGTAAAGTGTGCTACAACTTTTGTATTCAACCCAACATCTGGTTCTGACGTTTCCTGTAAGAAAATTTTGATTTTATACAGGAAGGTCAGCTGGAACAGACTGTGATTAAAACTCCTGTTTTAAATTTTTTCTTGAAATGTTGGAAATAGGAAACCTTCTCATTGTTCAAGTACCTTTTCCACAGATGGCGGATTTGATGGTACAACTACAGAACGGGTGGGTGTTCGCGACATGTGCTCATCAAAAAGGTTTTCCGGAATTGTTCATAGCGCTGCTTCAACAGTTCGGGTATCGCGACATACCAAGCTATTGCAGCAGGGAATTCGATGACAGAGGTGTGACAAGATGCAGCATCTATGTTGATGTGCCCGCTGGTCCTTCATATATTGGATGGGATCCTCCGGGTGAAAGGGGCTCAGTTGGAAGACACGTGGTGTTTTTCTGCGAGTGTTGCTATTGCAAGGTTTTGCAAGCTTCAGTTTCGTCATTTGGCGGGCACCCCATTCGCGCTCTTTCCAGTCGATGGTAGAGATAGTGAGGAGTGGGCAAGTCGAACGAGTGCAGATTATGGAATTCATGGAGAGGTACCGGAGATAATCTTGGCACTATATGCAGCATCATCATGCCAAGTGAGCGTTACACAACATATTGGCAATGAAGGGTTGCTGGGTGATCTGAAGCAAGCTTTGATTCGAGGAGATCATTTTGAGTGGGCCAATGACTCACTTAGAGCCATGATTGCTCCTCTCAACCGATGTTTAACCGTTAGGGAGATTCAGTGGCACCAAGCTGTTCAGGACCTATCGAATGCTCGCCAGGAAGCGCAATGCGCAGAAAGCGCATTGGAGGCGAGTCAACTTGAGGTACAGCTGCTGGATGATAAGTTGGGTACGGTAACTCAAGAACGCGATCAATCAGGGAGGAGAATCGTAATTGGAAAGCCAGTTGCAAGCATGCACGAAAGGAATTGGAAGACTATAAGATGTTTCTTCTACGGGCTGATATGCAGTCATTAGTTGCCACGACATCATCGATGGTGGGTGAGGTAGCAACTCCTGCTCCAGCACCCGCACCTGAGGCACCAATTTTTTAGGATGAAGAGGAAGAAGAAGATCCTGAGGAATGCGAGTACGTCGAATAGGATGTATCGGAGTAGGATGGGGCAGCACTCCGTCATCACGGGGCAACGTATTTGGTGGCCACGTTTGTGTCATATTTTAAAAAGTAGTGTGTATGTATAAGATAACAAGGTGTGTATGACGTCTCATGGGACCAAGTATGGTAGAGATGCACTTCCGTAGTGGTAGTCCATCATTTTTGAGTTCACTTCTATAATCTTGGTCATGAGATAATATATCTTGTATAAAGTTTGTTCTTTATCAATATATGTGAATGCTATGCACTTATTCCCTTATCAATATTTGCACTACTGTTATATGAAATGGATGAAGGAAAAGCAAACATGTGCTGATTATAAATCATATAGATGCAGAATGGTGCGTACACGTTCGATGCCTGAAATAGGAGGTTCAAGTTGTGGTCGTGAGGACGAATCTCCAACCCAGGAGCCAGCTATGACACCGCAGCAACAAGCTCCACCGCCACCACCTCCTGAACTTCCGAGGAGTCTAGCGGAGGTTCTCACCGCAGTGCTCGGCTCGCGCGACGAGCAAACTGAGTTGCTGCAGAATTTTGTTCAAAATTCGTCCCATCAAGGGGGGCGACCAGATGCGGGTCCACGACAGCTTTGTCCGAGTTCATACTCAGACTTCATGTCAACACACCAGCCAGTCTTCATGGAGGCCGATGAGCTGTTGGAAGCGGACAACTGGCTCTGCTCCATCGAAGGAAAGTTCGGTCTGCTGCGAATGACCGGACAACAGAAGACCCTGTTCGCGGCACAACAGTTGCAGGCGTCTGCTGGGGCGTGGTGGGCGAATTACCTAGCTGCACGACCAGCAGACTATGTTGTGAGCTGGGAATAATTCTGGGAGGCATTTGGCGCCTATCATATACCTCCCGGGATCATGAGAAGGAAGCTTCAAGAGTCATTGGAGCTGAAGCAAGGAGGAAGGAGTGCTTACGAGTACTCCAAGACATTCAACCACTTGGCCCAATATGCTCAGGACCATGTGAGTACTGAAGATCGGAAGCGTGAGTGCTTCTACCGGGGTTTGAACCCCAAGATGAAGGAAAATCTTGCCTTGTTCAACAGTGGCAGCTTCAACAACATTGTCAACACCGCAATCGTACAGGAGGACGCTACAAGGGAGCTGTTCTCTGACAAGAAGTAAAGGAGTGCTCCGCAGAGCAGCGAAGGTGGTGCTCCTCAAAAGTACCGAATGGTGTATCGATCACCATCCGGCCAGTGGTGCCAGCCGCCATCGCGACCACCGATGTTTCGTGGTCGCCAGTTCAACAATGCCGACTTCCGTCTGCAGCAGCAGTAGGGGATGATTCCGCGTGCACTTCCACCTCCACCGCGTGCACCAGGATTCTGTCCTCCCTTTCGTGCCTGTCAGACCCCGTACACGTGTTTCAGTTGTTGTTGTACAGGGCACTTCGCCAAGGCTTGCCTGTAGAGCGGAGGACAGTCTTTGTACCAGGGGGCAAACCAGCCCCACAACCAGCCCAAGAAGCCAGCCACATGAACCGGCAACGTCCACCACCTCGCCATCGAGGACGTTCCGAAAGGCGCACCCGTACTCACGGGTACATTCTCTCTCCTTGGTCATCCTGTAGTCATCCTCTTTGACTCCGGTGCTTCACACAACTTTATTAGCAAATCTTATGTCATTCAATATCAGTTGCCTATCATTTCCAAAAAAAACCCATATGTGATTTGTTCTTCGGGTGGGAAAGTAGTACCAGATGAGATGGTCCATAGGGTACCACTTAATTTGGGTGGGAACATATACCCTACCTCTCTTTTATTACTAGAGCATCAGAAGTTAGATGTCATCTTAGGGATGGCATGGTTGCAACACAATGATGCTATTATCGACATCATTCCTCGCAGAGTATATCTAAATTCTCCACTCCACCCTCCCCAAACTCTCATTCTTGAGGGTATCATCCAAGTAACTCCTACTACTTACAACAACGAGGCTTTAAACTTGCGAACATTATTGTGGTACATGAGTATACGGACGTATTTCCCAAAGATCTTCATGGTATGACACCAGAAAGAGATGTTGAGTTTAAGATTGAACTTGTATTGGGAATAGTGCCAATCTCGAGGAAGCCATATAAGATGGTACCTAAGGAACTTGTAGAACTGAAGGAGCAGCTAAAGGAACTATTGGACAAGGGTTTCATTCGTCCAAGTTCATCACCTTGGGGCTGTTCTACATTGTTCATGGAGAAGAAGGATAAGACATTGAGACTATGTGTGGACTATCATCTGCTCAATGCTGTCACGATCAAGAATAAGTATGCACTACCACACATCGATATTATGTTCGATGAATTGGTGGGTGCTAAGGTATGCTCGAAGATGGATCTTTGTTCTGGATATCATCAGATCAGGATTCGACCAAAGGATATACCTAAGACGACATTCTCGACGAGGTATGGATTGTATGAGTACCTTGTCATGTCCTTTGGATTGACCAATGCACCGGCTCATTTCATGTATCTCACGAATTCTGTGTTCATGCCGGAATTGGACAAATTTGTTGTGGTCTTCATCGACGACATCCTTTTGTATTCGAAATCCGGAGAGGAACATGCTCAACATTTGCGCATCGTGCTTCAACGATTGCGAGACCACAAGCTGTATGCCAAGTTCAGGAAATGTGAATTCTGTATCAGCCAAGTGCCATTTCTAGAGCACATCATCTCTGCTGAAGGGATTGCGGTTGATCCAAGCAAGTACTCAAATGGGAGTCTCCAAAGTTTGTACATGAAGTTCAAAGCTTCTCGGATTGAGTAGGATATTGTCGGAGGTTCAATCTATGTTTTTCCAAAATAGCTAAACCAATGAAAAAACTTTTGAAGAAAGGGAAAAAGTATGTATAGACAAAGGAATGTGATGAAGGTTTTCATGCATTAGTGAAACACCTCACAACAGCGTCGGCATTAGCCCAACCAGACACAACCAAGTCGTTTGATGTTTATTGTGATGCATCTGGGATTGGTATGGGTCGTGTATTGATGCAAGACAGGAGGGTGATCCCTTATGGATCACAGCAGCTTCAGAACCATGAGCAGCAGTATCCGACTCATGATCTTGAGCTCACTATCGTGGTTCTTGCATTCAAGATGTGGAGACACTATCTACTAGGCAACCTAGTGCATCTTTACGTCGATCACAAAAGCTTGAAGTACATCTTCACCCAAAAGGACTAGAATATGCGACAGCGAAGATGGTTGGAATTGATCAAAGACTATGATATTGAGATCTACTACCATCCAGGCAAGGTGAATGTAGTTGCAGATGCGCTGAGTCGCAAGTCCCATGTCAATAATCTTTCCATAACCTTGATCGAAGAAGAAGAGCCGAGTCTCTACTTGGTTCCATATGGGACACTCTGCAATCTAGCTCTCATTCCTACCAAGAATGAAGAAGGGGGAGATGAAGTGTTGTAGAGGCTTAGAGGAAATACAAGGGCATGTCGCACATACGCCCAAGAATGAAGAAGGGGGAGATGAAGTGTTTTCGATGTGACGATGACGGTAACATCTGGTTCAAGGACTGCATCGTGGTGCCCCGTAATATGGAGCTTCGAAAGAAGATATTGGACGAAACTAATTTGTCCAAGTATTCTATTCATCCAGGAAGTAACCAAATGTACCAGGACTTGAAGAAGAAATTCTGGTGGTCCCGGATGAAGCGTGAAATAGCGAAGTATATATCAGAATGCGATACATGTCGGCGAGTGAAAGCCGATCATTTGAGGGCCGCCGGACAGCTACAAACTTTAAACATACCGGCCTGTAAAATGGGAGGGCATCAGCATGGACTTCATCATTGGATTGCCTCTCACATTCCATAAGCATGATTTCAATTTGTTGATAGTTGACCGATTGACCAAGTCAGCTCATTTTATACCCGTCAATATCAACTACCATGCACCGAAGTATGCAGAGTTGTATATCGCTAGAATCATGTGCTTACATAGAGTACCTCACACCGCTATCTCACATCGTGGAGCCATATTCGTTGCCAGATTTTGGGAGCAGTTCCACGCATCGTTGGGTACTAAGTTGATTCCGAGCTCAACTTACCATCCTAAGACTGATGGTCAAACGAAGCGAGTAAACCAAGTTCTAGAAGATATGCTCTGCGCTTGTGCCATCCACCATGGTAAGAATTGTGATGATCAACTAACATTGGCGGAGTTTTCATACAATAACGGTTATTAGGCTAGCATCCAGATGGCACCATATGAAGCCCTGTATGGCCGGAAGTGCCGCACACCTTTGAACTGGTGTGAATCCGGTGAACGAGTGATATATGGTATTGACTTGGTAAATGAAGCCGATGAACGAGTGCAAGTTATTCAAGACAACCTCAAGGCTGCTTAATCTCGTCTGAAAAGCTATGCGCACAAACAACATTGACCCCTTCACTTTGATGTCGGGAATCACATTTATCTTCATGTATCCCCAATGAAAGGGATTCATCGCTTCGAAGTAAAAGAGAAGCTAGCTCCACATTTCATTGGGCCGTTCCCAATAATTGAACAATGCTGACATGTGGCCTATCGGCTAGAGCTACCAGCGTCGCTTTCAGGGGTCCACAATGTGTTTCAAAATTTGCAGTTGCAGAAATGTCTCAAGGCCCCAGCTGACGTCGTATGGAAGATTTTGATGCTCTCCAACCAGGTCTTAGTTACTCTGAGCATCCAACCCAGATAATCAATGAGAAGAAGCACACCACAAGAAGCTGCACCTTGCATTTCTACAACGTCTTTTGGGGAAACCACACCGCTGAAGAAGCAACGTGGGAAAGCGAGGAATACCATAGAATGAACTATGCTGACTTGTTAGCGGCATATGTTCATTAGATCTTTTTCATTTATCCTTCCTTTTGTAATCTCGGGACGATATTCTTTTAATGGGGGAGGAATGTAAAATCCCAGCTTTACCTTAATATGAACTTCAGTTACCAGTTGGTTTTCAACCATAGTAAAGATCAATTATGGTTGTACACATGAACTTGATATCATCAAGAATATTTATTTCCCTTCATACCTAAAATTTTATTAACATAAGGGATGGGCTTCATCAATGACGCTAGGATAATTCAAGTGACCTTCCTGCAAATTTTGGATTTTATTGAATGGATTTTGCTAGGGCAAAACACTATGCAGTACTAAATATATTCAAATTAATTTGAATATAGCACTGTACACTTAGACCCTATCAAAATATTCAAATCTGAGGCTATACATTTTTCCATGGCCTCATAATATTCCAAATAGCCTTCCTGCCAAGTTTCAAGATTTGTGAATTCCATTTGCTATTTTATTTGAGACGCTTAGCAAATTCAAGCCATATTTAAGTTCAAATTTTGAATTCTGTTCAAACTTATTTGAACATAAAATTTGAACACACCATCATGAGCAGCATGACTTGCTTGACTTATCCAGGAAGTTTCATAATTTTTGAAGCTCATTTACTTTTTAATTTAGTGACTCCATTGAATTTCATTCAAATTCAAATTGAAACTTGTCCAAATTTGAAATATAATTTCAGAATCTGACTCTACACATTTGATTTGGCTTCTCCACAAAGATCTAGGATTTTTGAATTAAGTTTAGTATGAGAATTTATATTGCAGAGAAGGGATGAGGATAAGAACAGTGGGACCCACTAGTCAGGGAGACGTTTACCGTGAGTGCTCTGTTCTGACTCCTTGCAGTTCGACGCCCAGTGTGGCAAACAGCTCACCGTCGGCAAGCAGCTCCGTGGCACCCCAGTTGCATGTTCCCCCTCCCCTCTCCTCCCCCTTATCTTCACATCTCTGGCTGAAGGGGAAGGCACCAGCTCTTTTGTCACTCCCGAGCGCAAACCACCGCCGTCTCCCTGTGCGCCCGACGAGTTCGAAGTTTTGCCAAATCCCCCGTCCTCCCAACAGAAAAGTGGTACCTAAGCATTCCCTCTATCTTCTCAATATTTTAGTTCCATGTTTCGTCGGCTACAAGGCGGCATTTTTGCAGTTTGACCGGCGCCGCTGTCCAGCCGCCGTGAGGACGCTACTGCCTCCCCGTCGCGCCGACGCCACAACACCTCTCTCGAGCTGCTCTGAGAAGCAACTAGGATCGCCAAGACACGAAGTTTCTCATGGTACAAACCGTTCTTTGTTTCATTCCTTATCGTGCAAATAATACGGGTTTTGCTTTCGACCGTAGCCCATGAACTAGCTCACTTCTTGGTTTGATTCTGTTTCTACGTGTAATGATTCATCAATCCAAGGAAGGATTATACTCTGTACATCCTAGCGCGTCCCTCTTCCAAGAATCAGTGGACGCCATCGAGTAGAGTCTGAGATATTCAAGTTTTGCCCTCGGCCATTGAAACCTCCATTGTTCACCGACGAACTTGTGTTTCCCGGTGGTTCCACGCCCTTTACACCACATAGGAGTCTTCCTCATGATCCTAGAAGCCTCCCAGACCTTTTACGGAGCCGTTTGCGCCATTCATGAGCAATTCCGATGATAGCCGCAACCCTAGCTCCGCAGCCGTCGTCGCGCCACCATCTCCGGCCGTCGCCGCCGCGATTGGACCTCACCATCGTGTTGTGTGGTTGATTCTAAGGCTAGGCGGTCAGGGCCGAGTCGAATGGACATCACGCGTCGGGAGGTAGGAGATGACTCGAGGGTCCCACAGGTCAGCGACCGATTCCCTCGCGCGGGATCAGCTGCGGCTCTCGATCCAGTGCGGCTATGTGGGTTGAATCTGTGGCCCCCCGTGCGGCTTCAACCCGATTGGTCCATTTCAAATATGCGGGCCCAACCCTTTATTTAAATGTTTTCCAATTGGAATTTTATTCCAGATTTTTGCCCCAACTTGGAAAATCCACAACTCCTAGTAGAATTGTCAAAAAATTCCCAACGAAATTTTGTTAGAACCAGCATGAAGAATACTTTCCAGTGGTGCACTTGGCTTTGTATGGAAGTCTATAGGAATTTCCCATAATTCAAATAAAAAATTATTATAGAATTAGTTCCTATGGTTCTGCTCTTTGGAAAATTACAAAAATTTTCCATAACTTTCAATTGAATAGCCTTGAACTCCAGTAAAAATTTCAGGGTCATAGACTTCATTTACATGGTCTGGTCACCTGTGTATTCTCCATGCACATATAAATAGCCAAATTCATTTAAAAATTGTACAAAAAAGTGTCAAAACTTCTAAATTAAATATCTCACAGTAGGATGTTTAGAAAATTGTGAAACAAATTTTCCTAGGACCAGTGAGACCCCTATATATGGTACAACAACTGGTAGCCATGATAGACCTCCAGAATTTCAACCAAAATTCAGAGAAGGTTATCGCTTACCATAATTTTTAGAGACAACAAACTCCCTTGATCATCTCCTGTTCTTTGCAAGAGTCTACACTATAGTCCTTAATATCTACCATAAAAGTCCAAGAGCCAAATAAGATCCTAATCTTATTTGTTTCACAAGATATTGGCTTGTGACCTTAAAAATATTATTTATTTTCAAAGTCATTCATATATAGTATATGTATAACATGTAGTAACTGAAGTCGAGGAGCAGCTGGAAGCTTTGGAAGTCCAGCTGCCGGAAACTAACATAGACTCAGACTCGCATTCAGGCAAGTCCTGGTTTGCATTTAAGCTCCTAATGTGTCTTTGTAGTTTTCATTCACCTTACGTCTTCAGATGTATGTGTCTTACGTTTAAGGTGTTTAACATCCACTTGCGTGACCAAATAACCCAGGGAGTGTTTAGAATACCTCATAGACTCGTGTAGTAACTGCCATGCTTATATTCACAGGGATACGGTAGAAGTCGAGTAGTTGGAATCTACTCGCAAGATAGGATTTTATCACATGAGATGAATTGGATCAAGAAATGGTTTATAAATATGAAATTGAGACCGAGCAGCGGGTAGGATGTAGCAAGATGTGGTCCCACGTGCGTAGCACTGCTTGCGTCTATTGAGGACCGCGGCCTTACTGGACAAGCTTGAATTATACCCGTGACATAATGGAGAAATGGGCTCCAGCAAACTAATGTATCTTGACAATTGTTTGTCGAGGCATACCGTTCCGTTTTATAGGCGTAGGTTGAGGGCAACAAGGTGTATAAGCTGGTGGGCACGTCAGAGTACACCCCATGCAGGGACCTCCTGCTCGTGATGGATCAACCGGTTCGACATTCTAGTGTTGGGTGAAATGTGTCCATATACGACTAGTACTGAAGTGCTATGTAGGTACTGCTGTATGTACTCGCTGACGCTTGCGAAAGTGTGTATGTGTCGTGGTTACCGGGTGTGTCCTGGTTGCAATCACCGTCCCTCGCGGTAATAGAGTACCAGTTGTTCACAGTGTTCTGATGTAGTAAATAATGAATAAGTCATGAGAATACGATGTATTGAATTATAATTGTGTTGCAACCTTGTATGGATTAGAGATAGCACAATTAAAAGTTTACAGTTTCCCCGTACTTTACCCGTAATAGCATTATATGCTTTGGGCATGTTATATCATCGGCAAAGCATTTCTTGTTTGATTGTGGTGTCTATGATGTGTTGTGCCTGAAGAATGTCATGTGCTACTTAAAACATGACTATAAGGATCCACCTGTAGGCGTGTCCTTTATGTTATTCCTTACCTATACTTAGTGTTCACCCTTGCATATGTCTAGTGAGACAGCTTAGTCTTGCTGAGCCTTATGCTCACATTTACAGTTAACAAATTTTTGCAGATTATACGACTGATGATGGGTTGGATGACGAGGTTGCACCCCCTCCAGGGTTTACAGCCATGTGGGAATCATGCACGTTGCCGTAAGTTGGGTGTTGCTAGTGCAAAGTATCCAGGGCATGGATGACTTTGCTTTTGCATAGCTAGTGCCGAGAGCGTAGCTATGATGTATATTTCTCTTTCCTTTTCGCTTAGTATTGTAAAACTTCCGCTGTGTTATAAATAAAGGCTTGGTATTGTATTTTATTCTCATTCTTTTATTGTATATTGTTAGCTATCGCATTGCACGTCACCACCCAATAAGATCCTTGGATGTCGGGATTCCGGTCCCCACAGTCCTCATCTCCCCTCTAGGAGATTTAACCAACAGGGTATACTTCATACGAGATATGGGCAAATTATACTTGGCAACATACCTTGCTGACCTTGCTGCACCAGAATTGTTAGGACGGGCTTGGTTTTAAGCATTGGCAGGAAATTTAGCACAGTGTGCATGAGGCATTGGAGGGCGACGTGCTTGCATAGCGGGGCATTGCTGCATGGGCTGAGCTGGACGCGATGGAATAGCAGCGTGATACGCAAGAGTAGAGGGGTTGTAGTATGGCGCATTTGGTGGTGCAAAGGGGGGTGAACATTGCTTCCTTGTTGTTGTCCTTGATATGGCATCTTCCTCTTATTATCTTGCTCCATCTCGTGAACCTTGTTTTCAACCAAAATAGCTTTGTCCCCAAGCTTCTTGAAATTTGCATAGTCAAAATTAAGTAATTGGACTTGAATCTCATTGTTTAGGCCGCTCATAGACAAATATTGCTTGCAGTTGTCCCTGTTGACATCCTCTCGAGCATACCTTGAGAGTTGAGTGAATTTATTGAGATACTCAGTCACACTCGACCTTCGTTGCCTTAAGTTCTCAAATTCTTGCCTCTTCAAGATCATTACACCTTCAAGAACAAAATGAGAATGGAAGCCCTCCTTGAATTCAACCCAAGTGATCCTCTCCGGATTTGCATGTGCATTGCAAAGCGAGTCCCACCAATCCGCAGCTGCTCCAACTAATTTATGGGAAGCAAAGAGAACCTTCTCCCAGTTATTGCATTGGACAATAGCGAGCTTCTTCACCACATATTTCAGCCAATCATCATCTTCCATGGGACCATTGGCTTCAGCAAAAGTAGGTGGCATAGTCCTCATAAAATCTCCCAATCTGTTATGAGGCGGTGGGGGTGGTGGTGGAGGCATATGGGATTGATTCTGGTTATTGGCCTGCAGCTGTCCCAAGTTTTGCGTCACCGTTTGCATAAGCTGATTCTACATAGCCAACAACGGCTCAAGGTTGCTAGTTGCAGGTCCAAGTCCATTCTTGTTCTGAGGTGCTCCATTGTTCTCTTCCTCCTCACCATTGGCAGTCCCTTGGTTGTGAATCTTGGGCATCTGAATAATGAGCGAGGGATAGAAGAATTTAAAAAATGTCCCCAACTATATGCATCAAGGGATATGAAATTTAGCAACTACCTATACTAGCTTATATGGATGTTGAAAGTGCTAAAGCATCCCACAATCCTCTACTAAGCACACAGGCACTCAAACAAGCATTACGTAGCAATCAACACACCAAACAAACCTCGACTATTCCTAAGTGCTCCTATGTGCACTAAAGTGTCCATTCTGTCTAGGCTGCGTCCTACAGTCAACTTGTGGCTCCAATACAAATTTGTGACACCCGGTTCCGAAAATGAACCAAGTTATCACAGCACAAATTATTAGAAAGGTACTTTTATTACAATATTTAAATAATCCTCAAATTAAAACTCTAATGATCACTATTAATAATATTTGGAAACTAATGCAACGGAAATAATATATGCTTGCAAACTAAGCATAGGGATATAGCGCCGCTCCAAGCAAACCACAGGCAAGTCGACGGCAGTACACAACCTAGTATTCCGCATTATCATCAGGGTACTCTCAAACATCACACGAAACTGTTGGTGGGAGTATTGCAAGGGTGAGCACATGTCGTACTCAACAGGTGTGGGAGAATAATGACATGTAGTTTAACAAGGAATTGATAATAAATAATTGCGATTTGCTGAAAAGTACATTTGAAACACATGAAAAGCATCCTACAATGTCTATTTGAAATAATCCAATCATATCCCAAATAATAATAATAATTCATATCCATCCATATGCCAGTTTCTTACCATCATCGATAACAATGTCCATTTATCATCATCCAATCCATAACCATAACCAAACCACCCCAATTCCCAATTTCAATTCTAATCATGTAGGTCATCCAAGTGCTCTTAACCAGAAGCACAGCTATCATGATAGTTTTACAATTAGCAGACGTTGTACCACTTTACCCATAAATTCGTGATTTCATCACCCATTGGTGACTAAAGAAGCCTCCCTTATGCCAATTACACTTTCTTAGGTGTATAGCCAAGAGATCACAAAATTGCCTTTGCAAAGGGATTACCAGCATATTCAGACCCACTGAGGTATCACCGATGGTGATGCCTCCAACTTACCATATCCAACCAAGGGCCCCCTCTTATGATGTTTGGATCCCAGGGCAGTCCCACCACTATTGCAAACACAAACCGATTCCCATTCCCACTCCTCCAAATGATCCGAACAAAGCTTGTGTCGGTACCCAGCATACCGGGTACCCTCGCACACAAGCTAGAGCCGCCTAGGTACCTTGCCTCCCATGTGTTCAAAGAAACCTAGACCCGCCAACCTTAGATGGGAAGTGCGGAGTGCCCATGAGACATCCAAAAGGGGGAGCTCAGCTCCACCTTGACGACAAGCTCCAAGACAGCCACGCGTCCAGCATGACGGGACCTGACCTCCTCTTTAGAGGTGAGCTCCCAAGCTGCCACGTGGCCCACGAAGTCGAGACCCGATCTCCCCAGCAGAGGCGAGCACCCGAGCTGCCACGTGGCCCGCGGGGTGAGACCTGGCCTCCCCCACGGAGGTGAGCTCTCGAGCTGCCATGTGGCCCACAAGACGGGCGTGGCCTCCACCATGGCGGAGAGCTCCCCAACGGCCACATGGTCAGTCCACTTGCCCTGAGCAGATAGTGGGGAAGTTAAGAGGGTGGTGCGCCTTGTCTCCATTAAGCCTTGAAGATACACGGCTTCCCCAGACACATGGCGTAGCACACGGGTAATGTCAGGTACCGCTACGACTAATCGCATCACAGTGAAGGCGCTACAGGCCTATCCAACACCGCCAAGTGGGCAGCTTACGGCACCAGAGACAGTTGGATGGGACATTCCCTGTCGATGTCAGCAACGGCGCAAGACGGCGAGTCCTCACATCTACGGTCAGAGCAAGCTTACATAAGAAGCCTTAGATCTTTAGGATAAGATCACCCTGGGACCACCTGTCGGGTCCCGGGACCCCACTTGTAAGGCATCTGTCCTTAACTATAAAAGGCCTGGATTGCCATAAATACAAGGAAAAGACTCAGAATCACGGTTACACACACACTCGTATACACACTCACCAAGTAATACAATCCACCGTGGAGTAGGGTGTTACGCTCCTTGCGGCATGAACCATGTAAAAACTCAATAGTCTCATACTCTTCCAATAAAACACTAGTTTGAAGCCTAAGCCCTGTCGAACATGAACCTCCGCGGGCTGCTCCTTAGCATATTTGGGGGAAATGTCGCATTGACCTTTTGACATTTGGCGCGCCAGGTAGGGGCTCTTTCCCTCAAAAATGTGGTAGTGCTTTCACCACCATGGTGTTCATTAGGCCTGTGGATGGTGGTTTTGGCAGCCGTCTTCCGGTGACCAGGTCTGTCGCTCGAGCGGCGCTCTCTAGTCTGTCTCGACCCCGTGCAGGTACGGCTGGCCAAAATGGCACGTCGGGACATGCCCCAGCTCAGTCGCCTCCACCAGCACCCACAACAGCAAGCCCGGAGAGCGCTTTGGCGGCGGCCTGAGCTCTCCTCCACCACTCACCGTCGCTGAACGCCTCTCAGGGGGCGGTTCAGCTGTGGGTCCAAGACATCAACCACCTCATCGTCACAGCCATCAACTCCCCCAATAGGGGAAGGCGCCTTGTGTCGCTATCATGCACGCCGTCCATCGACTGCCACTATGCCAACTTCCGCTCCTCCAAGCCTACGAGCGTTGGCTGGCTCCCCACAGAGGACCTCAGGGTTGAGCTTGACCGTCGTCAAGCTCATATGGATGGCTGTGTCATCATCGAGCGGCAGCGAGCCAGGAAGTGCAACCTCGACAACGAATATGGCCCTCAATTCCCTATTCACGACGTGTCCTCTGTCCAAGGTGCGCCCCAGGTAAACCCTCCACCACCTAACCAGGATCATGTCGGGTCGACAGCTCCCATGTAGTACTCGGTGCAGCAGGAAGTGCAGCAACAGTACTTGGCGCAGCAAGTACCATTGCAGCAACGCATGGCACAACCTGTGCCACAACAACAAGTCCAACAAGTGTTGCACGTCACACATTAGACCCCCTTGGGGTATGCTCTCCCATCTGCCTCTACGACGAGGCTCGTGGGAGGCTCCTCGGCGTTGGCTCTGCACCTCTGCTTTTCAATGTGGCCACGCAAGTTCCAGCCACATATCCTGGAGAGATTTGACGGAAGCATCAACCAGGCGGAGTTCCTGCAGATCTACACTACAACGCTCCTTGATGCAGGAGCGGATGAGACCACCCTGGCGAACTACTTCCCAGTCGCCCTGACTGGATCATCCCGCTCGTGGCTGATGAACCTTCCCGAGGGGTCTATAACCTCTTGGGTTGAGTTTTGCCGGCAGTTCATGGCGAACTTCGGCAGCTCCTACATGCGCCCGACACCGAGCTTGACCTCCACGCCGTGTGACAGCAACACAAGGAGACGCTGTGATCATTCATACAATGTTTCTCCCAGGTACGCAACTCAATTCCCAACATCCCAAATGCCTCTATCATAGTGGCATTTTGCCAGGGGATGCGTGACCGCAAGATGCTTGAGAAGTTAGCTACGCACAACGCACAAGACGTCTTAGATTTCTTCTCCATTGTCGATCGGTGCGACAGGGCAGAAGAAGGCCGCGACTGGCACGCTCAGCCCGCCCCCGGAGTGGGCAGGGCTGACCAAACTGGAGAATGATTCGCTACCCCTAGTAGCGGAAAAAAGAAGAACAGGAACTAGGGTGGTAGCAAGAACAAGCTGTTGCATGGATCCCCTGTTGCGGCAACAGCCGCAACTGGAGGAGGCAAGCCCCCACTCCCAGAGAAATGCCCTCGTCAGCCACCTGCCACAGATGAATACGTCGAGCCCTGCCTGGTGCAAAAGACTTGTGAACACACCGCGAGCGAGTTCCGGGAGATAAAAAGGTGCGCTCTGGATGGCGTCCCCTTTTGCCAACGGGAGGGCAAGCATAAGGTTGAACCCAAGGTCGACAATGACGAGGAGCTGGAGTACTAGAAACAAGAGTGGGCCGTCAAAGTGTTCCACCAAGATGAGGACTTTGACGCCTGCATCGACAATGAGCGTCGCAAGACCCTCCACGACATCTTTGCAGGGTATTGGGATCCGCCTCGCGGAACGCGGTCAAGACCCTTCGTCGTGCAGTGGCTTCGAGATCCCCTGTACCCACTCCGGTGCAGCACCACCGCTGAAAGGAGACACCGATCAGTTTCGACGCCTCTGACTGCCCTAAGAACATGGCCGGGGCAGGGGTCCTACCCCTTTTAGTCTCCCCCACAATATCTAATGTCAATCTCCACTACGTCTTGATAGATGGGAGGGCCATCCTCAACCTACTCAGCCGTGCAGCCTTCGAGCAGCTGCAGATCCCGGTATCCAAGTTGGCCCCCTCGAGCCCATTTTTGAGGGTGGGACCTAGGAGCGTCATCCCGTACGGCAACATCCACCTGCGGGTGACCTTCGGAACACCTGACAACTATATTCGGAGAGCATCCTCTTCAACGTCACTGATGTTAGCCCCCCCTTCAACGCCATCATCGGCAGGCCTGCTCTGTACCAGTTCGAGGATGTAGCCCACTACGGCTACCTCGTCCTAAAGATGCCAACCCCCTCCAGCGTCCTCAGGATCCGCGGAGATAGCACCGTTGCAGCGTTAGCCTTGAAGCAGCTCCAAGCACTCACGGCGGACCCAGCACCAGTCCCGATCGGTGCTAGATCAAGTCGACCTCCACAAAGCTCACGACAGCGTGGAGCACCCACTGCACCTCAGTTGCAGGCCTCCAGCAGCATCGACACCTCCGCCAAAGCTTTCAAGCCTAGTCCCAGCTCTGTTCGGACCACTCGCAAGACGGGCAGTCAAGGCAGGAAATAGGGATACTCGTTCATCGCCCCTCTAAGTAGCTATTGATAGCATTGTTTCCCATGAACCATCGCAGCTACTCATGGATCTGTGGGCACCCCTATTGTAAATACTAGTCTTAGTAGAAGAGTGTAAAAGATTTCATTGGGCTTAGGAGCAGCACTAAGAACAACCAAGCATGGGGGGGGGGGGGGGTCAGGCCCAGACTGTGCAACCAGCTTAGCTTGGTTCCGAACTCTAAGCCTGTGCACCCTGCATCCCACCATCATCCGGAAGCAAGCCGTTGCCCTCTTTTGTAAAAGCCTGTCTCCCCCTATGAACTCCTATAAAAAAATCAATATTTTACTTAAAGGCTTCTTAAAAACTTTGTCCATTTACTTACGCATTAAGTTTTTGAACATGCCACACTAAGACTAAATTATTTCGTATTACTTTATATGCGTGATTGTACACTCTGTAACTCACCCATGCAGAAGGCATGCAGTCCTAATGCAGGCGAGTCTACTTGAGTTACCTGCGGTGCATTAGGGGTTCTTTTGGCCTCTCTCATCATTAGGGACCTGTGACACCAAAAGGTTCCCCAAGAAAGTCCTATGCCGAGCAGGAGGTCCAATGGGTGTAAACTGCTTAGCCTAGTCCTGTACCCTAAGCGTACACACCCTGCCTCCCAACACTATAGCCAAGTATTGAGAGACAGAAAGCTCACGCCCTGAGGATGACAAGAGCCGGGTCCCGGAGAACCAACACACTAAATTACCAAGGCCCCGCAAATCAGCCCGGATAGTAACGCATGACAAAGCTAAGGGAGAGCTATAGGTAAATCAACGAGCAAACTAGTCCACCTTGCTTCTATCAGATGTGCAGAACATCCCGCGCCAGAGCATCCAGCTCCAGCACCTCCCAAGGGGCCCGTCGTTGACCTGTACATGAAGATGGTGGACGACGCCGGAGCATCCAGCTCTGGCAGCTCACAAGGGGCCTACCGTCGACGTCCCAGAATGTCAACGATAGCACCAAGTGCGGATAAGTGAGTAAACTCGCCTTCCCCACTCTTGTTGCTAAATGGTTCTCTCGCGATGGCCTATAAATCAGGGGCCTACCGTCGACGTATGTACAACGATGGAGGATGATGCCGGAGTATCCAGCTCTGGTACTTCCAAAGGGGCCTACTTGCCGCTGATGACTCCACAACGATTGTGGACGACGCCGGAGCATCCAGCTCTGGCACCTCCCAAGGGGCCTGCCATCGACGTCTCTACAACGATGGTGGACGACGCCAGAGCATCCAGCTCTGGCACCTCCCAAGGGGCCTGCCATTGATGACTCTACGATGATCGTGGACGACGCCAGAGCATCCAGCTACGGCACCTCCAAAAGGGCTTGTCATCGACATCTCTAGGACGATGGTGGACGACGCTGGAGCATATAGCTCCGGCACCACTCCAAGGGGCCTGCCATCGACGACTCCATGACGATGGTGGATGACATCAGAGCATCCAGCTCCAGCACCTCGTAAGGGGCCGACCGTCGACTTCTCTACGACGATGGTGGACGACGCCATAGCATCCAGCTCCGACACCTCCCCAAGGGGCCTACCGTCGGCATCTACAGAAGATGGTGGACACAGCGGAGCATCTAGCTCCGGCACCTTCCAAGGGGCCCGCAGTCGACGTCTACACGAAGATGTGGACGACACCGAAGCATCTGTCTATGGCACCTCACAAGGGGCCTGCCATCGATGTCCTAGAATGTCAACGACAACACCAAGCGTGGATAAGTGAGTAAACTCTCCTGCACCGCTCTTGTTGCTAACAAGGTTCCCTTGCGATAGCCTGTAAACTAGGAGCCTGCCGTCAACAACTCTACGATGATGGTGGATGACGCCGAAGCATCCAGCTCCGGCACCTCCCAAGGGGCCTGCCGTCGACGTCTCTACGACGATGGTGGACGACACCAGAGCATCCAGCTTCAGCACCTCCCATGGGGCCTGCCGTCGACGTCTAAACGAAGATGGTGGACGACGGCAGAGCATCCAGCTCCGGCACCTCACAAGGGGCCTGCCGTCGGCATCCAAAACTGTCAACAATAGCACCAAGCGCGAATGAGTAAACTCTCCTGCTCCGCTCTTGTTTCTAAAAAGGTTCCCTTGCGATAAGCCTGTAAACCAGGGGCCTGCCGTTGATGACCCTACGACAATGGTAGACGATGCTGGAGCATCCAACTTCGGCACCTCGCAAGGGGCCTGCCGTCGACGACTCCACTACGATGGTGGACGACGGCGGAGCATCCTGCTTTGGTGCCTCCCAAGGGGCATGCCATCAATGACTCCACGATGATGGTGGACGACGCAGGAGCATCCAGCTCTGGCAAATGGTAGTGCTGAGACACTCCAAACTACCCCACTCCATTGGGGCCAGTTCAAGAAATTATGCGATCAAGTGGTAGATGTGCCTAGCCAACTAACCACATCTACCAAGGGGCCTTTAAGAGGATCCACATGCAGAAAATCAATAGACGACTCTTCGGCCATGTCAATTGTTCAAATTGTTTGTCCTGAGATGTCAACAAGTTAAGCAAAGGTTCTGCAAATCCTTACATAGCTAAGGACAAAAAACAACAGTTGAGAAGCACAGAGACAATGCAAGAAGCCAAACACAAATTTGAATTCATTAAGGAATTCTTTACAAGGGAGGGTGAACCCCGCTACAAAAAACAAGCTATCAGCAAAAACCTTGACTGAACTGCACTATGACATGTTTGGCGGCTTCCTTAACCTCCATCACTGTTGTTGCCTCGTGTTCCTCAATGGGTTCTTCAAAAACTGGCTCCAATGGCAGATTAGGGTACCGGCTCCGGTAGCACACCAAGATATGGGATGCCACCGTCTCCGCCATCGCCCTACCCTCGGCTTCCAGATGGTGAGCAAACTGACGCTCCTGCAGATCAAGCTCCCCGTCGTGGCGTTCTGCTGCCTGCTCCCGGGCTTGAACGTCAAGACTGTGCAGGAGGAGTTCCTGACGCTCAACTAGGTGTTGTGCCCGATCCCGCACCAAGTTGCTCTCCTGGAGCTCAGGGTCTTCGAGGTGGGACTGCAGTCTGTCCCGATCGTCCTCACCCGGGCCATCATTGCCTATGCTGCCACCTCTTGTTCAACGACAGCAGCCTCCCTCTTGGCAACGATGGCTTCTTGGTGACTCAGAGCCTCTCGATCGGCAGCAAGAGCATGCAGGCAGGCGTCAGTAGTGTTGTTGGCTGCCTTGGCGTCGGCCATAATCTTCTGGGTCAAGGTGTCTGAGGCCCTCACCAAGTGGTGCCTCACCTCGAGTTCCTTGCTCTCCTTTTGGTACTTTGCCTTCGCCTCGGCGATCCTGGAGCTCAGGAGACCCTCCAAGCCTCGGAGGCGCTCGCCCTCAGCACGCAGCTTCTCCCACTCCACGGCAAGAGCCTCTTGCGCCCAGTGGAGGTTGGATTGCACCTGAAGGATGTTGGATTGCGTCATGTCCATGACATTGGAAAGCTGCTCCGGCTGCGTCGAAGTCAGGGAAGGCCGTCCGAAGATCATCTCGGGGATCCCTTACTCCCGTAGCAGTGAAGGCGAGGCCACCAGCACTGGGGATCTTGCCCCCAGAGTCTAAGCAGGAGTTGTGGTGCCACCTAACACAGCAGGGCCACCATTGCCCAGGGCTTGTCGAATCAGCAGCAGTGGAGGTCAGACCCGCAGCCCCCGGAGTCGGCTCCGACATGTCCTCTACTATGACGGCCAGGGGCGCCTCTGCCACGACGGCCGGAGGTGCCTCTGGCATGACAGCCGGAGGTGCAATCAGAGATGCTCCACTACCCATGCTGGGCACAGACGCCAGAGCAGCGATCCCCTAAACAATCTTGGCAGGCTCACCCGCCAGAACAACCGTAGCATCCTCGGCCAACTTCAAAGCGATTTTGGGCACTACCCCCGATGGTAGGGGCCTCACAACAGCTGATGTAACCCTGCAAATCAAGATCAAGCCCTGACTAATCAACATATGCAGGCGAGATAATAGAGCAAGCATTGGCAAGAATGACTTACTGATGTCCCCAGAAGCTCCAACGAGCCTCCACTTTCGGCGACACTTAAGCCGCGGGCCCTGGTGATGGCATAACAGGCGATGCCATCCTTGCAGTGCTTCTACCAAAACCACCAACAGTGCCGCCACACTGCGCCGGTGTGCTTCCACCAACCCCGATAGAGCCACCTCCCAAGCTGCCGACGACGTCGCCTCGAGGCCTATTTTTGGGGACCGGAATCCCGACATCCGAGGATCTTATTGGGTGGTGTCGTGCGATGCGACACCCAACAGTATACAAGAACAGAATGAGAATAAAACACAAGACGAAGTCTTTTATTTATCTTACAGCAGAAGTTTTACAATACTAGCAGAAGGAAAGAAATATATATATATATATATATATATATATATATATATATATATATATATATATATATATATATATATATATCATAGCTACGCTCTCAGCACTAGCTATGCAAAAGCAAAGTCATCCATGCCCTGGATGCTTCGCACTAGCAACACGCAAGTCACGGTGGCGTGCAGGGTTCTCACTCAGCTGTACACCCTGGAGGGGGTGCAGCCTCATCATCAAACCCTTCATCAATTGTATAACCTGCAAAAACTCGTTAACTGCAAACATGAGCATAAGGCTCAGCAAGACTAACCCGTCTCACTAGAAATATGCAAGGGGGACACTAAACATAGGTAAGGTGAAACATAAATGACTCGCCTACAATTGGATCCTTATGATCAGGTTTTAAGGAGCAAATGACATTCTCCAAGCATGGCACATCATGGGTTCCACAATCAAACAAGAAACGCTTTGCTGATGATATGACATGCCCAGAGAACATAATGCTATTACAGCTAAAGTATGGGGAAACTGTAAACTTCAATGTGACTATCTCTAAATCATACAAAGTTGCAAAACAATTAATTCAGTACAATTTATTTCTCTTACTTCTTTAGTATTTACTACGTCACGACGCAGTGAACAAGTGGTACTTTATTACTGTGAGGGACGGTGATTGCAACCAGGACACACCCGGACAACACGACACATACGTCGTTCGGAAGTGTTAGCGAGTACACCTGTACCTACATAACACTTCAGTACTAGGCGTATATGGCCACCTTTCACAAGAAACCTGAACGCCGAGCCCGTCTCACCTCCGCAAACAGAAGGTCTCTGCACGGAACACCTCATGTGTCTGCCAACCGATTTACACCTTTCTGTCGTCAACCCACCCCTATCGATGGTGAGTTAATGGGCCTCGACACCCCAGTTATCGGGTTACATCAGTTTACTGGATTCCATATGTCCATTATGCCGCCGGTACAATTCAAGCTTGTCCAAAGGGGCCGCATACAGACGGGACTTAATCGACACAGGCAGGGTTATGCGAACGAGACTCAATTCTTGCCGCTTCCTGTCCATACCATGCCTGGTCTCAGTTTTATTATATTAAGCCATTAACCAATCCTGTGAGATATGTCCTACATTTCTCGCGAGTAGATTCCAACTACTCGACTTCTACCGGATTTCCTATACATTAGCAAAGCAGTTACTGCAGGTCAAACTTTAGCTCGTTCCAACCAATCCCTGGGATTTTTGGTCATGCAAGTGGAGTATCAATCATTCTAAACATAATTCACATTTCATATGCTAATCATCATAGTGATAAAGTAAAATTTTATAAATGACTTAAATGCAAACCGGGGCTTGCCTAGTTGCAAGTCAGAGTTGGGGTTAATCTCTGGAAAGTGCTCTTCCAAGGCTTCGGGTTCATCCTCGACTTCGGTCACTATACGATATGCATATAACATGTATATAAATGACTTTGAAAAATAATTATTACTAAGACCATAATTTAATCCATGGTATTCATTATATGATAGGGACCTTAATTGGCTTTGGAACTTTGATGGCAGATACTAGGGAATATGATCAAATCTCTTGCAAAGAACAGGAGATGATCAAAGTATATTGTTGTCTCTAAAATTATGGCAAGTATTAAATTTCCAAGAATTTTAAAGAAGAAACTATAGCTTGAACATAGCTGCCAGTTGATAATCATGATAGAGGAAGTTGTCCTGGTTCTAGCAAAATTTGTTTCATAATTTTCTAGGCTTTGGTTAAGGAGTTATTGAATTTCTAAGTTGGTAAGAATTTCTGGAATTATTTATATTTGAATGTTTAGCTTTTAAATAAATAGTCAGTTTGTAACTGAATTAGGACTATGATATTAGGTCAATTAAATCGAAGATTTTTACAGGAACTATTATATGACAAAAGGAAGGATCTGTCCAAATTTGGGACATAATAAAGCAACTGAATATATGTAAAAATTCAATAACTGAAAAAGGCAACTGAACTATACAGAGGTTTAAACAGGTTCAATGGCTCCCAAACTTTTTCTGGTAGTCAAAAATAGGACCATGCATTTTATGTGAATTTTTGGGATTTTTCTAGTGGCAAGTTCATCTAGAAAAATTGCATTTGCGTATGGGAAGATTGTTTTATGCAGAATTTTACTTTGAGATTAACAGAACCTAATTGGAACTGATAGAAACTAGACCTCAAGGGCTTTCAAGCAAAATTTGTTTGAATATTTTTGGAGCATTCTACAGAAAGTTATGGATTTTCTAATTTGCAGCCAAATTTGGAATTAATTTCTAATTTGAATTAAACCGTGGGTCCCACTATTTTAAAATGGACCAATGGCATTTAAACCGCACGGGGACCACAGAGATACAGCACATAGCCACAACAGATCCTGGGGCCACACCTGATCTGACGTGTTAAAAGGCGCTGACACGCGGGGCCCGCCGCGTCGTCTTCCTCCTCCCGACGTCGGGACGCGCAGGGCTCCCGCGGCGGTGTTCTCCGGCGAGCCTCGCCGGATCTGCGTTCTCGGCCACCGCAGCATCTAAATTTTGGTGCCCAACCATAATTTCATGAGCTGAGCACGATGGTATGGTCGGGGCGGCTTGCCAACGATCGGAAACAGTGGCGCATCGGCGGCGGCGACAGCTAGGGTTCCGGCCATGTCGGAACCTTCGCTCCGTGGCTAAACTCTTCTAAAAATGATGGGGAAAGACTCCTGGAACCACTAGGAAGGTGTTGGGAAGGTGAGATGGTCGTGCAACTGTCGGCAAAACCATCATCGACGGTGACCAAAGCAACTTCTTAACGGCGGAGGGGGAAACTCGTAATTCTCGAGCTACGATTGATTATTTTTGGTGATTCCAGTTCAAGAGGGTGCGCAAAGAAGTGTAGAAACTATTTTCTAGCAATTGTGGAGAGTGATCAATTGAAAGAATAACCGAGCGAGTTCATAAGTTTTGGCCGAAAGTAAAACTCCGCTAACTTGCTCGATACTCGCGTAAACAAGGAGCGGCTTTCACCGACGTGTAGAGCGTGTCTCGGCGCACCAGTTTGCTATAGGAGTCAAAGCGCAAAACTGCGTGTAGCGGCCTAGCACCGTGGATCAGAGACGGCGTGTGGTGAACTCGACGGCGAGCTTCGGTGTCGCTTCGAAATACCGGCTAAAACCTCAACGAACTGTCGACAGAAGTGAACCAAAGGGTAGACGAGAGAGTGTGGAACAACCTTGCTGTTGAGAGCTTGGCGCGAGAGGCCTTCGGCTGGCCGGCAACGGGCGCGCGGCGTCGAGCGGCACGGTGTGATTGCGGCGGCGACGAAACGGAGCGGCGTGGTGAAAAGTGAACGGGTGAGGGACTTCGGCCGACGGTGGGTGGTTTTATAGCCTCCACCCCGGTAGATAAGGACGCAGAGGGGGGGGGGGGGTAGCTGGAGGCGATCGACGGCCGACGGCACGCTGGTGGCATGCAGCGTCGTGGTGTCGCCCGGGGAGAGAAAACAGGGGCGGTGAATCGGTTTCACTTTCTGACCTGTGGGTTCCACCTCACTCCCTTATCCCCTCCTCTAAATTCCAGCTAAAACATTGTCCAAAAATTCCCAAAATTTACAGGTAGGCTAAGAAAAATATGGGGAATTCAATTCTGCAATCAGATTTCAATTTGGACATAGTTTGCATCAAATGCAAATTCAAATTTGAATTCAAATATAGGTATAAACCTTATTGAATTAAATAGTAGCTGAGGTCCAAAAATCTCCAAACTTTAAAACCAAGTTCCCTGAACCATAAAAGGTCTTAGGAAAAATTAGGGATTGATTTGGGAAAAGTTTAGTGTAAAGCTAAATTTGATGTTGACGCAAAAAGAATCTTTTGTACGTGTCCAGACAAATGGAAGATGTACTTTAAAAATCTTGAAAATTTTCTGAGAAGCTAGTTAGATATTTAAGAGTCCAAGGCAAAATTTGGAGCCTTGGATTTGAATCTTTTTGGCAGGGCCTTTTTAGTGAGGTCAAGTTTATGTGCACAATTATATTAACCCCCATTATGTTTGATAAGTCACTTGTAGTTGAACTTCACATAAAAGGAAAATGTGGGATTTTACAATCCTCCCCCCTTAAAAGAATCTCGTCCCGAGATTACAAAGGAAGGACAAAAGATAAAGATCTACTGAACATGTGCCGCTAACAAGTCCGGATAGTTTGCTTTAAGATATTCCTCGCTTTCCCACGTGGCTTCTTCAGCACTGTGGTGGATCCACAAGATTTTGTAGAAACGCAAAGTGCGCCTTCTTGTGTTGTGAGTTTTCTCATCAATGATCTTGATTGGATGTTCGGAATACGTAAGATCTGGTTGGAGAGTTTCCAAATCCTCAATACGTATATTCGCTGGGGCTTTGAGACATTTCTGCAACTAAGAAATGTGAAACACATTGTGGACCCCTGCCAGCGACGGCGGTAACTCCAATTGATATACCACAGGTCCGCATCTTTTGATTATTGCGAACGGCCAAACAAAACGTGGAGCTAGCTTTCCTCTTACTCTGAATCGATGAATTCCTTTCATCGCGGATACTCGGAGATAAACTTGATCTCCAACCTAGAAGTGAAGAGGTCGACGTCGTTTGTCCGCATAACTCTTCTGACGAGATTGAGCGGCTTTGAGATTTGCTTGAATAAGACGTACTTGCTCTTCGGCTTCATTTATCAAGTCGATGCTATATACCACTCGTTCACCAGATTCGCACCAGTTCAAGGGTCTGCGACACTTCCGGCCATAAAGAGCTTCATATGGTGCCATCTGAATGCTAGCCTGGTAACTGTTGTTGTACGAAAATTCCGCCAATGGTAGATGATCATCCCAATTCGTACCATGGTGGATGGCACAAGCACAAAGCATATCCTCAAGCACTTTGTTTACCCGTTCGGTTTGTCCATCAGTCTGAGAATGATAAGCCAAGCTTCAAATCAGTTTGGTACCAAATGCATCGTGGAGATGCTCCCAAAAGTGAGCAACGAAAATAAATCCACGATCTAAAATGATAGTACGGGGTACTCCATGCAGACACAATATTCTGGAGATATAAAGTTCTGCATACCGCTTTACATCATACTTGACACTGACCGGTATGAAATGAGCTGATTTGGTCAACTGGTCAATGACCACTCAAATTGAGTCGTGCTTTTGGAAAGTGGGAGGCAACCAAACAATGAAATCCATGCTGATATACTCCCATTTCCAAGGCAGTATGCTTAAAGGTTGAAGCTGTCCAGCTGCCTTCATATGGTCGACCTTAACTCGTCGATACGTATCACATTTGGATACATATTTTGCTACTTCTCTCTTCATTCGAGTCCACCAGAACTTCTTTCTCAAGTCTTGGTACATTTTGTTACTTCCCGGATGAATGGAATACTTGGATAAATGAGCTTCATCTAGTATCTTGTTCCGAAGTTCCATGTTTCGGGGTACCACTGTGCGGGTTTTAAACCAGAGGGTACCTTCATCGTCACATCGGAAACATTTCATCTCCCCCTTCTCCATTCTTTGTCGAATGTGCGACATCCCTTTGTCCTCCTTCTGAGCTGCCATAATATCCTCCCTGATAGTAGGAGTGAGAGCTAGGTTGTAAAGTGCCCCATATGGAACCAAGTAGAGACTCGGTTCTTCTTCTCCCATTGAGGTAATGGAAAGATTGTTGACATGGGACTTGCGGCTCAGAGCGTCTGCGACTATGTTCGCCTTACCGGGATGGTAGTGGATTTCAATCTCATAATCCTTGAATAATTCCAACCATCTACGCTGTCGCATATTTAGGTCCTTCTGGGTGAAGATGTACTTCAAACTCTTGTGATTGGTGTAAATATGTACTAGATTACCTAGTAGATAATGTCTCCACATCTTCAATGCTAGTACCACAGCATCGAGTTCTGGATCATGAGTCGGATAGTGCTGCTCATGATTCCGAAGCTACCGTGACCCATAATCGATCACTCGTCTATCCTGCATCAACACACAACCCAAACAATTTCCTGATGCATCACAATACACGTCAAAAGATTGGGTTGTGTCCGGTTTAGCCAATACTGGTGCCGTTGTGAGGTGTTTTACAAATGCCTGAAAACCTCCCTCACATGCCTCAGTCCACACATACTTTGTCCCCTTCTTCAGAAGTTCCATCATTGGTTTAGCTATCCTAGAGAAACTGGGAATGAACCTCCGGTAATACCCAGCCAAACCTAGGAAACATCAAACTTCATGTACAGATTTTGGAGACTCCCATTTGAGTACTTGTTTTATCTTGCTCGGATCAACTGCAATCCCTTCTGCTGATATGATGTGCCCTAAAAATGGCACTTGGCTGATCCAAAAATCACACTTGCTGAACTTAGCATATAGCTGGTGGCCCCGTAATCGTTGAAGCACGATACGCAAGTGTTGAGCATGTTCTTCTTCCGATTTTGAATACACAAGGATGTCGTCAATGAAGACCACGACAAACTTGTCCAATTCTGGCATGAACACCGAGTTCATGAGTTACATGAAATGAGCCGGTGCGTTGCTCAATGCGAATGACATAACAAGGTATTCATACGGTCCATACCTCGTCGAGAATGCTGTCTTTGGTATGTCTTCTGGTCAGATTCTAATCTGATGATAACCAGAACGAAGATCCATCTTCGAAAATACTTTAGCACCCACTAGTTGATCGAAAAGAATATCAATGCATGGTAGTGGATACTTGTTCTTGATAGTGACAGCATTGAGTGGACGATAGTCCACAAATAGTCTCAAGGTCTTATCTTTCTTCTCTACAAACAATGCAGAACAACACCATGGTGATGAACTTGGACGAATGAAACCCTTGTCCTCATGTTCTGTTAACTGCTCCTTAAGTTCTGCAAGTTCCTTGGGTGCCATCTTGTAGGGTGGTCTTGAGATTTGCACTGTTCCCGATACAAGTTCAATCTTGAACTCTATATCTCTTTCTGGGGGCATACCAGGAAGATCTTCTGGAAATACATCCGTATATTCACATACTACTGGAATATCCTTAAGTTCCATAACCTCGGTATTGTGAGTAGATGAATTCACTAGAATGGCTCTCTCAAGATTGAGGACTTGAGAGGGATGAAGTAGAGAATTTAGATATATTTTTCGCAGAACGAGATCTAGAATAGCACCATGGTATTGTAACCATGCCATTCCCATGATGACATCTAACTTCTGATTCTCTAATATCAGAAGTGAAGGAAGATATATGGTTCCATCTAGGTTATGTAGTATCCCAGGAACCAACTCATTTGTTATTGTTTTCCCCGCCGGAGTGCTAATCACATACGGAGTTTTTGTTGAGATTATAGGCAATTGATTTTTAATGATAAAAGACTTGCTAATGACATTGTGTGAAGCTCCGGAGTCAAAGAGTATGACTACAGGATGCTCAAAGATAGAGAACGTACCCGTGAGTACGGGTGCGCCTTCCGGAACGTCCTTAATGGTGAGGTGGTGGAAGTTGCCGAGTCTGGGAACTATCTTCTTGGGCTGGTTGAGGGGTTGGTTGGCACCTTGGTATGATGACTGTCCTCTGCTCTGCCTACTCTGCGTGCAGTCCTTGGCGAAGTGCCCCGTGCGCCTACACGTGAAACACATGTATAGGGTTTGACCGGTACGAATGGGAGGACGGAATCCCAGTGCACGTGGTGGAGGTGGAAGTGCACGTGGGATCATCCTCTGCTGTTGTTGTAGTCGGAAACTGGAGTTGCCGAACTGGCGACCACTGAACATTGGTGGTCGTGATGGCGGTTGCCACCTCTGGCCGGATGGTGATCGATACACCATTCGGTACTTCTGAGAAGCACCACCTCCGCTACCCTGTGGAGCACTCCTCTTTTTCTTGTCTGAGGACAGCTCTCGATTAGCATCCTCTTGCATGATCGCGGCGTTGACAATGTCGTTGAAGCTACCACGATTGAACAAGACAAGCTTGTCCTTCATCTTGGGGTTCAACCCCCGGTAGAAGCACTCTCGCTTCCTGTCTTCCGTGTTCACTTGGTCCTGTGCATGCTGGGCCAAGTGGTTGAAGGTCCTAGAGTACTCCTAAGCGCTCCTTCCTCCCTGCTTCAGCTCCAAGAACTCTTGAAGCTTCATCCTCATAATCCTGGGAGGGATATGGTAGGCGCAGAATGCCTCCCGGAATTCTGTACAGCTCATGACATAGCCCGCGGGGCGTGCAGCGAGGTAGTTTGCCCACCACGCACCAACAGAACCCTGTAGTTGTTGAGCTGCAAATAGAGCCTTCTATTGTTCGGTTATCTCGAGTAAACCGAACTTCCCTTCAATGGTGCGGAGCCAGTTGTCTGCCTCCAAAGGTTCGTCGGCCTCTCTGAAGACTGGCGGATGTGTCGATGCGAAATCCAAGTTGGAACTCGGATATGACTGACGTGGCCCATCAGCATGTCGCCCCCCTTGACGGACGAGTGCTGTACAAGGGTCCGCAACAACTCGGTTTGCTCGTCGCGCGAGCCGAGTACTGCTGTGAGAACCTCCGTGAGACTTCTGGGGATTGTAGGTAAAGGTGGTGGAGGTGGCTGCGTCTGGGGTGTATTCTGCCCCGGGGGTGGTGTGTCATCCCCCTGCCCTCCACTTGAGCCTCCCACTTCCGAGGTTGTACGTGTACGCACCATGCTACAATACATCGATTTACACAATAAGTCTCATTGCCTCAAGTTCATCCTTCCATATAAATAGTAATGCGGTAGACCACGATAGATAATATACAACATCAACATATATTGATAAAGTATAAGGTTTATACAAGATATATTATCTCTGACCAAGTTTACAGTAGTAAACTCCAAAATGATGGACTCCCACTATGGAAATACATCTCTACTATACTTGGTCCCCCTAAGATGTCGTACATATCTTGTCATTGTAGACATAAACACCACTACTCTTAATCTGACACGAAAATGGTTAGAAAAGAAAAAACGAGCAACTATGAAACTATATGTTGCCCCGTGTCGGCAGAAGTGCTGCCACATCCCACTTCAATACGTCCTACTCGACGTATTCAAGTTCCTCGGGATCTTCTTCTTCTTCGTCATCCTCAGGATTAGGCACCACGGGTACGGGTGCTGAAGTAGAAGCTACTACCTCACCCATTATCGATGCTTTTGTGGCAGCCAATGCTTGTACATCAGCTTGCACCATAAACATCCTAAAGCCGTCAAGTTCCTGTTGGGCCTGTTCACAGCTGGCTTTCCAGTCCCGAGCCTCTGCCCTGGACCGATCTCATTCTTTAGTCATCGTGCTCAACTGAGTACCCAGCTGGTGCACACCAACTAAGCTTGCTTCTAACTCAATTTCCATCTCTTGAGTTGCTCCACGAGCCTCTGACAGGTCTTGAGCAATTAACTCATACTGCTCTTCTTTGAAACAGAGACGTTGTTTGAGAGGAGCGATCGAGGTTCTAAGCGATTTATTCTCCCGCTCAAAATGATCCCCTCGAATCATGGTTTCCCTCAGATTATCCACCAGCTCCCTAATGCACGCCTTCTGGGTGCCATTTTCGCGATGTGATGCCGATGCATACACCGCTAAGGCTGTCACTGATGTCCCCCCCGCGGAGGTCATAATCGGCGATCAATCGGTTAGCCCACTCTTCAGCAGCCCTACCGCTGACCAGAAAAAACTCATACGGAGTACCCACTAGCTGATGATGGTGAAGTTTGCAAAACCTCCCCATAGCAACACTTGCGGCGAAGCTCCAAGTTTCTTCCAACAGAACACCCCTTCTTTTGATAGAAAAGGGGGCCCATCCGTTGCGTGGTGGACCAGCAGGCATGTCAACATAGATGACACACCTTTTTACCCTGTTTTCATGGAATTCTTTTCCCCAATAACTAGGCGCCTCCTCATATCTGCACTGGCTTAACAGCATGACAAACAAACCCGGAAACCCGCCTTGACCAGTGCATGCCGTGTGCACCCAACCGTTAGGTAATTGGATCATCTCTGCTGCCATCTTCCTGTAGAAACACCACATTTTCATACAGGATTTGTCAGAATCAACGGTGGAGTTTAATATCAAAGTCGTAGTATACTTTGCAAGCTTTCCAGATTGTACTCATACAGCTACATGTGAGCTAGGGAATAGAATCTATACAGGTTTTAAGTTGAACCATATTTTCTGGAAATTTTGACAGAACCTCTCCTGTATATGTAGTGATGTCCACAATTTATATAGGGATATCATGACAATATTTGAGGTAATGACAAAAGAAACTTTGTATAACATCAAGTTAACAATCCAGAAGTAAAAGAGTTACCCCCTGAAAAGTTTGTTATACAGGTATTGCACGCGAATTCAGAAATAGGTGCAAACTGTTCCAAGTTCTGGACTGCCAGAACCAGGTTTGCAAAAAATTGAATTAGACACCGCTATACCCAGATTCAGATCATGAATGCCAAATAAAGTTGATAGAGGACTTCCTAAGCTTTCCATAACTGTATATATGTGACTATTTCACTATTCTGGATTAAAAGTTTTAACTATCCAAACCAAACAGTTGAACTGACTGGTTTGCACCAGCAGTCCTACAGTCCACTGTTTTGACATCCAAATTTGATTTGACTCAAATTCGAATTAGGAAAAACTCTAAACATCAAACCTGTAGATCTGCCTCTTCCCTTTTCAGACATGTGTCACAATAAGGCAGAATATGTTTCTACAGTGAGTTAGGGCAATATTTCTGGAACTGGTACAATGGTTGGGTCATCTGGAGTCGTTTTTGTATACTCCAAATTTCAACGGATTATCAAACTTTTCTGCCCTGATGGTCAACAGAAAAGTTGTAGAAGTCTTTATAAAATTTCCATCCATATATGATACCCTCATGTCATCTATAATATAACCAAGATTACAACCTGGTGAAGTCGATCCAACTTCAGCCAGAAATCAAGAATCTTGATTCTATTTACCCTATCGAGTCGGAGTCCCTTTTTACGGAGTCCAAACCTAACAGCATCTGATATTTGGACTTTCCAAAACATTATGCATCCATTCTGTCATTGGGGATGGTCTAGTATCATGTTTGATACTGACGGTACTATGTATCTCACCAAAGAAAATTCTATCCGGTATATCCGGTTACGTCTATAGGTGGTTCCTATATCGTTCTCTCACAAACGGCTTCTACACATTCTTCTACCGTAGTTAATGCTGCAAAAGACAAACAATCCCCTTTCACACTTTCACACCTCAAGGGTGGTACGGGGAAGCACGACAGGCAGTCACAATAATACATATGAAAGTAATTGCATACGACTCTGGTGTGAGTCGCCCTAGAGCAAGGTCATGTCTCGAGGTACATGGCTGTAAATACGTCTGTACAGCAAAGACTTCCGTACGATCTGGCTTATACACGCTCGGGCATACGTGTTTTGCATGCTCCCATAAAACATGAATGGTTCTAGAGAGGCATACTATCGGGTTATACACCACCCGACGGGGGCTCCCACTAACTTTGAAGCACGCTGGGGTACCGCGTGTCATTGGTTCTCAGAAACATTGAAAGCTTCAGAGACTCCTATTAACTTCCCGTGCTAAGCCACAGAAATTTCACATACCACTCCTCGTATGCTGAGCTTACCGAGATTGATCCGCTCTCGGTGGCGTACCTTACCTCTTACCTGACATCGGTGCATCGTTACAGAATATAATAAAACATAGTTAGTTTACCACCTTTATATCTTATACTAATATTACTCCTTATAAGGGCATATAGCTAATTCCTCACTCAGACCCTAATTTTTTTGGAAATATGTTCTTTTCAAGTACACTGTTCCCAATGATGCTCTGATACCATGTCTATGGGGACCGGAATCCCGACATCCGAGGATCTCATTGGGTGGTGTCGTGCAATGCAACACCCAACAGTATACAAGAACAGAACGAGAATAAAACACAAGACGATGTCTTTTATTTATCTTACAACGGAAGTTTTACAATACTAGCGGAAGGAAAGAAATATATATATCATAGCTACGCTCTCAGCACTAGCTATGAAAAAGCAAAGTCATCGATGCTCTAGATGCTTCGCACTAGCAACACGCAAGTCATGGCGGCGTGTAGGGTTCCCACTCGGCTATACACCCTGGAGGGGGTGCAGCCTCATCATCAAACCCTTCATCAATTGTATAACCTGCAAAAACTCGTTAACTGCAAACGTGAGCATAAGGCTCAACAAGACTAACCCGTCTCACTAGACGTATGCAAGGGGGACACTAAACATAGGTAAGGTGAAGCATAAATGACTCTCCTACATTTGGATCCTTATTGTCAGGTTTTAAGTAGCAAATGACATTCTCCAAGCACGGCACATCATGGGTTCCACAATCAAACAAGAAACGCTTTGCCGATGATATGACATGCCCAGAGCACATAATGCTATTACAGCTAAAGTATGGGGAAACTATAAACTTTAATGTGACTATCTCTAAATCACACAAGGTTGCAAAACAATTATAATTCAGTACAATTTATTTCTCTTACTTCTTCAGTATTTACTACGTCACGGCGCAGTGAACAAGTGGTACTCTATTACCGCGAGGGACGGTGATTGCAATCAGGACACACCCGGACAACATGACACATACATCATTCGGAAGTGTCAGCGAGTACACTTGTACCTACATAACACTTCAGTACTAGGCGTATATGGCCACCTTTCACAAGAAACCCGAACGCCGAGCCCGTCTCACCTCCGCAAACAGAAGGTCTCCGCACGGAACACCTCATGTGCCTGCCGACCCATTTACACCTTACCGTCCTCAACCCACCCCTATCGATGGTGAGTTAATGGGTCTCGACACCCCAGTTATCGAGTTACATCAGTTTACTGGATTCCATATGTCCATTATGTCGCCGGTACAATTCAAGCTTGTCCCAAGGGGGCGCATACAGGCGGGCCATAATCAACACAGGCAGGGCTATGCGAGCGAGACTCAATTCTTGCCACTTCCTGTCCATCCCCTGCCCGGTCTCATTTTTATTATATTAAGCCATTAACCAATCCTGTGAGATATGTCCTACATTTCTCGCGAGTAGATTCCAACTACTCGACTTCTACTGGATTTCCTATACATTAGCAAAGCAGTTACTACAGGTCAAACTGTAGCTCGTTCCAACCAATCCCTGGGATCTTTGGTCATGCAAGTGGAGTATCAATCATCCTAAACGTAATGCACGTTTCATATGCTAATCATCATAGTGATAAAGTAAAATTTTATAAATGACTTAAATGCAAAACTGGGCTTGCCTAGTTGCAGGTCAGAGTCGGGGTTAATCTCTGGAAAGTGCTCTTCCAAGGCTTCTGGTTCTTCCTCGACTTCAGTCACTATATGATATGCATATAACATGTATATAAATGACTTTGAAAAATAATTATTACTAAGACCATAATTTAATCCATGGTGTTCATTATATGATAGGGACCTTAATTGGCTTTGGAACTTTGATGGTAGATACTAGGGAATATGATCAAAGCTCTTGCAATGAACAGGAGATGATCAAAGTATATTGTTGTCTCTAAAATTATGGCAAGTATTAAATTTCCAAGAATTTTAAAGAAGAAACTGTAGCTTGAACATAGCTGCCAGTTGATAATCATGATAGAGGAACTTGTCCTGGTTCTAGCAGAATTTGTTTCATAATTTTCTAAGCTTTGGCAAAGGAGTTATTTAAGTTCTAAGTTGGTAAGAATTTCTGGAATTATTTATATTTGAATTTCTAGCTTTTAAATAAATAGTCAGTTTGTAACTGAATTAGGACTATGATATTAGGTCAATTAAATCCAAGATTTTTACAGGGACTAGTATATGACAGAAGGAAGGTTAAGTCCAAATTTGGGACATAATAAAGCAACTGAACATTTGTAAAAATTCAATAACTGAAAAAGGTAATTGAACTATTCAAAGGGTTAAACAGGTGCAATATTATGTGAATTTTCTGGTAATTGAAAATCCAATCTTTTTATGGTATCCAAGAATAAAACAATGCATTTTATGAGAATTTTGGGGATTTTTCCAGTGCCAAGTTCATCTGGAAAATTGCATTTGCATTTGGGAAGATTATTTTATACAGAATTTTGCTGTGAGTTTCACAGAACCTAATTGGTACTGATAGAAACTAGAGCTCAAGGGCTTTCAAAAAAAAGTTGTTTGAATATTTTTGGAGCATTCTACAGAAAGTTATGGATTTTCTAAGTTGGAGCCAAATCTGGAACTAATTTCTAATTTGAATTAAACTGTGGGTCCCACTATTTTAAAATGGACCAATGGCATTTAAACCACACGGTGACCACAGGGATACAGCGCGTAGCCACAACAGATCCCGGGGCCACACCTGATCCGATGGGTTAAAAGGCACTGACACGCGGGGCCCACCGCGTCGTCTTCCTCCTCCCGATGCGGGCGGCACGCGGGGCTCCCGCGGTGGTGTTCTCAGGCGAGCCTCGTCGGATCTGCGTTCCCAGCCACCGCAGCATCTAAATTTTGGCGCCCAACCTTAATTTCACGCGCTTAGCACAATGGTAGGGTCGGGGAGGCTTGCCGACGATCGAAAATAGTGGCACATCGGCGGCGGCGACGGCTAGGGTTCTGGCCATGTCGGAACCTTCGCTCTGTGGCTAAACTCTTCTAGAAATGCTGGGAAAAGACACCTGGAACCACTAGGAAGGTGTTGGGAAGGTGAGATGGTCGTGCAACAGTCGGGAAAACAATCATCGACGGTGACCGAAACAACTTCTTAACGACGGAGGGAAAAACTCGTAATTCTCGAGCTACGGTT
The DNA here is from genome assembly GCA_036927565.1 of Tuctoria greenei. Classification (NCBI taxonomy): domain Eukaryota; kingdom Viridiplantae; phylum Streptophyta; class Magnoliopsida; order Poales; family Poaceae; genus Tuctoria; species Tuctoria greenei. The sequence continues at coordinate 131,785,580 of JAYESD010000005.1, read as the reverse complement.
GATTATTTTTGGTGATTCCAGTTTGAGAGGGTGCGCAAAGAAGTTTAGAAACTATTTTCAAGCAATTGTGGAGAGTGATCAAGTGTGGAACTCGAATTGAAAGAATAACCGAGCGAGTTCATAAGTTTCGGCCGAAAGTAAAACTCAGCTAACTTGCTCGATACTCGCGTAAACAAGGAGCGGCTTTCACCAACGTGTAGAGCGTGTCTTGGCGCACCTGGTTGCTATAGGAGTCGAAACGCGAAACTTCATGTAGCGGCCTAGCACCGTGGAGCAGAGACGGCGTGTGGTGAACATGATGACGAGCTTCGGTGTCTCTTCGAAATACCGGCTAAAACCTCAACGAACGGTCGACGGAAGTGAACCAGAGGGTAGACGAGAAAGTGTGGAACAACCTTGCCGTTGAGAGCTTGGCGCGAGAGGCCTTCGACTGGCCGGCAACGGGCGCGCAGCGTCGAGTGGCACGGGGTGATTGCGGCGGCGACGAAACGGAGCGGCGCGGTGAAAAGTGAACGGGTGAGGGACTTCGGCCGACGGGGGGTGGTTTTATAGCCTCCACCACGGTAGATAAGGATGCAGGTGGGGGGGTAGCTGGAGGCGTCCAACGGCCGATGGCGCGCTGGCGGCATGCATCGTCGAGGTGTTGCCTGGGGAGAGAAAACAGGGGCGGTGAGTCAGTTTCACTGTCTGACTTGTGGGCCCCACCTCTCTCCCTTATCCCCTCCTCTAAATTCCAGCTAAAACATTGTCCAAAAATTCCAAAAATTTATAGGTAGGCTAAGAAAAATATGGGGAATTCAATTATGCAATCAGATTTCAGTTTGGACATAGTTTGCATCAAATGCAAATTCAAATATATAAACCTTATTGAATTAAATAGTAGCTGAGGTCCAAAAATCTCCAAACTTTGAAACCAAGTTCCCTGAACCATAAAAGGTCTTAGGAAAAATTAGGGATTGATTTGGGCAAAGTTTAGTGTAAAGCTAAATTTGATGTTGACGCGAAATGAATCCTTTGTATGTGTCCAAACAAATGGAAGATGTACTTCAAAAATCTTGAAAATTTTCTGAGAAGCTAGTTAGATATTTAAGAGTCCAAGGAAAAATTTGGAGCCTTGGATTTGAATCTTTTTGGCAGGGCCTTTTTAGTGAGGTCAAGTTTATGTGCACAATTATGTTGACCCCCATTATGTTTGATAAATCACTTGTAGTTGAACTTCACATAAAATGAAAAAGTGGGATTTTACACTTTTTGCCTGGGGCTCCATAGGTGTGATGATGCCGGAGTCCCGTATGGCACCCTGGACCACATAGGTGACGAGGATGATGGATGACTTGTTGACCGTCATCGACAGTGGAGCCGCCGCTTGACGAACCGTCCTCCCCTCGAAGAACCACCGATGTCGGGTACTGAAGAGGGGTGTGCCGGTTGACGCTGACTTGGAGCAATGGCCACCTGCGGCGGCGCCCTAGGTGGAGATCGAGGGCGTTTCTCCTTCACGACCTCGACCACTAGGGCCTTCCCATTGCCTACGTCGGGGACTGGTGCCTTCCTCCTACCTACGTCGGGGACCTGCGCCTTGCCTTCCCCCCAAGCAGTGGGCACCTCCTCCGCCCCAGAGGCTTCGCAGCCTGTAGAAGGTGCGGATACCTCCGAAGAGTCGACGATGGCCATGCCCCGGCTCTCAACGCCAACCTGCCGCGGCACAATACCAATCGTGTCCAAGTTGGGTATATCCTTCAGAACCTTCGATCGAATGTCCCGATCTGTGCAAAGCGGTGGCAAGCCTGTGGAAGGTGGAAGACGTTGTCCGACAGTAGGTCGTCGCACGCCTTGCACATTGCTTCAAACACCTCCTGCAGGGTCGTCTCCGTGTCGCGACCCCTCAGCAACCTGGTATCATCTTGGAGACCAAACTAGAGCCATGTAGGGTGACAACGGTGCTGGAGAGGGGCGAGACGGCGGCAAACAAAGTCGGCCGTCACTGACAGGCTGTGGTCTACCAGGAATCGGATCCTCTCCATCACCGGTGTGTATGCTGCCTCAAGTTTCGGGCGTTCCTCCCAGACCCCCTTCTTAATTTCCGGCCAGCCGGTGGACATGACTATGCGTTCGTGGGCGTATGCACGGACGACCACCCAGTCACTCCTCCAGTCAGGCCACTTCGTTAAGGAGAGCGGAGTAATGTACTTAAATGGGGTTGTTGGCCCGATGTTGGAAGCATAAGTCGCCAAGGAAGGTGGCTTTGTTATTTTTCCCGGTACGCCTTAGCATGAAGAACTGTTAGAACACCAGCACGTATGGGCACACCTCGAAGAACATCTCGCAGAAATGCGAGAACACCGCCGCCATCACCAGAGAGTTCGGCGACAGGTGATGGAGTTCGAGCCCAAGGAACTCCAGGAGTGTCACCAGGAAGGAGGAAACATGAGGGACGAACCCAGAGTATGTGTACACATGGAAGATGATGATCTCCTTCTCCCCCAACTCTAGTGGCAAGGAGTCGGGACAGATCAGATCCCATCGTTCCTTGTCCTCCTAGCTGAAAAGCTGCCTCAAGGATGAGACATCCTCAATCAGGGAAGGAGGCAGAGTTGAGTCCGTTGGAGCAATGTCTTAAGAACCTCAAGGACAGGCAGACAGACATGGAGGGAGTCGATGGCTCAAATACTTGGGATCTGCGGAAGAAAGGAAACTCTATTGCCCACAAAGGTATGATTTTAAAGTACCCTAGTGGAGTTTGGGTGCATTATGCAAATTTGAGCCGGCTCCAAATTAACGGCTCGTAACTCAGCATCCATGACGAGCGGGCCTAGGTCCCCCGTCAGAAATGCCGGCCCGAGCAGTTGCCGCCAGAGAAGGCAACCCGGTGGTTCCCATAAAGACGTAAGTGAAAGCAGCAGAAGTATTGCAAGCGCCTTGGGAACCGTCGCGATAATTTTGCAGCAAACAAAGATCCCATCGCCACGACCCCTTAACATGAGAGGAACGTGTGGTCATAGCAGCAGAAGAGTGCACCGCTTCGACTGATCAAGACAAAATTAAAAGACCACGCGAGAAAACATGATAAGGCCCCACCCTCGGGCTCGTCGCCTCACCACAAGGTGGACCCAGGGGCCATTGTCGGTACCTAGCATACCGGGTACGCTCGCGCACAAGCTAGAGCCGCCTAGGTACCTCGCCTCCCAATAGGGACAGGGTCCGAGGGCGCCACGTGTTCAAACAAACCTAGACCCGCCGACCTCAGATGGGAAGTCCGGGGTGCTCACGAGACATCCAAAAGGGGGAGCCAGCTTCACCTTGATGACAAGCTCCAAGCAAGCCACGTGTCTAGCAGGACGGGACCCGACCTTCTCCACAGAGGTGAGCTCCCAAGATTCCACGTGGCCCATGAAGTTGAGACCTGATCTCCCCGGCAGAGGCGAGCACCCGAGCTACCACGTGGCCCGCAGGGCAAGACCTGGCCTCACCCACAGAGGTGAGCTCCCGAGCTGCCACATGGCCCACAAGATAGGCTTGGCCTCCACCATGGCGGAGAGCTCCCCAATGGTTGCATTGTCAGTCCACTTGCCCTGAGCAAATAGTGGGGAAGTTAAAAGGGTGTTGCACCTTGTCTCCATCAAGCCTTGAAGATACGCGGCTTCCCAAGATGCTTGGCGTGGCGCACGCCTAATGTCATGTACCGCTACGACTAATCGCATCACAATGAAGACGCCGCAGGCCTACCCAACTCTGCCAAGTGGGTAGCTTAGAGCACCAGAGACAGTTGGATGGGACATTCCCTGCCGATGTCAGCAATGGCGCGTGGGCTTCTGACGACTCGGGCGGCAAGACGGCGAGTCCTCACGTCCGCGGTCAGAGCAAGCTTATAGAAAAAGTCTTAGATCATTAGGATAAGATCACCTCGGGACAGCCTGTTGGGCCCTGAGACCAAACTTGTAATGCGTTCATCCTTGATTATAAAAAGCCCGGACCACCACCAATACAAGGACAAGACTCGGAATCTGCGATACACACACACTTGCATACACACTCACCAAGCAATACAATCCACCTTGGAGTAGGGTATTATGGTCCTTGCGGCCAGGACCACGTAAAAACTTGATTGTCTCATACTCTTCCACTAGGACACTAGTTTGAGGCCTAAGCCCCGCCGAACAAGAACCTCCGCGGGCTGCTCCTTAGCAGATCCGAGGGAATTGTCGCATTGACCCTTCGACAGCTTGAAATACACAATTAATTGGCTAAGCCACACTCATACTTGGCCTTGTGGTGGCATTGTTATCCTGGCTTATTCCCGCATGAACTGATCCTTAGATCTATAGCAAGTGAAACCACCATAACATCCAACCCAATCCACAAACAATGCTTGCTTATATCTCCCAAGTCCTATATTACAAATTAATCATGTTCATCAATTCACATCATCCATAATTTCATTATTTCATAGTTAAGCGATTTGGTTGTTTTTCCATCCCAATTAATTAGAGCAAAGCAAAAAGGTAAAATACCCTTCAAACTCTCTAAAACATATTCCAAGCGACAATGATGGTTAAACAAGTCTAGTAAACACCTATAATGGATTTCCCAACAAATTAGCACAAGCATGGAGTTTGCCAAACAAAACATTTATAAAGGGGATCAAAATGTTCAAGGACACTTTCCTTGCTCTTGAGATTGGTTTAGATCAAGAGCTTCGAAATTCTGGTGGTGGAGGTCCTCGACAGCACCCTTTATAGCAAAACATTATATTCTGCGCAATAACCATACAAAATAAACATAACAATCAATAAATGCTCATATATTACTCAACATGTCATTACATGCATGATTAATGCAATTATGGGGTAATAGATGTTATCAGGTTGATATCGTGGCTTACTAACTAGTTATAATTATGTTTTTCATGTTAGAACAAGTTCCAATTCATTTTGGAGGTTATTAAAGAAGTTCCAGGAATTTTTAGAACAGGAAGATTGGACTAGTCTGCACCGGGAACGGACAAGTCTGTTTTGGAACAGAAAGGAAGTCGGACATGTCCGCTCTGCGACCGGACAAGTCCGTTGGAGCTAGGGTTTTGGCGAATTTTCAATTAGAGCATAGTTAAAATTAATATGGAACCATAATTTTATGTATAAAAGATGGATCTAAGATAATTATCGTGAATCCTAGGGTTCAAAGGTCGTAGATTTGAGAATTTGACATCAAGATCGAAGTAGACTAAGAATTTACGAAGAAAGATGTTGATGTTGAGAGATTGATGACGAAGATCGCAATAGCGACGACAATATTAGTTGATCATGCTCCTTCCCCCCTTCTCCTTTATCTCCCATTCGGTGTAGGCCCCCTGATGGCGGCTCTCAGGAACTAGGGTTGGGGGCTTCTCTTCAATAGTGGCAAAGGGATGAAAGGGTGGGTGTTGGGGTGTTTATATAGGGTAGATATGGTAGGGTTTGGGGTGGAATTCGAGTTTAAGGTGGTGCAGGCCGAGTAGGGGTCCCATATGGGCTCCACAGGGGTTGGACACGATGTTCTTGGGCCATAAAAGGTATATTACCTAATAACACGTTGTGGAGGAAAAATAGAATCCGAGTCGAAACTCACCAGACCGAACTAGTCCGTATGAGGTCGGACAAGTCCGTTGGAAGTCGGAAAGATCAACGGATAAGTCCATTATCAAGCCAGACAAGTCCGTTCGCAGATATATCGAAGTTCCAGAGAGTTGAACGGACAAGTCCAGTGCCAGATCGAATAAGTCCGGAGCAGAGGTTAGGAAAACATTAGAAACGTTTTCGTACTAGTCCGTAGCATTAACGGAAAAGTCTAGAAAAATATTAGAGAGTTGAACGGACTAGTCCGGAGCACAGTCCGGACCAGTCCGCCCTACCCAAGGAGAACAACAGAGAGTTAGACGGACTAGTCCGGTTGACAAATCTAGACATGTCCATACTGAGCCAGGTTTTTATTTGCTTGTTTGATTATAATTCATTTTTAATTTATTCCTTTTTGTGTTCCTTAATGTTAAACATGTATGAGACTGTATGCAATGCATGATGGATGAAAACGAGGGTGTTACACCAGCCACTTGGTGAAGTTGTCTACAACGACATAGAGGAATCAGTACCCTCTGATGGCCCTCAGGAAGGGCCCCAAGATATCCAGCCTGCCAAACCGCGAACAGTCAGGAGGGCGGGATCATCCACAGTGTCTGCGCTGGTGTGTGAATATGCTTGGCGTGGAACTGGCATGCCTTGCACCTTTTCACCATCTTGACGGTATCCAGGAGTGCTATGGGCCAGTAAAAGCTATACCGAAAGGCCTTACTGACAAGCATGCGGGAAGCTGTATATGGTTCCCACACTCGCCTCCATGGATCTCTACAAGCAAGTCGCAACCCTCCAACCAGGTTATGCACCACAATAGAATGCCGTTGGCACCACACCGGCAGAGGTCCCTCTGTACCAATGTTTAGTGTTTATCCACCTTAACGATCCGTTGAACGGATACATGTTCTTCGTGAAGGATGTTGTTTTTCAGGTAGTCCCGGATCTCCGTGATCCATGCATCGAGACCCTCTTGAGCTTTTGTATTTTGGGCGCCAGGTTGCACAGAATCCTTGGTGATGCATACAATTGTTGGTGGGGACCATGGTTGCAGGGCCACCATAAGCGCCAGCTTCGAGGTGCTGGGCTCACCCCTTTCAATAGGCTTGGCAGGCCTAGCAGTTGGCCGTACTAACTTCCTTTCAAAGACACCCTATGGGACTGGGGCTGTGGTGGATGCCATCATTGAAAAGGCGTCAGCGATGGAGTTGTCGGCGCGTGGCACATGACAGTGGTCCAAGGCCTCAAAGTCAGCCTCCAACTTTTTGACGTGCAGTAGGTACACTGCGAGTTCGGGGTCATTGCAGCAGCATTCTCCTCGATCCTGCTTGATGATCATCTTGGAGTCTCCCTTGACCATCATATGCTAGATGCAGAGACCCTGCGCACTTGTTAGTCCGAAGATGAGGGCCTCGTACTATGCCATGTTGTATGTCTCCTTGAAGTCAAGGCACATTGCATACTTGATCTGCTCCACTGTTGGTGAGAGGAGTAGCACGCTGGCTCTGGCTCCCTTCTTCCACGAGGAATCATCAAAGAACAGTGTCCAGTAGGGTATGGTGAGGACTAGGGCCTTGGGCTCTGGCTCGCCAATGTTCGGGCCCCCTGGGTTGCTTGGTGACGGTGTCCACTCAGCAACAAAGTTCGCCAGTGCATGGCTCTTGACCATATGCCATGGTAAGAAATCGAGCTCAAACCTCGCCAGCTCTGCCGCACGCTTAGCGATGTTGCTGATTGCGTTGGGGCTGCAGAGCATAGACCCTAGTGGGAACTAAGTCACCACTGAATCCTTGTGTGCCTGAAAGTAGTGGTGGAGTTTCCTCGATGCGATTACCACTCCATACAGCAACATGTTTTTGCTTCATGTGCGACTTCACTGATGATGTAGATTGTCGGCTGAATGGTCCGTGCCCTCCCTGGGGGGGGGTCCAGTTTGTCCTTTTCCATCAGTGCTGGACATAGGCGCTCCAGGCTCCCTGGGTCCAGGACATCCTCTAGGGGCTGGGACCTAGAGGCATCTTGATATTTGAGGACCTCTATGGGAACCCACACACCCTTCAGGGGGTTGGCACCCGAAGGCAACTTGGTTGTCGGGGCCCCTTGCGGGATCCAAGCCCTGGGGCTCACGACCGATTGCAAGGGCCTCGATCGCCCCTTGAGGCTGCTAGGGACAAGGTCGCTTTGCAACCAGGACCATTCTTACCACTTCCATCGTGGCGCAGTGTAGAGGTACAGAGGCTACCTGGGCTTCAGAGCCACCATGATGGGCATCAACGTGAGTTGCCGCTTCAGCTCGTGGAACACCTTCTTTGCTTTCTCTATCCAGATGAACGGTCTACACTTGCACAACAGCTTGAAGAACAGGAGGGCCTGCCCAGCCAATCTAGAGATAAACCCGTTGAGCACTGCCAAGCAGCCCACAAGCTTTTGCACGTCTTTGATGGGGACTAGAGGCCGAATCAGCTCCATCGTCTTGATCTTCCCTTGGTTAGCTTCGATCCCTCGTTGTGAGACCAAGAAACCGAGGAGCTTCCCTGCAAAGACTTTGAACACACACGTGTATGGATTGAGCTTTGTGCGTGTGGTCCGTAGCCTATCGAAGACTAGGGCGAGGTTGTCTAGCAATGATGTATGAGTTTGGATTTTTGACAACGATGTCATTAACATACACCTCTACCAGGTCCCGAATGAGGTCCCCAAATGTTTTATGTATGGCACGTACAAAAGTAGGGAGGGCATTCTAAAGGTTATAAGGCATGGAGACATAACAAAATAGGCCATCTACTGTTATAAATGCAGTGTGCTCTTCATCCTATCTAGATATAGGGATTTGGTGGAACCCTGAGTAAGCATCTAGAAAGCACAGTGGATCGCAACCCATAGTAGAGTCTACAATTTCATCTATCCTAGGAAGAGGGAAAGGATCTTTAGGTCGTGCCTTATTGAGGCTGGTGTAGTCGATGGACATCCGGAGCTTCTCGCCATCCTTAGGGACGACAACTGGATTGTCCAGCCACCTGGGGTGGTGGACCCCTCTTATGAAGCCAACACCGAGCAGCTGCTTATATCTTCACGGATGAAGTTCTATTGCTCGAAGGATTTCTTCCAAGGCTTCTGTTCTACCAGCCGGACGTCAAGGTAGATCTTCAAATGGTGCTCAATCACCTCCGTGTGTATCCTGAGCATATGTGATGGTTGCCAAGAAAACACATCGACATTCGTCCGCAGGAAGGCGACGATAGCATATTCTTATTTGCTGCCTAGACTCCCCGCTATGCAGGTGGTCTGGGCAGCATCAGAACCAATCTTGACAGCTTTGATGATGACATCGTTGCTGTCGGAGGGCTGCACATGGGGTGCAGCGGCTAGGCCACGCTGGCGTGAGCCCAGCAGATACTGACTTGGTCGACCACCTCTCGAGGCGGGTGTTGGGGCCGCTGCAAGTGCTTGGAGATTCTCCAAGGCTGACACTGCAGTTGTGCGGTCATCGTGGATATTAAGGGTACTAGAAGAAGTTGGCATCTGGAATACTAGGTAGTCTAATGGGCTAAGACCATGAATCGGAACAGCGCAGTCTTGCCGATGGTGGCATCGAAGGGGAGACTGACCTCCGCAACGTCGAACAACACTTTCTCCGTATTATAGTTCTCAGGTGTCCCGAGGGTCACTCGGAGGTGGATGTTGCCATACTGGTTGATGTTCCCTAGTCCCACCACCAAGAACGAGCTTGAGGTTGTGAGCTTTGACACGGGGATCTGAAACTTGTCGAAGGCCGCACGACTGATGAGGTTGAGGCCAGCCCCGCCATCGATCAAGATGTGGTAGAGCTTGATGTTGGCAATGGTGGGGGCCACAAGGAGTGGTAGCAGCCCAGCTCCCGCAATATTTTTGGGGCAGTTGGAGGCGTCGAAGCCGATCGGCATCTCCATCAACTTATGTTGCGATGCCGGAATGGGGGAACGAGCTACAGAAGCCACCGCCCAGTGCACCGGTGTCCCAATACCACTCGTAGATGACGTGGAGCGTCTTGCAAAACTCGTGGTAACAATTGGAGTCGGAGTCCTCGCCCCGGTGGACTGCCTTGACGGCCCATTCAGGCTTTGGGTACTCCATCTCCTTGTCCTCGTCAGCCTACAGGTCGACCTTCTGCTTGCCCTCCCACTGGGAGAAGGGCGCACAGTCAGGGTGCTGCTGTGCTATCTAATGGTGTTCCTTTGCGAGCTTCTTCATCTCTCGGCAGTCGCTAGCGCTGTGACCACTTGTCTTGTGTACCAGGCACTACTCACTGCTATTGCAACTAGCTGGTGGCTGTCGCAGTCGCCTTTTGGGGCGTGACAGCATAGGACCACCCGTCACTGCAGTTGCCGTGAGGGGAACCCCCTGCAGCGGCTTGTTGTGACCCGTGCCCCTGTTCTTGTTCTTCTTGTTTTCCATGCTGCTGCCCTAGTTAGTGGCATCTGCGATAGGCTGGTTGGCCTTACCCGCCTTAGGGGCGTGTTGTGAGTGTCAGTCATGGACTTCTGCAGCCCTGGTGCAGGTGTCGGCGTTGGAAAAGAGCTCGGAGACATCTTGCACATTGTGCTTTGCTAACTTCTTGATCATCATCTTATCCCGCACACCCTTTCAGAATGCAACTATGATAGTAGCATTCGGGATGTTAGGTATGGAGTTGCATACATGGGAGAACCATTGGATGAATGATCGCAACTCCTCCCTGGGATGCTGTTGCACGGTACGGAGGTCAAGCTCCATCTCAAGACGCGTGTAGGAGCTGTCGAAGTTCAACGTGAACTGCTAGCATAGCTCTTCCAAAGAGGTTATAGAGCCCTCGGGCAAAGCTAGTCATAGCGACAAAGAAGTAGTTTTTGAGGATGGAATCATCCGCCCCTGCGGCAAGGAGTGTCGTGGTGTAGATCTGTAGCAACATGACAGGGTTGATACTTTCGTCAAACTTCTCAGGCAGGTGTGGACAGAACATGTACGGCTACACCGCCATGCAAAGGTGCAGAGCCAGTGCTGCACACCCTCTGATGGCTTACAACAAGGACTTGTATAATACGACATACGCCTGTGGTGCCTGCTGCTTGCCGTACTGCTACTGCGGTGCTTGCTGAGCTGCGTACTGCTGCAGAGCATCCTGTTGTGGAACATGACACGCGGCGTACTACTGGGGAGCTGTATCCCGAATGTACTTTGGAGGTGGAGGAAGCGCAGTGTTTACCTGTGGTGTAACTCGCGGGATGGATGCCTCAGGCTCAGGCCCTTGAGCGTTGCAAACAGCCACAGGGTTGTGTCGCCTCTCCCGCTCTTGCTCGATGGTGTCGTGTCTATCTTCATTTGGTCGATGGTGGTCAAGCTCGTTCCTAAGGTCAACCGTGGGGATCCCGCCAGCGCTAGTGGGCGTGGTTGAGCGAGAGTGGGCCCTGTAGCGGTCAATGGTAGCTGTGTGCGATGGCGAGATGTGACGTCTTCCCTTGATGGGAGAGTTGATGGCCGCAACGACAAGGTGGTTGACGTCATTGATCCACTGCTGCACTGTTCCCTAAGAAGTGTTTATAAAAAGTGGATGTTGGAGGAGAGCTCCGACTACTACCAGAGCACTCTCTGGACTTGCAACTGGTGACTCCAGGGGTGCTGACAGGGTCGGCATGTGCCGGGAGGCGCTGGCATGGCCAGCTGGAACCATGTGCGTGTGTGATGGACTTGTCCATTCTCTTGAGCGGGATCTGGTCAATCACGATCCGTTGTGTGGTGACGGCCTCTGGGATTGTCCAAAGCCCTGATATTCACCATTGCAGTCAAGGCACAACTTCTTGAGATAAAAACCCCCTACCTCCCATGCCAAATATTGAAGTGTTCTTGCGACACTTCCCTTGGACCTGCTTAGAGAGCAGCCCGCAGAGTTTCTTTGATCGGTGGGGGCTTATTCTGCGATGAGGTTGCACGGTAAAGGAACTATGTACTGAAGTGAGACAGTGGTTTTACATGGTTGGGGCTGCCAGAGCATAATACCCTACTCCACAGCAAGGTTTGTATTTATCAGTACCGAGCATACTGGGTACCCTCACGCACAGGATAGAAACGCCTAAGTACCGCACCTCCTCGATGAGGCAGGGTACGACCACGCTGCGTGTCCGGCAGGTACGGACCCCGTCTCTCCTTAGGGGTGGGATCTGGTACTGCCACATGAACCTTAAGATGGGACCCGATTCCCTCGAGGAGACAGGCTCCTGGGCTGCCACGTGTCCAGCGATACGAGACCTCGATTCTTCAAAGGAGTGGGCTCCGATGACACCATGTGGCCCGAAGCTCCGAGCCAGCCTCCTCCGTAGAGGTGGGCTCTAGATCTACCACGCGACCAGCAGTCCCAAACCCCCTGCTCGCCCTAGAGATGGGCTCTGGGGCTGCCACGTGGCCGACATTATAGGACCTGGCTTCCCCGTAGAGGTTTGCTACGGTGCTTCCACACATCCTGCAACTTGCCCTGAACTGTAGGTTGCGAGAGTAAATGGGCAGTGCACCTTGTCCAAAGCAAGCATTGAGGTAGCACGCCTCCCCCAGGCGCAGGACGTGGTGCACGACTCCTGTCAGGTACCGTTGCGCACAATCGCATCACAGTAAAGCTACTGCAGACCTACCCCACTCCACGAAGTGGGTAGCTTAAGGCGACAAGACAAACGGATAGGACATCCCCTGCTATCGTCAGCGACTACGCATGAGCCATTGGAGTCTGAGGCGGCAAGACGATGAGTCTTTAGGCCGCGGTCAGAGGCAGCATAGCCGGAAAGCATTAGATCTTTAAGATAAGATCGTACTAAGGCCACCTGTCGGGTCCGAGACCCCACTTGTAAGGTGTCTGACTTTACTATAAAAGGACCGGGTAGCCATCGTTATAGGTCAGACGGATACAAACTCTTTTAGACCTTTCAAACCCAAGAGAGCAATCTTTCTAGCAATACAACACACACCGTGGAGCAGAGTTTTACGCTCCGGTAGCTAATACCACGTAAAACCACTATCTCACCAATCTCTCAAACACGTAGCCTTGCCTGAGGACTAAGCCTTGTCGATCAAGAACCTCCGTGGGCTGCTCTCAAAGCAGTTCCAGGGAAAGTGTCGTAGAAACACTTCGGCATTTGGCGCGCCAGGAAGGGGTTTTTTCCTCAATAAGATGTTACACCGTCACTGCAATGGAGGCCTGCCATCGACATTTTTTTAGCGTTGATAGTTGGCGCTGTATAATCCCTAAAATTCATAGTGCAATGTTCAGATAGAAGAATTAAAAAATTGAAATGGGAAAAAAAAATAATAAGGATGTGGGAAAATGAATGTGATTTAAACCCTACAAGGGGGAAATAAAAAATTCAACATAGCTCCTGTTGAAAGAGGTTAAAACATAGAATTGAGTTCACAAATAGCTTTTCCATATATCAAATTATATCTCTGGCAAATAGTTTTTTCATCTTGTCAACTTTCACCTCAGTCTTGCGGCAAGAACCAAATGTAGTTGCTATGTACCTCATGATCCCACTGGCTGATCCTTTGTTAGAAGGAGGAGTCCTAGTGCCAGAGGATGACCTTGTATCTTCTTGTGCTATTTCTGGATGTTCCTCACTTGAGGCAGGCAAGGGAGAAGTTGGGAGAGAGGCTTGAGGAGGCTTTTGAGACCTTAGAGGAGTATGCTCTACATTCTTCACAAATTCAATTCTCGTGACTTTTTCAATCATAAACATCAAGGAGCGGTTCGGTGTGCAGGCAATGTTCACCATGTCATTCGAGATGTAGCCGAAGATGTCAAATTTCCTCTTCTTGCTAATCACTTTCATCGAGGTTCTCAAGTAACCGACACACCGAGCATCTCCATCCTTTGGAGCAATCGTCTTCTAGACCACTCTATTAAGAACCATGAATAAGGGCTTCATGTTCTTGGATGAGGGGGATTGTACTTGAGGCATGTATCATAGAGAACGTCCATCTTGTTCTTTTCCAAAACATCGATATTGTGAATAATGACCTCATTGCTGCCGGTGTCCACAAAATGCAGCAGCCTAGCAAACTCATCATAGGTAATAGTTTACTTGGATCCATGGGTCATCCAAGTCACTCTCTCTTCTTCATCACTGGCAAAGTAGCTGGTCGCAAAGAATCGAGCGATGACCTCATCATTCCAGTTATACCTGAAGGCAAACAAGTCCTTCAGGCCATGTCTCTCAACAACCTCTATAACTTCATCAAAGGCTTGACACCTCTTTCTCTCAAAATGTGCCCAGTCGATCCAATGGCTGCAGACCACTGGAGTCTTCATCTGAAGGTACATGTTACTGTAGTAGTCCACATGGAAGTTTCTCCAGAATATAGGATCAGCTGCCTTCTTTCCATGGCTATAGGCATCAATCTTCCTTAGTTTCCAAGCCACATCACTCCCTTTGCATTTGAACTTTTCTTCTGAGGGTTCCCTATTTCCCCGTCTTGGAGTAGTCAGTCCCTATTTCCCCGTCTTGGAGTATTCACCTCGAGGGGGCCAATGGGGCCAGAGGCAATTCCATTGCCTTTTGCTTTAGTTTGGCATGGAGCCGCTGAACTAGGACCAACCACATCTTGTGCTCTCAAAGCAGGCTTCTTGCCTGGAACCTTTCAACGCACCCTAGGTGGAGTGGGCGAGGGGTCAGCTATACAATCTTGTCTTTTCTTGGCATGGCCCGTCGAAACACGAGGCAAGGTCTCTTGATCCATTTCAACCTCAAAGTCAGAGATGTCATCGTTTGAGCTTGACATTGTCCTGACAAGAAGGTTAGACATGACATAGATAAGGATTGGTGGCAAGGAAAAGCATAGAGTTGATGAATATTGGGGTTTTGTTCATGTAACATCTGACTTGTCCGTTTCCCAGGTGCAGATTAGTCCGGGGTACCGGACTTGTCCGCACTGATAACGGACTAGTCCGATATTTAGCTGCTCGAACCCTAACTAACAGGATAATGGAGTTTCTCAACGCAAAAACGAAGCAATGTAGGTGTACTACTACAAGGGAGCATGTATTGGTGGGAAGAACTAAGCTATTTGAACAAAAACAAGGAAAATCGAAGGTTCTAGGGTTTGGAGAGAAATTTTACCAAATCCTTCGATTCGTGGTGTTGATGGAGTTTTGATGCGGACAAGTCCATGATCTTCGATCCCCTTGCAATGGAGATCAAATCACATCAAAACTTAAGTGGATTTGATGGAGGACATACCAAATCGCCTTGGGAGCACTTGAGTGAGGAGAGAGAACATAAGAAGGGTTCTGAGGTAGAAGAAGATTAGGGTTGTGTCGGCCCTAGGGTTATGGAGTCGAAAAATCGGACTAGTCCGTGGTCTAACCGGACTAGTCTGGTCTAGTGTACAATAAACGAACTAGTTTGTAATGTGCGGACTAGTTCGGGGTAACCACGGACTAGTCCGTGGTCACCAGGACAGAAAAAAATAGACCTTTTGTATATATTTGAAGGTGCTTAAAAAGAAAATTGGTGGCAATAACACACAAATAATCTTGATGAATATGATCAGTAAACATACGACAATCAAGCTATGACCATAACTCACCAAGATCAAGTAATTAACATAGTTTTTCGGAGAAAATAGAGAAATATACCTTTTCAACACAATCAGCATGATTTTGAAGGTGGCACACAGGTATGCAATTTTTCAAGCCACGTTCCGAGCATCAAGGATATTTAGTTCATTTCGGAGCTCATGTAAGACCTATGTGTGTTGAATACATTGGCTTGTAGTGAATACACTTGGCTTTGATGATAAAAGTTTTGAATATCACCAAAACACCTTTTTATCAAGGTCCGACTCTAGCTCTGAGCTACAGCAAGGTCCGACTGTAGGTTCGACTTGGTTTGGGTAGCTCCAGTTACGTTTGATGCTAGGTCCGACTAGCTTTGGTCAGCTTCGGTGAAGTTTTGTCTTTAGCTCCGTCATGTCTTTGATAGCTTCGACGTGTTTTTGCTAAGCTCCGAGTTGATTTTTTTTAGCTCCGGTTTTTGGGTTTACTAGTTCCGACTAGTTCTGGTTAGCTCCGGCGCTAGGTCCTGCTAGTTTTGTAAGCTCCGGCGGGAGCTTGGTTGTACTAGTTTTGGTAAGCTCCGGTGCTAGGTTCTACTAGCTTTTGTTAGCTCCGGCTCAAGGTCCAGGTTGCTCTGGCAAGGTCCGGAACTTGACCGTAGTGCTTCTGCTTTTCATTTACAATGTTTTGAACTTGCTTTACATTGTTGGAAAGTTTGCTTAGTATTCTTTTACTAAATTTTTGGTGCGTTTTGGATGATATGGCTGATATCGTTTTGCTATGTCTTGCAACATGCTTATGTGAGGTTCTCGCGTAGGGTGTTGTGTTCGGAACTAACTTGAGTCAAGTCGAAGACTTGGGCTCGTATGGATTGGTTGTGTATTCATATGCAGGTGTTGCTTGAGTTCAAGACATGGCTGGTGACGGGATCCATTGGACTACTCTCAGGGAGGAGATGAGGTTCCAACAACCAAATTCAGGAGGAATTGTGGTTGAGCTGATCAGGAGGTTGCGCAGCATGATTGAATCAAGAACAATGCATATGAAGGTATCATGGATGTCATTGGAAGATATTTGCACGTGTGCAAGGAGTGCATGGATGTGGCTACATGGTTCCGAGACGTGATGAAGAGATGTGGACGTAAAGAATTGGTCGGAAAGGTCCAACCGACTAGGTTATGGACTCAGGCTGCGGCTGAGTCGGGTTTGACTCAAATATGGAAAGATTTGAGTTGGTTATCATACGATTTCGTGTGGGTCACGAATTTGAGTTGTTTAGGAATGATGGATATGTTCCTAAGGTGTTTGGAAGTCTTAAGATTGCTTCTATCTGCGTATAGAAGAATCTTGAGCAGTTATGGAAAGTTACGATTTGTGATCTGAGTAGGATTGGAGTCCTAGTTGATATTGGGTTGACCTAAGGGCTGGTTATATAAGAAAGGGAGCCCAGAGCTCGTGGTGCACAACTTTGGGGCTGTTCCTCTTGTGTTCTATTGAATAAAATTCGTAGTTTGAAGGAACTTTTGTGCCTTGTTCGTTCGACTTGTTCCAGACAAGTTTTACTCGTCGAGTTTCCGGACAGCACTAACTTTCGTCGGAGGTTTTATCATAACTCGAGTTTTACTGATCCAATTGACATGATTCTTTTTCGGTTGTCTTCACAACTTTATTTTCTATCATCTGTCAAAATTTCACGGTCATTGGATTTGTGGTCTATGATCTACACGAGTTTCTTTGCAGCGTTCCAGAACTGTTTTTTCTCGGGTAGGGCAGATTGACCATTGTTTGATCTTTCGATCATAACTTGAGTTTTTCTCAACGGATTTGAGTGATTCTTTTTGTGTTGTCTTCGTGACTTGATTCTCTCTGATATATATCACTTTTTTCACGGTGAAACACGTTTAGATTAGTCTCACACACAATTTCTTCAACAGATCGTTTTTCTGCCGAAAGGGTTTGGGGTTTAATTGTTTCCGCTGCGTAAGATTTTTAAATCTACCATTCACACCCCTCTGGTAGCTTTTCATGTGCTCTTCGATCCTACAATTGGTATCAGAGCCACGGTGCTCTAATATTTGCGATTTAAGCATGTTTTTGACTAATCATCATGGAGAACTACTCCGCCAAACCTTGTGTGTTTACTGGTATTGATTTTCAGGTTTGGAAGGCACGCATGGAGGCTTTCATCCGGGCACAAGGCTTTGCAATATGGGAGAAGGTATACAAGCCTTATGAAGTGCCATTAAATGATCAAGTTACAGCTACAAATCTGAGAGATGTCGACAACAACAACAAGGCTCGGAACTTGATCATACAAGGATTAACACAAAGCGACTTTGACCGTGTTGCACACCTCCGATCTGCATACGATGTGTGGAAAGCACTTTGTGAATACCACAAAGGATCCAACACGATCAAAGAGGTAAGGCAAGACATGTTCAATAAAGAATACATGCGCTTCGAGATGCAACCCGGTGAGTCTATTGATGACCTTTTTGCTCGCTTTAATAAGATTCTCAGCAACTTGCGTAGTGTCAATGTTAATTTTTCAGATGCTGAAAATGCTAGACAATTGCTAAGTGCATTAGATATGTCAATTTGGGAGATGAAAGTCACATTTATTTGTGAATCTACTATCATGAGTTCACTTACTTTAGATGTGCTATATTCCAAGTTAAAAACTCATGAAATTGACATAATCTCACGTAAGAACCCCAATAAGTCTATTGCATTTGTTTCACAACGTGATATGTCTAGCTCCGGCCAATCTTCATCTTGTAGTACACTTGCTTTGTTGTCCTCTCTAACCCTTGAACAGATTGAGGAGTTTCCAGAGGAGGAGCTTGCACTTCTCTCTACGAGGTTCTCAAAAGCATTGCAAAATGTGAGAACTAGAAGGAGAGGAAGCTCCGAACCTCAACGATGCTTCAAATGTGGTAAGACAGGACATTTTCGTTTAGATTGCCCTAACCTTTCAGGTCCTACTTCCCAGGATGAAAAGAAAACAAGAACGAAGCACACCTCTGCAAAAGATACAAAGAAAAATAAGGGTACCATAGGACGCAAGATGATTAACAGCTTCATCACCGCACTTCAAGAACTTAGCTCAAGTGAGACTTTGAAAGTGATGAAGATGATGACGATCTGACCAACTTATTCTTCATGGCGGGAAAAACAAGATCAAGATCAAGTCAGGAGGATGCAGAACACAACAGTGAAGACGATGAGGTATGTTCTACCTGCAAAGAAATGTGTGATGCTATTTCTCGTGCAACTATTATTGTCAAGAAAAAGGACAAAAAGCTTAGGGATAATGCTGCTAAAATTGAATCACTAGAATCTGAGATTAACCGTTTAAAAACTTTGATTCCTAGTGATGATGCGTGTCCCTCATGTGACTTAATCTATGAACAATTGTCCACATTAAGAAGTGCACACTCCTCCACTCTAGATAGACTTGATGAAGAAATTGAAAAGAATAGAGAGCTTGCTGCACTTAATGATAAAAACTTGAATGATGCTAGCTGTTCTATAATTGATTTGCATTGTTCTACTTGTGATGATCTTGATAATAAACTACAGGATGCTATGAATGAAATTTCTATATTGAACAATGCTTTACGTTCTCATGAAGTTAAATTTTGTTCCAATTGCAAACTAAAAGGAAAAACTTCATGTGAAAATTGCCTTGATCTGTCCAACAAACTTGATGACATGCATAGGACATTAGATCGGTTTTGTAATGGGAATAAGAACCAAAACTTGCTGCAGAATTCTTCCAAGTCTTGCAATGATAAAACTGGTTTAGGTTTTGATTTTCATGCTCATGCTAAGGCACATCCACCTAAAATTGTAAAGACATTAGGAAGTGGTTTGATTCAAACAGTTCCTAAACAAAAAGGAGTGGTTTTCAAATCTGCAGAAGTGTTGCCTCATTCGGTTTCAAATAAAAATATTGCTTGTTCATCTATATATGAACACAGAGTTAAATTTCATTGTAACTTCTGTGGTAGAGATGGTCATGTCATAGAGTTTTGTTATAGACTAGCTAAACAACAGAAAAGGGAAAGAATGGTTGATAGATCTCATAACTTTCATGCAAAATTTGTTGCACATATTAAACCGAATGTACAACCTGCTGTTTTGAGTCAAAAACATTCAAAGTTTACCTCCGGACCTTCTGTTTTTGCCTCCGGAGCTACTGATTTTTGTGCTACACATGTAACACCTTATAGGTCAGTAGTCAAGAATAAAATATCTCAAACTTTGACTCATTAACCTGCTGTTTTGTCTCAGCTTTCGCGTGTTTTTCCTGCTGCACGTCGCGTGACTCAGTACTGGATTCATAAATGCCTTTTGACTAACCCCAGTATTGAGTCATCGACGTATTGTGCTTTTATGTAGGTTACACGTTTGAGGAAGGAGAACATTTGGATTGTGGATTCAGGTTGCTCATGCCACATGACCGGTAACAAAGATTGGTTCTCCTCCCTCTCTTTTGTGTCACGTGTAGAAAATGTTACTTTTGCCGATAATTCTTCAACTCCTATAATTTCTAAGGGTTCAGTTAGAGTAAATGATCACTACACTTTGAAGGATGTGGCACTTGTCAAAAATTTGAAATACAACTTGCTTTCTGTTGCACAATTGCTAGATGAAAATCTAGCAATTATTTTCAATAAAAACTACTGCAAAGTTGTAGGTTCAAATAGTGAGCTTATTTTTAACATGTCTCGGTTTGGAAGAGTTTTTAAAGCTGATTTTGATATGTCTTCCACTAAGCATAGGTGTCTAGTTGCTAATAATTCAAAGGACTTATATTTTTGGCATCGTAGACTTGGTCACGTAGGCTTTGATCACCTAACGCGTGTTAGTGCTCTTGATCGCATACGTGGGCTGCCTAAGCTTAAAGGGGACAAAGAAATTGTGTGCTCTTCTTGTAGACATGCTAATATGGTTGCAGGTTCACATACTCCTCTCACAATTATCATGAAAACTGAACCATGTCAACTTTTGCATTTTGACACCGTAGGACCTTCACGTGTTCAATCATTCGGAGGTAAATGGTATGTTCTTGTTATCATTGATGATTATTCTAGATACTCTTGGGTTTACTTTATGGTGTCTAAGAATGAAGTTTTTAGTCACTTTAGAACTTTATTTCTTAGATTATTAATTGATCACCCAAGATCATTAAAATCAATTAGAAGTGATAATGGAACTGAATTTAAAAATCAATCTTTTGATCACTTTTGTGCTGAAAATAGAATAGAGCATCAATTTTCTTCACCATATGTACCTCAACAAAACGGTGTTGTAGAAAGAAAGAACAGAACCTTAGTTGAGATGGCTAGGACTATGCTTGATGAATATCAAACTCCTAGGAAATTCTGGGCTGATGCGTTAGCAACCGCTTGTTATGTCTCAAATCGTGTTTTCTTGCGTGCTAAGCTAGGTAAAACACCATATGAGCTTCGGTTTGGACATAGGCCTAGTGTTACACACTTTCGGGTCTTTGGTTGCAAATGCTTTGTTAAGAAACATGGTAATCTTGATAAATTTGAACCTAGATCCATTGATGGCATGTTTCTTGGTTATCCATCTCATACTAGAGGCTACCGTGTGCTTTTACTTGACACTAACAAAATTGTGGAGGCTTGTGAAGTGGCTTTTGATGAAGCTAGCCCAGGTACTAGCTCCGATGTTGCAGGACCAGATCCGTATCCTCAGGGGGAGGGTATTTTCGAAGATGAAGAAGAGCCGGTGATACTGCCTAGTATTTTCGAAGTTGACACGTGTCCAGCTCCGGACATTGAACAAGCTCCGGCTATCACCTATGCTGGTCCTGATCGTCCACAAGTCACAAGCTCATCAATCTACAATGAACCTAATAAAGAAGAAGCTTTTGAGACATCTGTTCCCCTACGTTTTTACAAAGATCATCCCCCACAACAGATGATTGGAAGCTTGCACGAACGAGTCACACGGTCCAGGTTTTGCGATCCAAACTCTCATGCTCATTCTGCTTTTGTTGCTTCTTTTGAACCCAAAGATATATCACACACACTCACTAATGAATCTTGGATTATTGCCATGCAAGAAGAGTTAGAAAATTTTGAAAGAAATAATGTTTGGAAACTTGTACCTCCACCTCAAGGTCACACTTTAATTGGAACTAAATGGGTATTTAAAAATAAACAAAGTGGGGATGGGGTTGTGGTTAGGAATAAGGCTAGGTTGGTTGCTCAAGGTTTCACTCAAGTTGAAGTTCTAGATTTTGATGAAACTTTTGCTCCTGTTGCTAGATTAGAAGCCATAAGAATTTTGTTAGCTTTTGCAGCATCTAAAGGTTTTAAGCTATATCAAATGGTTGTTAAAAGTGCTTTTCTTAATGGCTACATAGATGAGGAGGTTTATGTCAAACAACCACCAGGTTTTGAAAATCCAGATTTTCCTAATCATGTTTACAAACTGTCCAAAGCCTTATATGGTCTCAAACAAGCCCCTAGAGCACGGTATGATAGGTTAAAAACATTCTTACTTGAAAAGGGGTTTACCATGGGCAAGGTTGATAAAACTCTTTTTGTGCTTAAACATGGCAATTACTCATTATTCGTTCAAGTGTATGTGGATGATATTATCTTTGGTTGTGCTTATCATGATCTTGTGTCCAAGTTTTCAGCAATGATGAGTTTCGAATTTGAAATGAGTATGATGGGTGAACTCACTTACTTTTTGGGGCTGCAAATCAAGCAAACCAAGGAGGGTACCTTTGTGCATCAGACGAAGTATACCAAAGACCTCCTAAGGCGCTTCAACATGGACAAAAGAAAGCCTCTTCGAACACCAATGGGAACAACAACAACACTTGAACTTGATGAAGATGGTGAACCCGTGAATTAAAAAGAATATAGAAGCATAATCGGATCACTTTTGTACCTCACAGCATCAAGACCGGACATACAATTCAGCGTATGTCTTTGTGCACGGTTTCAAGCTTCCCCACGTGTTTCACATCATCAAGCCGTCAAAAGGATTCTCAGGTACTTACATGGAACCCAAGAATTTGGCATTTTTCTTCCTTCTTCCTCAACCGTTACTTTGAAAGGTTTTTCGGACGCTGATTTTGGGGGTTGTAGGATTGATAGGAAAAGTACATCCGGTGCTTGTCATTTTCTTGGTAATTCTCTTGTTTCTTGGTCCTCTAGAAAACAAAATTCAGTTGCACAATCCACAGCCGAATCTGAATATGTAGCTGCTGCAAGTGCTTGCTCACAAATTCTTTGGATTGTTCAAACACTTAAGGACTATGGGGTTGATCTCGATAGTGTTCCACTATTCTGTGATAACAATAATGCCATTTGCATTGCTAAAAATCCCGTGCAACATTCTAGAACTAAGAACATTGACATTAGGTATCACTTTCTCCGAGATAATGTTGAAAAAGGAAACATTGTGCTTCACCATGTAGATACCGAACATCAATTGGCTGACATTTTTACAAAACCTTTGGATTTCACTCGTTTTTGTTACATTCGTAGTGAAATAGGGGTTATGCATCCTCATGGCTTAAATTGAGGGGGAGTTTTTGAAACTTGGGAAGTCTTTGTGTGAATTTGAAATTAAAATAATATGAGCATAGTATTTCATACATATATGACTCTGTGATTCCTTTTACATGCTGAAAGTCCTTACTACATTACTCGTGTTATACATTGTGTAGTTTTTGCCATGTCTAGTAATTGGAATAATTACTCACACTAAAATTGGTCATGGTCGAACTTTGTTGCTGTTTTGAACTCGTTACATGTTCCCAAGTGCTTTTAATCATAAAGAATTAATCAAGTAATCAACTCACATGTTGAGTTTTTATGAACAAATATAAATTGAGAAAAGATCAAGAGAATATGCATGCATCACACTTCTTCTTTTGAGATGGCTTATCATTGCACTTAGATATGAACTTGGAAGAAGTTGTGTATGACTAAAACCATGTCCTTAAGCTTCTGATTGTCAAATGACATAGGCTTGGCTTGGTTGGTTAGAATAAGGAAGATGCGCATATAATCTCTTGCAAATATCATATGATCTAAATTTATGCTTTGAAAAATAATAAAATGCAGAAACTAGTGTCATGCTTTCAGGTTTTAAAATAGTTAAGTTTGTGAGATCTTACTTAAATTGAAAATTAAATTTGATCTCTAGCATGGCTTACACTACGTTATGTATTTCATTGATGTGATAATGTAAGGTACCTGATAGTATGACTTGGATGAGCTTTGTTTATATGTATATGTTATAATATGCTCATAACAACTAAAGGGGGAGAGATAATTTGTTTATATCTCACGACTTGCTGAATACATTGTCAAAGGGGGAGAGATAAGCATGAAGAGAGAGAGAATATGTGCATAAGGAGAGATAATAAAGGGGGAGATATAATATGGGATAATTTTTCTTCTCATTTACTTTTGATTTACAAAGGGGGAAAAATTGTCTTCAAAACTTTTATGTGAATAAGCCAATGTTCGGATTATAAATGGTGTTGCCAATGCATTCATCAAGGGGGAGATTGTAAGACCTATGTATGCTGAATACATTGGCTTGTAGTGAATACACTTGGCTTTCATGATAAAAGTTTTGAATATCACCAAAACACCTTTTTATCAAGGTCCGACTCTAGCTCTGAGCTACAGCAAGGTCCGACGGTAGGTCCAGCTTGGTTTGGGTAGCTCCGGTTACGTTCGATGCTAGGTCCGACTAGCTTTGGTCAGCTCTGGTGAAGTTTTGTCTTTAGCTCCGGCATGTCTTTGATAGCT
Source organism: Tuctoria greenei (assembly GCA_036927565.1). Lineage (NCBI taxonomy): Eukaryota > Viridiplantae > Streptophyta > Magnoliopsida > Poales > Poaceae > Tuctoria > Tuctoria greenei. Next base: position 131,761,608 of record JAYESD010000005.1, on the reverse strand, counting down.
CCGACGTGTTTTTGCTAAGCTCCGAGTTGATTTTTTTTAGCTCCGGTTTTTGGGTTTACTAGTTTCGACTAGTTCTGGTTAGCTCCGGCGCTAGGTCCTGCTAGTTTTGTAAGCTCCGGCGGGAGCTTGGTTGTACTAGTTTTGGTAAGCTCCGGTGCTAGGTTCTACTAGCTTTTGTTAGCTCCGGCTCAAGGTCCGGGTTGCTCTGGCAAGGTCCGGAACTTGACCGTAGTGCTTCTGCTTTTCATTTGCAATGTTTTGAACTTGCTTTACATTGTTGGAAAGTTTGCTTAGTATTCTTTTACTAAGTTTTTGGTGCATTTTGGATGATATGGCTGATATCGTTTTGCTATGCTTTGCAACATGCTTATGTGAGGTTCTCATGTAGGGTGTTGTGTTCGGAACTAACTTGAGTCAAGTCGAGGACTTGGGCTCGTATGGATTGGTTGTGTATTCATGTGCAGGTGTTGCTTGAGTTCATGACATGGCTGGTGACGGGATCCATTGGACTAGTCTCAGGGAGGAGATGAGGTTCCAACAACCAAATTCAGGAGGGATTGTGGTTGAGCTGATCAGGAGGTTGCGCAACATGATTGAATCAAGAACAATGCATATGAAGGTATCGTGGACGTCATTGGAAGATATTTGCACGTGTGCAAGGAGTGCATGGACGTGGCTACATGGTTCCGAGACGTGATGAAAAGTTGTGGACGTAAAGAATTGGTCGGAAAGGTCCAACCGACTAGGTTATGGACTCAGGCTGCGGCTGAGTCGGGTTTGACTCAAATATGGAAAGATTTGAGTTGGTTATGATAGGATTTCGTGTGGGTCACGAATTTGAGTTGTTTAGGAATGTGGGATATGTTCCTAAGGTCTTTGGAAGTCTTAAGATTGCTTCTATCTGCATATAGAAGAATCTTGAGCAGTTATAGAAAGTTACGATTTGTGATCTGAGTAGGATTGGAGTCCTAGTTGATATCGGGTTGGCCTAAGGGCTGGTTATATAAGCAAGGGAGCCCAGAGCTCGTGGAGTACGACTTTGGGGCTGTTCCTCTTGTGTTCTATTGAATAAAATTCGTAGTTTGAAGGAACTTTTGTGGCTTGCTCGTCCGACTTGTTCCAGACAAGTTTTATTCGTCGAGTTTCTGGACAGCACTACCTTTTGTCGGTGGTTTTATCATAACTCGAGTTTTACTGATCGAATTGACGTGATTCTTTTTGGGTTGTCTTCACAACTTGATTGTCTATCATCTATAAAAATTTCACGGTCATTGGATTTGTGTTCTATTATATACACGAGATTCTTTGCAGCGTTCCAGAACTGTTTTTTCTCGGGTAGGGCAGATTGACCATTGTTTGATCTTTCGATCATAACTTGAGTTTTTCTGGACGGATTTGAGTGATTATTTTTGTGTTGTCTTCGTGACTTGATTCTCTCTGATATCTATCACTTTTGTCACGGTGAAACACGTTTAGATTAGTCTCACACACGATTTCTTCATTAGATCATTTTTCTGCCGAAAGGGTTTGGGGTTTAATTGTTTCCGCTGCGTAAGATTTTTAAATCTACCATTCATCCCCCCCCCCCTCTAGTAGCTTTTCACGTGCTCTTCGATCCTACAATTGGTATCAGAGCCACGGTGCTGTAATCTTTGTGATTTGCGCGTGTTTTTGACTAATCATCATGGAGAAGTACTCTGCCAAACCTTGTGTGTTTACTGGTATTGATTTTCAGGTTTGGAAGGCACGCTTGGAGGCTTTCATCCAGGCACAAGGCTTTGCAATATGGGAGAAGGTATACAAGCCTTACGAAGTTCCATCAAACGATCAAGTTACAGCTACAAATCTGAGAGATGTCGACAACAACAACAAGGCTCGAAACTTGATCATAAAAGGATTAACACAAAGCGACTTTGACCGTGTTGCACACCTCCGATCTGCATACGATGTGTGCAAAGCACTTTGTGACTACCACAAAGGATCCAGCACGATCAAAGAGGTAAGGCAAGACATGTTCAAGAATGAATACATGCGCTTCGAGATGCAACCCGGTGAGTCTATTGATGACCTTTTTGCTCGCTTTAATAAGATTCTCTGCAACTTGCGTAGTGTCAATGTTAATTTTTCAGATGCTGAAAATGCTAGGCAATTGCTAAGTGCATTAGATATGTCAATTTGGGAGATGAAAGTCACATCTATTCGTGAATCTACTGTCATGAGTTCACTTACTTTAGATGTGCTATATTCCAAGTTAAAAACTCATGAAATTGACATAATCTCACGTAAGAACCCCAATAAGTCTATTGCATTTGTTTCACAACGTGATATGTCTAGCTCCGGCCAATCTTCATCTTGTAGTACACTTGCTTTGTTGTCCTCTCTAACCCTTGAACAGATTGAGGAGTTTCCAGAGGAGGAGCTAGCACTTCTCTCTACGAGGTTCTCAAAAGCATTGCAAAATGTGAGAACTAGAAGGAGAGGAAGCTCCGAACCTCAACGATGCTTCGAATGTTGTAAGACAGGACATTCTCGTTCGGATTGCCCTAACCTTTCAGGTCCTACTTCCCGGGATGAAAAGAAAAAAAGAACGAAGCACTCCTCTGCAAAAGATACGAAGAAAAAGAAGGGTACCATAGGACGCAAGATGATTAACAGCTTCATCACCGCACTTCAAGAACTTAGTTCAAGTGATGTAGACTTTGAAAGTGATGAAGATGATGACGATCTGGCCAACTTATGCTTCATGGCGGGCAAAACAAGATCAAGATCAAGTCAGGAGGATGCAGAACACAACAGTGAAGATGATGAGGTATGTTCTACCTGCAAAGAAATGTGTGATGCTATTTCTCGTGCAACTATTATTGTCAAGAAAAAGGACAATAAGCTTTGGGATAATGCTGCTAAAATTGATTCACTAGAATCTGAAATTAACCGTTTAAAAACTTTGATTCCTAGTGATGATGCATGTCCCTCAAATGGGTGTATGAACTAAATATCTCAAGATACTTTTAACAGCTATCAAATGACATTCATTAGGATTGGCTTGAAATCTTTCACACAAACATACACTCAACATGATATCAGGCCTGGATGCACATGAATAAAGTAAGGAGCCAATCATGGAGCCATGTACCTTTTGATCCACGTTTTGTCCATGTTCATTGAGATCCAAGTGTCCATTTGTCGCCGTGGGAGTCTTTATAGGCTTTGCTTTGTCCATTCCAAATTTCTTGAGAATGTCTTGAGTGTACTTTGTTTGGCGTATGAACGTCCCTTCCTTTTGCTGCTTCACTTGGAATCCTAAAAAGTATCTCAACTCTCCCATCATGGACATCTAAAATCAATCAGTCATAATCTTACTAAAATCTTGAAAAAAGATTTGTTAGTTGAAAAAAATATAATATCATCAACATAGATTTGGCAAATGAATTGATCATTATCAAAATGTTTAGTAAACAAGGTGTAATCAGCTTTATCAATCCTAAAACCATTTTCGATCAAAGAATCTCTAAGGCACTCATACCAGGCTCTAGGAGCTTGTTTGAGGCCATAGAGAGCCTTACATAGTTTGTATACATGGTCGGGAACTCTTGATCTTCGAACCCAGGGGGTTGCTCCACGTACACCTCCTCCATGATCGGTCCGTTGAGGAAGGTGTTTTTCACGTCCATTTTATAAAGCAAGAAATCATGGTGAGTAGCATATACAAGTAATATACGAATGCCTAGCTACGGGAGCAAAAGTCTCATCGAAATCCAAACCTTCGACTTGTGAATACCCTTTGGCCACAAGTCGTGCCTTGTTCCTTGTCACCACACCGTTTTCGTTGTTGATGGCTGTTATATACCAATTCCATCCATCAATTTAACTCAATTATGTGAAGGATTTATCATTTCTTGCACAAATCACCTTTCTATCCAACCCAATTCCACTTGGACTTGGAGAAATATGTGTATGCAGCATTTTATGCAGGAAATGAGGAAATGTAGAGGGACCAATCCAATAAAATATCATCCCAGCCAATCAGGCAATGACATGTGGCATCTCATGGATCAAATGGCCCACAAACAGAAGTATCCGAGGAGATCCAACGGTGTATTACCCATATACATCAATGGGACCCACCTGGCAGCCACCTGGAGAAAGCACACGAGAATTGGTGCAATGACCAGGTCGGCGAACCAGGGGGTCGGCCGACCTGGTCTCTGCACCAAACTCGGTCAGCCTCCACGTGTTGGGTCCTCCTCAATGGTGACTGATTCGCGTGCTTTTGTTGGCGGGAACCGACCTCAACACTAGTATAAATAGGACCCCCTACCCCTCACTTCAACACACACCACATGAGCTTCATCTCTATTGTATACACTATCATCCATAGTCTTAGAGGATTTAGGTTGTAGAGAGGAGAGTCTCTAGTCCCAAGTCCAGATTGTTAAAGGAGTAAGGAGTCTCTCTCTTCCCAATCCTACATTGGCAAAGGTATGGCTCATGTATTCTTTCTTGTATTTGTGACTTTATGCATAATACAGATAGTATCTTTAGTCTCTGCTTATACATATACTTGGGGCAAAGCGTTTCTTGTTTGATTGTGTAGTCCATGTATGTGGAAGGTATAGCTTCTATGACTATTTTATCATGAACATATCTCATTATCATAGAACCTATAGACTCCCACTATAGTCTAGTTAATTATAACATAACGAGGTTAGTATGGACAATTATGTTATGCATCAACATTGGTTCAATGATGATTCAATTCATTGCCTTTGGATGGATTGTGCCTAGTCTCATAAGGTAATTACTTATTATGCTAGCATAGTGCTAGGATAGCTAAGTAGCATTGGATGTCTCGTAGACCCATGGATTGAAGAGGTATGCAGTAGGTGGTGACAGCCCTATCTGTCCTTTGTAATCCTCCACGTTCGACTATGCCATAGGCTCTTGGCGGGAGTCGTCCTAGTATTGCTAGGGGTAAGCCCGTGCCCGATGTGTTGAACCACATAACATAAGTATTCACTATTGATCTAGCTTATGAATAATTAGTTTAGACTATGTATATGTACAATAGAGCATAGTAGGAGTACCTCCATAACTCTCAACCTTAACTAACCTCTAGGATCCTCTTATCCCCCTTATACTTGAAAGCTTTTTTGTGTGTCACACTACCTCCACTATTATTCTATCCATCCTTACTAGATTCTTACCTAGACCATTCTACCCTTTCTACTTGATGATTGTTATATCTCTACCCCGCCTTCCTTTGGGATCAAATAAATGACACCCTTGGAAATACTCTTGAGGGGAAATGCTACAATGATACCTTCCTGCGCTTGCAGAATTCAATCTGTGATCCAATAGAACCTTTAACAGGAATTTCTTACACAACAGTTGGATATGTTTAGTTAATGGTGCGTAAGTAATACCAACAAGCATTTCAGGCACCTTTGCCAGGGATGATTTGTTAGTATACCTTAGGAGCTGTCAACAAGCATTTCTGGCGCCGTTGCCGGGGAAGGCAAATAGATATATAACATGACTCAGTGAATAGGATAGAACCCTGGGTAGGACTTTAGTAGGATAACCATTCTTTGTTTTCGCATTTTTAATGTGAAAACAGGGTAGTGTATGTCTGGTTTCCGCTTGTCGGAAACTTTGTTGAAGATCCCGAATCTCTTCTAAGAGACCAACCTCGTGGTGTTACTCCTCAGAAGATTTGAGTGGCAAGGCAAGCCAACATTTTTGAACCAACAATCCAAACGCCAATGGCCCAGAAGACCCTTCGTGAGTTCTCAGCTCCCTCTGCTAATAATGTGCCTATTGGGCCCACTGTTAACACAGGAGGTGTGAACTTCGAGATCAAAACTGGCCTTATCACGATAGTGCAAGCCAACCCATTCTGTGGGAAGGCTAACAAGGATGCAAGTGCTCACCAACAACAGTTCCTCGAGATCTGCAACACCTTTAAGATCAATGACGTGTCTCCGGATGTGGTCCTTCTGAGACTATTCCCGTTCTCTCTCCTTCGGAGAGCAAGACAGTGGTTCTATGCGAACCGAAGTGTTGTAGACACTTGGGAGAAGTGTTCTACGGCATTCCTTTCCAAATTCTTCACGTTGGGCAAAACCGATGCCCTACGTGGAAGGATTTCCAGCTTTCAGCAAGAGCCCCATGAATCTATCCCCAAGGCATGGGAAAGGTTTAAGGAGTAGATCCTAGCCTGTCCCCACCATGGGATGGATGACTGGCTCCTTATTCAAAACTTCTATAACGGGCTGATCCCATCAGCTCGTGAATTTGGATGCTGCTGCTGGAGGAGCCTTCTTCTCATTGACGGTTCCAAAAGCTAAAGATCTTATTGAGAAGATGGTATCCAACATGGGATGGAATGATGAGCGTCTCCATACCCAACAGCGAGGCATGCACACCTTGAAGGAGGTGGACATGATCGCTGCAAAATTGGACCTCCTAATGAAGAAAATTGATGGACAAGCTAGTGGTGAAGTGTCGGGCAATGCCCATGCCTTAAACTCTCACATCACGTGTGAAGTTTGTGGCAACACGGGTCATATGGGAAATGATTGCCCAGAAACTCATGAGGATGCCCTATACCTCACCAACAACAGAAATTTCAACAACAACAATGGCTATCGTCCAAGAGGTCAAGGGTGGGGTCAACAACGCCCATTCTTTCAAGGGGGGTACATGAACAATGGCAACCCTGGAAATCAGCCCAACTTAAGAGAACTTGCCATTACCCAGCTCAAGATCAACGATGCCCTATCCAAGAAGCTGTCAGCTAATGACAAGACCCTGGAAAACATCAAATCCAAGATTGAAGGACTATCCTCAGCCTTCAAGAATCAACTGAGCTTCAACAAGATGCTCGAGACTTAGTTGGCTCAGCTGGCAGCTGCCATTCCTCCGATGGAGAATGGCAAGATGCCAGACCAGCCAGAACCTCCAACGGAAAATGTCAACATGATTTCCGTATGAGAGAGAAAATGTCAGAAGGACCCTGGATGTCCTACCATTTCATGCTCAATTGGGGCTCACCACTTTGACAAGGCACTTTGTGGTTTGGGAGCAAGTGTTAGTGTGATGCCCAAGGTTGTGTTCGACCAGCTGAACTTCACAGAACTGACTTCAACACCAATGCAGCTATTGCTGGCTGACTCTTCAGTCCGTTATCCAGCGGGTATTGTTGAAGACGTCCCGGTGAAGATCCGGGGCTGCTTCATACCCGTGGATTTTGTGGTGCTATACATGGACACTGAGAAAGATACACCACTCATTCTTGGCTGCCCATTCCTAAGCACTGCAAAAGCTCGCATAGATGTGGGAGCTGGAGAAATCCACTTCCATATCAATGTCAAGGAGGAAAGGTTTAACTTTCGGCCAAAATCAAAACAATGCTCCATGATTCGAATCTAGTATGGGCTGAACGATAAACACATCAGAGAGGTCGAAGTCACACCTCTAAAGGTGGACTCACTCATTGCATTCACGAGAAGATTAATCTATGAGGGGAATCCGTCATTTCAACCACGCCGATATACAAAGGCAACGGAATCATCTGAACCTTCCTGAAGGCCCAAGTCCACCAAACCGCCAGAGAAGGAATGGCAGAAGAAGCAAGACAAGACGTCCGAGCCCATCCCTCAGGGCCTGGATGTCAAATGAAGACGGAGGAATGTCCATCTCATCGGACGGTGGTGATACCTACACCAATAGGTTAAATTGGTAGTTATCCCACTTTATTTTTCTTTCTTTCTTTTTCCACCCCATTTGGTTTTTTTCCCATTGTGTATTTGATTTTTCCTAGCAAGTTGAGAATCTTATATTCTTACTCTCATTTTTCTTTCTTTCTATTCAAAAATAATTTTTTTATTGGATTTGAAAAACAATTTTTTCTGAGCTGCACATGTGGCATTTCACCAACGTGTTAACTTTATAGCCGTTGGGAAGCCACTTGCAAAAAGGGGAACCAGGGGGGCCACCCGTCAGGTCGGCCGAACCCTCTGGTAGGCCGAACAGGGAGTGGAGCCAAATTGGCTCCCCTTCCTCCAACGGCTACATTTTGAACCACAAGTAACAGTTGGAGGGTGCACCCTATAAATTATGGCGGTGAGGAGCACCTCTCTTCAGACACCACACCATTTTTCACCTCTCCAAGTCACTCTCTAGCTCACCTTGTTTTTCTTGCTCTTCATTGCAACACTCTTGCTCAAATCCATCCCCAAAAGGATTTTCTTTTCTTTGCATTTGCATTTTACACTCAAGCTTTCAAGAGTAGAAAATTCGTTGAGAGTTTTGTTTTCCAAACATCGCTTCTTTTTGGATTTTTCTCGCCTTGTTTTGTTGTTGCTTGTTGAACTCAAAAAGATGTGAAGATGTTGTTCGGAAAGAGGAAGGGGGATGCAAGCTCAAGCCATGGTGAAGGTTCTAGTGCACCACTCTCTTCCATGGGTACAAGCCCAAGGAGGAGAAGTGTGTGTGACGACACCCCCATGGAATAGAGAAGCGACCCACACCAACTTTTTCATGACAATGACCTCGACATACGAAGCGAAGTTGAAGATCAAGCACGCAGGCTTCTCCAAGATCGTGAGTTCCGCCACACCAATGCTTACGATCCACATTTGATCTCCAAGATAAGTATGGACTCCGAATTTCATTCCATTTGGCATGCAATTGGATTTGATGACTTTGCTCACATAGAGGAGAAAGGTTCACAGCTTCTCACTATCTAATTGCTTTGCACGCAAAGAATAGGATTTGATGGTATTGCTTTTAGATTATTTCAAAAAAGATACAACATCCTATGGAAAGAATTAGGTAGCATCCTAGACTTCCATAAACGGTGTTTGCTAGATTTAGACAATTTGCCTAAGTTTAACAAACAATGTTTTTGGCAATAACTAACTAGTGAGGCAACATGTAGGGATCCTAGGAATAGCCACATCCAAAACACTACTTAATATTTCATGCTTAGATGGGTGGCTATGACTATGTGCCCTAGGGGAGATGTTAGGGTTGTGCGAGATGATGAATTGAAAATTTTGTTTGCCATGACTAAAAAGATAAAAGTTGCTCCAGTCAAACCATGATGACACAATGGTTAGATTACATTTAAAAATAAGGGCCAATTGAATGCACTTCATTGATTACTCATATTGCTGATAGGGTAGGAGCACTTAAATACTCTTCATTTGAATATATTGAAACTGAAAGAGAATTAATTGATGAAGGCTATTTAGTGCAAGGACATACCATTAAGCGCGATCATGATGGCTCCTTGATATTTTTCTATCCTGGCTTTGTCAATGAAATTTGGTTACCTAACCCAGATTTTCATTTGTACAAATGCCGGAGGCTAACCATTAATCTTCTTCCCCTTGAGGAAGCAAGAAGAAGTAATGTCTCTGGCAGGGTAACAAGGAATCGTGCAAGGGTTGCAGCCACAGGCATGCCACTGATAATCTCTCCTGTCCATGAATACCAAGAGGAAGAGAACCCAACGGGTTATGCACCCGGATGGACTCAACCTCCGACGTATGAGACTGGGGGATCATCTTGGCAAGAATGGAAAAGTGATCCACCCTTATCCACTTCAAGCTCTGGCAACTTGCCCCCAACGTCCATGAAAGGGCGTCGTTCCTTTTCGGCTAGAAGTCATCATGACTATAGCCAAGGAATGACGGACCTCACTTGATGTATGGGAGAACTTGAGGTGAGAACGGGTGACATCTACAACACACTCCAAGAGCGTGTTCAAGGTACCCAGGATTGGCAACAACACATGGATGCTCAATTCACCAACTTCAACACGGTGCTACAACAACAACAAGCCGATCTTGCAGCGTACTTCCGTCATCAAGGGTTCAACCCTTATCACGGAGGTAGTTGAAGAACAAGCTTGGGGGTGGACCCCCACTTGAGGTAACATGTATCACATTCCTTGCATATTTATTTTCCATCCATCCATCATCCACCTTGCATTTAAAAAAATATATATAGATTAGATTTGCTTTCATCAAATAAAGATGTGCGGTAAGAATGATTTAGAATTCACATAGATGAAATGATGAATAGTTGCTCTATTTTATTTTCCTAAGTCTCTAGTTTACAACTTGCTACTCTCCGAATATTGCTTTCATTGGTTTGAATTACTTTTACCTTAATTTGGAAGTTGTGGGTAGCAAAAGCTTGATCTAATTCTAGGTTGTTGCAAGACTAGAATTGGTAATTGGGCTGCTAGTTCTAGTTTGAAAGTAAAACTTAGATTTCAAGAAAAATTCTAAAAAGATTTAAGTTTTCCTCTATTGATTGGAAATACCTACCAAAGCCATATGATGTTTATACATAGACAAAACCTTATGCATATGCTATTTGCTTTCACATTGAGCCTAGTCAAACTAGTATAGACCTATGTGAGAAATCATTCAACTATTTTTGAATTCAAGACTTCACTTGCACATGCTATACTTCTACACTAGAAGTAAGCAAAACGTCCATCATATCCACCATACCACAATAAAAAGAGAAACTCCATGTTATTCATGTTTAGCACTCTCTTCAAAATTCATTGCAAAGAAAGGGAGTAGAAGACATGGCTACAAAAAGAAAATGAAAAAAAAAGCATGCTTACATCATAAGACTGAGAAAAAAAGAGAAGTATCCATGTTTCATCCCTGCAAAAGAAAGAGAGATTATACCAAAAAAAGGAGTTATCTCAAGTATCCACATCAACTTCCACTCCATCACACATGCACTAGTCTTGAATCAAAAAGTTTTGATATTAATTCTCCTAAGGCTTACTCTTTTGACTTAGCAATATATGTGATGCAAATATGCCTACTTACTTTCCTTACCAAGCTCCACATAAAAGCCATATCCAATGAGTAGGTATAGTAGAGGCACAATGCTTTGATGAGGAAATATTTCCACTATCCACAAAGGAGTGATTGAGAGAATCAGATTGAGGTACTTAATATCTAAATTGTATTCTCCAGAATTTAAGTGGAACTTGATTTCTAGTCTATGTTTTCTCCATTTGCTATTCTACCTTTCAACTACTCATGAATATGAGAAAGCATAAGCCCCATGATAACTTAAGAAAGGTAGGGTATCATAGCCAATTTCTGCAGTACTAGGTAGAGTATCTTGTTGTGCATTAGATACTTTTGAAAATAAGACATTGTAGCAACTCCTAATCATCAACCTAAAGTCTTGGCTTTGCTCAGGACGACCAAAGGATAAGCTTGGGGAAGTTGTTGACGACTGTTATATACCAATTCCATCCATCCATTTAACTAAATTATGTGAAGGATTTATCATTTCTTGCACACATCACCTTTCTATCTAACGCAATTCCACTTGGACTTGGAGAAATATGTGTATGCAGCATTTTATGCAGGAAATGAGGAAATGTAGAGGGACCAATCCTATAAAATATCATCCCAGCCAATCAGGCGACAACATGTGGCATATCATGGATCAAATGGCCCACAAACAGAAGTATTCGAGGAGATCCAACGGTGTATCACCCATATACATCAATGGGAACCACCTGGCAGCCACCAGGAGAAAGCACACGAGAATTGGTGCCATGACCAGGTCGGCCGAACCAGGAGGTCGACCGATCTGGTCTCTGCACCAAACCCGGTCAACCTTCATGTGTTGGCTCCTCCTTGCTCCCTGGAGTCGATGGTATCTGATTCGCACGCTTTTGTTGGCCGGAACCAACCTCAACACTAGTATAAATAGGACCCCCTACCCCTCACTTCAACACACACCACTTGAGCTTCATCTCTATTGTATACACTATCATCCATAGTCTTAGAGGAGTTATGTTGTAGAGAGGAGAGTCTCTAGTCCCAAGTCCAAATTGGGAATGGAGTAAGGAGTCTCTCTCTTTCCAATCCTACATTGGGAAAGGTATGGCTCATGTATTCTTTCTTGTATTTGTGACTTTATGCATATTAAAGATAGTATCTTTAGTCTCTACTTATACATATACTTGGGCAAAGCGTTTCTTGTTTGATTTGTGGATTCCATGTATGTGGAAGGTATAGCTTCTATGACTATTTTATCATGAACATATCTCATTATTAGAGAACCTATAGACCCCCACTATAGTCTAGTTAATTATAACATAACTAGGTTAGTATGGATAATTATGTTGTGTATCAACATTGTTTCAATGATGATTCAATTCATTGCCTTATGATGGATTGTGCCTAGGCTCTTAAGGTAATTACTTAATATGCTAGCATGGTGCTTGGATAGCTAAGTAGCATTGGATTTCTCGTAGACCCACGAATTGAAGACGTAGGCAATAGGTGGTGACAGCCCTATCTGTCCTTTGTAATCCTCCATGTTCGGCTATGCCACAGGCTCTTGGCAGGAGTCGCCCTAGTATTGCTAGGGGTAAGCCCATGCCCGATGTGTTGAACCACATAACATAAGTATTCAATATTCATCTGGCTTATGAATAATTAGTTTAGACTATGTATATGTACAATAGAGCATAGTAGGTGTACCTCCATAACTCTCAACCTTAACTAACCTCTAGGATCGTCTTATCCCCCTTAGACTTGAAAGCTTTTGTGTGTGTCACACTACCTCCACTATTATTTTATCCATCCTTACTAGATTCTTACCTAGACCTTTCTACCCTTTCTACTTGATGATTGTTATATCTCTACCACGCCTTCCTTTGGGATCAAAAAAATGACACTCTTGGGAATACTCTTAAGGGGAAATGCTACAATGATACCTCCCTACGCTTGCGGAATTTACTCTGTGATCCAATAGAACCATTAACAAGCATTTCTGACACACCAGCTGGATATGTTTAGTTAATGGTGCGTAAGTAATACCAACAAGCATTTCTAGCACCTTTGACAGGGATGATTTGTTAGTATACCTTAGGAGCCGTCAACATTCGTCTTGCTTGTTGTGGAAGACCCATTTAGTGCCGACGACGTTGAACTTGGGACTTTCAACAAGTTCCCATACTTCATTTCTTTTGAAGTTGTTCAATTCTTCTTGCATCGCCACCACCCAATCCATATCCTTTAATGCATATTCAACCCCATGTGGTTCCAAAGAGGATACAAACGAGTAATGTTCATAAAAATTAGCTCAACGAGATTGAGTTGTTACTCCCTTTTGGAAGTCACCGATTATGTTGTCGATGGGGTGATCTCTATGGATGCATTGATGTACTCTTGGATGGGGCACATGTGATCTTGGATCTTCATGGTCATCATCTTCTACCCCCCCTGTATGGTTGCCTTCATTGATGTGTTTATCACCTTGGTCTTCTAGATGTTGATCTTGTGTGGAAGCTCCCCCTTGATCATTGTCCTCCACTTGTGGTCCATGTTCTTCATTCGCATTTGGAGGTGGCACTTGTGGTAGAATATCGCCTAACGCCATTCTTCTCAATGCTTGACATGGAGCTTCTTCTTGATCTATCACACATTGATCAACTTGCTCCTCTTGAGAGCTGTTAGTTTCATTTAACACCACAACACGTGTTACTTCAAAAAGTACGTAGGCCTTGTTGAAGCCACGATAGGCGTAGGAGGTCGAATCATAGCCAAGCAAGAAACCTTCATCGGACATTGAAGCGAACTTTGATGTCCTAGGCTTCCTGTTCAAAATATAACATTTAGAACCAAAAACTCGAAAATATGAAATATTTGGCTTGTTACCCGTGAGTAGTTCATACGAAGTTTTCTTGAACAACCGATGAAGATAAAGTCGGTTTATGGCATGACAAGCGGTGTTAACCGCTTCAACCCAAAACTGGTCAAAAGTCTTGTATTCATCGATCATTGTCTTCGCCCTGTCAATGAGGGTTCGGTTATTCCTTTTGGCTACTCTGTTTTGTTGAGGCTAATATGGTGTTGAAAATTCATGCTTTATCCTTTCTTTGTCTAGATACTCCTCAACTTGGGTATTCTTGAACTCTGTTCCATTGCCACTTCGTATTTTCATGATAGTCAATTGAAATTCATTTTGACCTCGCTTGAGAAACTTCTTGAGGGTTCCTTGAGTTTCTATCTTATCACGCAAAAAGAAAACCCAAGTCAAACGATAAGTCATCAACAATGACTAAACCGTATTTGTTACTGCTGATGCTTATGTAAACAATTGGACCAAATAGGTCCATGTGAAGGAGCTCGAGCGCTCTTGTTGTAGTCATGACATTCTTCATGGGATGGGGTGCTCCTACTTGCTTCCCGGCTTGGCACGCGCTACAAGGCCTGTCTTTCTCAGAACCACATCCTTTAAACCTCCGATGTGTTCAATTTTAAGGAGTTTTTGAAGATTACACATACCAACATATGCTAGCCGTCTATGCCACGACAAACCCATGTTGGTCTTTGCAATCAGGCATGTGTCAAGTTCGGCTTTATCTTTGTTGGAGTCAACTAGATAAAGTTTTCCCTTTAACACACCCTTGAATGCTACTGAGTTATCAATCCATCTAGAGAAGGTCACACCCTCATTAGTGAATAAACAATTATAACCTTTGTCACATAATTGAGATATGGACAAAAGGTTATAATCCATGGAATCAACGTGTAAAACATGAGAAAAAGTATGTTTTGATGAAATTGCAATTTTACCGGTACCGAGCACCCTTCCTGGACTGTTATCGCCAAAGTAAATGCCTTTGATTGGATCTTCATTTTCTTCATATTCCACGAAAATTCTTCTTTCTTCGGACATGTGATTGTTGCATCCACCGTCTAGCACCAATTTAGCTCCACCGGATGAATAGGCCTGTATAAGACAAATTTAGCCTTGGTCTTCGGTACGCAAGCTTGCTTAGGTCCTTTGAGGTTGGTCACAAGTGATTTGGGCACCCACACATGAGACTTGGTGTTCCCATTGCGTGGCCCAACATATTTGGCATAAACTCTTCCAATATTACTTTTCATAAGTACATATGAAGCATCAAATGTTCTAAATAAAACTTGTTGTTCATATGTGTTCACAATGTTAAGCTTATCAACATTATTATGTTTTCTAACTTGAGAGGTGTTATAATTGACAAAGGAAATGCCTTCATTGTTATTCTTGTGGCTTATACCATTTTGCTTTTCACCACAAAAATACCCAATGCCATATTAGACATTAGGAGGTCTTGTGACTAAGTACGTACTGCGTGCATACTTGACCTTCTCCTTGTCAAATATTCCACTTCGGGATGGATGTTTGTCTGTAGTCAAGGTTGGTTTTTCATCCAAGTTAGTGCCATTTTTAGTACATGTGCAAGCAATAACAGTTTCAGATTTTATATGTTGAGAAGGTGAGCTTGAAGAGGATGAGGGACCACTTGACTTGAGTGACTCAACTTGTACCTCAAGGATCTTGTTAACTTTGGTTAAGTTAGCATGTTCATCCTTGATAGCTATGTTTGAGTCTTTTAGCTTCAAACAAGATTCCTTGCATGAAGCTATCTCAAGTTCTAGTGAATTGCTTCGCTCCTTTTCAAGCTCGAGGAACTTTTTGATCTTTAGATATTCTTCCTTTTGGAGGATGATCATATCTTCTTGAAGATCAACTAACTCCTCCTTATCAACATGCTTATCCATCAAGAATTTCATCTTAGCAGCAGTTTTCTTGTCTAAACATCTAAGCATGTCTTCATTATCACTAGAATTATCACTATCACTAGAAAAAGAATGCAAGGAGGAAAATTTAGTTGTTACGTTCCTTTTACCTTCCTTGGCCATTAAACATGTTTTATCATTGTCCTTCCATGCGCCCAAGGTTGGGAAGAGAATGCATTTCTTGATAGTCTTCTTGATGGCTATGGTGGCCATCTCCTCTTCTTCTTCGGATGAGGACTCATAATTGGAGTCCCACTCCTTCCCTATGTGCACTTGACCAAATTGCTTCTTCTTCTTGAACATTCTCTTTGGCTGAGGCTTGTTTTCCCTGGTCTTCTTCTTGTTTTCATCATGTGGACAGTCTACTACTTAGTGGTCGTACTCTCCATAGTTATAGCAAGCATGCCTCACTTTTGGTCTCAGTTTGTCCCTATTTCTTCCTTCATTTGAGTGACCACCTTGTCTTATTCTTGTCATTTTCCTAAATTTCTTCATGAATAAGATCATATCTTCTGCATCAATATCACTTCTTTCATCATCGCTATCGTCTTCTCCATGAGCTTTGGGGGCTTCTTTTGATAAAGGTTTACAAATAGACTTTAAAGCAACCCCTTTCTTCTTTGCTGAGGTAAGGTCGGAAATTTCTTTGACGTGCTTGGCTTGTTTCTCCATCGTCTCAAAGTTGATGATCTTGCCAAGAAGTTAGTTCGGGGTCATCTTCCGATGCCCGTGGCTTTCTCTAATCATCGAGCAAAGAGTCACATTGCGAGGCACGAATGCTCTAAGAATTAGCTTCACGATGTCGTGATCATTCCACTTCTTGCTTCCATATGCTCAGACTTTGTTGATAATATTCTTCAACCGATTGTACATGTCTTGTGGTGACTCATCTTCTTCAGTGGCGAATATTCCCAATTTTCCTTCAATCATTTCAATCTTAGCTTCCCGTACATGACGATCACCTTCATGTGCGGTTTGCAGAGTATCCCATATCTCCTTGGCAATTTTGAGTCCATCCACCTTGGTGAACTTGTCCCGGCTCAGTGGTGATGTGATAACAGCTGCAGCTTAAGCATTTCGATGAATAGCTTATTCTTGGCTTGGAGTCAGCTCTTGATCATTATTCGGGATGTCTATCCCTATACACACAATATGCCACAAGCTAGGGTTAAGAGACATGAGATTCATTTTTATATTTTGTCTCCACATAGAGTAATCATTGCCATCATAGAAAGGTGCTTTCCCTTGAGGAATTGACAAGTAATGATTATTGTTAAAACTTAACCGATCATAATTAAAAGGATATCGGGAGTAGTCGGTGTGACTACTCCCGTTCTTCTTTTTGTGCTTGATCTTCTTCTTCCCCTTTGGGGATAGTGCCTTCTTCCTTAGTAGTGCCTTGAGTTCAAGCATCTCCTCGTCATCGTCCTCCCAATCCTGGATGGCGTCGAGAAGCTTCTCTAGCTTTTTAGTTCTTTCTTCATCACCCTTCTCGTTGTTGAAGTTCTTGTGTACATCCTTCACATCTGACATCTTCTCTCCGAGGGATGAATCTCTTTTGAAGAGTCCGATCTAATATCAATTGAATGTAGCCTAGAGGGGGGTGAAAAGGCTTTATGAACTTTTGTCGGACCCTGAAACACTTAACAAATTGATCAAACACAGAGAGATCAGACTAACCCGATACTGTGCGGACTAGTCTAGTATTCATAGACTAGAAAGATCAAGTTTAATCGATGATTTCACTTCTAGTACCCTATGAAGCGAAAACTAAATAACAACTTGGATGAATTAGAACAGTGAAAAAGTGTATGACAAGGATCAACTTTCATTCCAATAGTTTAATGTAAGTTACACAAGAATATGTAAACCCTAGAATGAGATGAACAATGAAATAAAAGTGCACAAGACAATTTTATCTCGTGGTTTGATTCCCACGAAGGAAACCTACATCCACATTGAGGAGTCCAAGGAGGATCGGGTAGGGGATAATGCCTTCTTCCTTAGTAGTGCCTTGAGTTCAAGCATCTCCTCGTCATCGTCCTCCCAATCTTGGATGGCGTCGAGAAGCTTCTCTAGCTTTTTAGTTATTTCTCCATCACCCTTCTCGTTATTGAAGTTCTTGTGTACATCCTTACATCCGACATCTTCTCTCCGAGCGATGAATCTCTTTTAAAGAGTCCGATCTAATATCAATTGAATGTAGCCTAGAGGGGGGTGAATAGGCTTTATGAACTTTTGTCGGACCCTGAAACACTTAACAAATTGATCAAACACAGAGAGATCGGACTAGCACGGTACTGTGCGGACTAGTCTAGTATTCATAGACTAGAAATATCAAGTTTAATCGATAATTTCACTTCTAGTACCCTATGAAGCGAAAACTAAATAGCAACTTGGATGTATTAGAACAGTGAAAAAGTGTATGACCAGGATCAACTTTAATTCCAATAGTTTAATGTAAGTTACACAATATTATGTAAACCCTAGAATGAGATGAACAATGAAATAAAAGTGCACAAGACAATTTTATCTCGTGGTTCGATTCCCACGAAGGAAACCTACATCCACGTTGAGGAGTGCAAGGAGGATCGGGTCTTCACCAACCCTACCCTTGCCGAATCGCCACGAAGGTTGATTCTCTTCCACTAACCACAAAGGGGCAAATAACCGAATTCAAGGGACCTTCTCACAAGTTGAGGGATCCCCAAGATTTACAATGAAGAACACCACCGAACACACTCCAAAGATATGCAATAAACAACAAGAGTGTGCGAGAGATTCAAACCCAAGACCTCAAGATCATGTGAAACAAGTCTCTCCTTTTGATCAATGCTAATACTCAAAGATTTGATCTTTCTAGGGTTAGAATGTGTGGAGAGATGTGTATTATGGGCTCTTGGAAGGTGTGATGGCGCAAGGGGTCGAGAGTTTTGGTTGTAGTGTTGTACCTCTATTTATACTAGGGTTTCCAAAAGTTACCATTAGAGTTTGCGATGTCTGGACTATTCCGTGGTGGACTTCAGACTAGTCAGGTGTGCAGCGTATGGGAAACCCTAAGTGTTCATATATATCGGACTTGTCTGGAAATCTGCGGGCTAGTCTGATTTGGGCTCTGGAATTGTTAAGACTAGACCGGCATAAATCGGACTAATCCGGTGTGGTGAACCTCATGAAGAATTGAGGACAATTCCACACTTGTAGGACTTGTCCGATTTTAATAAGAGAGTTTTCGGACTAGTCCGTGGGTATATTGGACTTGTCAGGTGTCGTGAAAAAAATTGAAGGACTAATGGACAAGTCCGGACTTGGTGGACTAGTCTGAATTTAGTTAGAGGGATATCGGACTAGTCCGACGGATATCGGACTTTTCCGTTTGTTGTGCAAGAGTGAAGTGTTGAGGACTAGTCCGCACAAGAGGGGACTAGTCCGATCCTGGACAGAGGGATATCGGACTAGTCTGATTTTCTTGTGAATTGTGCAGTGAATCAAATTGTTTGTTAACTTGAGCTCTTGGGGTGTGTTTCTCCAACACACTCCATATACAATGATCTAATCTTTTCAGCTCTTGAGCTTTTTTCCTTTAGATCCACATTCTCCTTACTTTTTTTGCGCTTTGTTCCTAATTTCTCTAAAGTTTGCGCTCTTCTCAAATTTTTTGTTAGGATCTCATTTGTTTGTCATAAGTCAACCAAAACCCACAAGGGATGCCTAAATGCACTTTTAGTAACGAAGCTCTGACATCAGGTAAGAGGTGATTAAGGTACGCCACCGCAAGCGGATCAATTGCGGTAAGCTCACCATGCGAGAGGTAACATGTGATTGTCCCCGTGACTTGGCACGAGAGTTAATATGAGTCTCTGAACCTTCTCATGGTTCTAGAGACATATGAAAATGTTGCTCCCCATCATGCTTCAAGCAAAAGTGAGAATACCCCATCGTGTGGTCAAAACCACGAAGTATGCAACTCTTGAACATTCAATGTTCAAAGGGCCATACGCAGCGCTGGTCCCTACCGCACAAGATAAATTATGTGGCCACCTATCGTGCGGTTAAAATCCATGTAGTGTGTTTTTTAAATAAACACGCGAAAGCGCCTCCTACTGGTGCAGCATTATGCAAAGACGTGGGACACCGTCGGGTGGTACATAACCCGATGCGCCTCATACTGGTGCAGCATTATGCAAAGGCATGAGACCCCCGTCGGGTGGTAAAAACCAGGTCATGTACCTCGAGACGTGGCTCAGCTCGGGGCGGCCCGTATTGAATGATACGGGACGAATGTTTTTACTTTCATATATATTATTCTGACTGCCTAAAATAATAGCCTGTGCGGGCTGTGCCGTGCGGCAACATGTGATTGATCAGTAATTTGTGTGTAGTTTCAGGTACACTAACCACATTTTAGGTAGCTCGAGTTGAAAATGTTTGCGAGTGAACATCATTAGTGCCACCGTTAAGACGTATGCCGGAATACCGGCTTAGGATATTCTTTGGTGAAGGCGTAGTACCGGCATTGCATTCGAGTTTCATCAGGCACGTCGACGACGATATCCGTGCTGGAGGTGTGACCCGACAACAAGTAAAAAATTTCCAACGTAGGACTAAGTTTGTATTTGTAATCTCTGTTCTGGAGCGTGCTGGTCAGATTCACAATTAATCATGTGGTCGCTGCGGTAAGCAGGCATATGGTTTGAAAATTTGAGTTGGTCATCCACAAGTTTCAATTTCAGCTCCAGGGCAGATTTCAAGATTTAAAACTTGAAAATTTCATTTGAACTTAAACTGCCAGTTTCCTGATTCAATCTGAGAAACTGGCAGCAAATTGCTTAAATTTGGAATAGCATAACTCTCGGTAGGAAAAACCACTGAATGTCTACCACACATGTTTAGAAAGTTTAGAGAGTCCTCGAGAACTCTTATGTTCAACTCCAGATCAGATTCCCCCAGTAAACTAATGAAAAATTCAAATTTCCAAACTTTGTTAAATCTGGACAGAGACTGGACAGTTTGTGTACCCTGTCACTGTTTTTATCATATCTCTTAGAAGAATCGACGAATGACTTCAAGTAACTTATTTCTGGAATTCTGTGAAAGTTTGTAACAATATTGTAATTTTTATTTTTTCATATATTGATGTTTTGTTTCTGGAAAAATGTGGACAAAATAAGTCTTAAACAAAGGAGGTGCTGTCAAAATTTTTCCAGAAACACAGTCAACTTGCAAAAGTCATATCTTCTCATACAGAAATGACCTGGAGGCAAATAAAGACATTCTAGAAATGTATTTGAGTGTACTACAACTTTCGAGTTTCTCCAGAGAGGTCAGAATGAACAGTAACTGTAACAGAATTCCGGTGTGATGTTTCATTTGACACTTGAATTTGAATTCACTTTCCTAATTCAATTATCACATCCATGATCTGTTAATCAACAAAATTTGTTGAATTTTAGCATTTGACCCATTAAAATACTTCTTTTCTAGATGGCAGATGTGATGCTATTGTTGCCGGACAGATGGGTGTTCTCCACGTGCGCTAACCGTCTGGGCTTCCCAATTGTGCTGCGGGAAGTGCTCGAGCAGTTTGGCTTCATCAAAATGCCAGGCTATTTGGGTCATGAGAAGGATGACAGAGGCATACTATCGTGCACCATCCTTGTTGACGTCCCTGCTAGTCCACTCCTTCGTGGATGGGCTCTTTTTTTTTATCACTACCTTGGGAGCTCGTTTGGAGGACACGTGGGCCGTCACAGCGGACGAAGCTCTTATGAAGCTTTGCGAGCTTCAACCAGATGCCACGGCTGGGACACAATTTGCTTATCTCACAGTTCTGGCGCGGCTGATCTTGAGTGGCATCGTCGTATGGTTGTGGCCTATCAACCGAACGGTGACACGACATCGACGACACTTGGGACTTATGCCACTACATCCAGCATGGTGGGTATTACGCAAGGGGCAATAATTAAGCAGCAGGTCAGAGCCTTGAGGCAAGTGATTGAACGGGGTGACACTCTTGATTACATCAATGAGAACCTACGTTCGTTCCTGGCTCCGACAAATCATCGGCTGAATCAACGCGAGAATCAACTGCAACACACTCGCAATAAACTGCGGAAAGCGCCAAACTATGGAAGGCTCGCAGGAAGCTGCAGCAAGATCGTGGTGAGCTGCAGGCAAACCAACTGGTGGTGCAGCAACAGCAAGAGCAGCTGTTGGTGATCACCGAGGCACGAGATGAAGCCGTCGACGAAGCTCAGGGTTGGGAAGTCGAAGCAGTCCAAGTTCAGGAGGACTTGTGGGAGGTTCAGACACACTTGCCGCAACCAGTCGTGTATCCACCGGCTGAGGGCAAGTCGCTGAACATGGGAACGCAAGTGCTTCTATGTCCTGAGGAGGAGGAAGATCCTGAGTTACTCGAGTTCGCCGACGAGGATGCATCGGAGTAGGATGGGGCAGTACTACTGCCATCACGTGGCAACATATAGTTAACTGTTGCTCGCGTTTATTTTGTAGCCATATTTGTATCATATTATAAATAGTAGTGGGTGTGTATGAGATGACAATGTGTGTATGACGTCTCATGGAGACCAAATATAGTTGAGATGCACTTCCGTAGTGGGAGTTTGTCATTTTCGAGTTCACTATTGTAAACTTGGTCATGAGATAATATATCTTGTATAAAGTTGGTACTTTATCAATATATGAGAATGTTATGCAATTATCACATTGTCAATGCTCGCACTACTATTGTGTGGACTGGATGAAGAAAAAAACATGTTGCTGATTTATAAATCATGTGAATGTAGAACTGTGTGTACACGCTCTACGCCGAAGGTGGGAGGCTCTAGCGAGGGTCATGGTGATGAATCTCTGACATGGGAGCAAACCACAACACCGCAGCAACAAGCTCCTCCTCCACCACCACCTGAACCTCCAAGGACTCTTGCGGAGATTCTTGCCGCAGTACTCGGTTCGCGTAATGAGCAAACCGAGTTGCTGCTAATGGTGGTGCAGAATTCATCCGGTCAAGGGGGGCGACAAGACAATGAGCAACGCCAGCCCCAACAGAGTTCGTATTGTACTTCTTGGCGACGCATCCACTGGTCTTCACAGAGTCCGAGAAGCATCTGGAAGCAGATAACTTTATCCGCAGCCTCGAGGCGAAGTTTGGTCTGCTCAGATGCACCGAACATCAGCAGGCACTACTCACAGCGCAACAGCTTCAAGGATATTGATGAGGACATCACAACAGCGGAGACGCACATTGAACTGCGAGGACCAATCACAAGAGCACGAGCATGGTTATTAAATGAGCAGGTGAATTCGTTCCTAACTTCTTTTGCATGTGAGTTTGAGAATAGATTGCTATGTGATGATTTAATTGTTATTAGGAACAATGGAGAAGATCAACAAGTGAAGGAAGGAGGCCTTGAGAGCGGGGAGAACCAGCTGGGACGTCCACAAGTTGATGAAAACAGTTTACAACTCGGACTCGAGTTCGACTCGGAGTCCAGGAGCAGTCCACCTTAAAACAGACGCCCAGGATGCATACAAACTCCGTTTTCGACGTTCTACATGTGCACGGAAAGAGGAGAAGATTAACTTTCCAATGGTTCTGGTCCCACCTTAAAATTCCTCCGGAGTCATTGGGAATGGTCGAAACAAATCGAGTCCAGATTTCTGTCCGGTGCTGCGCCACCGAATCGGACCTTTGGGCCATGTATCCCGTAAGAGTCCAATAGGGACGCGTCTATTCGTGTTTTGGTCGAACCCTAGCCTATAAATACTGCAGCCGCTGGTCATATTCAGTGTGTTTTGCTTAGATCAATAATATCGCCGTTCTACGGTTTGTGAGACCCCAACTTCGCGATTTCAGATCGTGTCTTCTACGTTCTTGCTCGTGCTCTCGGTTGCACTTGCAGGGATTAGCATTCTTGGCGAGGTCAAGCGTGTGCAGCACGGTTGATAACCAACGGAGCCGCGGATCATCAACGTCGAGTTCTCCATCCCAATCGACATACCTTTCAGAAGATCGGGCCTAAACCTACTCATCAATTGGTATCAGATTTCCAGGTTGCCCGTGAGGTATCTTTGTTTTCCCTCCTTCCATTAGATCGATTTTTGTTTCATACCTAGAGTCCACAAAAAAGCCACAAAAAAATTAGATCATTTTTACCGCTTCGCAGACTATAGTGCCCGCAGTTTCGTTTTTCAGTTTGCATTATTGAGTTTGCATTCGTGTGGTTGAGTCTTGTTGCTGGTTTAGCTTTGTGTTTTTGGGTCCTAGTTATCGTGTTTTGTCCTTGTTTTCTTGCTATTCGACACCTATTCCACAATCCCTAAATAACAAACCGATCCGCCACGTTCATCGGTTTGCCCTCGCTAGCCGCCTTGCGTGAACTACCACATCGCCAGCCCTAGATTAGGTGACAAACCTTTGTGCCATTCATCCTTGAATCATCACACACCACCCCATTAGTTGCTGTGCAAATTTCCGATTATTTTCGTATCCGATTGCGAGTTCTGTTCTCAAACCGAGTTGGAATCAATATCCAAAAAATCGTAACTCAGACAGCCTACCTTAAAACGGCCATAACTTTCGCATACGGACTCGAAATCGGGCGAATTTTTTTTCAAATTCATCTACGCGAAATTTCGCATCTGATTTTCCGCGGCGTAGCCACGTTCGGCGAAATTAGATTGCCCAAATTCCCCTCGGAAGATAGGCTATTCGGCCTCCGAAGTTTCAGCACGAATTTTAAAGAATCTTCTTGATTTTCTGTAGGCCGCATATTACATCCAATTGAACTGAAAATTTGTGTGCTTCATATCTTTGTGCTCCTGAGTAAAGAAAAAAAATAGTGAAGAGCACGCATATTAAAGCAATTGGCCTATACCACTTGGTGCTGTTTTGTTGGTTATATCATTCTGTCTTTCTTTTGCCTTGATACTTCCTTGTGTTGTGCTAGGCTCTAGGGCACTCAGTTGACCAGCAACAGTTTCCTACACTGAATACTTATTCAACTTTGTTTAGCTGTTAACGATTTTCTGCTTATTAGCCACCATATTGTGCCATCCAAGCTCCACCTTTCTCTTGAGCATAACAGGTACCTTTGCAATCACCCCACGCTTCATTGGTTCATTTCACCGTCCACACCACCTGCTGTGTCGGTAAGAACACTTGTAAGAGAGTGGTAAGACACTTGAGCGAGAGAGATTGTTTTCGTCCACCTTCCACATTGTCACTGTAGTTGATAGGGATAACATATTTTTTTGTTGTCTTTTGTTTTCTACTAACAATGGCAGGAGAAGACAATAATGACGAATGTGTTCAACATGCTGAGTTACGTGATATGATAAAGACCATGACGGATATGTTCGCCAAATACAACGCAGCAACGGAGGAGTCATTGGCGAACTTGACTCGCCAACTGGATGACCTTGCTCTTCGGATGAATACTTTTGAGGATCGGTTGCCTCTCGCTGGAAGACAAGAAGACAATGCTTATGATGAACTGGAAGATCACAATAATCAACCAAGACTGCCACTTTATCGTCGAGGTATGGGAGGTAATAATCATAACAATTATAATCGCCCTCCTGATGATCCTTTTGCTAAAGTGAAATTTACTATACCCTCTTTTTCTGGTGCTTATGATGTTGAGGCTTATCTTGATTGGGAGATGACAGTAGAGCAAAATTTAATTCCCATCTTGTTCCTGAACAACATAGAGATCGTCAAGCCACTAGTGAGTTTAAGGACTTTGCTAACATATGGTGGAATGAACTTGTTAAAACTAGAACTGATCCTCCAACATGGGATAGATTAAAGGAAGCTATGCGTGTTTGATTTGTTCCTCCATCTTTTCAGCGGGACCTTCGCAAAAAATTGCAGCGTTTAGACCAAGGTAACATTTCCGTAGAGGAGTATTATCAAGAGTTACAAAAGGGTATGCTGCGTTGTGGGGTAGTAGAGGAAATGGATGATAAAATAGCTCGTTTTTATGGGGGGCTGAGGCGTGAAATTCAGGACATTGTTGATTACAAGGAATATGATACTGTTAACAGATTGTTTCAGCTTGCCATGTTGGCAGAAAAAGAATTGCAGGGCCGACAACAATAGCAACAACGCACGAGGAGCAACTTCACGCCGCGTGCAGCGACTACACCATCCAAAACAGCACCATCATCGACCCCCCGTGCCGCGACTACACCACCCAATGGCGGCCAACGAACTATACCTGCTGCTCCACCTTCTCGCGTGCCGGAAGGCAGCAAGGCGACATCATTCAAGCCTTCGTCGTCCACTCCTTCTACGGGCCGTACTTCCGACATTAAGTGTCACCACTGCCAGGGACTTGGTCATATGACGAGAGATTGCCCGAGCAAACGAGCATACATAGCACGCGACGATGGCGGGTATGATAGTACTTCGGATGTTGAAGATGAAAATTCTCTTGCTACTGACTTTACAGATCCAAATGACGAACACACCGAAGAAGAGGTACTTGGTACAGCGGCGACGGAGAACTATAGGAGCATCATTGTGCAGCGTGCCTTGAGCTCCAAAGTGGAGACCGACGACAAGCTACAACGACACAACTTCTTCCACATGTTTCTCATCGTCAAGGACTGCCGTGTACACACTATAATTGATGGAGGTAGCTGCAATAACTTGGTGAACACGGACGTCGTAAAGAAACTCGGTTTGACAACAAGAGCACACCCTCATCCGTACCACATTCAATGGTTCAACAACAGCGGTAAGGTTCGGGTAACACAAACAGGGAGAATACATTTTTTAATTGGTTCATACCATGATTTTGCTGATTTTGATGTTGTTCCTATGGATGCTTGTTCTCCTTTATTGGGTCGTCCTTGGGAATTTGATACAGATGTTATTCATCATGGTAGAACCAATAAATATACTCTCATGCATAAGGGAAAGAAAATCCCTTTGCTCCCCATGACTCCTGCTGAAATTGTGCATTTTGAGAAGAGCAAAATTCGTGAGGGCAAAGCAACAAAATTAGAATCTGAAAAACAGCAAGTTATTAAGTTAAAATCACCATCGTTGCTTGCAACTAAATCTGAACTTGCTGATTTATTCGATGCTAAGGGGATGTGCTATGCTTTAGTTTGCAATGAAGCCTTGTTTTCACTTAATGGATTGTCTATTGCATTGCCCCCTGCTGTTGCTAACCTTTTGCAGGAGTTTGAGGATGTGTTTCCCTCCGAGATACCCCCTGGTTTACCACCGATGAGAGGCATTGAACACAAGATCGATTTGATTCCAGGAGCAAGTTTGCCAAATCGTGCAGCATACGGGGCGAATCCACAAGAAACTAAGGAAATTCAGTGACAAGTCCAAGATCTTTTGGACCGCGGGTACATTCGTGAAAGCCTTAGCCCTTGTTCCGTTCCTGTTCTTTTGGTTCCTAAGAAAGATGGTAGTTGGCGCATGTGTGTTGATTGTCGAGCGATTAATAACATCACCATTCGATATCTTTATCCTATTCCTCGATTAGATGACATGTTTGATGAATTGAGTGGTGCTATCATCTTCACAAAAATTGACTTGCGTAGTGGTTACCACCAAATTAGAATGGCACTAGGAGATGAATGGAAAACTGCATTTAAAACCAAGTTTGGACTTTATGAGTGGTTAGTCATGCCTTTTGGTTTAACTAATCCACCCAGCACCTTTATGCGATTAATGAACGAGGTTTTACGTGCTTTCATTGGACAATTTGTGGTGGTTTACTTTGATGATATCCTTATTTACAGCAAGTCATATGATGAACATCTTGATCATTTATGTGCTGTTTTTACTGTTTTGAGAGATGCACGTTTGTTTGGTAACCTCGAAAAGTGCGTCTTTTGCACCAATCGAGTCTCGTTTCTTGTCTATGTCATTTCCTCGCAGGGAATTGAGATGGATGAGGCCAAAATTGAAGCAATCACCAGCTGGCCAGCCCCAACAACCGTCACACAGGTTCGTAGTTTTCTCGGTCTTGCAGGTTTTTATCGGTGCTTTGTGCGGGATTTCAGCACCATTGCAGCACCTATACATGAGCTAACCAAGAAGGGAGTTCCATTTCGATGGGGCGAACAGCATCAGCAAGCTTTTGATGCTCTCAAATTGAAGCTTACACAGGCACCGTTGCTACAACTTCCTGATTTTGACAAGACCTTTGAGCTAGAATGCGATGCAAGCGGCATTGGTATTGGAGGCATTCTCATACAAGGAGGTAAACCTGTTGCTTTCTTTAGTGAAAAACTTCATGGTCCTTCTCTGAATTATTCTACTTATGATAAGGAATTGTATGTCTTAGTGCGTGTATTACAAACTTGGCAACATTATCTTTGGTCTAAGGAGTTTGTCATACATTCCGATCATTAATCATTGAAGTATCTTAAGTGTCAAACCAATCTGAATAAACGACATGCTAAATGGATTGAGTTCATAGAGTCGTTTCCATATATCATTAAGCATAAGAAAGGGAAGGAAAATATCACTGCCGATGTATTATCTAGGCGTTATACCATGCTGTCCCAACTTGATCATAAAATCTTTGATTTGGAAACAATTAAAGCATTATATCCTACTGATTTGGACTTCAAAGATGCTTTTGAAAATTGTAGAGAAGGAAGAACTTGGAATAAATATGTGCTGCGAGAGGGTCTACTCTATCGTGCTAACAAACTATGCATTCCAGCTAGCTCCGTTCGTCTATTGCTTTTGCAGGAAGCACATGGAGGAGGTTTGATGGGACATTTTGGAGTGAAGAAAACTGAAGATGTGCTGTACACACATTTCTTTTGGCCAAAGATGAGGCGTGATGTCGAGCGCTATGTGTCACGATGCACTACTTGCCACAAAGCTAAGTCTCGCCTTAACCCACATGGTCTTTATATGCCTCTTCCTGTTCCTAGTGTACCTTGGGAGGATATTTCTATGGACTTTGTTTTGGGATTGCCTAGGACTAAGAGGGGGAGGGATAGTATTTTTGTAGTTGTTGATCGTTTTTCCAAAATGGCACACTTTATACCTTGTCATAAGAATGATAATGCCTCACACATTGCTGATTTATTTATGACGGAAATTGTTCGTTTACATGGTGTGCCAAATACCATTGTTTCTGATCATGATGCAAAATTTTTAAGTAATTTTTGGAGATCATTGTGGTATAAATTGGGAACCAAGTTGCTGTTTTCAACTACATGTCACCCACAAACGGATGGACAAACCGAGGTAGTTAATCGTACTTTATCCACTATGTTGCGGGCTGTCTTGAAAACAAATTTGAAGTTGTGGGAGGAGTGTTTACCACATATAGAATTTGCGTACAACAGATCCGTTCACTCCACGACAAAGGTAAGTCCATTCCAGGTAGTGTATGGTTTCAATCCCCGTGCTCCTATTGATTTACTACCTTTGCCTCCTTCTGAAACTATAAATTTGGATGCTACACAATGGTTGAAATTCATTCTTAAGATGCATGAAACTACAAAGAAAAATATTGAAATGATGAATGATAAGTATAGGATTGCAGGTAGTAAAGGTAGAAAAGAAGTAAAACTTGAACCGGGTGATTTGGTGTGGTTACATTTGAGAAAAGAGCGATTTCCCGACTTGAGAAAATCTAAACTTATGCCACGAGCTGCTGGTCCTTTTACGATCATTGACAAGATTAATGATAATGCATATAAGCTTGAATTGCCTTACTTGGGAGAAGAAGATGAATGTTACAGATTAATGTTAGTCCTACATTTAACATTTCAGATTTGCGACCGTACTTGGGAGAAGAAGATGAACTTGAGTCGAGGACGACTCCAATTCAAGAGGGGGAGGATGATGAGGACATCACAACAGCGGAGACGCACATTGAACTGCAACGACCAATCACAAGAGCACGAGCACGGTTATTAAATCAGCAGGTGAATTCGTTCCTAACTTCTTTTGCATGTGAGTTTGAGAATAGATTGTTATGTGATGATTTAATTGTTGTTAGGAATAATGGAGAAGATCAACAAGTGAAGGAAGGAGGCCTTGGGAGCATGGAGAACCAGCTGGGACGTCCACAAGTTGATGGAAACAGTTTACAACTCGGACTCGAGTTCAACTCGGAGTCCAGGAGCAGTACACCTTAAAACAGACGCCCAGGAGGCATACGGACTCCATTTTCGACGTTCTACATATGCACGGAAAGAGGAGAAGATAAACATTCCAATGGTTCTGGTCCCACCTCAAAATTCCAAAGGAATCATTGGGAATCGTCGAAACAAGTCGATTCCAGATTTCTGTCCGATGCTGCGCCACCGAATCGGGCCTTTGGGCCTTGTATCTCGTAAGAGTCCATTAGGGACGCGTCTAATCGTGTTTTGGTCGAACCCTAGCCTATAAATACTGCAGCCGCCGGTCATATTTGGTGTGTTTTGCTTAGATCAATAATATCGCCGTTCTACGGTTTGTGAGACCCCAACTTTGTGATTTCAGATCGTGTCTTCTACGTTCTTGCTCGTGTTCTCGGTTGCGCTTGCAGGGATTAGCCTTCTTGGTGAGGTCAAGCGTGTGCAGCACGGTTGATAACCAACGGAGCCGTTTTGTAGTGATTGCAGGGGTACTCGTACCACTCGAGTGTCGCGGATCATCAACGTCGAGTTCTCCACCCCAATCGACATACCTTTCGGAAGATCGGGCCTAAACCTACTCATCAGATATGACGGTGCTTGGTGGGCAAGCTACATCGCGTCACTGCCAGCTGGTCATGCGGTCACCTGGACCATGTTCCGGGAGGCATTCTGCGCCTACCATATACCTCCCGGTATCATGCAGAGGAATCTTCAGGAATTTCTGGAGCTAAAGCAAGGTGGGAAGAGTGCTCATGAATACTCCTGCGTGTTCAATCATTTGGCACAGTATGTGCCGGATTATTTTGGGACCGAAGACAAGAAGCAAGACACATTCTTCAGGGGCCTTAATCCCAAGATGAAGGTACAACTTGCACAATGCAATCGCGACACCTTCAATGACATCGTCAATGCCATGATAGTGCAAGAGGATGCTCAGTGCGAGCTCATTTATGATAAGAGGAAATGGAGCGCGCCCTCGAGCAGCTGTGGGGGTGGTCCACAGAAGTACCGCTTGGTGTATCGATCCCTATCCGGGCAGTGATGGCAGCCACCAGCGTGGCCACAACTTAAGATGGCTGGGAATATCTATCCGACTTCTCTAGTTATATTAGAGGGTCAAAAGATCCATGTCATCATAGGAATGTCGTGGCTACACCCTCATGGTGCTGTTCTCGACATTGTTCCACGTCTGGTGCATTTAAAGTATCCACTACATAAACCACACACTCTCATTCTAGATCGCTTTATCCAAGATATCCAGCCACGTAGAACACGGAAGCCACAAACCTTGAGGACATTCGTGAGGTCTGTGAATATCCGAACATGTTTCTCGATGACTTTCCGGATATGCCACCGGATAGGGACGTTGTGTTCAAGATTAAACTAATTCCGGGAACCACTCCTATTTCTCGAAGGTCGTACAAGATGGCACCAAATGAGTTGGTGGAATGAAAGGAGCATTTAAAGGACCTGCTGGACAAAGGTCTAATACGCTTATGTTCATCACCCTAGGGCTGGTCCGCATTGTTTGTGAAGAATAAGGACAAGGCATTACGTCTATGTGTGGACTATCGTCCGCTCAATGCCATGAAGATTAAGAACAAGTATTCACTACCGCACATCAATATTTTATTCGATCAATTAGTGGGTGCTAAGGTTTTGTCGAAGATGGATCTTCGGTCCGAATATCATCAAAATAAAATCTGACTAGAGGATATACCGAAGATGGCAATCTCGACAAGATACAGGCTCTACAAATATCTTGTCATGTCGTTCGGACTTACCAACACGTCGGCTCACTTTATGTACCTCATGAATTCTAATTCATGTTGGAGTTGGACAAGTTTGTCGTGGTCTTCATCAATGATATTCTGGTTTATTCTAAATTAGAGGAAGAACATGGCAAACACTTGCATATCGTGCTCCAACGATTTCAAGATTGAATGTGGTCTAGAGGGGGTGAATAGGCCTTTTGAATTTCCTGCACACTTAATAGAGTCATAAAAAACTTGATTGACCGGACTAGTCCGGTTATGTGGGCGGACTAGTCTGGTGTGCTGAAATTTGTGAGTTGATTAAGTGTTGCTTGGGAAACTAGGTTCTTTTAGCAGCGGAAATGAGAACAACAGATTCTTTGATTTAAGATTAGTGTATAAATGCACGTGATGACTTATGAGCAACTTAAATGGTTGTTTAGCAATCAAGTGATCTAGTGAACAAAACGTAAAGTAAATGAGGCACAGGAGACAAGCGAATTTTTACCGAGGTTCGATCTCTCCATGATATCTACGTCCTCATTGAGGAAGCTCACATAGAGTCAGGTCTCCAACCCTTTCCCTCTTCAAGCCACCACGAAGGCCGACTTGATTCCACTATCACGGGTAATCATCGAGTTTGTGGGGCAACCTCACACGTTGAGGGCTCCCACCAGAATTAGAACGAAAGAGGTGATCAAATACACATGAAAGTATTACAATGCAGAGTATAAGTGTAGAAGGATCAAACCCCAAGAGATCGCAACAATGGAACGACGATCTCCCAATCCTGAATCCATGTGTTCAAATGATTTGACTCCTTTTTGCACCTTAGATGTGTGGGGAGATGTGTTTTAGGCTCTTGGGACAAAGTGGCAGCACTAGGGTTTGTGTTTTCAGCAGTATTCGACGTGTGTGTCTATAGGAAAGCCGTGGATTCTCTATTTATAGGGTTTCCAAAAAGTAACCGTTGAAAAAACCTAACACCGGACTAGTGCGGTGCAAGTCCAGACTTGTCCGGTCATAGTGTATCTCCAAGTCCAGAAAGTCTGGCGGACTAGTCCAGCCAAGCTCGGACTAGTCCGGTGCTATGTGAAAGTGGACTCCAGAAAGTTCAACGGACTAGTCTGTGTACTAGTCCGTTCTCCATAGATGGCAGACTCCAGAAAGTTCAATGGACTAGTCCGGTGGACACACGGACTAGTCCGGTCTCCCAATATGAGAGACTCCAGAAAGTTAATGGACTAGTCCAGTGGACACACGGACTAGTCCGGTCTCCCAACATGAGAAACTCCAGAAAGTTCAACGGACTAGTCCGGTGGACACACGGACTAGTCCGATCTCCCAATATGAGAAACTCCTAAAAGTGTAACGGACCAGTCCGGTCCATGATCGGACTAGTCTGGTGCATTGTGAAATTTAGGTTAATTTTAAACCCTTACCCCAGCACAAAGTTGTGAGTTCTTGGAGTGTGTTTTCATACACTCCCTATACATTTAAAATCTAATTTGATCTTCCAAGCTCCATCAAAGTATCCCTCTTTGGACACCACTCCATTTTTCACCTTTTGTCTGCACCGAGCTGTTTCACTTGTTTGTCCTGCAATCATCTCAATAGTTTCATTAGGATCTCATATGTTTGACTTCAATTAGCCAAAACCCACAAGGGATATCCTAGATGCACTTACAGAGATCACAAGCTTTATGCAAAATTCAGCAAGTGCGAGTTTTGGATCAGCCAAGTGCCATTTCTTGGTCATATTATTTCAGCAGAGGGTATCACTGTTGATCCAAGCAATAATTGTGCAAGTGCTGAAATGGAAGTCTTCAAAGTCCATTCATGAAGTTCGCAGTTTCCTCGGGTTAGCAAGATATTATCGGAGGTCGATTCCGAGCTTCTCAAAAATTGTTAAGCCAATGACGGAGCTGCTAAAAAAGGGGACCAAATATATTTGGAGCAAACCATGTGAGGATGCATTTCAAGCACTGGTGAAGCATCTCACAACAGCCCCAGTGCTAGCTCAGCTGGATACGACCAAATCTTTCAGCGTTTATTGTGATGCGTCTGGCATTGGTATCGGCTGCGTGTTAATGAAAGAAGGTTGTGTGATCGCATATGGCTCACGGCGGCACCGAAATACTGAGCATCATTATCCAACTCATGTCATTGAGCTCGCTGCCGTGGTGCTCACTTTGAAAATGTGGATGCATTATTTACTCAGAAATCTAGTGCATCTTTACACTGATCAAAAGAGCCTAAAATATATCTTCACTTAGAAGGAGTTGAATATGTGACAACGTAGATGGTTAGAGCTGATAAAGGACTATGAAATTGAAATTCATTACCATCCCGGCAAGGTCAATGTAGTTGCCGATGTGCTAAGCCGCAAGTCTCATGTCAATAATAGGTCCATCACTCCAATGGACGAGGACGAGCCGAGTTTATACTTGGTTCCATATGGAGCGTTATATAATCTTGCCCTTATTCCTACCATACGGGAGGAGATTATGGAAGCTCAAAAGAAAGACATGGGTGTGTTGCACATTCGGAAGAGAATGAAAAATGGGGAAATGAAGTGCTTCCAGAGTGATGAACATGGTACTCTATGGTTTAAAGACAGTATAGTGGTACCCCGTGACATGACACTTCGGAAGAAAATCTTGGACGGAGCTCACTTGTCCAAGTAGTCTATTCATCCAGGCAGCAACAAGATGTATCAACAATTGAAAACAAGATTTGGGTGGACACGGATGAAAAGGGAAATTGCAAAATACGTATCAGAGTGTGATACATGTTGGCGGGTGAATGGCGACCACATGAGGCACGCCGGACAGCTGCAACCATTAAAAATTCCGGCACGGAAATGGGAGGATATTAGTATGGATTTTGTCATCGGTTTTCCTCTCACGTTCCACAAGCATGATTCAATTTGGGTGATAGTCAATCGACTAAACAAATCAGCCCACTTTATTCCTGTCAACACCAATTATCATGCTCAGAAGTATGCGGAGTTATATATTGCAAGAATTGTGTGCTTGCACGAAGTTCCTCGGATGATTCTCTCAGATCGTGGTGCGTTGTTTGTTGCTCGCTTCTGGGAGCAGCTGCACGCATCATTGCGGACCAAACTGATCCGAAGCTCGGCATATCACACGCAAACGGATGGTCAAACTGAGCGGGTGAATCAAGTTCTCGAACAGCTACGCGCTTGTGCCATCCACCATAGTAAAAATTGGGATGATCATTTACTGTTGGGAGTTCTCGTATAACAATGGCTATCAAGCTAGCCTCAATATAGCTCTGTATGAAGCTCTCTACGGCCAGAAATGCCACACACCACTCAACTGGTGTGAATCTAGAGAGCGAGTGATATATGGCATTGATCTTGTGAACGATGCCGAGGAACGAGTGCAAGTAATTCAAGCCAACCTCAAGGCTGCTCAATCTCGGCAGAAAAGTTATGTAGATAAAAGACGTCGACCTCTCCATTTCGACATCGGAGACCATGTTTATGTTTGTGTATCTTCGATTAAAGGGATTCATTGTTTCGGAGTAAAGGGAAAGCTTGCTCCTCGATTCATTGGTCCGTTCACCGTCAATGAAAAATGCGGACCCGTGCCCTATCGTTTGGAATTATCAGTGTCGCTCTCATGAATTCATTATGTATTCCACATCTCAGCTGCGGAAGTGCCTTAAATCCCCGACTGAAATCAGCAATGAAGACATTGAACCTCTCTAACCGGATCTCACTTATTTTGAATATCCGATCCGGATTATCGATGAAAAGACTCGTGCCACAAGAAACCGGACCTTGTATTTTTAGAAAGTCTTGTGGAGTAACCATACCTCTGAAGAAGCGACATGGGAAAGCGAGGACTATCTCCAATCAAATTATCCGGTTTTGTTATCATCTCATATCCGATAATCTTTTTACCTCCGTCTCTTTCATTTGTAATCTCGGGACAAGATTATTTTAAGGGGGAGGGATGTAAAATCCTTAAAATACATAGTGCAAAGTTCAGACATAAGAATAAAAAATTTGAAATGGGAAGAAGAAATACTAAGGAAGTGGGAAAATGAAGATGATTTAAACCATACAAGGGGGAATTCAAAAATTCAAAATAGCTCGAGTTCAAAAGTAGTTAAAATGTAGAATTGAGTTCAAAAATATCTTTCCCATGTTTCAAATAAGGTCTCTACCAAATTTCAGAAATTTTTATGTCCAGTTGCTATTTAATTCAGTGGCTCCAGTGAATACAATTCAAATTCAAATTCAAATTTTGAATTCAAATTAAACTTGGTGAAATAAATATTTTGAATTCAGAATCAAACTTTCCATCTTGGATCTGGTCTCCCCGCAAAAATCTAGAACTTTTGGACAATTATTGGTGGGAGAGTTGAAGGACCACAGAAGATAGAGTTGAAGGGAATTGTAGGACCCACTGGTCAGCTTCACAGAATAGAGGAACCGCCTCTCCTGTGAGTGTCCCGCGCCCCAGCAGCTCGTCGTCGGCAAGCATCTGTGTGCCAACATGTTCGCATGCTTTCTCCACTCCCCTCACCTCTATACTCACCTCTCTAGCCGAACGGGAAGAGCAAGTGTGGTCCTCTGTTTATTTCTTTTCTCCCATGCTCACACCATCGCCATCTCTCTGTTCGCTCGACAAGCTCAATATTTTGGCCGAGTTTCATCATGTTCCCAACAGCAAAGTGGTGCACAAGACCTTCCTCTATCTACTCATGCTTTTAGGTCTTGGTTTT
Organism: Tuctoria greenei; assembly: GCA_036927565.1. Taxonomy (NCBI): domain Eukaryota; kingdom Viridiplantae; phylum Streptophyta; class Magnoliopsida; order Poales; family Poaceae; genus Tuctoria; species Tuctoria greenei. The sequence continues at coordinate 131,725,325 of JAYESD010000005.1, read as the reverse complement.
GTTGGCTAAAATGCCAGTATTTCACAGTTTTGTGGACGCCGCCGTTCTGCTGTCGTAAGGACGCCGCTGCCTCCCCCTCGGGCTGGCGCCACAGGACACCTCTCAAGCTGCTCCCAAAAGCAAACAGGATTGCTAGAACACCTTCTAGCTCACGGTGAAAACCTTTCTCGAGTTCATTCTTTATCCAGCGAGAAATCTTTTTTTTTCTCTCGGCCTTCTTCAAGCTTTGATGCTAGGTTTTGCGTTTAATTCGGTTTGTACATGTGAGAGTTTTTCAATACTGTTAAGGATTAGAGTCTAGACCCACATACGCAGCTGAACAGAAAAAATAAGAGAAAACCATCGAGTAATCTAGCAGGGCGTCAAGTTTTCGTAGCCGCCCTAGGAAAACTCTTCGGCTCTCCGTCGAACTTGAGTTTTCCGGCCATTTCACTCCAATTGCACCCATTATCGTACTCACCATGATCGAATGAATCTTTTAGAATGTTTCTCGGGTCGTTTGAGCCTGATTCAAGGATTCCAACCATCGTGGGAACCCTAGTTCCGCCGCCTCCGTCGTGCGCTCGCCTCTGGCTGTCTCCGCCTCGGTTGGACATCACCATCATGTTGCGTGGGCGATTTTAGGGCCAGGCGGCCAAAGCAGTGCCGAGTGGAGCTCAGCGCAGCAAGTCCGCCGGGCTGCCACCCCGAGCCAGAGGTTGAAGAAGATGGGGCGGGTCCCATTGGCAGCCTCTGTTTTACTCTCTATGGATCAGCTGTGGCTATTTGATCCAGTGTGGCCACGCTCCTTAACTCAGTGATCCTACGTGTGGCCCAGTTATGATTGGCCTGGTGGGACCCAGGCAGATTAATTCAAACTTCTACCTTTCAAACTAATTCCAGATATTGAGCAAATTTCTAAATTCAATTACTCCTAGTAGAATTGTTCAAAGAATTCCTAATAAATTCTGGTGGAATCCTCTCAATCACAATTTTGCAGTGGTGCAATTGGCTGAACATGAAAATCCCAAAATTGTTATAATTAGTTCCATTGAGCTAACAACATGGGAAATTAATTACTCTTGTTATGCTAATTGGTAAATTCCCAATTTTTGTTAGAACATTAATTCTAATACACTTGATCTCAGTAAGAATTTCAAGTTCATTGGACTTCAATTACTAGACCAAACAGTGTGCAAATCCCCAATATCCATTGATAATTCAGAAATGTACATAAACATTTTCAGATTGTATCCCAAACTTGGGAAATCAATTTCTCCCTAAGCGAAGGTCAGAAAATTATGAAACAAATTTTCATAGAACTAGTAAGACCTCCTCTACCATGACCATCCACCGTTAGCCATGAGAAAGCTCCATATTTAATTCCAAATTCTGGAGAAAGCTTTTAAGTGCTGGAATTTTAGAGACAACAAGCTTCCTTGAAAGTCTCCAATTATTGTTCCAGATCTTCCTCATAGAACCTAGTATCCCCAGTAAAAATCCCAAAGCAAATTAAAATCATCTTCGTACCTGATCAGTGTTTAGAAAGTCTTTTATATAGTTTCAATATCACTCATGTACTATATATATTGCATATCATATAGTGACCGAGATCGAGGAAGAGCTGAAGCACCTGGAGAGCATACAATTAGAAGCTAACTTTCCCTCTGACTCACAGTCGGGCAAGCCACAGTTTGCATTTAAGAGATTTTTCAAAGTTTTCATTTGTATCACTATTAAGTCTATATGAATTGCATTATGTCTAAAGTGTATTGATACTCCAATTACATGACCCACAATCACATGGAGTATTTGTGTAGCTGTATAGCCCGACGTGTAGAATTGCCATGCAAATGTTATATGGAATCCGGTAGAAGTCGAGTAGTTGGAATCTACTCACGAGATAGTTACACCGTTAAACGAGATTGGTTTATGTTGAGAATGGCATATGAGTATTCATATGGGACCAGATAGTGGTGTAGGAAGCAGTGAGACGTGGTCTCACGTGCATAGCTCTGCCCGTGTCGATTGAGGACAGGTCAATGTGCGGCGCCGCTGAGCAAGTTTGAAGAGTACTGGATGCATACTTGGCATATGAAACCTAGGAAACCGATGTAACTTGATAACTTGGGTGTCAAGGCATACCTGTCGAAGTGTGCGATCGATACTCCCTCCGGTACTACTAGATCATAGAACGCTAATGTTCTTAATTTGTGGGGGTGCGCATGAGATTATGAACAAGACGATGACACAAGGAGTTTTACATGGTTCGGGTCGCCTGAGCGTAACACACTACTCCACAGGATGAGTTGTTGTATGTATGAGTATATGGTGCTTGTGAGTGTGTGAGCTTAGTTGTCTCTGTACCGTGCGGTACAACCCTCTTATAGTCCAAGGACTGGCCATTACATTATCATCCTAACCCGACATGTGGCCCTCGCGGTAGTTATTTGCCTAATGCACGATCTGTGACTATTAAGCATAATTAACAGTGTTACCATTGTTAAGGGTCCTCTGATCGCCTGTCATTAATATGGCATTAATGACACATGATCAGATCTTGTAACTGTAACTTTAATTGTCTCTTGAATGTTCGCGCCGTTGGAGATCCGCCAGCCACCTCGTTGTTATCTCAGGTCCAGAGGCTCGACACGTGGCGTCTTTGGAGCCTCCCATCATGGGGAGGAAGTTTCGGAGCCACTATACACCTGGCAGCACCAGAACTTCCCTCTACTAGGGATTAGGTCCGAGATCACTGGACACGTGGCAAGACTGGAGCTTCCCTACACGGGGAGTTAGCTCCAGCCTTGCATTACACGTGGCAGTGCTGGAGCTACCCAAACGAGAGACGCGAGTCTAGTGCTATGTAGCACGTGTAGCATTCTCAGGTTTGCAACACGGATGGCTAGAACTCCCTGATGTTTCTTGCGGTATCATGTGGTACCCGGTATGCAAGGTATGGATTGTGGCCCCTGGGCCCACCTCTGGGAGAAACCCTTTTGGTTAAGTTATTCTACCAGAGATGGGGCCATCTTTAATTCTCGCGCTGCGGCTTCAAATGTCTTGTGATGTGCCGTTGGGGTGATGGTTCTCTGTTAATCCATTGCCGTGTGGCTTCTTTTGAATGCAGCAGGTGAGATCCTCGCATGCAGATCTCACACAATTCAAGGTCGCCGGTTCCCAATGTGAAAACCGTATCGGTTCTGCGCGCCTTGTTAGGTTGCCGCCTCAGGCTTCCAACTTTCCAATCATGACAACAATTCACATGGGGTAATAACTTCGGCGTATCCACCAATGTGGACCCGGACCCATTCGTCATTGACTGGGTTTTGTATATGTGATCTTGATCCTATTGCTATTTCATTGCAAGTGTTGTAGAGGGTTACTTAAGAAGGAAAGCCCGCGCGGTTTGAGGACTCTTTATGCTTTCAATCGAACATGAGCTCAGAGCCTCCCAACCTTCGCATAGCCATTCCAACTATTGCTCTGCTTTGCCGCAATGGCACGATCAAGACCAACAAAGAGATGTCGAGTGTCCGGACCTACATGGGGTGGTCTAGCGACTCCTGCAACAAGGACATCCGCTTCGGCAAGCTCCCCTTCAAGAAGGAGCACACCAGAGAGATGGTGTACTTCTTGGTGTACGCCATGGTGGGTCTGATCCCGCCTCTTTTGAGCTTTATCTTGATGCTTCTAGATTTCTACGGCCTCCAGCTTTATCATCTTGGCCCCCACTCACACTTTCTGGTGGCGACCTTCATCCACATCTGCAAGATGTGGGTGGGCGTGTCTCCATGCATCGAGATGTTCTGGACCTTCTTCACGGTCCACACCACCGGGAAGGGGACGGAGTTAATTGGCTTCTACTACTTCATGAAGCGCAAGAATAGTCCCTTCAAGTACTTGAGGACCTTCCCCTCCGGCAAGTGGGATTATTGGATGAAGTATTGGGTGATCATCACAGTGGAGGAGCAAGGAAGGTTGGAGCTGCCCAAGAGCCTTACAATTGTCGATCCCGACGCCTGGAACATAGTTTTGGAGCTGTCAAAAGCGTACAATCCCATCCTTGAAAGTATTGAAGAGTGTGTAGAGGGAGGAGTGACCACCAAATGGTATTCAGCAATTTCTTGGTGAACAGGTGGGCTCCGCCGAAGACTAGTGAGTGGCCCGCATGGTATTTCAATAGTGAAATGGATCATAATCGAATTGAAGTCGGTTTGAACACCAACTTGGATGATGAAGCTTTGAGGATCCATCTCAAGAAATTTCAAAATGGAGGTATCTCCCACAATGCCCTGGCTCCGCCGACTTCCGTCCAGCCTCTGATCATGGTTCCAGAGGTTAGCAGAGAGATCCAAAGGAGAATGCCGACATTGGATGACCTCGGCATGGTCGAGAGGCACCATATCTCCGGGGTTGCAATCCCCGATGCTTTTGAGAGGGTAGCCCCGGTTGCTCCAAGCCAGAAGTTTTATGACGCTAGCGAGGGCAAGGGCAAGGGCAAGGAGCCCGCCTAATCTTCCAGCCGGAAGAGGAAGTTGAGGCATGCAGATGGGAGCTCCATCTGGTCAGCTCCATCCTAAACAGCCCCTTCTCCCCAACGAGCATATCTTTGGCGGACATGCCACCTTTAGTGTCGACAACCTCAAGGAGCGCAAGCTCTGGCAAATCGACTCAGGCTTCGGTGTCAGCTGCGAGCTCCAGGTCCGGCGGTCCTTCCCAACCGATGGAGGGCCCGACTGAGAAGACTCCAGCTGCAGCGGCTAGCTCCTTGTCGAGGTTCGAGGTCCTTGCCTCAACGGATCTGGTGGGCTTCGACTCCGGGCCTCAGAAGAAGAAATTCCGCAGCGACTGGGGCGGTAGCATTCCCAGGTAAGCATTGTAATCTCAGCCTAAGGTGCCAAACTTGTCTTTGTCATGTTTTTAATTTTCCTGATCTTTTGTTTCCAGGGTGTTGATAAAGAAGTCTAAGGCTTCGGCGCCTACTATAGCGACTAAGGCTGAGTGTGCGGAAGCTCCGACTTCAACCCATGTGCTTCCCCAAATGGTGGTAGGCGACAAGGCAGCTCTGGCACCAGCTGTCATGGACTTGGATCCAAAAGATACGCCAGAAACTCTCGTCGTAGCGCCGCACCATGGGGGAGAATTTTATGAAGATGCGCCAACGGCCACAGCGCCGGCGACTGAAGCTCCGGTGTTTGAGTCCTAGGTAATCGAAGCTCCGGCGCCTGTGATGGAAGTTTTTGAAGATCCGGCGATCGAGCCGGAGTTGCCCGAAGTCCCGGCCTTCGTGCCGGAGATTGTTGAAGTTCCGACACCTAAGCCGGATGCAGTGGAAGTGACGGCGCCTGAGCCGGCGCTGGTGGGGGCTCCGTACAAAGCTCCAACGTCTGCCCTAGAGGCGATTACTTCGGAGGGGCACAGAGGAGTCGGCAGCGGGCCCTCCACCTTCTGGGCTGTCGGTTGAAGATCCGTTGGGTGGACCTTTGGTGTCAGCCCTGGAGGTTGGAGTTCTCTCTGTGGGACCCTTGTCTGCATCGGTAGAAGCAGATGAGCTTTCGGGGGCGACCCTAGTGCTGCAGGACAGTAGGGGACCACGCTTGTGGCATGGGACCCAATTTTAGTGCTTGAAGACCCCTTGGAGCCAACGGAGATGACCTCGACAGGTCCGAAGCCTATTCACTTGGCGTTGTCTACGGCAAACACCTTCTTGAGTCTCCGTCAAGTTCAGCTCGCTTTCGACCACGACAGTAAGGTTCTCGAAGAAGAGCGCCACACCTTATGGTGTTGGCGCAATAGACTTCATTTCGAAACCAAGCTGCCTCAGACAAGTCTTGCCGACCAACAGGAGTGGGTCAAGAAGGAAATGGCTCGGATGGAATATTGGGACCAACTGCTGGAATAGAGGGAGGGCTCCATAGGGGCCCTCGATGCTAAGTATCGTGAAATTCTCGAGCATGCCATAAAGAGCAATGATGCTACTGATGAAAGTCAAGACCGTCTCAAAACTTTGAACGAGATTCTGCTGAAGCGTCGAGCGGACCCTGATGAGAGGGAAGAGAAACTCCTGGAGATGCAGGAGGATGTTTTGAAAAGTGAGGTGGAGCTCGCCCATAAACTGTCTTTGGGAGAGCATAATTTAGAAGTACGCACCGAGAAATTCGATTAGCAGTGCAAGCAAGAGGAAGAGAAGAACTAGAAGCTGGGGCAAGAGCTCTCTAAAAGAGAAGCTGATGTTGCCAGTAGAGAGGGAAAAGTGAGAGGCAGGGAGAAGGACCTGGCCCAACGGCAGAACCTCATCCACCTCTGGGAGATGGAGCTCGTTGATCGTGAAAAGCAAATGGCTGAAAGCATTCAGCAACATGCCAAAGAGGTCGAGTGCATTGCTTTAGAGAGTTCGAACCTTGCAGACACCAGAAGGTCACTGGAGGAGCTAAGGTATGTGAGGGCGACTGAGTCCCGGCAGGTGTGGGACTTCGTGGGGCATGCCGATAGAGCTTTTGTGCCACTTGGCTTCTATCTAGTACGTCTGGAGAACCCAACATCGGAGCTGGACCAGACACTGGTGGCACATAGCTCTACTGGCAGCAATCTCGACGTGATTGGTGACATCATCGCTGACCAGCTAGAGACGGAGGGGAAATCTCTGGCCAAGTATGTCCTCCAATATGTTCTGGTGTGTTACAAGAGCCAAGACCCCCAACTCTCTGTAGATCCAGTCTTCGAAGGGCCCATTGCCGAAGAGAAAGATGCTGCCAGCGCCACCGTCCAAGAAGCTCCCGAGAAGGTTGCCTCATTTTTCCACAAGACTTAGAGCCTCCAGTAGCTAGTACCTTTCTCTTTTGCCTTCTACTGTAATCCTCCTTTCATAATCCAGTAGTTCTGATGAATGAATTCCATTTTATGGTTGTCTTTGATGCATTGCCCTTTATCTTATTGGCCCCTTGGTAGATGTACACAATTTGATTGCGAACATGTACCAAAAGGATTGACAATGTATTGATGACTTGAACGCATCAAACTTGTGGCTAGGATGCTTAGCCTTTAGGTTCAATGTTTACTTCCGACATCTCCAGGGAACCTTTGTGACATCGACGGCAGTCCCGCTGGTGTTGTCGGAGCTTAGTGGCTTCCATGGCGTCAACTATTATAGGATTGAAGAGCACATATAAAGCTACAAGAGGGGGTGAATGGTAGATTAAAACTTTTCAGCGGAAGCAACGAAAAACCCCTCTGCAGAAAAACGATCTGTTAAATAAATCACGTGTGTGACTAATCTAAAGGTGATCAATTGTAACTAAACAATTGTAGATTGTGGAGAATCAAGTCACGAAGACATCACAACAAGAATCACGAAAATCCGTCGAGAAAAACTCAAGTTACGATTGAAAGATTGAACAAAGGTCAATCTGTCGTACCCGAGAAAAATAGGTCTGGAACACTGCAAAGAAACTCGTGTAGATCAGAAACCACAAATCCAATAACCGTGAAATTTTCACAGATGATAGAAAATTAAGTTGTGTAGACAACCCAAGCAGAATAACGTCAATCGTATCAGTAAAACTCAAGTTATGATAAAACCACCGAAGCAAGGTAATGTTGTGCAGAAACTTGACGTGAAAGAGTTGAAGAAAACAAGTAGGACGAACAAGGCATAAAAGTTCTTTTCAACTACGAATTTTATTTAATAGAACACAAGAGGAACAGCCCAAAAGTCGTGCCCCATGAGATGTGGCCCCCCTTGCTTATATAACCAGCCCTTAGGCCAACCCAAACCTAACTAGGACTCTAATCCTACTCAATTCACGAATCAAAACGTTCCATAACTGCTCAAGACTCTTCTATACGCAGATAGAAATAATCTTAAGACTTCAAAACACCTTAGAAACGTATCACACATTCCTAAAACAACTCAAATTCGTGACCCACATGAAATCCTGTCATAACCAACTCAAAACATTCCATATTTGAGTCAAACACGACTGAGCCGCAGCCTGAGTCCATAACCTAGTCGGTTGGACCTTTCCAACCAATTTTTTACATCCACATCTCTTCATCATGTCTCGGAACCATGTAGCCACGTCCATGCACTCCTTTTACACATGCAAACATATGCCAACGACGTCTAGGATACCTTCATATGTAATGTTCTTGATTCAAACATGTTGCATGACCTCCCGATCAACTCAACCACTATTCCTCCCGAACTTGGTTGTTGAAACTCATCTTCTCCCTAAGACTAGTTTAATTGATCTCGTCACCATACATGTCTTGATCTCAAGCAACACCTGCACATGAATAAACAACCGATACATCCGAGCACAAGTCCTCGACTTGACTCTCGTTAGTTTTGAAACCACAACACCTTATGTGAGCACCTCACGTAAGCAAATTGCAAACCATAGAAAAATGATGTCAGCCATAACCACCAACACATACCAAAACTTAGTAAAAGAATACTAAGCAAGCTTTCTATTATCCAAAAAGCAAGTTCGATAAAATTCAAGCTAAAAGCAGAACTACTGCGATCAAGCTCCCAACCTTGCCAAAGCTAACCGGACCTTGAACCGGAGCTTACCAAAGCTAGCAGGACTTAGCGCTGGAACTTACCAAAGCTAGTCGGACCGAGCGCCGGAGCTTACCAAAGCTAGTCGGACCTAGCGCCAGAACTAACCAAAGCTAGTCAGACCTAGCACCAGATCTAACCAAAGCTAGTCGGACCTAGCATCAGACCTTGTTAAAAAGGTGTTTTGGTAGTATTCAAAACTTTTATCGTCAACGTCAATGTAGTCAGCACACATAGGTCTCACAATCTCCCCCTTGATGAATGCATTGGCAACACCATTTAAAATCTGAAGATTGGCTTATTCACATGAAAAGTTTTGAAAACAATTCCCCCCCTTTTGAAAATCAAATGAGATAGAAATAAATTTTTCCCCCTATACATATTTCTCCCCCTTGCATACTTCTCCCCCTTTGACAATGTATTCACAAAGGTACAAAAGATAGATTTTAATTTTTTATGAGCACATTATAACATATACATATAAAACAAAGCTCATCCAAGTCATACTATCAAGTAACTTACACTATCACAACAATGAGATACATAATGTAGTGTAAGCCATGTTAGAGATCAAATGTAATTTTAAATTTTAGCAAGTCATGATCTCACAAACTTAAGTATTTTAAAACCTAAAAGCATGACTCTTGTTGCTGCATTTTATTATTTTTCGAAGAACAAATTTATATCATATGATATTTGCAAGAAATTATATGCGCATCTGCCTTATTCTAACCAACCAAGCCAAGCCTATGCCATTTGACAATCAGAAGCTTAAGGACATGGTTTTAGTCATACACAACTTCTTCCAAGTTCATATCTAAGTGCAATGATAAGCCATCCCAAAAAAAGAAGTGTGATGCATGCATATTCTCTTGATCTTTTCTCAATTTATATTTGTTCATAAAACGCAACATGTGAGTTGATTACTTGATTAATTCATTATGATCAAAAGCACTTGTGATCATGCAACAAGTTCAAAACAACAAGAAAGTTCGATCATGACCAGATTTAGTTTAAGTAATTATTCCAATTACTAGTAATGGAAAAAACTACAAAATGTATAACATGAGTAATGTACTAGGAACTTTCAACATGTAAAAGGAATCACAAACTCATATATGTATGAAATATTATGCTCATATTATTTTAAGTTCAGATTTACACATAGACTTCCCAAGTTTCAAAACTCCCCCTAAATTTAAGCCATGAGGATGCATTGCCCCTATTTCACTACGAATGTAACAAAAACGCGTGAAATCCAAAGGTTTTTTGAAAATGTCAGCCACTTTTTGTTTGATATCGACATGGTGAAGAACGATGTTTCCTTCTTCAACATTATCACGGAGAAAGTGATACCTAATGTCAATGTGCTTAGTTCTGGAATGTTCCACGGGATTTTTAGCAATGCAAATGTCACTAGTGTTACACAAAATGGTGGAACACTATATAGATCAACCCAATAGTTCTTAAGTGTTTGAACAATCAAAAGAATTTGTGAGCAAGCACTAGCAGCAGCTACATATTCAGATTCAGCTGTGGATTGTGCAATTGAGTTTTGTTTTCTAGTGGACCAATCAACAAGTGAATTACCAAGAAAATGACAAGAACCAGAAGTACTTTTCCTATCAATCCTACAACCCCCAAAATCAGCATCCAAAAAAGCTTTCAAAGTAACGGTTGAGGAAGAAGGAAGAAAAATGCCAAATTATTGAGTTCCATGTAAGTACTTGAGAATCCATTTGACGGATTGACGATGTGAAGCGCGTGGGGAAGCTTGAAACCGTACACAAAGACATACACTAAATTGTATGTTCAGTCTTGATGCCGTGATATACAAAAGTGATCCGATCATGCTTCTATAATCTTTTTGATCCACGGGTTCAGCATCTTCATCAAGTTCAAGTGTCGTTGCTGTTCTTATAGCTTTCCGAAGAGGCTTGCTTTTGTCCATGTTGAAGCACTTAAGAAGGTCTCTTGTATACTTTGTTTGATGCACAAAGCTTACCTCCTTAGTTTGCTTGATTTGCAGCCCCAAAAAGTATGTGAGTTCTCCCATCGTACTCATCTCAAATTCTGAACTCATCATAGCTGAAAACTTGGACACAAGATCATGAGAAGCACAACCAAAGATAATATCATCCACATACACTTGAACGAATAATGAGTCATTGCCATGCTTAAGCAGAAAAAGAGTTTTATCAACTTTTCCCATGGTAAACCTCTTTTCAAGTAAGAATGTTTTTAACCTATCATACCGTGCTCTAGAGGCTTGCTTGAGACCATACAAGGCTTTGGACAGTTTGTAAACATGATTAGGAAAATCTGGATTTCCAAAACCCGGTGGTTGCTTGACATAAACCTCCTCATCTATATGGACATTAAGAAAAGCACTTTTAACATCCATTTGATATAACTTGAAACCTTTAGATGCAGCAAAAGCTAAAAAAATTCTTATGGCTTCTAATCTAGCAATTGGAGCAAAATTTTCATCAAAATCTAGACATTCAATTTGTGTGAAACCTTGAGCAACCAACCTCTCCTTATTCCTAACAACAACCCCATCCTCACATTGTTTTTTTTAAACACCAGTTTAGTTCCAATTAAAGTGTGATCTTGAGTTGGAGGTACAAGTTTCCAAACATTATTTCTTTCGAAATTCTCTAACTCTTCTTGCATGGGAATAATCCAAGATTCATTAGTTAGTGCGTTGATATATCTTTGGGTTCAAAAGAAGCAACAAAGGCAGAATGAGCATGAGAATTGGGGTCGGAAACTCTGGATCTTGTAACTCGTTCATGCAAGCTTCCAATTATCTGTTGCGAGGGGATGATTCTTGTAAATCCGTAGGGCAACAGATGTCTCACAAGCTTCTTCTTCTTCTTCAGGTTCCTCACAGATTGATGAGCTTGTGGCTTGTGGACGATCAGGACCCGCAAAGATGGTAGTCGGAGCTAGTTCAAAGTTTAGAGCTCGACACATGTCAGCTTCGGAACTATCATGCAATATCACTGACTCTTTTTATTCAAAGATACCCTCCCCTGAAGATATGGATTCGGACCTGCAATGTTTGTCTAGTACCTGGGCTAGCTTCATCAAAAGACACCTCACATTTCTCCACAATTTTGTTAGTGTCAAGGAAAAGCACATGGTAGCCTCTAGTATGAGATGGATAACCAAGAAACATGCCATCAATGGATCTAGGTTCAAATTTATCAAGATTACCATGTTTCATAACAAAGAATTTGCAACCAAAGACCTGAAAGTGTGTAGCACTAGGCCTATGTCCAAACTTGATCTCATATGGTGTTTTACCTAGCTTAGGGCGCAAGAAAACACGATTTGAGATATAACAAGCAGTTGCAATCGCATCAGCCAAAAATTTACTATAAGTTTGATATTCATCAAGCATAGTCCTAGCCATTTCAACTAAGGTTCTGTTCTTTCTTTCTATGACACAGTTTTGTTGAGGTAAATATGGTAAAGAAAATTGATGATCTATTCCATTTTCAGCACGAAAGTGATCAAAAGATTGATTTTTAAATTCGGTTCCGTTATCACTTCTAATTGCTTTTAAAGATCCTGGGTGATCAATTGATAATCTAAGAAATAAAGTTCTGAAGTGACTAAAAGATTCATTCTTAGATGCCATAAAGTAAACCCAAGAGTATCTAGAAAAATCATCAACAATCACAAGAACATATCAGTTACCCTCGAAGGATTGAACATGTGAAGGTCCTATGGGCTCAAGGTGCAAAAGTTGACCTGGTTCAGTTGTCATGATCAATGTGAGAGGAGTATGTGAACCTGCAACCATCTTAGCATGTCTACAAGAAGATCAAAAAATTTCTTTGTCCCCTTTAAGCTTATGCAGCCCGCGTATGCGATTAAGAGCACTAACACACGTTAGATGATCAAAGCCTACGTGACCAAGTCTATGATGCCAAAAATATAAGTCCTTTGAATCATTAGCAACTAGACACCTATGCTTAGAGGAAGACATATCAAAATTAGCTTTAAAACCTCTTCCAAACCTAGACATGTTAAAAATAAGCTCACTATTTGAATTTACAACTTTGCAGCAATTTTTAGTGAAAATATTTTCCAGATTTTCATCTAGCAGTTGTGAAACGGAAAGCAAGTTGTATTTCAAATTTTTAACAAGTGCCACATCCTTCAAAGTGTAGTGATCATTTACTCTAACCGAACCCTTAGCAATTATAGGAGTTGAAGATTTATTGACAAAGGTAACATTCTCTACACGTGACACAAAAGAGAGGGAGGAGAACGATTCTTTGTTACCGGTCATGTGGCGTGAGCAACCTGAATCCACAATCCAAATGTTCTCCTTCCTCAAGCGTTTAACCTACATAAAAGAACAATACATCGATGACTCAATACTGCAGATTTAAAAACCACCTCTTTCGGTCTAGAAATTGTTTTAATCAAACCACTTCCTAATGACTTCACAATTTTAGGTGGATGTGCTTTAGCATGAGCATGAGAATCAAAACCTAAACCAGTTTTATAATTGCATGATTTGGATGAATTCAGTACCAAGTTTAGATTTTTGTTCCCAATACAAAACTGCTCTAGTGTCCTATTCATGTCATCAAGTTTCTTAGACAATTCTAGGCAGTTTTCACATGATGTTTTTCCTTTTAATTTGCAATTAGAACAATATTTAACTTCATGAGCACGTAAAGCATTGTTGAGTATTGAAATTTCATTCATAGCATCTTTTAGTTTCTTCTTAAGATCATTACAGGTAGAACAATTCAAATCAATGTAGAATAAGAGCATGTTTTGAGTTTCTTTCATTAAGTGCAGCGAGCTTTTTGTTCTTTTCAATCTCTAACTCAAGTTTATCAAGAGTGGAGGAGTGTGCACTTCTTAAGGAGGACAATTGTTGATATATTAAATCGCATGAGGAACAAGAATCATTACTAGAAATCATGGTTTTTAAACGATTAATTTCATATTCTAGTGACTCAATTTTAACAGCATTGTACTTAAGATTTTTGTCCTTTTTCTTAACAATGACAGATGCACGGGAAATAGCATCACTCATTTCATCACAAGTAGGACATACCTCTTCGTTGTCACTGTTGTGTTCTGCATCCTCCATACTTGATCTTGATTTGTCCGCCATGAAACATAAGTTTGCCAGATCATCTTCATCTTTGTCACTTCCAATGTCTACATCACTCGAGCAAAGTTCTTGAAGTACGGTGATGAAACTCAGTTTGCGTCCTGTAAAACACTTCCTTTTCTTGTTGATGTTCGAAGAAGAGGACTTGACTTTATTCTACTTTTCATCATGGTTAGAAGGACTTGAAAGGTTAGGACAATCTGTACGAAAGTGTCCAGTCTTACCACATTCAAAGCATCGTTGAGGTCTAGAGCTTCCTCTCCTTCTAGTTCTCACATTTTGCAATGATTCTGAGAACCGAGTAGAGATGAGTGCTAGCTCCTATTATGGAAATTCAATCTATTCCAGGGTTAGTGAAGACAGAAAAACAATTGTATTGCTAGATGAAGATTGGCAGGACCAAGGCATATCATGTTGAGAAACAAATGCAAGAGACTTGTTGGGGTTCTTATGTGAGATTATGTCAATTTCATGAGTTTTTAATTTAGAATATAGCACATCTAATGTATGTGTACTCATGATAGTAGATTCACGAATAGATGTGACTTTCATCTCCCAAATTGACATGTCTAATGCACTTAACAATTGCCTAGCGTTTTCAACATCTTAAATATAACTTTGACACTACGCAAGTTGCTGAGAATTATTCTAAAGCAAACATGAAGATCATCAATGGACTCACTGGGTTGCATCTTGAAGCGCATGTATTCTTTCTTAAACATATCCTGCTTTACCTCCTTGATCGTGTTGGATCCTTCATGGTAGTCACAAAGTGCTCTCCCCACATCGTACGCTGATTGGAGGTGTGCAACATAGTCGATGTCGCTCTGAGTTAGTCACTAGATTATCAAGTTGCGGGCTTTGTTGTTGTTGTCGAAATCTCTTAAGTTTGTAGCTGTGACTTGATCATCCGGCGGCACGTCGTAAGTCTTGTACACTTTTTCCCATATTGCGAAGCCTTGCGCCTGGATAAAAGCATCCATGTGTGCCTTCCAAACCTGAAAATCAATACAGACAAAAACACAAGGTTTTGTTGAGTGGATCTGATACCAATGGTAGGATCAAAGAGCACGTGTAAAGCTACCAGAGGGGGTGAATGGTAGATTAAATCTTTTCAGTGGAAGCAACAAAAAACCCCTCAGCAGAAAAACGATCGGTTAAAGAAATCGTGTGTGTGGCTAATCTAAAGGTGATCAATTGTAATTAAACAAGTATAGATTGTGGAGAATCAAGTCACGAAGATGTCACAACAAGAATCATGAAAATCGTAAACTCAAGTTATGATCGAAAGCTCGAACTAAGGTCAATTTGTCCTACCCGAGAAAAACAGTTCTGGAACACTGTAAAGAAACTCGTGTACATGGGAAACCACTAATCCAATGACCGTGAAATTTTCACAGATGGTAGAAAATTAAGTTGTGAAACCAAGATGAATCATGTCAATCAGATCTGTAAGACTCGAGTTATGATAAAACCACCGTAGCAAGGTAATGCTGTGCAGAAACTCGACGAGAAAGACTTGAAGAAAACAAGTCAGATCAACAAGGCACAAAGGATCCTTTGAACTACAAATTTTATTCAATAGAACACAAGATGAACAGCACAAAAGTCGTGCCCCATGAACTTTGGTCTCCCTTGCTTATATAACCAGCCCTTAGGCCAACCCAAACCTAACTAGGACTCTAATCCTACTCAATTCACGAATCAAAACTTTCCATAACTGCTCAAGACTCTTCTATACGCAGATAGAAGCAATCTTAAGACTTCCAAATACCTTAGGAATATATCCCACATTGCTGAAACAACTCAACTTAATGACCTACAAGAAATCCTATCATAACTAACTCAAAACTTTCCATATTTGAGTAAAACACGACTCAGCTGCAGCCTGAGTCCATAACCTAGACGGTTGGACCTTTTTGACCAATTTTTTATGTCCACATCTCTTCATCATGCCTCGGAACCATGTAGTCATGTCCATGCTCTCCTTGCACACGTGCAAATATCTTCCAACGACGTCCACAATACCTTCATATGCAATGTTCTTGATTTAAACATGATGCATGACCTCTCGATCAACTCAATCACAATTCCTCCCGAACTTGGTTGTTGAACCTCATCTTCTCCCTAAGACTAGTTAAATGGATCTCTTCACCAGCCATGTCTTGAACTCAAGCAACACCTGCACATGAATAAACAACCAATACTTCCGAGCACAAGTCCTCGACTTGACTATCGTTGGTTTCGAAACCACAACACCTTACGTGAGCACCTCACGTAAGCATGTTGCAAACCATAGCAAAACCATATCAGCCATAACCGCCAACACACACCAAAAACATTGTAAAAGAATACTTAGCAAGCTTTCCATAATCCAAAAAGCAAGTTCAAAACATTTCAAGTTAAAAGCAGAACTATTGCGATCAAGCCCCGGACCTTGCCAAAACTAACCGGACCTCGAACTGGAGCTTACCAAAGCTAGCTGGACCTAGCGTTGGAACTTACCAAATCTAGTCGGACCTAGTGCCGGAGCTTACCAAAGCTAGTCGGGGCTAGCATCGGAGCTAACCAAAGCTAGTCGGACCTAGAGCCGGAGCTAACCAAATCTATTCGAACCAAGCGTCAAAACTTGTTAAAAAAGTTGTTCTTGTAGTATTCAAATCTTTTATCATTAATGCCAATGTATTGAACACACATAGGTCTCACAACTTTCAATGCATGAATCATCTACTGTGGGCACCCAGGGGTTGTCGGAGCTTGATAGGTACGATGACACCCACTGTCAACGCATGAAACGTCGAGGACAGGCCCCCTGGGGTTGTCGGAGCTTAATTGATCCGATGGGTTGTCAGAGCTTGATAGGTCCGAAAGCACCCAGTGTCAACGCATGAAATGTCGATGGTGGGCCCCCTGAGAACGTCGGTGCTTCCTAGCTTTGACGATATCTACCGTCAACATAGCATACATCGACGGTGAATCCCCTCGGGTGATTTCCTTACCATCTTCAAATGAATTGTGATTATGCTTCATGTCGACGGCTGGCCCCCTTGGGAGTTGTTGGAGCTTGTTAGCTCCGAGGATGCCCACTTTCAACGTTAGAAACGTCGACGGTGGGCCCCTTGGGGGATGTCGGAGCTTAGTAGCTCTGGCATCGTCCATGATCATCTTGAGTTTTCATTTTTCCTACATATCAAAGACAAGAAAAACCATAAATTTGTCCTCTCTTCTATAACTTTTTTGTGGCTTACCGTTCTCATTTGAATTTTAGATCCAAAGGAACTAAATATGATAACAAGTACATTATTACAATCTCCCAGGATACGAATGCCTTCTTGACCCGGCTTACTAAGGCCTGCCGGATTGTAGGTAGAGTGGCCTACTTAGGGTGCTTGACCAGGCTAAGTCTATAGCGCACTCTGGACCTAACAATAGCTTTGGAGTTCAGGCGAGTAGATCGTATATCAATGGTAAGATCCAAAGAAATTAACAACGTAACTTGTAGAACACATGAGAAACCTTGGGCTAAAGCTCAAAAAGAATTGCACAACTTCATCACAGACCAGGAGGAAAAAGATAATAAAAGAGAACTAGCCTTTACAAAATTAATGCATGTGGAGTCTGCTTTTACACAACAATGTCTTTCATTATTGGTCCGATTTACAGGGGAGACAATGACACACTTAGGGTACAGAACCAAGCTAAGTGTGTTATACATCTTGTTCTAACCCAGGGTTGGTAAGCCACATTTTCACTACAGGGACCGAGTTAAATGTTGCTTGAACTTCCCGGACCTTCCCGAAGGGGTCCGGATGCTCTCTCGGAGGACCTACCCAACTCTGTGTATAGACTCTACAACTTACATTGTGCGAAATTATAGACTCACCTCCATGAAACTAAGTATAAAACTTATGAAGGTGCTCGATGTTCCATGGATTTGGAAACGTGGTCCCATCATCTGTAGCCAAGCGAATGCATCCGGGACGGGAAACTTTGATCACTCGGAAGGCACCTTCCAGCCTGGGGAAAGTTTGTTCATCCCTTCACGAGTTAGTATTCTCTGCAGCACCAGATCGCCTTCCTCGAGCTATCAGTTGCGCACATGCCTTTGATGATAGCGCCAGAGCGCCTGGCGATAATGTGCATTCTGAACAGCTGCTTTGCACCTTCCATCATGGACGAGGTCAAGGTCTTCACGGCAGAGCTGGTCCTGTGCAACTTCGTCAAAGGTCCGGACCTAGAGCGACCCCACGGTGATCTCTAGAGGAAGGACCGCTTCAGCTTTGTACAACAGGAGAAAGGGGGTCTCTCCAGTTTATCGGTTAGGTGTTATCCTGCTCGCCCGCAATGCGGACGGAAGCTACTCAATCCAGTTGGCTTCGTGTTTCTTCAGGCGCTCATATGTGTGCGTCTTGAGTCCTTTCAATATTTTTGCGTTTTCTCTCTCGACTTGGCCATTACTTGCCGGGTGAGCTATTGATGCGTAGCTGACTTGTATGCCGAGGTCTTCACAATACTCTTGGAACGCTGCACTTGTGAATTGGGTTCCGTTGTCAGTGATGACTTTGTTCGAAACTCAAAATCTTTCAATTATGTACTTCAAGAACTTGATAGCAACCTGCTTGTTGATTGTCAAAAGTGGAGTAGCTTCCGACCACTTGGTGAACTTGTCGATGGCGATATGCAGGAACATGTAACCTCTGATGGCTTTTGGGATATGTCTCAAAATGTCCATCCCCCACACAGCGAATGGTCGTGTAGGAGGTATCATTTGCAGTGACTGAGCCGGAGTGCGAATTTGTGTTGCGTGGAACTGACACGCTTCAAACTTTTTCACCAAGTTTACTACACCCTGGAGTTCTGTAGACCAGTAAAAACCATGTCGAAAGGCTTTACCGACCAGCGTGCGGGAAGATGCATGATTTCCACACTCGCCTCCATGAATCACCGCGAGGAGGTCGCGATCTTCCTCCCTTTCGAAGCACCACATTAGGGCACCGTTGGAACCGCGCAGGTAAAGATCCCCTTCTACCAGCGTGTATCTTTTAGCCAATCTGACGATCCAGTTTGTGGATACGTCGTCTTCAAGAAGGACATTGTCTTTCAAGTATCTTGGGATCTCCGAGATCTATGCATCAGAGCTAACATGAGCTTCTGAGTCTTGCGTGCTGGGTTAGTCGGATCTTCCTACAGCACCTACGACCCTTGGTGGATGTCATGGTAATAGGGCCATCGGGACTGCCAGCTTCGAGGTGCCGGTCTCGCCCCCTTCACTCAGTTTGGCAGGCTGAGCGGTTGGACATGGCAATCTCCAGACAAAAACTCCATTGGGAGCCGGAGCTCCAGTTGAAGCCTTCATCGCGAGTACGTCAGCTTCAGAATTGTTGAGACGCTGGACAAGGCAGAGGTCCAGGATATGGTAGTCCTTCTGGAGCTTCTGGACTTCAAGAAGGTAAGCAGTAAGTTGTGGGTTAGTGCAGCTGCATTCGGCTTTGGCTTGTTTGATGATGAGCTGCGAGTCACCCTTCACTAGCATTCGCTTGACGCCGTATGAAAGCGCCACCTTGAGCCAATAAATGAGAGCTTCATACCTTGCCATGTTGTTGGTCGCCTTGAAATCAATGTGCACCATGTATTTTACCTTCTCCCCGGTTGGAGCGAGGAGAAGTATTCCAGCTCCGGCCCCCCGCTTCTGCACGGAGCCATCGAAGTAGAGAGTCTAGTGAGGCTCGGTGAAGACCGGGACCTTGGGTTCCATCTTCTACTCACTGGTGCGCCTAGGATTTGATGGAGATGGTGTCCACTCCACCACAAAATAAGCCAAAGCTTGACCCTTGATAGCTTGTCGCGGCAGGAATTCAAGATCGAATTCTGCCAGCTCCGCTGCCCACTTGGCGATGATCCTAGTAGAATTGGGGTTGTGTAGTATGATACACAGTGGATAGGAGGTTATCACTGATATCTTGTGGGCTTGGAAGAAGTGAAGAAGCTTTCTAGAGGAATTAAGAATTGTGTAAAGCAACTTATGCACCTCAATGTATTGAGTCTTCGCATCATGAAGTACTTCACTGAAGAAGTACACTGCGCTGGACGGTCTGGACCCTCCTGGAGGAGCCCGGAGCTTATTCTTCATCGACTAGGACCCTCCCGGAGGTGTCCGGACCTTCTAGTTGATCATCCCGAACCCTCCCGTAGGTGTCCGGACCTTCTTGTTGATCTTTCCAGACCCTCCCAAAGGGGTCTGGAACTTATTCTTGTTTAACCTGAACCCTCCTGGAGGGGTCCGGATCTTCATGTTAAGCCATGTGAACTCCCTCAAATGAGAGAGGTTGATCCTCTAGCATTTCGCCTTAATGATCCGTTCCTAGGGGCTGGGACCCAGACTCGCCTCCATGTAGCTCCGAACCATCCCGGAGGTGTCTGGGCTCCTAAACTGGAGATTGTTCTGGTCTTTCCGTGACCAGGACCATGCTGACAACCTTCGTAGTTGCAGAAATGTAAAGTAGTAGAGGATCACTAGGTTTCGGCGCTACCAGAATTGGTAAGAATTGGTAGTGTGGTGAGGAGCTATTTAAGCTCTTGAAACACATTTTCTACTTCTTCAGACCAATGGAATGGTCCGGACTTCCTCAATAACTTGAAGAAGGGTAACTCCCGCTCTGCTAGTCTTAAGATGAAGTGGCAGAGTGCAGCTAGACATCTAGTTAGCTTCTAGACAACCTTGATGCGAAATGGGGGCCGCATGTCTTCAATGGTCTTGGTCTTCGCCGGGTTTGCCTCCAATGCTTGGTGAGTCACCAAGAATCCGAGGAGCTTCCCAAAGCTAACCCTGAAGACACATTTATCTGGGTCCATATTGGTGCGCGTGATGCGTAGCTTGTCGAAGACGGCTTGTAGGTTGTCAAGTATGACTCATTTTTCTTCCTCTTCACGATGATGTCATCTACATAAACCTCCACCAAGTCCCTGATGAGCTCTCCAATTGTTTTGTGCATAGCTCGCACAAAAGTTGAAGCAACGTTTTTAAGACCGAAAGGCATGGCAGTGTAAAAATATAATCCATCTACTGTTATGAAGGCAGTATAATCTACATCTTCCCCAGACATTTGGATCTGATTGTATCCAGAACATGCATCTAGGAAACACAGTAGCTCACACCCGAAGGTGGAGTCCACTATCTGATCTATTCTGGGTAGTGGAAATGGATCTTTTGGACATGCCTTATTCAACATGGTGTAGTCGATACACATCCGAAGCTTCCCGCTGGCCTTGGGTACAACGACTGGGTTTGCCAACAATTTTGGGTGATGAACCTCCCAGATGAAACCGGCTTCGAGCAGCTTCTTATTTTCTTGCCGAATGAAGTTTTGCTGCTAAACTGATTGCTTTCGGAGCTTCTGGTGTACTGGTCGTGCATCAGGATAAAGGCCGTGATCAATCACCTCCCTAGGATCCCAGGCATTTGTGACGGTCGCTAGGCAAACACGTCAACATTCGCCTGGAGGAAAGTGGTGAGCGCAAGTTCCTAGCTGTTGTCCAGTCCTCCCGATATACGGGTAGTCTGGGCAACATCAGAACAAATTTGGACAAATTTGACGAGAACGTCGGTGTCGCCGCTTGGCTGCAAACGTGGTGCTGAGGTTGAGCCTTGGTGATGAGTGCTCGGAGGTCGAGCAGCTAGCTCTTTGTCGGATGCTCCTTCCTACAGTGTTGCAAGCGCATGGAGTTCTTCTAGTGCAGTGACTCCTGCAGTGTGATCTCCGCGAATCTGGAGAATATCATAAGGTGTCGATATCTTCAACACCAAATAGCCGTAGAGAGCTATGGCCATGAACCTATACAGGGTAGGCCTGCCTAGGATGGCATTGAAGGGCAAGCTAATGTGTGCGACATCGAAGACCAACTTCTCGATCCTGTAGTTCTCCCAAGTCCCAAAGGTCACTGTGGGTGTAATGGATCCGAGAGGGCTGATGGCCCTCGGACCTACCTCAGAGAATGAACGTGAGGGGCAAAGGTCCAAGAGTCAGAGCTCGATCTTCAAGAACGCTTCATAGCTAAGAAGGTTGAGCGCCGCAACTGCATCTACCAATACATGGCAGAGCTGGATGTTGTTGATGGTTGGAGACACCATCAAAGGCAATTTACCAGCTCTAATCATGTTTCTGGGGCAGCCTATTGCATCGGAAGTGACGGGAGTGTCCATCCACTTCCGGTGTGGTTCTTCCTTGGCGGTAGGAGCTGCGGCAGCCATCTCTTGTGTAGGATCGAAGAGCACGTGAAAAGCTACCAGAGGTGGGTGAATGGTAGATTTAAAAATCTTACGCAGCGGAAACAATTAAACCCCAACCCCTTCAGCAGAAAAATGATCTGTTAAAGAAATCGTGTGTGAGACTAATCTAAACGTGTCTCACCATGACAAAAGTGATAGATATCAGAGAGAATCAAGTCACGAAGACAACACAACAAGAATCACTCAAATCTGTTGACTAAGACTCAAGTTATGATCGAAAGATCAAACAAAGGACAATCTGCCCTACCCGAGAAAAAAAAAACAGTTCTTGAACACTGCAAAGAAACTCGTGTAGATCATAGATCACAAATCGAATGACGGTGAAATTTTGACATATGATAGATAATCAAGTTTTTAAGACAACCCAAAAGAATCATGTCAATTGGATCTGTAAAACTCGAGTTATGATAAAACCACCAACGAAAGGTAGTGCTGTCCAGAAACTCGACGAGTAAAACTTGTCTGGAACAAGTCGGACAAACAAGGCACAAAAGTTCCTTAAAACTATGAATTTTATTCAATAGAACACAAGAGGAACAGCCCCAAAGTTGTGCACCACGAGCTCTGGGCTCCCTTGCTTATATAACCAGCTCCAAAGCCAACTCAACTCAGATCAGGAACCTAATCCTACTCTGTTCATGAATCGTAACTTTCCTTAACTGTTTGGATTCTTCTATACGCAGATAGAAGCAATATAAAAAATTCCAAACACCTTAGGAAAGTATCCCACATTCCTAAACAACTCAAATTCGTGACCCACACGAAATCCTATCATAACCAACTCAAATCTTTCCATATTTGAGTCAAACCCGACTCAGCCGCAGCCTGAGTCCATAACCTAGTCTGTTGGACCTTTCCTACCAACTCTTTACGTCTACATCTCTTCATCACGTCTCGGAACCATGTAGCCACGTCCATGCACTCCTTGCACACGTGCAAACATCTTCCAATGAGGTCCACGATACCTTCATATGCATTGTTCTTGATTCAATCATGTTGCGCAATCTCCTGATCAGCTTAACCACAATTCCTCCCGAATTTAGTTGTTGGAACCTCATCTCCTCCCTGAGACTAGTCCAATGAATCCCATCAGCAGCCATGTCTTGAACTCAAGCAACACCTGCACATGAATAAACAACCAATCCATACGAGCCCAAGTCCTCGACTTGACTCAAGTTTGTTCCAAACACAACACCTTACGTCAGAACCTCACATAAGCATGTTGCAAAACCACAGTAACACGACATCATCCGTATCAACCAAAAACGCACCAAAGACTTAGAAAATGAATACTAAGAAATCTATCCAGAGATGTAAAGAAAGTACGAAACATTGTAAATGAAAAACAGAAGCATTGCGGTCAAGTTCCGGACCTTGCCAGAGCAACCCGGACCTTGAGCCGGAGCTAACAAAAACTAGTTGGAACTAGTAAACACAAAAGTCGGAGCTAACAAAAGCTAGTAGAACCTAGCGCCGGAACTACCCAAAACAATCCGAACCTACCGTTACACCTTGTAGTAGCTCGGTGCTAGAGTCGGACCTTGATAAAAAGGTGTTTTGGTGATATTCAAAACTTTTATCGTCGAAGCAAGTGTATTCACTATGAGCCAATGTATTCATCACACATAGGTCTTACAATCTCCCCCTTGATGAATGCATTGGCAACACCATTTAAAATCCGAACATTGGCGTATTGACATAAAAGTTTTGAAGGCAATTTCTCCCCCTTTGTAAATCAAAAGTAAAATGAGAAGAAAATCCAAAAATTATCCCATATTATCTCTCCCCCTTTGTTATCTCTCCTTATGCACATATTCCTTTTCCCTTCATGCTTATCTCTCCCCCTTTGACAATGTATTCAACATGTCATGAGCATATAAACAAATTATCTCTCCCCCTTTAGTTGTTATGAGCATATTATAACATATACATATAAACAAAGCTCATCCAAGTCATACTATCAAGTACCTTACATTATCACATCAATGAAATACATAAAGTAGTGTAAGCCATGCTAGAGATCAAATGTAATTTTTGATTTAAGTAAGTCATGATCTCACAAACTTAACTATTTCAAAACCTGAAATCATGACACTAGTTGCTGCATTTTATTATTTTTCAAAGCATAAATTTAGATCATATGATATTTGCAAGAGATTATATGCGCATCTGCCTTATTCTAACCAACCAAGCCAAGCCATGTCATTTGACAATCAGAAGCTTAAGGACATGGTTTTAGTCATACACAACTTCTTCCAAATTCATATCTAAGTGCAATGATAAGCCATCTCAAAAGAAGAAGTGCTATGCATGCATATTCTCTTGATCTTTTCTCAATTTATATTTGTTCATAAAAACTCAACATGTGAGATGATTACTTGATTAATTCTTAACTATTAAAATCACTTGTGAACATGTAACAAGTTCAAAACAGCAAGAAAGTTCGACCATGACCAGTTTTAGTGTAAGTAATTATTCCAATTACTAGACATGGCAAAAACTACAAAATGTATAACACGAGTAATGTAGTAAGAACTTTCAGCATGTAAAAGGAATCGCAAAGTCATATATGTATGAAATACTATGCTCATATTATTTTAATTTCAGATTCACACATAGACTTCCCAAGTTTCAAAACTCCCACTCAATTTAAGCCATGAGGTTGCGTAACCCCTATTTCACTAGGAATGTAACAAAAACGAGTGAAATCCAAAGGTGTTGAAAAAATGTCAGCCAATTGTTGTTCGGTATCTACATGGTGAAGCACAATGTTTCCTTTTTCAACATTATCTCGGAGAAAGTGATACCTAATGTCAACATCCTTAGTTCTAGAATGTTGCACGAGGTTTTTAGCAATGCAAATGGCACTAGTGTTATCACAGAACAGTGGAACACTATCTAGATCAACCCCATAGTCCTTAAGTGTTTGAATAATCCAAAGAATTTGTGAGCAAGCACTAGCAGCAGCTACATATTCAAATTCGGCCGTGGATTGTGCAACTGAATTTTGTTTTCTAGAGGACCAAGCAACAAGAGAATTACCAAGAAAATGACAAGCACCAGAAGTACTCTTCCTATCAATCCTACAACCCCCAAAATCAGCATCCGAAATAGCTTTCAAAGTAACGGTTGAGGAAGAAGGAAGAAAAATTCCAAATTCTTGAGTTCCATGTAAGTACCTGAGAATCCTTTTGACGGCTTGACGATGTGAAGCACGTGGGGAGTTCCTGAGAATTCTTTTGTATACTTCGTTTGATGCACAAAGGTACCCTCCTTGGTTTGCTTGATTTGCAGCCCCAAAAAGTAAGTGAGTTCACCCATCATACTCATTTCAAATTCAGAACTCATCATTGCTGAAAACTTGGACACAAGATCACGAGAAGCACAACAAAAGATAATATCATCCACATACACTTGAACGAATAATGTGTCATTGCCATGCTTAAGCATAAAAAGAGTTTTATCAACCTTGCCCATGGTAAACCCTTTTTCAAGTAAGAATGTTTTTAACCTATCATACCATGCTCTAGGGGCTTGTTTGAGACCGTACAAGGCTTTGGACAGTTTGTAAACATGATTAGGAAAATCTGGATTTTCAAAACCCGGTGGTTGTTTCCCATAAACCTCCTCATCTATGTAGCCATTAAGAAGAGCACTTTTAACATCCATTTGATATAGCTTAAAACCAACAGATGCAGCAAAAGCTAACAAAATTCTTATGGCTTCTACTCTAGCAACAGGAGCAAAAGTTTCATAAAAATCTAGACCTTCAACTTGAGTGAAACCTTGAGCAACCAACCTAGCCTTATTCCTAACCACAACCCCATGCTCACTTTGTTTATTTTTAAATACCCATTTATTTCCAATTAAAGTGTGACCTTGAGGTCGAGGTACTAGTTTCCAAACATTATTTCTTTCAAAATTTTCTAACTCTTCTTGCATGGCAATAATCCAAGATTCATTAGTGAGTGCATGTGATATATCTTTGGATTCAAAAGAAGCAACAAAAGCAGAATGAGCATAAGAGTTTGGATCGCAAAACCTGGACCGTGTGATTCGTTCGTGCAAGCTTCCAATCATCTGTTGTGGGGGATGATCTTTGTAAAACCGTAGGGGAACAGATGTCTCACAAGCTTCTCTTCTTCTTCATGTTCATCACAAATCGATGAGCTAGTGACTTGAGGATGATTTGAATCAGCATTGATGGTTGTCGGTGCTGGTTGAGAATTAACATCCGGAGCTGACAAAGTCTTTAGCTGCTGAATTTTCGGGCAGCAGCTCCAATTCTTCCTCATCTTCAACGAAAATGCTCCCCCCCCTACGGATATGGATCTGGACCTGCAATGTTTGAACTAGTACCTGGGCTAGATTCATCAAAAGACACTTCACAGGTCTCCACAATTTTGTTAGTGTCAAGTAAAAGCACACGGTAGCCTCTAGTATGAGATGGATAACCAAGAAACATGCCATCAATGGATCGAGGTTCAAATTTATCAAGATTACCATGTTTCTTAACAAAGCATTTGCAACCAAAGACCCGAAAGTGTGTAACACTAGGCCTATGTACAAACCGGAGCTCATATGGTGTTTTACCTAGCTTAGCACGCAAGGAAACACAATTTGACACATAACAAGCGGTTGCTAACGCATCAGCCCAAAATTTCCTAGGAGTTTGATATTCATCAAGCATAGTCCTAGCCATCTCAACTAAGGTTCTCTTCTTTCTTTCTACAACACTGTTTTGTTGAGATACATGTGGTGAAGAAAATTGATGATCTATTCTATTTTTAGCACAAAAGTGATCAAAAGTTTGATTTTTAAATTCAGTTCCATTATCACTTCTAATTGCTTTTAAAGATCCTTGGTAATCAATTGATAATCTAAGAAATAAAGTTCCAAAGTGACTAAAAACTTCATTCTTAGACGCCATAAAGTAAACCCAAGAGTATCTAGAATAATCATCAACAATCACAAGTACATACCATTTACCTCCGAAGGATTGAACACGTGACGGTCCTACGGTGTCAAGATGCAAAAGTTGACATGGTTCAGTTGTCATGATCATTGTGAGAGGAGTATGTGATCCTGCAACCATCTTAGCATGTATACAAGAAGAGCACACAATTTCTTTGCCCCCTTTAAGCTTAGGCAGCCCACGTATGCGATTAAGAGCACTAACACGCGTTAGGTGATCAAAGCCTACGTGACCAAGTCTACGATGCCAAAAATATAGGTCCTTTGAATCATTAGCAACTAGAAACCTATGCTTAGAGGAAGACATATAAAAATCAGCTTTAAAAACTCTTCCAAACCAAGACATGTTAAAAATAAGCTCACTATTTGAACTTACAACTTTGCAGCAGTTTTTATTGACAATAATTTCCAGATTTTCATCTAGCAATTGTGAAACAGAAAGCAAGTTGTATTTCGAATTTTTGACAAGTGCCACATCCTTCAAATTGTAGTGATCATTTACTCTAACCAAACCCTTAGCAATTATAGGAGTTGAAGAATTATCGGCAAAAGTAACATGCTCTACACATGACACAAAAGAGAGGGAGGAGAACCATTCTTTGTTACCGGTCATGTGGCGTGAGCAACCTGAATCCACAATCCAGATGTTCTCCTTCCTCAAACGTGTAACCTACATAGAAACACAATATGTCGATGACTCAATACTGGGGTTAGTCAAAAGACATTTAGTAATCCAGTACTGAGGCACGCGACGTGCAGCACGAAAAACACGCGAAAGCTGATAGAAAACAGCAGGTTTATGAGTCAAATTTTGAGATTTTTTATTCTTAACTACTGAACTATAAGGTGTTACTTGTGTAGCACAAAAATTAGTAGCTCCGGAGGCAAAAACAGAAGCTCCGGAGGTAAACATTGAATGTTTTTGACTCAAAACAGCAAGTTGTACATTCGGTTCAATATGTGCAGCAAATTTTGCATAAAAGTTATGGGATCAAGCAACCATTCTTTCCCTTTTCTGTTGTTTAGCTAGTCTATAACAAAAATCTATGACATGACCATCTCTACCACAGTAGGTACAATGAAATTTAACTTTGTGTTCATGT